>VDFB02271358.1:744248505-744445736 GCA_007258455.2 Sequoia sempervirens | reverse complement strand
TGAAGACTTTTTCCTCCAATAGAAATCTCTGAACCATAATCTTGTTCTTAGGTTTCTTTGGGACTTTTCTTTCCCTCATGTTGCTTGGGGTCTTTGGAAAGAACACAACAATAGAATTTACAGAGATAAAGAAGCTCTGGTGGATATTGTTTTTGATAGAATTATCAAATTCTTGAAAGAGAATGTCAATGCCATCCCCCAAAAGGTCAGTAATTCTAAGAATGCAGCTCAATTGTCTTATGACCTTATAGTTTCCAAGGAATGGAATATTAGTCTCGATTTTCCTTGCGCCTCTAAAAAAGCCAAGAAGGATAGAGATGATGTTCACTAGTCTTTCCCGCCTAATGGTTGGGTCAAAGCTAACTTTGATGGTGCTGCTAAAGGTAATTTGGGGGTAGTGGGATGTGGTGGAGTTATAAGGATCTCCTTTGGCAACTTTCTTGGTGCTACGACCACTCCTCTTAGGTCCCAAACCAATCACTTGGCCGAGTCTACTAGTGCTTTTCACATTATAAATTTAGCCTATAGTCTTCACTTTAAAAATCTTTGGCTTGAAGGTGACTCCAAAAATATTATTGTCTGTCTTTGTGGCAAGTCCCCCCCCTCATGGACAATTAAATCTTGGATTGATGATGCCACCTCAACTCTTGCTAAGTTTGATAAAATTAAAATTTCACATACCTATAAAGAAGCTAATGTTGTGGCAGATTTTTTTGCTAATGAAGGGGTTAGGAGTAATGATCAGAGCACTTGGCTAAATTTTAATGATCTAAGTGTTAATGTTTGTGCTTTATTGAATTATGATAAATCGCATGGACAAGATGCATGTCATTTCTTTACTGAGGACATGATGGAGTTGTCACATCACAATCATTAGATTGTATGGGACCGAGCTTATTTGCTTAGTCTACAAGGTACATTGGCATGCTTTGTGGGTTCTTACATTTAGTGGGACTAGTTCTAGTAAAGATATTGTGTCGGTGTACCCCACTGTGTTTGCTAAGATGGGTGGAGACAGGAAGAGAACCGAGCCGGATAGCTATGAGATGCACACAATAAATGTTAAGGCTTGGAATAAAGTTAAAAGCAGGGGGTTACTTCCATTCTTGGAGAAGCTCCATGGTTCTAGTCAAGAGGCCATAGATCTTTTTGAGAAAAATTGGGATAATGGGAATCTTACCCTTTTTGGTAGGAATGTCGAGCTCAATAAAAACTTGATAGCTAAAGTGACGAGAATGTCGACTGAAGGGAAAAAGTTTTTCAGGGATACGGTTTTCTCCGACGATGTCGTCGTTATATTTCCTCAAAAAGAGAAAGAAAAGTTGAAACTGGTAAAAATTGCTAATAACTACTTTGATGCAAACACCATAAAAGCCCTATGGAGAAAGGTCCTACGTGTCATCATGGAGTACATAACTATGGATGTTCATTTCACTAAGGTCTACGGCTATCAGTTTGCCCTGCTCAACCATTTCCACTACAAGGTAAGGGTTTCTTTCCCCTACTTTCTTTACTACTCTTTGAGGAAAAGTCTAGTTGACCACAAAAAAACCCTAGAAGATTCCCTATTTTGCATACTGGCCTGATTAGATTAATTGTCGAGCATTACCAAAATATGCTTGTCCCTGCTAATACTAAAGCCTCCCTTGACTCTAAGGATGACAATACTGAACCCAGCTGCTCAAGGTTTTTTCCCAATTCAAGTCTAGCTGGAACTATCCTTAATCTGCCTGCTACCCATTCAGGCAAGAAAAACCCTAACCCCCTTATTGTTAAAGGTTGTGCTATGCCCGAGTTGGAAAGCCCCTCCCTTATTGATAAGAATCCCAAGGCTAAAAACCTTGTTTTGTACTCGGAAGATTCCCCTGACTCTAAGGCATCTGGTGCCAATAATACTGAGCCCTCTGTTGACCCGTCGATGGATAGAATTCCTAGAACTGGGTCCCCTGTCACTCCTATCCCTGAGAATACTTGTCGCAACACTAATAGGGATCCCTTTGTAGATGTTTTGAATTTAGCTAGAGAACATGCTGATACCCATTTCAAACTTTTGAAATGGACTTTCAATGAAATTAATGAGCTTAAGATAAAAAATTGGGCCCTACAAAGTAAGCTGGAAGAGTTAGGAGCCAAGGTTGCAGCGATTGAAAAAATAGAAGTGAAACAAAGAGATCACAGTCTCAACAATGACACTCAGAACCAAGCTGGCAAAAACAGAAACATTGAAATCGAGATGGAAAAAATGAAAAATACTATTAAAATCATTCGTGAGCAAAATTATCGTATGGGCAGACACAACGCCATAATCATCAATGCCATGACCGAGAAACTGGACAAAGCCCATAAGGGATCTCTGGTGGTTGACCTAGATGATACCAATGAAAGAAACTAGGAGGAGAATGTTGGTATCTCTAAGAGAACCAGGGCCAACCTAAAGAGGAAGGCTCCCCCCACTCTGCAAATGATTCAAATGTTTAAGATGGGTGTTCATGAGATGAAGAATTTGGAGGCAGAGACTGAGGCTGTCTTGAAGACTTCGGGTTAGTCGCTGTCAGTTTTTTGTTGGCTTTTTGGCTGGCTTTTTTTGACCTTCCTGGTCTTTTGTGTGTGACTGCAGTTTATTTTGGTTTTATCCTTTTGAGCAGCTGGTTGTTTTTGTTGAAATTTTCTGTCATTTCTATTATGTTGTAATACTTTGTGGTTTCGGGTCCCTGTAAAACCCATTTTACCCTTTATCAAAAACAAATTAAAAAATTAATATATTACTATTTATAATAAAATTATTATTATTAATATTATATAGTTCTCTTAAATGTCAAGTATAAATTTGATTTAAGCTGGAGGACTACCATGTTTAACTTGCACTAAGCTCCACATCTGTCCCTAACGCTAGGTGAAACAACTGTAAAAGTGTGGAAACATTGTCACCTGACTCTTGAAAACAAATCTTATAACTAGAAACCATTATTTTCATTTAGAAGGCTGCAAAAATCTTTGCCTCGAGCTGAAAGATCTTGCATTGGGTATTCTCATGTCTATAATCCATATGATTCTCTTATATGTATACGATACTTAAATCATCTTTCCATCGACATTTCCATTTACAGTATTTCTAATGTAGACAAATAAATTATCATTGCATTTTTTCCTAGAATTTTTTTGTAAATATTTTGTGTTTGCTAGTGTTGTTGGTCACGTTAAAAAGTTTACCAAGTGCACTATAGTTTATAGGGGGTCGTGTTACCCAATTCCTGCAATCTCTCTCTCTCTCTCTCTCTCTCTCTCTCTATATATATATATATATATAAACTAAAAACCATTTCATTATCTATAAAAAATCCAAATCCAAAATTCTAGTATAAAATTATACTTATTTTTAATCATGTAATTGTAAAAAAAAAATACTGAAAGAATATTCTAGTGTTTCCAAAGCATTTGCAAGAAAAGTAAAAGAATATACTAATATAAGAGGAAAGGATAATTTCTTAGATCTTAAAAGATAAGTAAAATCATGTTATGTTTATTAAAGATGGATTTTTCCTCAGCTTTAAAAAAATCATCTTAACATTTAATATTTTTTAATATTTTTTTTTTAATTTTAAAAATTTCTTTGATACACAATAATTTGTAAAAATCTACACACCATATTATATGTTATGAAATATAATTAGCACTTGCACTTAAAGAGGTTCAAGGATTATGTCGATAGAAAATTATATGTATGTTAATATGCTAGAGAGTATGTGTTTGTGCATGGGTGTGTATGGATGCTATGTGCTGCAAATTCTAGTTGTATGTGGTTGGATTAAACAATTATTAATAAGTGCTAAATAATGAAATGAAATAAACTTAGAAAAATCTAGATTTTTTCCTTAAAGAAATTAAGTACTATCTAATTTTGAAATATTTGCATACAAATTTAGAACATAAAACAATGCAAATGAAAAAAGAAAGTATAGACAAAAAACATTGCAATGAAAATAGAATGTTCCCATCTAGTTGGGAAATCAATATTTATTGACTTTTATGTGATAAATGAGATTTTAGAGGCTTTCATCTGATATTTTGGAGGGTTTTACCATTAAATGGCAATTGGATTACCATTAAACGAAGCTAAAACTTATTTTCGATGACTCAAGTGTGATTCACATGTGAGACTTGTTTCAGACTCAAATCTCACACTATATGTAACCTATGACTAATTATATTTTTATTAGAATATTAAAAAATTACACAAATTTATATAAAAAATATAATAAATATAAATTTATAATATATTTTTACATTTAAAAAATAGTTCTATAATAATTTGTACATTTAAAAAGTTCTAAACAAATAATTGTAAAGAAAAAATAACTAGACAAAGAGAATTGACTATGAGATTTAGACCCTTATAACCGCCCCCACATATTTAATTGTTCAACTTAAGGGAGAAGTAAAGTTGGTCAGAAAGGAAGGAAAGTTTGACTTGACAAACAGAATCCGCCGTCAAATTTGAAAGTGAGCATCAGACAAACGGTACAGACAAAGAATGTATGCCATGACCAGTTATGGGGGGCCTACACGTGGCAGAGTCCCTACCAGAGATTGTCTTTAACTGGAGACAAACCCACGGCCAGAGATCTGGAGATCTTGATGTCAATTCCAACTTGTATTTGTGACGTTGAATAAAGAGCGCAATAGAAGAGGTTGTGGTCCAATGTTGAGCCCACTTTCAATGGACGGTACATGATATATATGAAGTGAGGCGG
The DNA here is from genome assembly GCA_007258455.2 of Sequoia sempervirens. Classification (NCBI taxonomy): domain Eukaryota; kingdom Viridiplantae; phylum Streptophyta; class Pinopsida; order Cupressales; family Cupressaceae; genus Sequoia; species Sequoia sempervirens. The sequence goes on along the minus strand of VDFB02271358.1, from coordinate 744,440,985 downwards.
TACAAGGGTTCATTTGTCTATCTGTGTTCACTGATTAGATAGGTTTTATCATGTGTGCATCCTTTTTGGGTTCATACATTAGATTATGTGAATCTTCTATTTTAGGTTGAAATGTACGACATTTATTGTTGCATGCATGGTTTATTGTCTTGTCTAATAAGTTACACAAATCAAGATTACATAATCTAGTATAATGAATAGATTGTGTAATCTTTAGATTGTCATTATTTTAAAGATATTATGTATCGTATTAAATTCGGTCATTTTAAAATGTATTATCACCTGATTAAGCAAAAATTGTATCAATAAGTCGTCATATCATTAATAAATTTGTGTCTAGTATTTCACATGTATGATCATCATATTGATCACATCACTTATGATGACATATATTATGCGTGTGAGACTAGTACATATCAATTTTCCTTATTTTTATGCATTATTTGTTTTTTATTTAAATAATTAAAATGTCATAGAAATAGTGTATGATATCTTTAATTAAATAGATGAAATCTACATAACACTTTACAAAGGTGGGCATGACCTTATATCTATGGGTACACCCAACTAAATTCCAATGAATTTGATCTACGAACAATGACCCCTTCTAGTTATGCATTCTTTATGGTGTAGACCCCACATTTAAAAATATTGAGATGGTAGACATAGTAAGTCTAGGGTATCTTAGAGGTATGCTTGCATTTGTTTACTAGTTTTGCATTTTAAGACACCAACAAAGAAATGATACTTGGACATAGAACATCTTCCATTTACCCACAAGTGAGATGACAATGATATTGGAGGATGCATGGTTCATTCTCCAAATCCAAGTGCATGTGAGACTACTGAGGATATAGTGTTATAATTACATTGCATTGGGAGGGTCAAGCATGTATTAGGAGGCGTGCCACTATTATATATCATGATTGATAATATATACAATGGGTGCAAGTTGTCGACATGGACCATTGCCATTTTGATTCTCCCATATGCATAGGGTTCCTTGATCCCCTATGTAGTTTGTTTCACTTTATTGATTATATTGAGTGGAAAGGTATATTGTTTGCATGCATTCAATGCATGCAAGCTTTCTTGTATAATGACAAATTCCATGAATAATAGGGGATGTCATTATGTCCCACAACATTTGCTACAATGTTGGAAGCATGAACACATAAGGATTCTACCTTCTCAAGGTGTACCATCAAACATTATTGTGGATAAGCCTCACGCAGACTGATGAGATATGAGTTGAGAGGTGAGGTAGCAAGAGCACACGATATTACTTGGTTAGAGAGATCCATATTTGGCCATTTGACCCTTGCATGCATCACATGAAGACCTTATGGAGATATGGTAAGATTGAAATGAACATCTAGCTTCACGTGGCGTTGTCAGAGATTTCCTTACTTTATTTGTGTGGTCTGTAAGCGAACGGCCTCATCTAATTTGCATTTAAAAATCTCAATTGGTCATGTCAATTAACTTTTTTATTGGAAAGAAGCCATTTTATTAATAAAAAATACATGTCAATTAACTTTGGGACAGTTGGTCGATGTAATGTCGACCTGCATATCACGTCATTGAGAGAGATGTTACTATTTATTATAATAGACAGAAAGATGCCCTTCAATGACACAGAAAGCTACCCTTCAGCGAACTCTTTTGTTTTCCTCCGTCATCGCACTGTTCTCTCGTGTTCTCCTACTTTTAACGCAGTTTAAAACAAATAAATTGCATTTGCATGAGAGATGCAGATTGCTCGAATTGAAGATATTTACGGTGAGAAGGTAAATATCTTTCAGTTTATCCTTACTCCCCTGAAGCTAGAATTCTGCATCCTAAAACCTAGGTAGATTGTGTTTGCCTGCTTATAATTTGAAAGAAAATGTTTTAACTGTAAGAGAGGCTTTTAACATATCACTTATGCACCCAAGCACGGAATAGGACAGAAAGCTAAATTCGAAGAAAAATAATAACAATCTTTTAAAGCACTTTAACATATGATCATTTGGTGGGTATAGAAATAAATCACACTTACATCAATAAATTCAAAGTATAATTGATGATGACTAATTGATAAGTAATTAAATTCAACTAAAAGTTGAGATTCTTTAATAGTGAAATTTGTTTGAGGTTCAATTTGATGGATAAATCTCCCAACAAAGCGGACATGTCATGAGCATGTAGTATACAAAAGCATATACAAATATAACAAAGTATATATAACATGATAGGATGAGTGTAGTGTGGGACACATCCAGAAGATAGGGGTAAATGCAAAGAGAGCATACGTTTAGCTGAGTGTTGTTAGAGTGGTGAGGGTGCAATTTTGACGCCGGTACTTTTGAAGAAAGTGTCGAGAAATGAGGGAGCCTTGGGCGTTCGGTGTCATCCTACGATGCAGGATTGAGACAAATAGCTTATATAGGGGGACATATTGTCATTACGTCATACCTCAAAGCGTGACCCGCTGATGCTGCTCGAGCGGATGAAGGATTGTGCGGTCGGTTTTATCGAGCAGCATCGGCGGTCAGCAGCGAAGCCTTGGTCGCCCCGAGGCAGTGCATCGCGGTACGGTTCGGTCGCGGTTTCTCCCTCGGCGTCGCCGACGGTCACCGGCATCGGACGAAACTACGGCGAACTGCGAGCGAGCGCCCCGATTGAGGAAATGCGTCATGTAATTGCCCAAGTAGGGGACTTCGGCCAGGAACCTTTGCCGCAGAGTCCTTATGCTGGCGGACTCTCCATTTGCTATGCAAGAGCACGATATTACTTGGTTAGAGATCCATATTTGACCATTTTGACCCTTGCATACATCACATAGAAGACCTTATGGAGATATAGGTAAGATTGAAATGAACATCTAGCTTCCGCGTGGTGTTGTCCGCGATTTCCTTGCTTTATTTGGGCCTCATCTAATTTGCATTTAAAAATCTCAATTGGTCATGTCAATTAACTTTTTTATTGGAAAGAAGCCATTTTATTAATAAAAAATACATGTCAATTAACTTTGGGACAGTTGGTCGATGTAATGTCGACCTGCATATCACGTCATTGAGAGAGATGTCACTACTTATTATAATAGACAGAAAGCTACCCTTCAATGACAAGAAAGCTACCCTTCAGCGAACTCTTTTGTTTTCCTCCGTCATCGCACTGTTCTCTCGTGTTCTCCTACTTTTAACGCAGTTTAAAACAAATAAATTGCATTTGCATGAGAGATGCAGATTGTTCGAATCGAAGATATTTACGGTGAGAAGGTAAATATCTTTCAGTTTATCCTTACTCCTCTGAAGCTAGAATTCTGCATCCTAAAACCTAGGTAGATTGTGTTTGCCTGCTTATAATTTGAAAGAAAATGTTTTAACTGTAAGAGAGGCTTTTAACATATCACATATGCACCCAAGCGGAATAGGACGGAAAGCTAAATTAGAAGAAAAATAATAACAATCTTTTTAAAGCACTTAACATATGATCATTTTGGTGGGTATAGAAATAAATCACACTTACATCAATAAATTCAAAGTATAATTGATGATGACTAATTGATAAGTAATTAAATTCAACTAAAAGTTGAGATTCTTTAATAGTGAAATTTGTTTGAGGTTCAATTTGATGGATACAGGAAATCTCCCAACAAAACGGACATGTCATAGGCATGTAGTATACAAAAACGCATACAAATATATATAGAAACATATATAACATGATAGGATGGTGTAGTGTGGGACCTGTCAACATAGGGGTAAATGCAAGAGAGCCGCCGTTTAGCCTTTGAGTGTTCGTGGTCGGGTGCAATTTTCGAGCGCCGACTGCTTTTGAAAGAAAGTCGGAAATCGGGGGCCTTGGACGTTTCTCGGTGTCATCCTACCGATGCCTGGGATTCGGACAAATAGCTTATATGGGGGACATGTGTCATTCGTCATGCCCCCCCTGCGCGCCCCTCAAGCGTGACCGCGATCTTTTCGAGCGGATGAAGGATTGTGCGGTCGGTTTTATCGGCGACGCCAGCGATCAGCGAGGTCGCCCGAGCGAATGCACATCACGATTACCGGTTTATTGCAGTTTCTCCCCTCGGCGTCCTTAGAGAGCGGTCTACCGGCATCGGACGAAACTCGCGAACACGGGCGGCACTGGTAGCCGTTCGGAAATCGTCCATGTCGTGCCCAAGTAGGGGACTTCGACGGAGACACTGCACAGGAATCCCTTGTACTGCATGAGGCGCGGACTCTCCATTGCTATGCAAGAGCACACGATATTAGTTGGTTAGAGAGATCCATATTTGACCATTTGACCCTTGCATGCATCACATGAAGACCTTATGGAGATATGGTAAGATTGAAATGAACATCTAGCTTCACGTGGCGTTGTCACAGATTTCCTTACTTTATTTGGGCCTCATCTAATTTGCATTTAAAAATCTCAATTGGTCATGTCAATTAACTTTTTTATTGGAAAGAAGCCATTTTATTAATAAAAAATACATGTCAATTAACTTTGGGACAGTTGGTCGATGTAATGTCGACCTGCATATCACGTCATTGAGAGAGATGTTACTATTTATTATAATAGACAGAAAGATGCCCTTCAATGACACAGAAAGCTACCCTTCAGCGAACTCTTTTGTTTTCCTCCGTCATCGCACTGTTCTCTCGTGTTCTCCTACTTTTAACGCAGTTTAAAACAAATAAATTGCATTTGCATGAGAGATGCAGATTGCTCGAATTGAAGATATTTACGGTGAGAAGGTAAATATCTTTCAGTTTATCCTTACTCCCCTGAAGCTAGAATTCTGCATCCTAAAACCTAGGTAGATTGTGTTTGCCTGCTTATAATTTGAAAGAAAATGTTTTAACTGTAAGAGAGGCTTTTAACATATCACTTATGCACCCAAGCACGGAATAGGACAGAAAGCTAAATTCGAAGAAAAATAATAACAATCTTTTAAAGCACTTTAACATATGATCATTTGGTGGGTATAGAAATAAATCACACTTACATCAATAAATTCAAAGTATAATTGATGATGACTAATTGATAAGTAATTAAATTCAACTAAAAGTTGAGATTCTTTAATAGTGAAATTTGTTTGAGGTTCAATTTGATGGATACAGGAAATCTCCCAACAAAACGGACATGTCATAGGCATGTAGTATACAAAAACGCATACAAATATATATAGAAACATATATAACATGATAGGATGGTGTAGTGTGGGACCTGTCAAGATAGGGGTAAATGCAAGAGAGCCGCCGTTTAGCCTTTGAGTGTTCGTGGTCGGGTGCAATTTTCGAGCGCCGACTGCTTTTGAAAGAAAGTCGGAAATCGGGGGCCTTGGACGTTTCTCGGTGTCATCCTACCGATGCCTGGGATTCAGACAAATAGCTTATATGGGGGACATGTGTCATTCGTCATGCCCCCCCCTGCGCGCCCCTCAAGCGTGACCCGATGCTGCTCGAGCGGATGAAGGATTGTGCGGTCGGTTTTTATCGAGCGGCATCGCTCCAGCGCGCGCCGAACGAATGCATGCAGTACACCAGTTCTGTGCAGTTTCTCCCTCGACGTCCTTAGAACGGTCTCGGCATCGGACGAAACTCGCGAACACGGGCGGCACTGGTAGCCGTTCGGAAATCGTCCATGTCGTGCCCAAGTAGGGGACTTCGACGGAGACACTGCACAGGAATCCCTTGTACTGCATGAGGCGCGGACTCTCCATTGCTATGCAAGAGCACACGATATTACTTGGTTAGAGAGATCCATATTTGACCATTTGACCCTTGCATGCATCACATGAAGACCTTATGGAGATATGGTAAGATTGAAATGAACATCTAGCTTCACGTGGCGTTGTCACAGATTTCCTTACTTTATTTGGGCCTCATCTAATTTGCATTTAAAAATCTCAATTGGTCATGTCAATTAACTTTTTTATTGGAAAGAAGCCATTTTATTAATAAAAAATACATGTCAATTAACGTTGGGACAGTTGGTCGATGTAATGTCGACCTGCATATCACGTCATTGAGAGAGATGTTACTATTTATTATAATAGACAGAAAGATACCTTCAATGACGCAGAAAGCTACCCTTCAGCGAACTCTTTTGTTTTCCTCCGTCATCGCACTGTTCTCTCGTGTTCTCCTACTTTTAACGCAGTTTAAAACAAATAAATTGCATTTGCATGAGAGATGCAGATTGTTCGAATTGAAGATATTTACGGTGAGAAGGTAAATATCTTTCAGTTTATCCTTACTCCTCTGAAGCTAGAATTCTGCATCCTAAAACCTAGGTAGATTGTGTTTGCCTGCTTATAATTTGAAAGAAAATGTTTTAACTGTAAGAGAGGCTTTTAGCATATCACATATGCACCCAAGCACGGAATAGGACAGAAAGCTAAATTCGAAGAAAAATAATAACAATCTTTTAAAGCACTTTAACATATGATCATTTGGTGGGTGTAGAAATAAATCACACTTACATCAATAGATACAAAGTATAAATGATAATGAATAACTGATAAGTAAGAGATTCTCTAATAGTGAAATTTGTTCGAGGTTCAATTTGATGGACACAGCTAATCTACCGACAAAACGGACATATCATAGGCATGTAACATACAAAAATGCATAAAAACATACATAGAAACATACATAACATAATAGGATGGTGTAGTGTGGGACCCATCAAGATGGGGGATAAAAGTGACGAAATTGGTAGACGGGAGGAAATGTCACAACAAGGGAAACAAGGAGATAATCGCGATGTCAGGTCATTTTTCCCACCTTTTGCTAGTCACGACATCATGGCTAGAGTTCGACATAAAACTCGAGGGCCTCGTGGCTTGCATGAGAAGCTATCATTGAAATCTGTGCATCAAAACGAATTGGATGTGGACTGACATGAGTAAGACCTACGTTGAAAATTGTAATAAAAAATATTTTTCAAAAAGGGGGAAAACACTATGTTGTTTGTGTTTTTAGTCTACACTGGAATGTTAAAGGTTAGAGTGCATGGGGAGGAGTTGGAGGATAAAACTGACCAAATCAAGGTGAGGGGTGACTAACCAATTGGGTTGTTACTTGTAAATGGTTTGAAAACAGTATGTGGGTTGCAGGTTTCATAACACCCTTGGTTTTGCAACCTGGAATTTTACAAAACAAAATGAATTTGTTGAAAAACTTTTGTTATTTAGACAATACGAATGTAATGAAAGGTCCCTTCAAAATTTATAACGACTCTTAATTTGAGTAAAAATTGTATTTAAATTTCTTCATGATTGAAAACAAAAGTGCACAAAATAATTATAAATTGGAAAACACAATGCAAGTTGTCAGTTATTTGAATCTACATGTTTAAATCTAAAGGGTTGTCTCACGGGGAGGAGTTGTAGGTGGGGGTTACATAAAACTAACCAAATTGAGCTTGGGTTGTTACATGTAGAGGGTTTTACAACACTATGTGGGTTTCTTGTTTCTTAACACCTAGGGTTTTGCAACATGGAATTTTACAAAACATTATAAATGTCTTGAAAACCTTTTGATATTTAGACATTACAAATGTAGTGGGGTGATCCCACAATACTGGTTTACAATTTTTTGCCAAACTCAACACTGAACTAATTTTTTCTCACTAAATCTTCACTTTCAGACACCTATAGTGGCTAAACCGTGAGGAATTTGAAGATGATCCAAACTAGTATTTTTGACATTTTGTCTGTAGGTTCTAAATATATTTTTTTCAAAAATTTTGGAATCAGATTGCACTTCTTTTTCCATCTCCTTCGAAAACTAGTTTTCTCAGTAAACACCACTCTTAAGGAGTGATGCTCACTGTATACAACATAACTTTTTTTCCATGAAGGATAAAATTATAATTTTTTCGAATTTAGATTTGTAACTATGATATCTAGTGCTTTCATTTAGTTTCATAGCATTTTATTGAATATTTTTTCCTTAATCAAGTTTTGAAGTCAAACCAATTACAATTCAGACATAGGCGGATTGTATACAACATAACTTTTTTGTATGTATTAAATTTTATTTTATTTTTTTGTTGGATCAAGGGCTTCAATACCTAGTGCACTGATATTTTTCAAAAAAAAATATTGATAATCTACTATTTTTCCACATGTGCAGAACAAAAAGCTTGATTTTTCAATGAAAAACCTACATTCACAAGAAATAAAAAGTAAATATATTTATAAAATTAAATTTATTTAAAATTATACTTTTTGGGAAGCTTATAATAAGGACTACATACTTACAAAAATAAATTTTAAATGAATTCATTTGATCCCCCAAAAGGTAAATCAAAAGTGGGTTTTTATCAACATTTTGATAGGTGTAAAGGAGACTCCATTATAGGTATGGTTTAAAACTAGCGGGGTTCTATACAAGGGGGTTTGATCTAAGGTGGTTGGATCAAACCCTCTTCAATTGGAATCCTTTAAATGGAACATTTCAAGTCTTAAATTTCATTATATTTTCTAAAAATATGTGATTTCAACAAAATCAGGATCTCCTAGAAATTATAAACCAGTATTGTTGGATCACCCAGTGAAAGGCCTTTTCAAAATTTATAATTAGTCTTAATTACAGTAAAAATTGCATTTAAATTTCCACATATGATTGAAAAAAAATGCACAAAATAATTACAAATTGGAAAACACAATGTGGGCTATTAGATATTTGATTTTGCATGTTTAATTGTAAAGTGTTGTCCCATGAGGAGTTGTAGGGGGTGGATACATAAAACTAACCAAATTGAGCTAGGGGTGACTAACCAGTTGGGTTGTTATGTGTAGAGGGTTTTACAACACTATGTGGATTGCAGGTTTCTTAACACTTAGGTTTTTGCAACATGGAATTTTACAAAAAAGTATGAATATCTTGAAAACCTTATATTGTTTAGATAGTACAAATGCAATGAAAGACCCCTGCAAAATTTATAACCATTCTTAATTAGAGTAAAAATTGCATTTAAATTTCCTCATATGAATGAAAAAAATACACAAAATATTTGCAAATTGGAAAACAAAATGTGGGTTGCTAGTCATATGACTATGCTTATCAAGACATCTTTATCTTTTATAAGTTGTGTGGCCACACCTTTTATTTCTGATCTATCAAAATTCTTTACACAATTATTATAGGTAAATTAAACATTTTTTAGTTGAGCCTCGAGGTGCTTGATATCAGCCTTCAACTTCTGAACTACCTCAAATTATTGCAGACACTCATTTTGTAATGCGTGCATGTGCCCTTCTTTATAAGCAACACCTTCCAAAAAGGTGCAAGTTTTCATCACTCCCTCTATGGCTCCCCTCTCTTGATATCCCTCTCAGACATCCCTCCTTTCTCATAGCCCATAAACATGTCCAATACAATGGTGGTGCTTGTTGCAGATTTCTCTTCTTCCTTTGAGCCCCTTAAGCTTCTTCTATGGGGATTCCACATCCTCTACTAAAGCACAAGTTTGAGAATGATCTCATTGTGAGTGGAGGCTAGAAGAAGGGTTTTCCTTCTTTGGAAGCTAGTTCTATTTTTCCTCACATTGTCCTTGTGACGGAGGTGGCCCTCGCATCACCATCTAAGTTTGTAACTGCTCCTTTTTATGAGGTTGGCATTGAGTCTCAAGTGCTTTGCCCTTCTCCCACCTAGTTGACAAATGGAATTCTAGTAAAGTGCATGTACAATGTGATGGATGATATCTCGACTTTGTCTTTAAATTTTGCAAGACTGATGACTTTTTCTTCATAGGAGATTGATGAAGAAGACCTTGAGGGGCCTTCTTCCTTTTCCCTTGTTGAAAGCGAGTCAGAGGGTACCTCCCATGCTATCCCACCTTTATAGGCTCATCTTCCCTCCCCTTACAATGATCTTGATTGGGAGAAATACAACATGTTGGTCGATAAGGACTAGGGTAGTAACTCTTCTTTATCTATAGATTATACTTGTTTGTGTGTTTGTGTTCCCCCATTATTTTCTTTTCTTTTTATTTTTTATCCTACCTAGAGGACCCTTGTTACCCTTGTAGATTCTTGGATACAAGCACAATATTTTTTTGCACTTATTCTATTTGTGTCATCATTATTCAGTGTCATAAAATTTATTTTCGATATTGGGTATGATGCAAAGCATTGGGGGCATTTAGGCCTTCTTTCATGTCGACCCAATTTTTATTTTCACTTTTTTTTGATGTGGTCTTCTTCATGTTCTATGAACTTTTGTGATTGATGAATGTTCGTACATATACCATATTAGATTTATCTATTTGTATCTATGAATAGATCTGACCTTGAATTCTCAAATCCCCATATCTCTTGATTTCTTCATCTTTGTCTACTTCCATATGTTGTGGTTCTTATGTTATGTCCCTCACATGTGTGACAACGCACCATGAACACATATCGTCAAGTTTTTCATGCCACAACATCTCTACCTCTCATTTCTCTCTTTATGATGTAATGTGCTCCTCTAAATAGCACAAATCATCCTAAGGGGGCTACCATGTTGTTCTAATTTTCAATAAGGTGAATTCTTTCAAAAAGGATTCCTTGGTGTAAAAGTTTCTTTAAAATGAATTCCTTGATGAAAGAACCACTTATTGAAATCTCTCATTTTCCAAAATGTTGTATTCTCTTAGGACTACTGGATGAAAAAAAAATCGATAAGGATTTCGTAGTGAAAGAGTCTAAAAATTTTTATTTCAAAAAAGGAGTACTTTTTTTCTAAAATGAAAGTTTCTAAAAAAATTCCTTTGAAAAAGGCGCACTTTTTCCAATGGATTCCTTAGTGAAATATCTTTCAAAAGGATTCCTTGATGATAGAATAACCTATGTAAATGTGGTGTCTTTCAATGGGAGTGTTCCTTTAAATGGGCCCCTTGGTGTCTTGAAGGGTTCCCTATTGAAGGAACCCCGCCTTTTGAAAGCTTTCTTCTCTAATGAATCCTTTAGTTTCTTGCAATGTGTACATATTTTATCTGATATTTTATTTTGTGTGCCTTGGTGTTATACTTCTTATATCTTGGCATCTAGCCTAGGGGCAACTTGACTAGACCAGTCTTTTTTGTGATTGTGCTACAACATAGTTTGTAACAACCACAAGCTTATCTATCTGATCAATGTGTATCCTGTGTCTATCCAATTAGGCTATGTCTTATCATGCCAAAATGTGTTTTCTTGTGTCTTATGGATGTGTCTTATGATTATTATTTTTCACGTAACATGTTTTGTTTACAACCTAACATTTTTGTGGTGAGATCACAAATAGCTTTACATTATCAAATAACCATGTCATCTTCACATCTTGGTGAACTTACCTCTTTCACATCCAATTATGTCAAATTGATGATCCACTTCCTCAATAATATTGGTTTATTCTCTTCAACCTCTTTCTACTTTATCTCACATATGCACTAACACATATACTCGCTAAAGTGGGGGTAAAATGTGATGGTGCAAATTTGAACCTAGGAAATTTTCCCATCAATTTACACTTATCTTAGCTTTACAAGTCTGATGATGCAAAAATCGTTGCTTTTATGCTACTTTTCCCATGTGTCCCTATAGTTTTTTTTTTTGGATGAATTTTTATTGGGGACGCGGGCATGCCACATTGTTGTACTGATAGATTTCTACCATTGGAATCTGCAGAAATGTTACACTCTCTAATTTCCTATAGAAATAGCATCTTATGTCGACTCTTGACTAATGAAAAATGACTCTTTGCCTCTATTTTACCCATTCAAACATTTTTCTATCACCCTCTTACACTCTCTTGCATTCTCTAACTCATTCCCCCATTCTCTCAAGCTAATTCTCTCATTCTTGCAACACTTGTTGCTTCACTCTCACTCTATCTTGTTGATGTCATCCTTCTTTGTTTCTATAATGTCTTCTCACTTTGACACCATCATCATTGCAGGTTTACGCAACTCTACCTCCTTAGCGTGGTGGTATCATCTTTCTCCTTCCTCTATCTGCCTTGAGTGCTTATAGCAGGGAAGGTAACACTATGTCTTTTCATTTATTTACATCTACCGCCTTGTAGAGTAACATCCAAGTGATAATTGTTCTCTACTTTATTGTGTCTTTTATATTCTCTCCTCTATCACTTTTCTCTATATCATTGCATATTAGCTATCCATGGAGGTGGGAACACAAAAATGAGGGTCTAATTGAGGTAGACCTCAAAACATAGCCCAACATTTTTCCTACTTATGTGTGTGTAGGTGTAGGCTCATTTTCTTGGAGCTATAGCTGGAGAATTGGACCGTGCGTGAGTTGTCTCTCTTTCCCCCTTTCATCATTATTTCATCATTATAATAGCTTTATAACTATTATTCACATTGTACTGCTTATTTCTATATTTTTATATTAAATTGTTAAATTGCAAAATTCCAAAAATTGAGTTGCAAGTAGACATTAAGTGTTTTTTACTGTCATCTAACCCTCTGTTCATACAGTACACTATCATATTGTCCTTGAGACTCTAGGGTGACACATTGAAGTCTAGTTCCCATGCTATTTTCTTGAGATAGAGAGTTCTCTGATTCACAGTCTAAGACCCGTGTAGTATGCTCGCCTAGATTCCAAAAACACCTGTCATTATTAGAAGGGAAATAGAGTCATGCTAATCCTTCCTTTTTCAGCCCATCTCTCCTTTCTTAATTCATTATTTAATATAAGGTAGTTTAGAGCCGTTCGTTCTTTGAGGCTCTCTTGTGACCTAGAGCCTTAGGGGTGTCGAATCCCCTTACTCTACAAGGGGATTTCCTAAGTCAAACCCCATTTTGGTATTTCTACCTCTACGTACAACAAATGATGATGAACAAGAGGGAATAGCCTAGGTCGGGTAAAGGCCTAAATAATAATTGACTGAAATGATAAATGATAAATGATAATTTTTCCATGATGTGAAATCCTTGGTGAACAAATTCCACACCACAAGTTTCCATAAATATTGATTAATGGATGGAATGATTGTTCGATATAATTGAAAAATGTTAGCTTCCAAAACATAATAGATTTATGTAGCTAGCATGACTCAATACATGTTCATAATTTGGCATGATTAATCATAATGGCTTCTTGCACATAATTGTCGAAATATAGAAAAATATGTTCACCAAAATGAATTGATAACAAAGGGGGTATGATGGACCTATTTCTCTAATTTCATTCAAAATTCAAGCTATAGAGAATAGAATTGAAAAACTAACTGAACTAACTATTAAAATGTAGATCTAGAAAGGTGAGAATGATATGTACCTATCACCAAAGATGCTTTTTTTCAAACCTCACTGAGGACTCATTCACCCTATGGTGAATGGGTACTGGCTAGGGTTCCTAGAAAATGCTTTATGGGTTCTATTATACTCAATGTGCACCTCCAAATTCCAGGTGTTCAATGTTAGAAAACTATAAATAAATTTTGTAGAGGAATTTCGATGATTTGACAACTTTTCTTGTAACTTTGACAACTTTGCAATTTTCTTCAATTTTTCTCTTCAATTGATCTCTTTGACTTAAAATTTGCAATCACACATCAAAGAGAGAGAAAAATTGTTCATTAGGGAATGGGGGTTTTCCTTGGTCAAACCCCGTTTTGGTAATTAAACCTTGAAATGGAATGAAGAAGCATGAAGGTATGATTAATGAACAATAATATATGTAACAACTCACCAAACCTTATTTGAACCTTGGATAAAAAATCTTCAAACTTGCATGAAGTGGCCTCAATGAATGTAGATCTTGATCATGAAACTTGATGTGAAACAATGCCTTTGATAAGCTTCATTAGATCATGAACACTATATCACCATATTAGCTCAAACAACATGTATGATGCAAGACATCTTTGACATGATGAATGAATCTTAATTTCTAAAATAATCTCTTATAAATATGCCCTTGAATGCATTGAAATTGCTCTTGAATGCTCTTGATCTCATAAACTTTCTATTAGGACTTGCTCATAAAGTTGCTAGAATGCTTGAAGATTTGAAATTGCTAGGATCTTAGGATAACTTTCTAGGATTAAGTTAGTGAAATAACCTTGTATTTATACATATCTTAACATTAATTCCCAAAATTAAAATATCACAATTCAACATTAAATTGTAGATTTGAAATCATTAAAATACCACCAAAAACATATTTCAAAGTGGGGTCCTAGGTCTAAGTGAGGACCCATTCAACATAGGGTGAATGGTTCCTTGGACACTTACCTAGGACACACATTCTGATAGTGTTAAACATTATGTAAAAATAGGGTCATAGGTCCAAGGGTGAATGGGTCCTAGGTCACTTAAACCTAGGACACACATCTTCCAAAGTTAAGTGTTGTGTAATGGAATTTATGAATGTTGGGTTTTATCCCTCAAAATTTGCATTTGATTAGGCTTGGATTTGGATTAAAGGAACCAATTAAGACAAATTAACCTCAATTAATTAATAAATCACTAGATTATTGTGAAAGTGTAAAGGTACACCTTACAAAACCAAAAAAAGGCACAATTAATTCCATTTCAATTAAAAGGGCCCTAAACTTAATGTGAATATGAAAAACATATTACAACACTAAATTAAGGCATAATTAAGCTCATTTATTTATTAATTATTTCCAAATTAAGTGTTAAAAAGGGATACTTTTTCCTACACTACATTTTTTCCCCACTTTAGTGAGAGGATGACCCCATGTCAAACTCACACTAAAGTAGATATTCAAGACACTTATGTATGTAGTAATGACAAAGATACACAATCATACACCATCAAAGATCAGGAAGATCAGTCCTAGATAGTCCGATCGGCATTTAACAAATCGAAGTCATGAGTTTTGTTTTGTCGTACACTCACTATGGGGTAGTGGAACCTCAAGCTATCCACTAGGTGAGTATCCCAAAAGGGTAGAAAATGAGAAAATCATATTAGGCTCCCATGACATATCAAAGCTATCCTCCTGACAAATTTAATAAGGTGCCACAATGTTAGGAAAGGCTCCATCGTCAAGAAAGGTGTATTATCCTAGGTGGCATTGAATTTAGAGGTTTGAACTTCATAGGGCTTAGCAAGATACATTATGCTAAACACCTATGGACAAGGCAAGGCTCCATAGCCAAGAAAGGTGTGTTATGCTTGGTGGGCTTGAATTTAGTGTTTTGAGCTTTATAAGGATAACAATTTGTGTTATGGTAAACACTTATGAGAAATAATGCTAGTAAATTATTTTGTTGAAAGGGACTTTGCTTAGTTTGTGTAAGGTCTTCTTCTTAGCGAGCATCATGCCTAATGTCTCCAAGATCTAGGAAAAGTCAAAAGTAAAATATTTGCAACTTAGGGAATGCAATGTGTCACATCACCACTAAGAGGGAGAGTCGAACACTAAGAAATATCACACTCTTGGAGGACATCAAACCTAATGACACCACCAAGAAAAGGATGCATCATAAGAAAAATGAAAATCACACTATGAAACATGAGAAATGTTGAAAGATATTATTGAGGTATGCCCCCACTTTAAAGAGGTTTCCAACACCGTTACTATGAGAACATACTTTAAAGTAGCCAATGTTCAATCCTAAGACATGAGAGCTTCCTGGAAAGCCCTATGCCAAGTCATATGTTTCTGAAATGAAGCTACATCATGAAAATGGAAGGAGGGGTTGCCCCCAAAAATACATAAAGGATCTATGGATTTAGGGTCAGTATATCTATGCTACAATGTTTTTATATAGCTCAAAAATATCAAATAATTTCCCAAATACTCATAGAATTGGAAGAATGACACATAGAGAGATAAAACAAAGAAAAATCCTTTTGGGTTAACGTGGAAGATACCTAAATGTCTAGATGCCTTTCCTTATCCCAAAAAGGAAAACACTGTAAGACAAGTGAAAAAGATAAAATGTTTGGCACAGTGAAGAATGTAGGTACAAATAGAGGAATGCACAGAAAGAGAGAGAGAGATACATCAAATGGATCAGTACGGGGGATAACATTACACACATGTAATCACATAAAGAAACATGAAAATGAAAACAATGTGAAAGACTAGTAAGGAACATGCGAGTCAACCTATAGTAGGTCGTATGCATCTCGATCTTGATCAGTATATATGGAAGGCGGATAAATAGCCAAAGGGACAATGACAAGTGAAAAACTAGGAAAAGCACCAAGTACAACACTATTATCATCATTTAATCTCATAGATGAGGAGAACAATGAATTCAACTCATTATGAACTTTTTCATCAATGCTTGCAATATCAATGTCATCATCTAAATTAATCACAATAGGAGGTCGGATGATAAAGTCTCTGGAAGGTTCTTGTTTATGTTATGACAAAGATATAGAGTCATCATCCATTGCTTCAAGAAAGTTCAGATTTTGAGTTTCTATGTTCCTTTTTTCTTCTTTAGTTTGTAACATATGAGAAATAGCATGACGTCTATGCCTACACTCTCTAACATTTTAGTTTCTTCTCAATCCATTGTCAATTTGGGATTGTGTATGAGCAATTTTTTCATCCATAGGTTTATTTTCTTCCCTTAGGGGAGGAACAAAAGTAACCATGGGAGGTTGTTCAACCACTTACTCTTTGGCTTTGTAAACTTGTTTGACTTTAAGAGTCATAATGGGATTTCTTTGATTATTTTGTGGTCTCTTATAGGAAATGTTAGGAGGATTTTTCATAGGTTACTCTTAGATATTTGGAAGGGATTTTTTTTTAATCATGGTTTCGTCAAGGATGGGTGGCTCAATCACGAGTTGAGGCATATTTCTAAGAGATAATTTTTCTATGTTCTCTTCCTTAAAATTTTGATATGATTTGAAAAAGTAGTTCTCATGAGGTCTAATAGGTTCAATAGGCTTGGGACAAAAGAAATCCAATGAAAAGTTCCCATGGGAAGACACATGATTAAAGCCACTATGATGCACAGTAAAGATCTGATTTCCAAAGAGAAACTTTAGGCATTTATGCACAATCGACGAGACGAAATTCATGGAGTGAATCCATGGATAGCCTAACTTCACACAAAATTGATTCGGCAATGAGATGATGGTGAATGGGACATTTAATTTTTTTGGTCTAACTTTTAGAGGGAGATTTATTGAGTCAATAACCATTATGCATTTTCTCCATGCTTTTAGTCTTTCATATGTATGTTTATAGAGTTCATGCACAAATAGGAAATATTCACTGATCACTTTCTCCACACAGATGAGATCAATTAATAACCCATTCGTAGGCTTGTCATTGATTGTTCCAGCTATGTAAAGAGGACCATCGGGTGCATGCTTGATTATGTTATTTTTTGAGAAATAAATTTCAACTAGAAACAACAATTACCAAATCACAATTTCACAAAATCTCATTATCTCATCAAAACAACACTTTTCCTTGTAGCATTGCGCTTTGACTAAATCGAGTAAATCTTGATGATGTCCTTTCAAATCAGCACTAGTAGGGTTTCAAACACCTATCAAGGTACTCAAAAACCTACCAATAGACTACCATAGGTTATTTTCCAACAATCTCTTCAAAACCTAGTTTTTTATGCCAACTAGGCCTCAAATTAGGCCTCTTTTACAAAGGACCTTGTCTTGAAACTTGTCCTAAAACTCCAAACTCATGTGGGAAGAAATTTATAGGTGTTCAAACCTTGGAATCCACAATTATTTTTTAGAGACTCAACCTCCAGAGTACAAAAACCTCAAACCCTCCTTTCTAGCCTAAAATCTAGGGTTTTAATGGAAATCACATTCCTAGACCTTAACCAAACTATCCACCACCTAAAAAATGTATAAAACCTTATGAATATGCTCATTCAAACAAGAAAAAACACTTCCCCAAATATTCATAACCATTACCATTCAAAAACCTCAAAATTTCTAGAGAAAATCACTCTTTTCATCATTAGGGCATCATGCCCAACTCACCATTCAACCTCCAAAAAATGGTATCAGAGTCTTGATGCAGCCAAGGAAGGTCCTACAACCAAACTCAACACAATTCCAACCAGCAACAACAATTGCCATATCACAATCTCACAAAATCTCATTATCTCATCAAAACAACACTTTTCCGTGTAGCATTGCACTTTGACTAAATCAGATAAATATTCTTGATGATGTCCTTTCAAATCAGGACTAGAAGGGTTTGAAACACCCATCAAGGTACTCAACAACATACCAACAAACTACCATAGATTATTTTGCAACAATCTCTTCAAAACCTAGTTTTTACGCCAACTAGGCCTCAAATTAAGCCTCTTTTGTACAAAGGACCTTGTCTTGAAACTTGTCCTAAACCTCCAAAATTATGTGGGAAGAAAATTATAGGTGTTCAAACCTTGGAGTCCACAATTATTTGTCAGAGAATCAACCTCCAGAGTACCAAAACCCCAAAACCTCCTTTCTAGCCTAAAATCTAGGGTTTTAATGGAAATCACATTCTCAGACATCAACCAAACTAGCCACCACCTCAAAAAAGTATAAAACCTTCTGCATATTCTCAATCAAATGAGAAACAATGCTTCCTCAAAGATTCATAACCATTACCATTTAGAAACCTCACAATTTCAAGAAAAAATCACTCTTTTCATCATTAGGGCATCATGCCCAATTCACCATTCGACCTCCCCTGCACTCTCAAACATTCCCAACATTTATTCCTACCTATTTCTACCCATTGCACTGAGGCACAAACTTTACAGAAGGTGGAATGGGTTTAATTCATGTTTGAAACTATAAAACCCTTAAATGCTCTGTTTACTGGCCGCTTGGAGAAAATGGACTGTCAAAGCTTTCTAATCTACTAAGATTCAACCAAAATAATTCAAAATAGTTGCTCACACATACATTCAACAATTTTAGAAAATTTCAAATAAAAAACCAACTGATCAGGCCATACACTGGCTTGTAACAATAAGGAAATTCAGAATTTATAGAAAAAGTAGAGATTTTTATTGCTTTCTACCTTCCAAATTTCAAGATCCATCTTTACATCGATGTTGTCCAACATATAAATGATTTTCCCTCCAAACTAACTGACTCCACCGAACAAAGCTGACTTTTGAAGTTCATTACCATTTATATTCCCTAAAAATGCAAATTTGTAACTTTTAAGCAACTTTACAACATTTCAAATTTGACAACTTTTCCCCTTTTTGCAATTTTGCACAAATGACCCTCTAAACACCTAAGAACCATCAAAATGACTAATTACAATGATAAATGGTCTTCAAGACCTTATTTGATGCATTTTATCCAAAATCCTAGAGCCTAGACCTTAACAAATTTGATTGACAAATTTTGATCAATGGTGCCCCTGCGCCATACACCCCAACTTTGAAGTTTTCCATGTCTCTTGGAAAAGACATTGCAACTTGTCCTCCTCTATACTCTTCATGCTTTTGATTTTCTTGTTTTACTTTAATAGGTTCATCTTGCTTTAGCTTATCATTTTCCTTGACACTCTTACACTTATCTTCACTTGAAACATGCTCTAACTGTTCACTGTGTACTGTGGGGTGTTTCTCAGTTTTCCCATCATCAAATATTGTTATCACATCTCCCTTTACATCTATACTCACACTTTCATCATCTATCATCACTTGCTTCTCAACTTCTTGCTTATTCCACTATCTAATGCTCATGTTATCTACATCTTTCTCACTGTCAACTGCACCTTTACACTTACCAGTCTCTGTCAGACCTTCCAGTACCTTGTTCACTGTCCTATCATCATCATAATCCACTGTCCTCTTATTCACTGTCTTACCAATCTCACAAGGCTCTATTTCAATATTACTAAACTTCCTTTTCACCTGTTTCATCACCACAGGGCACATGATTGTCCCTACCAATATACCTTCACTCTTTTCTTGCACTTCATACTTACCCTTGACTATACCAACTTGAGACACATTTCCATCTTTCTTTTTCCACATGGAGGCATTCTTCTTCACATCTGACTACAAATTATATTCACCTCTTCTATTTGTTGTCCAATCCTTATCATGCTTTGCACTAGCTACCAACCCTTTATCCTTACTTTCTTCAACACTTACAAATTCCTTTCTTCCTATCATGATGATCTCACCTTGCTTTTTTTTTCTCCTCAACCAATGGAGTTAAAATGAAAACTCTCCCATCTTTTTCAATTGTGTATGTATTTTGTCTTCCATTATACATGGATGACCTGTCAAACTGACAATGCGTTCCTAGCAACATGTGGCAACAAATCATAGGAAGTCTGTCACAAACAACCTTATCCCTATATTGACCAATCTGAAATTCAACTATAGCTTGTTCACTCACCACCATAGATTGATTATCACTAACCCATGACACCTTGTATGGCTTTTCTCTAGGTACTCTTTGCAAATTCAAAATTTCCACCATTTCACTAGATACAATGTTATTAGTACATCCAGAATAAACTATTACCTTGCATACCTTATTTTTGCATTTGCAAGCTGTCCTAAACAAGGCTCTGCTCTAAATTAGCTCTCTCTCCTTTGTTGTCTTCAAGACTTTTCCCTTCATCATCAAGCTTTCACCAACTTCAAGAGTAGAAAGACGTCTATTGGAGTTTGAACTCTCAGCTTCATCTTCTTGGACTATTTGTGCTCTTCTTTCAGTTTTCCTTTCTCCTCCAATTGAAGTTAAACCAAGTTTCTCAGGGAACTTCCAAGAAGGATGACCATATTCTTGGAAATTGTAACAGCTACCTACAAAAATTTTAGGATTCCTTCCACCACCAAATCTGCCCCTTGTGCCTCTATAACCACCTCTAAAATCTGCAACTTTCTCATCTCTTTTGCTTGGATCTTCTTGATTCTCATTTGTTTGTCTTGGGGTAGAGAAAGATCCTCTTCCTCTCATTGTGTTGCCTCTTGCTCTAACAGTCTTCTTTTGTCTTCTTTTTACTTTCTCTTGAGCCTTTAGTGCCATTCGATAGCATTCTTTTACACTCCTAGGATTTTTCAAAGCCAACTCATCTTGTATTTTCAATCTCAAACCACCCAAGTACCTGGAAATCTTCTCATCTTAATTTTCATTATGGCCACATCTCATAATTAATCTATAAAATTCTTCAGTGTATGCCTTTACATTCATTTCCTTTTTCCTTAAACTTTCCAACCTCTTAAACATTTGAATTGAATAATTTGAAGGGGGAAACTTACCTTTCAACTTGGCTACCATATTTTCCCATGCCACAATCATGGAATTTCCTTACTTCCTTCTCTCTAATTGCAAATAATCCCACCACACAAGTGCATGACCTCTTAACTTTTATTTTCCAATCTTGACTCTCTGTTCCTTTGGAATGTCCTCACACTCAAAATAATTGTCCAAATATGATATCCAATCTAACAACTCTTCTTCATTCAAATTTCCTCCAAACTTTTGAACATCTATTTTCACCTTGTACTTGCCACTTTTAACTACCTTCAACAACTTGGCCATTCTCTAATCTTCTTGATCAAGTTCTTCTTCAACGTCTTCAAACTCTTCCTCATCTTCATCCTCTGAATCACTGATTTCAACTTCTTCTCTCCTTTTGCTTGTCTCTAAGGCTTCCAACCTTTCTTTCAGTTCTCTAATATCTTTAATGTACTGACTCTTCAAGTCATTCACCTCTCTTGCTACATTCTTTCCTTTTGTTGGCATCTTTACAATCTTTCCTCTTCACCTTCCAATCTTTCTTTCAGAATCTGCAACTTTCTTCCACAAAGATCTGGTACCTTTACTCTGATACCACTTGATGCAACCAGGGGAGGTCCTGCAACCAACAACAACAATTACCAAATCATAATCTAACCAAATCTCATTATCTCATCAAAACAACACTTTTCCTTGTAGCATTGCACTTTGACTAAATTGGGTAAATCTTCTTGATGATTTTCTTTCAAATCAAGACTAGTAGGGTTTCAAACACCCATCAAGGTACTCAACAACATACCAAAAAAATACCTTAGATTATTTTGCAACAATCTCTTCAAAACCTGGTTTTTACGCCAACCATGCCTCTTTTACAAAGGACCTTGTCTTGAAACTTTTCCTAAACCTCCAAACTCATGTGGTCAAAAAATTATAGGTGTTCAAACCTTGGAATCCACAATTATTTGTCAGAGACTCAACCTCCAGAGTACCAAAACCTCAAACCCTCCTTTATAGCCTAAAATCTAGGATTTTAATGGAAATCACATTCCTAGACCTCAACCAAACTAGCCACCACCTCAAACAAGTATAAAACCTTATGCATATACTCAATCAAGCAAGAAACAATGCTTCCCCAAAGATTCATAACCATTACCATTCAAAAACCTCACAATTTCAAGAGAAAATCATTCTTTTCATCATTAGGGCATCATGCCCAACTCACCATTCAACCTCCACTACACTCTCCAACATTCCAAATATTTATTCCTACCTATTTCTACTCATTCCACTGAGGCACAAACTTTACAGAAGGTGGAATGGGTTTAATTCATGTTTGAAACTACAAAACCCTTAAATGCTTTGTTTACTGGCCGCTTGGAGAAAATGGACTATCAAAGCTTTCTAATCTACTAAGATTCAACCAAACTAATTCAAAATAGTTTCTCACACATATATTCAAAAATTTTGGAAACTTTCAAATCAAAATCCAACTGACCAGGCCGTACACTGGCTGGTAACAATAAGGAAATTCAAAATTTACAGAAAAAGCAAAGATTTTTATTGCTTTCTACCTTCCAAATTTCAAGATCCATCTTTACATCGATGTTCTCCAACATATAAATTATTTTTCCCTCCAAACTAAATGACTCCACTAAACAAAAGTGACTTTTCAAGTTAGTGACTGTTTGTATTCCCTAGAATGCAAATTTGTAACTTTTAGCAACTTTACAACATTTCAAATTTGATAACTTTTCCCTTTTTTGAAATTTTGCACAAATGACCCTCTAAACACCTAAGAACCATCAAAATGACTAATTACAATGATAAATGGTCTTCAAGACCTTATTTGATGCATTTTCTCCAAAATCCTAAAGCCTGGACCTTAACAACTTTGATTGACAAATTTTGATCAATGGTGCCCTTGCACGAATTTCTTCCTCATTGTTAGCTTTTGTGTTTTCATCATTTGTGTCAACATTCATCACATCATTCTTTGTATCACTAGCTTTGACAAATGAAATAGTTTGTTACGACATGGGATTTGTAATGATTTTCAAGTTTTGGTTAGGAGGAGGTACATACTTATTACCTTGATCATTCACATCTCCAATTTGAAGATAATTAGAATTAATGAGGTCTTGCACACGATGTTTAAGATGCTTACAATTTTTCATGTATCATGTCAATTTTTTCAGTGGTAATGGCAATAAGTGTTTGATCTATAGTTTGAGGGTAATTTTTTATTAGGATTAGGAGCTTTGATAGGAGGTAAGGAAATCATATTCTTGTCCACGATCTGTAGGATGAATTTTATGAAAGGGTATCAGGTAGAGGGGTAAATTTTCTATTCCTTTCTCCAATGGTAAAAGGATTTTTTGTCTGTATAACAACCACTTGGTTATTATCTTGTTGATTTGGTTGAGGGGAATTAATTTATAAAAAGCACCTTTTTTTTTTGTAAGCTTGGTAAGTATGTTGAGGTGTGGATTCAAACTTTTCAAGATGGATAGGGGGATTTTTCACATCACGACCATAATTCAAATTCTAATAGTCACAAAGCGTTGTACATAATTGTGTGAAGGATGAGAATTTCAGCATCTCAAGTTTGGTTTGCATTTTATTTTGTAAATTGGCAATAAAATTTCGTTGAAGGTCAACATCAAGAATCTTAATGTTTAGTTGTGAAGAAAGCATTTGATATCATGCTATGAAATCAGTAACCTTTTCATTATCCTTCTATTTACATGTCATTAAATTAGCTAGGGTCATTTTGGGACCCATGTGAATGTGGAAGTGGTTGTAAAAGACATCAATAAGCTCATTAAATGAACCAATTGAATTATTCGATAAGAAGAATAACCACTCTAAAGCATTAACGATCAAGGACCTAGGGAATAGTTTAGTGAAGATTTTATCTTCAAAGATGAAATCACTAAATAGGGCCGTGAAAGTGAAAACATGGCTAATGTTAAGATCTCCTTTCCCACCATATTTATCAAATCTAGGAACTTTTATACCAATGGTATTTGTGTTCTCAATATCTGTAGGGAAAACAGGTTGGTTTTGATGTATTGTGAAGGTTGACTATTGTTGTTTTGATTTAGGATGGTGATTTATTGTTGAAGGGATCACATGTTTTGAAAAACTATGTTAATGATGGGATCATTGTTGGTATTGTAAGATAGAGGTGAATAAGGTGGAGTGTTGTATGTATGCAGAGGGAAAGTTAATTGTAAATCTATGAGGGAGGATGGTTGAGGAGATATGATATGTGAATGCACAAAGCTAGAAGGATTCCTAGTAGGAATACCTAAGTGTTCACATTGCTAGTAGGCTGAATGGTTGTGGTGACACGAGTACTAGTGTATGTAGGAATAAAGATGGGTATTGCAGAAGGAGGAATTGAAGTTCCACCTTTCCTTTGAGTATACCCCAAATCTTGAGTACAACTAGTCATGGTAGGGATGGTATTGTTAACATCATGCACATTAGTTGTATGTAAGGTGTTGCAAGTATGAGAAAGTTTGGTGGTGTTGTTATTAATGTTGTCATTGATGTCAACACAGTTTAGAATGTTGCAGATTGTGCATGTATAGTTGAGATGCTTTCAATATGTGGTGAGTACATGGAGCTATCCTTATGATGTTGCAGATGTGCTAAAATGATGAGTTGCCAATTGCTTTTGAGAAAATTAATAAAAAGTGAAGTCAGAAGTATGTATGTGTTCAAAATGTGCTCTGGTATGTGCTCCACGTTTCTTCTATGTTGATCCTATGCTTGTTCAGATTTGAAGGGTTGTTGTTGGAGATATGTTGGTGTCATCTCTTGATTTGTAGCTTTTGGTTTGATTGAGTGTGAAAGTTGTGTTCACTGGTGTGCGAACTAGTTTGAAAGAGTTGCTTGTCTATGGACTGGGAGAAATGTTTCTGCTCTGCAATCCTCTGTTGTTTTGTTTTAGGTATTGTGGATCTGGAATATGTCTGGCAATGATGGTATCTAGGTTTTGACAGAGATGTTCATGGTTTGGTACTCCAGAAGTTAAGTTTTAGAGTTGTATGTGTTTGCACATTCTAGATGGACTGACAGAAAGTGTTCTATGTTCTAAGGTTGTTGCACTTGTTGCAGATGTATCTGAAGATACTTGAGATGTGTTGTCATGCATGATAAAGCATGTTATGTCATTCGTGTGCTATCTTCCTGCTGAGAAGTGTGTACTCCAATGTTCATCTGTTTTTTCATTAGGTTTGGTTGACCTGGTGTTTACACTTCATATGAAGAATTAAAATTTAATTAAGGAGGTGTGTGGTCAATCCAAGACATTGCTTTTGGTCTTGGTTTTAAGTGGTTAATTGGTCCACTCTGATTCCTTTCCACTGCGAGAATGTTGAGTTTCCAACCTAATTTGAATTTATGAATTGAAACATAGGTGGTTGACCTTCAATAAAGTTTATAAGGTTGAAGAAGGTATAAATGTAATTCAAGTTGTGAAGGATTGAGATATACAAAATAACAAAGTAAGCCACAAGAGAACAGTAGAGTTGTGTGAAAGTGAGTTGAGGTAGTAGTACTTTATTGTGTTAGATTCCTTAAAGTAGTGAATTGAAGGTTTATATAATCTTCTAATCAAAGCTATGGATGTGTGTAAATTATTGTGGTGGATCTTTCTGTTATCTTTTGTATCTGTAGGAAATGAGCTTCCTTGTTGGATAGTGAGTCCTTTTTGTAGGTAGTGAGCCTTTGTATTCAGGTAGTGAGCCCTTGCCAGTGAGCCTCTTGTATTCAATTTTGTTATTACTTTATATTGTGAGTTAATCCTCACTGTGGTTTTCCCTTATTGGGTTTTCCAGATAAAATTTGGTGTTCATTGTGTTGATTTTGCTTTTTGTTATCTACATTTCATGTTCATACTTAATAACAGATTAGTGTGGTTGTGAAGTTGATCAACGTTTGAAGTTTTTTGTTTCAATTTGGTTAAAATTGATTCACCCCCCTCTCAATTTTCCTACGCCTTTTAACAATTGGTATCAGAGCTTTTGATCCTTGGTGTAGAGCTTAACCGCTTAAGGAAGATTCAATGGCACATAAGATAGCTATCCCTATGTTCGATGGATATGATTAGAGTGATTATAAAGTGTAGATGGGAGGATATATTATCTCTCTTGGTTACAAGACTTGGAAGGTTGTTGGAACGAAATATGTTTCTCCTGCGAGTGGTCCTACTACTACATATGTGGTTTCTACTTATGAGGAGAATGAAAAAGTGAGGCATGCTATTTACAACTCTTTATTCAAGACTAAGTGAACAAAATTTATTTCTTTGGGCACTTCTTATGAAGTTTGGAAGAAGTTGGAAGATCTTTATGAAGAAAATAATAGAATGAAATTGACAAAGAAGTTGATGGAAAAATGTAGATATGAGAATTTGAAAATGGAAGAAGGAGAAGATATTGCAAGCTATTTTTAGAGGATTGATCTAGCAGCAAATGAAGTTAGAAATCAAGGGGGTACTTTGACTGATGAAGATATAATTGAGAAGATTCTAATGACCCTACTGGAGTGTTATGGTGACAAGGTTTCAGTTATTAAGGAAACATATGATCCTAAAAATTATACTAAAGAAGAGCTATTTGGCACTTTGACTGCATTTGAGATGAGAAAGTTTGGTAAGAAAGAAGAAAAGATAGAAATGACATTTAAAGCAATAAAGATTGACGATGATCCAAATAGTGATGGTTTAGATGAGTTGGAAGCGAAATTTACAAGGAAGTTGAAGAAAGGTACCGGTAAATAAAGGTATGTTTTCCTTTAAATGTTTCAGTTGCGGTAATATTGGTCATTATTCTTCAAGATGTCTGAATAGAGCTATACATAAGAAGAACAAAGATCACAAAGATAGAAAGGGTAAGAAATAAAAAAGGTTGTACTATGTTAGAGAAGAAGTTGGAATCTTTGATGATGAATCTGATTATGAGGGTGATGATAGTGAATGCTTGTTCTTAGCTTTGGAGAGTAAATCTGTGTCTGCTAACTCTGGAAAGTGTGCAAGAAAAAGTGATTCAGAGAACAAGAAGGATGAGATTGAAGGTACTTTGGTCACTGCATTTCATGCTAGATAGGATGAAGACTATTGGGTGATTGATAGTGGATGTTCTAATCACATGACTAGAGATAAAAGTAAATTCACTAAACTTGAAAAGTATGACGGTTGTTTGTTCATGTTTGGTGATGATTCTAGAGCAAAGATTGTTGGAAAAGGTACAGTTATTTTTGATGGAATACACAACATTGATTATGTATATTATGGAAAGGCCCTAAGGCATAACAAGTTGAGTGTTGGATAGATGTGTAGCAAAGGTTTCAAACTTGTTTCTCAGGATAATACCTATGATATCATAAAATGATCCAGAGCTATGGTTGTTGTAGGAAGGAGAACACACAAAAATATCTATCAGCTTAAGGGTGTTGATGGCCAGTGCCTTGTATCTCAAGTTAATGAAAGTTGGATATGGCACTAGAGAATGGGACATGTAAAGTTTGATAATCTGGTCAAGATCAATTCAAGAGATGTTGTTTGAGGTCTACCTAAAATCATAAATCCTGCTAATATTGTTTGTAGTTGTCAGTTAGGGACAAGATGCAGTTTCAAAGGAAAAGAGAAAACTACTACTGGAATGATGGAGTTAATTCATACAGACCTCTGTGGTTCTACTAGAATAGGAAGCCTAAATGGTGACAAGTATTTCATGCTCCTTATTGATGATTATTCTCAAATAACATGGGTTTCTTTTCTTAAAGAAAATACTCAGGCTCTGGATAGGTTTAAAGTGTTCAAAGCAAGAGTAGAAAATGAAGTGAACTAAGAATCAAATGTTTAAGATCTGATAAAGGTGGAGAATTCACTTCTAGTGAGTTTAATACATTTTGTGAAGAGCATGGCATAAAGAGACACTTTTTTGCTTCGAGAACCCCTCAACATAATGGAGTGGTTGAGAGAAAGAACCAGACTATACAGGAAGCTGCAAGAAGCATGATGAAAGAAGCAAATGTACCTGATGTGTACTAGAGAGAGGCAATACACATTGTTTTTTATGTTCTTAATAGAGTTTAGATCATAGGAAACAACACAAAGAATCCTTATGAGTTATGGACTGGTAAGGCTCCTACTATGAAATACTTTAAGGTGCTTGGAAGTAGATGTTACATTAAAATAGATGATGAGAATCTTGGGAAGTTTGATGCTAGATGTGATGAAGGGATTTTCCTTGGGTATTCAACTACCAGCAAAGGATATAGATGCTTTACTAAAAGATTGAGGAAGATTGTTGAGAGTGCTAATGTGAAGGTTGATGAGGATATGCATAGACCTATCGAGATAAGTGATGTTGAACTTGATGATACTATTGGTGCACCAATACCTGAAGAGAACAAGGAAGAGGAAGAAAAATTGACTAAAGAAGAAGAAGAAAATGAGCCAGAACTTGTTCCTAATACTCCTAAGTATGTCCAGAAGAATCATTTGGAAGAAAAAATACTTGGAGATAAGAGTGAGGATGTGAAGACAAGAAGTAAAGTTTTAGCTGAGGTAAATCTGTGCTTACTTTCCAAAATAGAACCTAAGTCTATGTGTGAAGCATGTGAAGATGAGAGTTTGGGTTAGAGATACGAGAGAAGAGTTGCAACAAATAGAGAAGAATCAGACATGGGAACTAGTTGCTAGACCTGTGAATAAGAATGCAATTGCTTCAAAGTGGGTGTTTACGAATAAGTTGAATGAAAATGGTGAAGTTATAAGAAACAAAGCAAGAATTGTATGCAAGGGATACTCACAAGTTGAAGGAATAGACTTTGAAGAGACATTTGCCCCGGTGGAAAGAATGGAAGCTATTAGGATGATTTTTGGGATTTTTTTCCCACAAGGAATTCAAAGTATATCAGATGGATGTCAAGTCTGCATTCCTAAATGGTGAACTGGAAGAAGAAGTATACATGGAACAACTTGAAGGATTTTAGTTATCCGATAAACCGTATATGGTTTGGAAATTGAAGAAGGAATTGTATGGAGTAAAACAAGATCCCAAAACATGGTACACAAGATTGGATAGATACCTAATATAGCAAGGATTTAGCAAAGGCTCTGCTGACAACAATCTTTACTTCAAATTGAAAAATAACAAAATGTTGATAGTGGTAGTATATGTTGATGATATCATCTTTGGAGGAAATGAAGGTATGTATAAGAGATTTGAAGAGGAAATGCAAAAATAATTTGAAATGTCTAGGATTAGTGAGTTGAATTTCTTTCTTGGTCTTCAAGTAAATCAAATCGATAAGGGGATATTCATTTCACAATCAAAATATGTGAAAGAGTTGTTAAAGTTTGAAATGGATGAGTCCAAACTAGTTAGTACTCCTATGGTGACCAAATGTAAGATGAGTAAAGATGATGAATTTGCTAAAGCTGATCAGAGAAAATACAAATCTATGATTGGTGGAATGATGCATCTTACTGCTAATAGACTGGATATCATGCATGCAGTATGTTTAGTTGCTAGATTTCAAGTAGATCCTAAAGAAGCACATCTTATAGCGGTAAAGAGGATATTCAGATATCTTAAAGGCACACTAGATTTTGGCTTATGGTATCCTAAGGATATTGATTTCACTTTAAGTGCTTACACCGATGCAGATTGTGCTAGTTGTGTGGATGATTGGAAGAGAACTAGTGGAGATGCTTTCTTTGTTGGTGGAAGATTGGTTACATGGTGAAGTAAGAAACATGACTCAATTTCTTTATCCACTACAGAAGAAAAGTATATTGTTGCAGTATCTTGTTGCACACAAGTTTTATGGATGAAGAAAACACTGAAAGATATTGGAGTGACATGTGATGAGCCTATTCCTATCTTTTGTGACAATACAAGTGCTATTAACATTTCAAAGAATCTGATAATGCATTCAAGAACAAAACATATATCTATCAGATATCATTTCCTAAGAGAGAAGGTATTGGAGAATAAAGTCAGGCTGGAGTATGTGTCTACAAAGGAACAAATTACAAATATATTTACTAAGGCTCTTCCGAAGGATACTTTTGAGTATCTCAAGGAGAGGTTGGGGGTCATTGTCCCTCCATACTAGGTGCACATGGAGGTGCATCAGTCCAGTGGATCCATAGATTCTTCATTTATCTGGACTGATAAATGGGTCTACTCTGTAGGGGGAGTAGAAAGTTTTCATTGTTGCAGTATGAGTTGCTTGGGTGCACTCCTAAGGGGGAGTGATAAGAGCCTTTGATCTTTTCCATTAATATAAAAGGGGGAGAGAGTTATGTGAAAAATAGTAGAAGAGGAAGACAAGGCCTTCTTCTTGAATATTGAGAATACATGAATGTAAAGGAGAGAGTTGTCTTTGATGATTTTTTTCACATAATGTGTCACTATCAATGACAAAGGGGGAGATTGTTGCAAGTATGAGCAATTTTTGTGTTTTCATTAATTTTGTCATTGATGTCAACATAGTTCAAAATGTTGCAGATTGTACATGTATAGTTGAGATGCTATCGAGATGTTGTGAGTACATGGAGCTATCCTTATGATGTTGCAGATGTGCTGAAATGATGAGTTAGCAATTGTGCTTTTGAGAAAATTAATAAAGAGTGAAGTCAAAATTATGTATGTGTTCAGAATGTGCTCTGGTATATGCTCCAAATTTCTTCTATGTTGATCCTATGCTTGTCTAGATTTGGAGGGTTGTTGTTGGAGATTCGTTGGTGTCATCTCTTGATTTGTAGCTTCTGGTTTGATGGAGTGTGAAATTTGTTTTCACTGGTGTGTGAATTGGTTTCACAGAGTTGCTTGTCTATGGACTTGGAGAAATGTTTCTTCTCCGCACTCCTCTACTATTTTGTTTTAGGTCTTGTAGATCTGGAATATGTTTGGTAATGATGTTCTCTGGGTTTTGGTAGAGATTTTTTGTGGTTTGGTACTTCGGAAGTTGAGTTTCAGAGTTGTTGTATGTGTTTGCATAGTCTAGATGGATTCATGGAAAGTGTTCTATGTTTGAAGGTTGTTACACTTTCTACGTATGTATCTGAAGATACCTGAGATGTGTTCTCATGCTTGATAAAGTGTGTTACATCATCTGTATGTTATCTTCTTGCTGAGAAGTGTGTACTCCAATGTTCATTTTTGTTTTTATTAGGTTTGGCCAACCTGTTGTTTACACTTCATATGAAGAATTAAAATTTAATTAAGGAAGCATGTGATCAATCCAAGACGTTGCTTTTTTTCTTGGTTAAGTGGTTAATTGGTCCACTATCATTCCTTTCAACCACGAGAATGTTGAGTTGCCGACCTAATTTGAATTTGTGAAATGAAGCGTACATGGCCATCCTTAGAGAAAGTTTCTAAGGTTGAAGAAGGTATATATGCAAGTTGAGTTGTGAAGGATTGAGATATACAAAATAACTTAGTAAGCCACAAGTGAAGAGCAGAGTTGTGCGAAAGTGAGTTGAGGAAGTAGTACTTTATTGTGTTAGATTCCTGAAAGTAGTGAGCTAAAGGTTTCTGCAATCTTCTAATAAAAGTTGGAGATGTGTGTAAATTTTTGTGGTGGATATTTTTGTTATCTTTTGTATCTATAAGTAGTGAGCTTCCTTGTTGGACAGTGAGTCCTTTCTATGGGGAGTGAGCCTTTGTATTTAGGTAGTGAGCCTCTTGTATTCAGTTTTTCTATTACTTTATATTTTGAGTTAATCCTCACCGTGATTTTTCCCTTATTGGGTTTTCCACATAAAATTTGGTGTTCATTGTGTTGATTTTTCTTTTTGTTATCTGCATTTCATGTTCATACTTAATAGCAGATTAGTGTGATTGTGAAGTCGATCAGTGTTTGAAGTTTTGTGTTTCAATTTGGTGACAATTGATTCACCCCCTCTCTCAGTTGTCTTGTGCCTTTTAACATAAGAAATTCATGGGAAATGAGGTATGCATACATAATCCATAGGGGGTTGATTATCAACATTGTTAGAAAGATAGTTAGAAAACCCAAGATCCACAGTAAATGGTGTATTGCAAGATGACATGAGTATCGAACTAAATCTTATAATATTATTGCTAATAGGACACCAAGTTGAAAAGCTCATAGAAGTTTTACAAACTCAATACCAATCCAAAATGGAAAGAGGGTAAAATGCATTCCAATGACCTAGAATGCAATTTTTAGATTCTAAATAAGGTAATTTGCTGATTACACTATGCAAAAATATTAAAATGAAGTCTTGTAAATACAATTTTGAAATCACAAAATGCACTAACTTTATCAAATTAAGCTAGATATGATCAAATTAATGAAACAATTTTTTTGCAAATAGTAACAAAAATATGAAAACAGTAAAAAGAATGTGAAAATGAATCTTTTAATGC
Source organism: Sequoia sempervirens (assembly GCA_007258455.2). NCBI lineage: Eukaryota > Viridiplantae > Streptophyta > Pinopsida > Cupressales > Cupressaceae > Sequoia > Sequoia sempervirens. The sequence goes on along the minus strand of VDFB02271358.1, from coordinate 744,408,381 downwards.
CCAAAAAATTAGAATGTGACCCTAATCAGCGACTCATTCACCCTACGATAAATGGGTTCTAGGTGAGGGTTTTGAAACAAATTTTTACATTTTTTTTAGTGATTTATAGTGGTTTTTGGTATGCTACAACAAGTTTCAATTTGATTTTTCTATGAATTCAATGTGGAATGCAAGTGCAAAATGTGACAAAATGACAACCTAGAAAAGCTAGTTTGATATGCAATTTTTGTTTTATTTTTCAAATGAAAATGAATACTATGTGAATGATATGCAAGATCACTAATTTTTTTGTATTTTTTCTGATTTAAAGAATGAAAAATATGTAATCCTAAAACCATTAAATGCAATGGAAAGTTTAATGCAAACTAGACACCCTAAATGGGACCTAATTTAATGCAAAGAGATGCAAATGAATGCAAGATCTAAATCTAGGATGAAAGAGGACTCAAAAATAAAAAAATGAAAGGATCAAACTCAGGTTCAAAAAGCTAGGTTGAACATAACGAAACATAGAAAAATAGGTTGACAAAAATGGATTGATAACAAAGGGGGTATGATGGAACTATTTCTCTAATTTCATTCAAAGTGCAAGCTATAGAGAACGGATTTGAAAACTAACCAAACCAACTATCAAAATGAAGATATGTAAAGGTGATAATGATGTGTACCTATCACCAAAGATGCTTTTTCAAACCTCACTAAGGACTCATTCGCCCTAAGGCGAATGGGTCTTGGCTAGAGTTCCTGAAAAATGCTTTTTGGGTTATGTTCTACTTAGTATGCACCTTCAAATTCCACGTGTTCACTATCATACAACTGGAAATAAATTTTGTAGAGGAATTTATGTGATTTGACAACTTTTCTTGCAACTTTGAAAACTTTGCAACTTTCTTCAATTTTTCTTTTCAATGGATCTTCAACCTAAAATCTACAATCACACATCAAAGAGAGAAAAATGTTGTTTGTTAGGGAATGGGGGTTTTCCTTGGTTAATCCCTGTTTTGGTAATTAAACCTTAAAATTAAATGAAAATTCTTGAAGGAATGATGAATGAACAACAAGATGTAACAACTCACCAAATCTTTAGAAAAGAAAGAAGAAGCTCACCATACCTTATTTGAACCTTGGATAAGAAATCTGCAAACTAGAATGAAGTGGCCTCAATGAATGAAGATATTGATCATGAAATTTGATGTGAAACAATTCCTTTGGTATGCTTGATTAGATCTTGAACACTACATCACCATATTATCTCAAACAACATGCATGATGCAAGACATCTTTGACATGATGAATGAATATTGATTGCTGCAATAATCTTCTATAAATCTACCCTTGAATGCCTTTAAAATTCTCTTGATCTCATAAACTTTCTATTAGTACTTGCTCATAAAGTTACTATAATGCTTGAAGACTTAAAATTGCTAGAATCTTAGGATAATTTTCTAGGATGAACTTAGTGAAATAACCTTGTATTTATACACATCTTAATATTATTTCCCAAAATTTAAATATCACAAGCCAACATTGAATTGTAGATTTCAAAATCATTAAAATACCACCAAAAACATATTTCAAAGAGGGGTCCTAGGTCTAAGTGAGCACACATTCACCATAGGGTGAATGGGTCCTAGGCCACTTACCTAGGACACACATCAGATAGCGTTAAACATTATGTAAAAATAGGTCCATAGGTCTAAGAGAGGACCCATTCGCCTTATGGTGAATGGGTTTTAGGTCACTTACCTAGGACACAAATCTTCCAAAGTTAAGTGTTGTGTAATGGCATTGATGAATGTTTGGTTTTATCAATTGTAATTTGCATTTGATTAGGCTTGGATTTGAATTAAAGGGGAAAATTAAGGAAAATTAACCTCAATTAATTAATAAATCCCTAGATTAGTGAGAAACTATAAATAGACACCCTACAACACCAAAAATAAGGCACAATTAAGTCCATTTCAATCAAAAGGGCCCTAAACTTAATGTGAATATGAAAAACATCTTACAACACTAAATTAAGGCACAATTAAGCTTATTTTTTTATTAATTATTTCCAAATTAAGTGTGAGAAAGGGATACTTTTTCTTACAGTACAATTGCTTCATTCTTCTTGATGTCTTGCAAGCATGACCTTGTTTGATGAAATTTTTGTAATAATGTTGCTAATTTTTCCCTTAAATTTCCTTGAATGATTTTAGGATCTTCATATTGCTTAATAAATTTTCTATGACTTCAAATTGTGAAAAGAAGTTTTATTTATATACAATTATTCTAATTTCCTGATAATCAATTATCAATAGCTAACAAACAAAATTATATTTTTAAATATTAAAATATCCACACCAGCATATTCAAATTGGGGCTAAAATAGGCTAGACATGGGCACTAGGTGCCCTATTCCAAACCTATCATTTCAAAACCTTAATTAATGAAAGAATTATTTTTATATGTTTATTTGTATTTTGACTTCTGACTTTTTGAATAATATTATAAAATGGGAAAATTAAATGCATAATTGGGTCCAAGCACATAGTAGGAAGCTAAAAATTATGTGAAAATATCAAGGGTGGGAATTTACAATGCTAAAAATATCAAAGCTAAACGGAATAGATCATCTGTGTTTGTAATTTTACAAATCCTATTGACAATGTATGAAAATTCTTATCTATTTCACACTGTGATAGAATTATATTATGTATCTCCAATCATTGTTGTAATTGGTCAACCACCTTAGTCTTGAAGCCAAAAAATGTAGGATAAATTGATCTTACTATCGCTCTTATTCATTTTCCAAGTTCTCAATATTTTTGAGCATTAGATCTTGAAACTCTTTAGAAGCTATTCAATATAGGCTGGTGATCTAACAATATTTATCTAGAAATAATATGAAAATATATTATAAAATATGCTATAAACTGATTTTCTAAGGTTCTATAATCTAAGGGAACATGATCTAATGACAATGTTGCAATCTATAAAATTATTTTGTTCCACTCATATTCAAGTTTGCACCTACTAAGCAACTCTTTCTACTTATAGAAGTCAAAATAGCATGTATATTAAGGTAAGTTCATGGAAATGGGAAACAAAAGGGGGTAAAATGTGGCCACATTTTCTTTTAATCAAGTAACGTAAATTTAGATGAGTAATTTGAGATGTATAAAGTCAAAATTTAAAATATATTATAAGAACAAGAATTAGAGTATCATAAATTTTATTTCTAAACTTCTAAATATTTTAAAAATTAGATAATGTAAAGGGAGTGAAATACTTATCACACAAAAATATTTACTCTTTTTACTCTTAAATATAACATACTCTCTAGTGTGCCCTCATTATTGTTATGATTTATTAGGTATTTTTAAATTTTACTTGATGAAAATTTAGCTGAGAGTGGGAACTACAAGTTATATATTTATTAATTTAATTTTATTAAATGTGTTATTTTTATAAATGTTCAAAGTAGATTCATCTTAAAAATTACATCACTAAGTGTGTGCATCATATAATTTGAAAAAAAAAAGAGTTTATTTTATTTTATTTTTGGAATTTGTGTACAATGAAGCTTAGAGCAATTCTCTATTTTTAAAAATTTGGATAAGGACATCAAAATTTATTAAAATTCATCAATATATATGTACTAGAGGAATATGAAGAAACTCCTTATTTTATTATTTTAAAATACCTTAATTATTAAAAATATTAAAAAATGGTTTATGGCTAGAAAGATAAAAAGTAACCCATCATTTTTGTTGTGGTTTTGTAAAAAGAATATTACGAAATTTGTATACTTAATGAGGTTGAAGTTCAAATTCAAGTTGTTCTATGTTAAAACATGAATATTTGAGTGCCAAGTTCAATGTTTAAATCCTAGGATTTGAAATTCAACCCTGAATAAGAGGAATCATAAGAAAATTAGATTTTAAAAAATATAAGTGCCTATGTTTTAAAGCACATTTGCATTATATTTTTCATAACACAAACTCATTTTTCTAAAATATCAATATTGACCACTAATTTGTCTCCCATTTCCATGCACTTACCCACTTTAACTTATACTTCCATGAATGAAGCAACTAAAACAGTTTGATTATTGGAATCTATTCACCTCATTTTTTTATTTTTTTCATCTTAGTAAGTCTTTGTGATAAAGAAAACATCTAAATTTTTTTTTCATTTGATAGGCTCATGTTAGATCATTAGTCAAACCTTTAGGATGACCATTTTAAGGAATATGTAAAAAGTGGTCAAGGACAAGTATCTATGTCAAGGACATAGGATGATATATGTTGATGTAATGTTCCAATAATGTGACCATGGTGTTGTAAATGTTTTTTATTATTAATTTCTTGCTAGATTTCTAAGATGTCCCTTATTTTTCATGTGATTTTATAATGATTGAATAAAAAGATTTTAAATTCAACTAAATAACACACAAAGCAACACAAACATGAACTAAATCAATTTATAATAGTTAATGTAAAGATCAATAATATGTTATTTGAATTGTGAATTTCAAAAGTTTACAATTCATATCGACAAATATAGATATAAATAAGATCAAGATTACATCCATACATCATTCAAGGTGAAAGACAAAAGAATTAAAAACAGTAATCAATCTTGAAAAATACCAATAAAATCCAAATAAAATAATGAATATATTACCTATAAACTTATTACAGTATAACATGGGCATGCAGCTTTAAGATTTACAATTATTAATGTAGCTACATTGAAACAGTACAATTAATAATTGAAACAGTACAATTAATAATGCAACTACTTTAAAAAAAAGTTGACCCAATAATTGAAACCTTACAATCTCGAACGCATACGATAAGGACTTGTGGAAGACTGGTAGATTAAAAAAGGCTAGAATACCTTTTTTCATTTATCAAATAGCGGTTAACATATAGAAATCTACTTACTTTTGAAACGCATATTTCCACATTTTGTAATATAACAAAAATTTTAAATATAATATGATTTGGAATATAATTAATAAATAGTTAAATGGCAAAAAAAAAAATCTTAGGTCTGCTCACCAAATAATGATTATAAATATAGACAAATGTGCAATTTATGTGGCACAGAAAGTTCTATGTTAGAGTGAGCTGGTGCAGAGCAAAGCTGAGAAGTCAAGCAAGCCATCTTAATGGAAGTGCTCAGATCTCAATCTCAATCCAAATCTGAACCGGCCCTTGAGAATATATTAGCCATGAAGGGCGGAAATGAAGATTTTAGTTATGTTAACAGTTCTTTACTTCAGGTACACAAGACCTATTCAATTTTTGTACTTTTAATATGAAGCAAATTTCCACCTCTGTTCTGCAAGTCGACAGTTTGCCGTTCTTGTCAATTTCTTCTTCGTAAAGATCATTTTTTTTTTTTTTCATTCCTGAACTCTTTAAATGTTAGGGGTTTAAATCTGTTAGTTGCTGGTTTCAAGATGGATTACTTACCAATTTATCTATCTGTTACTCTGAGCTCTTTGTTATTATACTAAATCTAGATTTGGAAAATTTGCTGGCACAGTTAAAGATGATTCAAACTGTGAAACCAATCCTGGAACGAAGCATTTATGAGAATATGAGATTCAAGTTTAATGCGGGAGGCGTATTTAGGATAGCAGATTTCGGGTGTGGAACGGGGCGAAATACGCTTGTGGTAGCAGACACCATTGTCAGAGCTCTGCAATGCTCACTTGAGGAAGGGTGGACGCCAGACTTTGAGGTTTATTTCGCTGACCTACCGTCAAATGATTTCAATTTGCTGCTTCGAATGTTGCCCCCGCTTCGACAAGGCTGTGCCGATACAGACGGTGAGGATGATGGTGACTACAATCCACTGGCTGCAAGATCTTACTTTGCAACGGCTGTGTGCGGATCGCATTTTAGACGTCTCCTTCCGAAAAAAAGCTTGCACTTCTGTCATTCTTCAGCCAGTCTCCAGTGGACTTCACGGGTGAGTAATCAAAATGAAAATTTCTGGAAAGATAAATATGATATGGTTTTCCACGGGAATGAGATGATAAATGTATATGCAGGTGCCAGAGAGTGTTCAACAGAGAAGCTCGCCTAGTGTGTACGTTTCAAGCGATTGTGAGGAGGCAGTGGGTGCTGCGTATCTACACCAGTTTAACAAAGATTTCACAGAGTTTTTAATCGCCCGGGCAGAGGAGGTAGTTGATGGGGGGTGCGTGTTTATATCTCTCCCGGGTCGTAAGGCAGGCACCCAAATAATGGAGGAGCAAGGAGCATTAGGTTATATTGCGCGTGACTTAGAACATGCATTCGAGGATCTAGTCAATGAGGTTCATATAATGCATGCGCTCTCATTTTTCCTTTTTTCTTGGTCTGTTCACTTGTTTTCTCAACTAACATACAATTCATGCTTCTTCCACACCATATAATGAATTTTAATTTATGGATTCTCCAGCAGGATTGCATCTTTAGAGGTGAAATTCTAACGGTTATCAACTTTTGTAGTTAAAGGGTAATAAGGGTGTAGGCAATTACACTACCGTTTGACTCTAAATATGAGTGATGGTTAAGTTTAATTAAAAATTTAACAGTCAAAGTAAATAGCATTTTAAATTATATTATATAGTAGTTCTTGTGATATAATAAGGAATTTTGCATTGGCAGGGTATTATTGAGAAAGAGATATGGGAATCATTTAATGTGCCTTGGTTTGGTCCGAGTTTAGAAGAGATGGAGAGTGTTGTGAAGAAAGAGGGATCATTTGCAATAGAGAGCCTAGAAGTTGTGGGAGGAATTCCTCTATATCCCATGGCACATTTGGACAAAGGGAAAAAGATTATGGTTGGAAGATTTGTCGCAAATCTGTATAGAGCAGGGTATGAGACTATTTTGGAACCTCATTTGGGAAATGAGAAATTGATAGATGAATTCTTCTTGAGAATCGCTAAAAGAGCTTCTCTTCTATTTGAGGAATATCTCTCTAGAGAAATAGAACTTGTTGTTGCTCTTCTTAGTAAAAAAAGCACACACAATAAAACCAATTAATAAATAATGTCATAAGCCAATTGTGGTATAGTATGATACTTAAGTTGTTGTTGTGTTGTTTTTACAATCAAGGTTCAAACCCCACTAGGGGTGTAATTGTTGAATGTTTAAATTGGGGATGAGGTCCCCCATTTGTGACCTCATTGGTTCATAGCTCCAGGGAAAAAGCCAATCGTGACATAGTATGATGGTTAGGTTGTTGTGGTGTTGTTCTTACCATCAAGGTTCAAACCTCACTAGGGGTGTAATTGTTGAATATTTAAATTGGGGATGAGGTCCCCTATTTGTGACCTCATTAGTTCATAGCTTTGGGTCAAAAGTGTTTATCCCTTAATAAAAAAAATATATCAAAAATCTTTTGAGTATATATTATGAAAAATGCAACAATTTTATGATTATACATTAACTATCAACAAAATATAACATATATTATTCTTATTACTCTTTTCTTTATATAATATGTATTGTATATTATTCTTAAAATATATATTTCATTTATATTATATATTGATTTGAAAATTATTGTTGTTAATTATATTATTAATATTTAATTTCTTCAAAAAAATGTTACTATTTTTATGCAATTTGAATTGTGAATTTAATTTTTTAACAATTCATATTAAAAAATATGGATGTAAATAAGATCACATTTATACCCACATATATTATCCAAAATGAGAGAAAAAATATTTCAAAATGCTAACCAATCTATAAATATAACAATAAAATCTAAATAAAATAATTAGTAAAATATATTACCTATAAACTTATTTCAATATAACTTGGGAATTCAATTTTTTGATTCACAACTAGTAATGTAGATATATTGAAAAACACAACTCAAACAAGCGTTGCAGTGCAACATAGTTCCTGCCAAGTGCAAGTAGAGTAGGCAGGGCAATTTTGAGAAACTAGGTAGTGAGGCAGTTTTGAGAAAATAGGGATTGTTATGATCATTGCAATTTTGATAAACTAGGGAGTATTAGAGAAACTGAACATATATTAACAAGGGACTACTAAATTTGTTTTATGTAAATCAATACACAATTATTTGTTGTCTTTTATCGAGAAATATTTAGACCTTTTATCAAATAGGGAAGATGTCAAGTCCTTTACTAGAGAGCCTAAAGCTAGACTTGTTTATGAATAGATAATTTAGTGAAAGTGCTAGTTGGTTGTGATTCAATTGTTTGACTTAAAGCAGTACCAATTCTATTTTCTTAATCTATTTTGTATTTGGATATTTCATTGTTTTCCATTAAGAAAAATTAGCAACGCATGTTATCAATTAAATACAAAAAAAAATAAAAAATGAATACAAATAGATCTTTGTAGAAATGCAAATCGACATTATGCATTTAAATCTGATCAATTAACACCATTTCTACTATTAATCAAGTAATTAAGTTTATTTGATTAATTCACTTCCTAATAACTAATATTCATCAAATTTAATTAAATAAATCAAATTATTTAATTAAGTATCCTAAAGTCCCCTCAATTGAATTAATAAACCAAATTATTCAAATCAAATGTCAAATCCCCTAATTCCTCCAAGTTAATTAATTCTAGATTAATTAACTCCTAATTCTAATTACCCATTCTCTAGCTTTTGACTCAACCTTGGTTAAACCCAGCCCCTGTTTAGCTAACCCACTTGCACATGAAAATCAATTCTTTAATTAACTAATTACCCTATTTTTCATCACAAAATAATATGCTTTGGAATATTCCTCCAATAACTCTATTTATTTGACTTTCTTACTGTAAACATGTAAATAATCTTAATAAACATTATGCATCTAAATCTAATCAATTAATATCCTTATTGGACTATAATCAATCAAATAAAATAATTTATTTGATTAATTCACTAATGTTCATCATGTTTGATTAATATAAATCAATTTATTTAATCAAATACCCTAAATTCCTCTCACCTAATTTAATAAATCAAATTATGTAAATCAAATGTCAAATCCCCTAATTCCTCCAAGTTAATTAATTTTGGATTAATTATCTCCTAATCCTAATTACCCATTCTCAAGCTTTTAACTACCCAAGAGTTAAATCAACCCTTGATTAACTAACCCACTTGCACACGAAAGCAATTCTTTTAATTATCAAATTATCTCATTTTCCCTCACAAAGGCATATTCTAAGGGAATATTCCTTCATTAACTTCATTTATTTAACTTTCTTACCCAAATATTAACCCCTCTTACATCTCAACCACTTTCATTTAATGCCTCTTACAAATACACTAATCTCTCTTACACCACTCTTACATCTCAACCACATCCATTAACTATGCACATTTTCCAAAATGTGATCCACCTTCATCCATTAGTCATGTTCCAAGTGTCACATTCTCATTGGCTCTCCTTTAGTCCCACATTCCTCCCATCTCTCCATTCTTCAACCCTTCAACCTTTAAATAGAAGCATTCTCTTCACAATATGGATCCATAATCATATCTATAATTTTCTGCATTTTCACTATAGGCACTTGCATCTTCATCACATCTAAAACTTATCAAGGGGGTGGGAAAGGGAATTGTTTCCACATCAAAGGAGCAACACTCTCACTATGGGATAGAGTTTGATCTTGCTTTCTTATGTTTTCACTTAGTTTCTTTCATTTGTTATTTCCCTATTTGCATGTGTAGCATGATCAAGTATCTCATAGGGATGTTTGTTTTGGTTTTCTTAAGTTTACTAACAATGTTAATGGCTATTTTTTTTTTCAGTAAGTATAGAAAAAGTGTGCAGTTTGGTGCCAACTATGGGGTTGGTGATTGATATTGATTCAACATTTCTTTCTACATGTTACTAATTTACGTCCCACAATCTTAGCTGCAAAAGCTAATGTTCTAGATATAATCATAGCGACCTCTTTTCATCTATCTCCTTTCATTTTTGGATATTTCCTTGCTTAAAAAAATGATATCTTAAATAATTTCAGATCAATGTCTTCTATTGCAAGTATTTTGCCAATCTTGGCGTTTTGCATTTAAAAGGCTTGTTGTAAGTTGACATTTTTTGGGATATTTAAAATTATGTTTCATATTGTTCGGCATTGCTCTTTGAACAACAATATTTAACATAAAAAATTTCCTAGAAGTCCACATCTTATTTTAGCATCAACCTCACTTATTTTGCATGTGAGAAGTGTAAATGCTCGGTAGCCTTAAGTGACTGATGAACAATCTTCATTGTTTCTTAGGGGCTGAGCTCTAATGTTATACCTTTTGATGGAACCTTCAAATTTCAAAAAAAATTAAGTTCCCATGTTGAAAATTTTGATTTGCACCCTCAGAAGTGCACCTAAAAATCCTACCCAAGTGACCTACTTTAGAAGGTCATAATTCTGAGCTAGTTGATTTTCATGCCAAACCCCTTGGTGAGAATATTTAGTTGACATATATGAACATGCATGTTATTTTTCAGCTTCCCATGATGAGTTTTGACTGGGTTTTGAAAAGAAAAGATGGATGGTTCTGGGACTATTCTGTTGTTTGTAAACTCTCTATCCCGTGAAGTGGCCTCTTGTTTGAGCTGATATTTCATAGCTGGATGATTTCCAAGACAAATGGATTGTTTTTATACATTCCCCCCAAATTTATATGCTCCCTATTCTAGTTTTAGAGCCTCGGGATTTGATTTGATATTTTTACCAAGTCAAAAGCAAATGCAGTTTTTTCACTTTTTACACCTACATTTTCATAATGTTTCAAAGTGGTTATCTTCAACCCTTAATATCTTTTGATGAATGTGGATTGAGTGAAATCCTTCTTCACACATACTTAGTGTACCCAAATGACCTAGTGTGTCCAACGGTAGTTCCCTAGGAGGTGATTTGATATTATTTCAAGAAGGTGACTTGCTGAACCCTAACTGGTTATGATATGTGAAATTGTAGAAATGCCTCAGTGAGCCACTTTATAATTTAATATCTTCCTCCTTAGGATAAATTTCACCAAGAATTTTGTTGCACTAAATTATCAAGTCAAATTTCTACATTCTTGCTCAACTTCATGCTCCCAGGATAAGTTCTGATGAGCTACTGAATCATTTTCTGATCTTGACAGGGCCAAAAATGGTGTTCTAGATAGTTTCAATTTTTAAAATTATCATAACCCATTTCTTATTTTGGTCTAAAACCTCTACAACTCCATTTTAATAAAAAACAAAGGTCATTTGATACATTATTTTAATGTATTTTGGGTGTGTCGATCACGTCCCAAGAGCCAGTTTACAAAGGAGGTACTTGAATTTTAAGGTTTGGGAAAAATTTGAGGAAATGGGTTTGCTATAAATGATTGATAATTTTTCTACACAATTTTTCATAGCTCCAAGTGTCTTGGTTTTCTTGTAGAGAATTTTCTCTAAATTGGTGACAAACATAATTAGAAGTCACAATTTTTTATAATGTTTCAAATGTTCATATTTGAAATATTTAAAATATTTTCCAAATAAAAAGAGGCATTTAGGGAAAGTATATAGTTCATTTAATTTTTTTATAAGGAAAAGCAACTTTAATTCTTGCTTTCTATTGGTTGAGTTCACAACAACACTACAACACAAGGAAAAACCCCATCGTTTGTTGTTGTTTTCATTTTCATTATCCTCTATGCATTCACAATGAAAAATAGTGGTTCCTTCTCATCACCCATCATGGATTTGAAATCTATTTTTCTCAGTTGGCAATGGACCATGCTCTCATATTCTTATTGTTTATTGCAATTTCAAAACTCTTTCTCCCATCTTATCAAATGATGGTGCAAAATCACCATTCCTCGGCAGATTTTGATGGTTTTTCTATTCTACATCAAAGATTTGACACCTCTTGATCTTCATGGCGGTTCCTTTGAGGCATTTTGAGCATATTAAGGTGTGTATTGTGCAAACGAGGAATGTTAGTCATGCTTTTTAGTCTTCTAGCTAATTTTTGGAGGCTCTATTTGGTCGAATGTTTCTACCAGATGCTTTAAATTCATCCCCTAACCATTTCCAATGCTTGGATAGGGATTTTAAGCATGTTTTGTTGGTGTAATTAATTATTTAATTACACTTTAGCATAAGTTTACTTAGGTATTTTTTAATTCCTAGGATAATTGCAATCCTTATCTCATTGAGTTGTCTTTTTGCTCAAGATAAGATTAGGGTTGTGCATGTCTTGCTTTTTTGCATGATTTCATTTTTGAAGGATTTTGTATTATTTCTAAGACAATTACTTTCAATAATCATTATTCTGGTTTTTGCTAGCACATATTTTCTTTGAGGGTTTAGAGAACATCTCTTTTTTTTTGTTCTAAATATTTGTTGCATGTGATAGGTGGTTGCTTGTAGGTGATTCTTGGGGACTGTGAAGTTAGTTTTTCAACTTCTACATAGTATTAGAGCTCCAGACCTATGGTTTCCTTTTCATGTTTTGAAGATATTCTCTCACAACATTCTCTTATGTGCAAGGGTTTCAAGCCAGGTTGATTTCTTGTGGATCTAGGGGTCACATAATTTTCTAGGCATTTTTGGACAAAGTAGACCTCGCCATTGAGTCTACAACACCCAAAAACCCCTATTTTCATATAAAACTTGTTCAATTTGGCCACAGTTGATCTCTGAGGAAAAAATTATTTTGCCCCAAGGTTGTACGACCCTAGGGCATATAGATCGAGATTTGTTTTTTCAAAATAATAATAAAATAGTTAAAAAAAGGGTTTTTTTTAAAAATCAGTGCCCGCCGTATAAAAGGTGAGCACCACTTCTACGTTGCCAAGCAGACACCAGTTCTTAGCCCAACAGCCACCAATGGGCCACTAGCCTACACCTCACTGCTTATGCTCCACTGACCGTTTAGCCCCCAAATTGAGTTCACTGGTCACATCCCGGTTCAGGAGCCATCGCTCAAACCCGCTATGTAGTCAACCCCCAGTCGGTGGTCACATTGATTAATGGAAGCCCCACCTTCATCCCTTGCCGAATTTTTTAAAACAACCCCTTGAGTGCGTGGTCACATGTAGATCTAGGAGCTATGTCGAAGGAGCTTAGTTTTTGCCCCTGTTTAGTGTGGAAGTGCCTTTTTAAAGGCTTCTTTTTTTTATTTTCTCATAACTTGGGAAAATGGAGGGAGTTTTTTAAAAATGAGATATTTTCAGAAAGCTGGTTCGACACTCTTTCTAGTGGTGGAGGTTTGATTTTTTGATTTTTTAGTTTTTGATGGTTTTTTCGCTTGTCAAAGCCAAACATTGTTGTTTTCACTCTAGGAGGCATAACTTTTGCATCCTGACTCCGTTTTTCAAAAACAAATAGGCGTTGGAAAGCTAGTTCAGTGCTCTACATAGATCTAAGGCCTATTTTCTCTTCTTTTTTTTACCAAGTATCTTATATTCCTGTTTGATCTCAGCCTTTACCTTTTTAGTTATTTTCTTGGGAAGCATGCAATCAACCTATTTTTTTTAGATCAACAAGCATTTTTATTTATTTGAGAGTATTATTTTTTTCTATCATGGATACACATGATATTGCACCCCTTACTCCATTCAACTATTTTGGTTGGAAAAAAAATGGAGATTCACTTCAAACACAAAGGCTTGTATAGGGTAACCATGGGTACAAAAATTGAACCTATAGGTGCTACTAAAAAGATAAAGTGGTTTAATAGGTGTGATGAAGCTTATGGTACATTATATTGATCTCTTTCATTTGACCTTATTTTTGTATTGATTCTTTTACTACACCGAATGAGATATGAACTACTTTGGAGTCTTTGTTTGGGAAGAAAAATACTATGAGGGGGTTTCAATTAGAGAATGAGCTTATTGGCTTAAATCCTAGGGATTTTGACAACATCCGGGAGTTTTTCACCAAACTCAAGTCTCTTAGATTATAGTTGTCACAGTTTGGTGTTCAGAAGGAAGACTCTTAGTTGATATTGTCCATTCTTTCTAAGCTTGGACCAGATTATTTAGTTTTTGTATATACCTTTTATGCCACTAGGGATGCACTTGGTATAGGATTCACTATGCCATCTCTTGATGAATTTTCTTCATCTATCACTCAAGAGAAAGCTAAGTTAGCTAGCATGGGCATGGTGAAACCTTCTTCCTCATCACAGACACTTATTGAATCACAGGAGCCTAGAGATTAGAAGGCTTCTACAAGAAAAGGAAAGAAATAGAAACAAAAGTATTCCAAACCTCATGAGTAGCAGAAGGAGTCCTCAAATTCATCCTCCTCTTCTAAGCGGAAATCATCTAGGAAGGGGAAGACTACATGTGCATATTACAAGAGGGAAGGACAAGTTGAACATAATTGTTACAAGAAGGACATTCATGAGCTGAGCATCTTCTTCAGAAACATCAGATTGATTTTCCTTCTAGGATGTATGCATCATCTTCTCCTCATCATTCTTCTTCTTTAGAGCAACATGATAGGGGCACAACTGGTTTACAAAATTCATCAGATATGAAGGGGCATGCTCTTTGTGCTTCTTCAGGTATTAGATCAAGGAGATGGCTTCTAGATTTAGGAGCATCTCATCATATGGCATCTTCATAGTCTATGTTCACTTTCTTTGAGCCTTGCACTATGTCTCCCATTTTGATGGGGAAAAAAGCTTACATGAATGTTACAGGGAAGGGGTCTATTAGTTTTGGGGACAACTCCTTTCAGGATGTATTGTGTGTCCCTCACTTGACAAAAAACTTTCTTTCCATCTATCATATCACACATGGAGACACTGGGAGATATGTGGAGTTCACACCTGATTCAGTTATCATCAGAGACTTTGAGAGTAGAGCAGTTATTGTTATTGGGATAGTGGATCACTCATCTCAGTTGAATTCCTTTGTCAATTTTGGTATTGATGGTGCTTCTATTCCTATAGTTGTTCCTCACACTTCTAGTGTGAATCATCATTCACAAGAGACATTTGGATTCTTGAACACTGGTGTTCTCACTTTGGACCCAATTCTTGATCCTTCTGTTTCACCTCCTATTGCAGTTGTTGATACTTGTATGACTACAAATGTGGTTTCTTTCATTTCAATGCAACAAGAAATTCTTGATCATTCATCTTTGGAGGTTTTTGTTTAGTCTTCACCTACTTTGACTTCTTCATTAGTTGAGGTCACACCCACTTTTGTGGAGACATCTTGGGCTACACCTACTTCACCTTCAGATATTGCATTCATTTGGCTCTTCCCTCTCACTTCTTTTAGGAGATGCACTTTCTTCAGTTCTTTTGGTGCTACTTCATTCTAGGGGGATTTGTGGTCTCGTATTTCCTCTCTTATGGGGGGGTTCTTTCATATATATTTGTGATTGATGGTGTCCTTGGGGGGTCTTATGGAGTTCTCCATCTTTTATCACTTAGTTTGCATTGTATTTTGGAGAGGATTTTTGTTCCCATGTGGTTTTCTACTTTACCCTATTTTATTTAGTTTGTATTGCATTTGTAAATGGGTACCTAATTAGGCCTTGTTGTCGGGACTCATCTTCGTATAATAATTTTCTTCTCGCTAAGTTGCACTTATGGGGGGGGTGTTGGTGTAATTAATTATTTAATTACACTTTAACATGAGTTTACTTAGGAATTTCTTAATTCCTAGGATAATTGTAATCCTTATCTATTTGAGTTGTCTTTTTTCTCAAGATAAGATCAGGGTTGTGCATGCTTTCTTTTTTGCATGATTGCATTTTTGAAGGCTTTTGTATTATTTGTAAAAAAATTACTTTCAATAATCATTATTATGGTTTTTTCTTGCACATATTTTTTCTGAGGGTTTACATAACATCTCTTCTTTTTGTTCTGAATATTTGTTGCATGTGATAGGTGATTGCTTGCAGGTGAATCTTGGGGATTGTGAAGTTGGCTTTTCAACTTCTACATGTTTGTGGTGAATTTTGGTTGACAACGGCTGCAAAAATGCCCAAACTTTCCAAAAATAAACCCACACTTTTTTCTCCTACTATGGCTACAATAACTGTCGCCAATGTTCCTAGAGAAGCAACGAAATGTGAAGGAAAAAGTTTTCAAATGGAATGGGGTAGTATGTGGGAATTTTTGCTCATTATGGTTCTTAGTGCTCTTCTCCTTCATGTATCAGCGATATGTGATGTTGTTGTGTTTCCCATTGCTCATCGTGAATTTGATGGATGTTTTCCTCAGCACATGGGTGATATGCAAACACATGTTATCATTATCACATATCGTTGATTAATATCTCCATTTTCTCTTCTATGCTCGATGTGTGATGGTGGTTGGGAGGAATTAATGGGCCTCTGGATCATGAAAATATTTAATCAAAGATTAAATACTGAGTTAAATAAAAGCTGAAATGAGAAGGCATGGGAATAAAGCCTTTTGCAACTGATAGAAATGATTAAGGCTCTCACAATTAAAATAAAATTTAATTATGGAAGTAATTAAAGGTAAATGAAAATGTGGAGGCACAAGTAAAAGTTTCATTGTTGAAAAATATAAATTTAATCCTTCATGATAAAGCAATGATTTTATTGTTGGAAAGTGATAAAATGTAAAGTGATCTAGTAATGTGATTTTCATAGCCTGATGGTGTAAAATTTAAAACCTTTGGTTCAAATTAAAATAAGGACTTTAGTGGCTGGGAAAATAATTTAAAAGAAGGAGATAATGTGATTTTAAGGTCTTACCCATTTAAGGAATTTTTTTCCATCGCTAATGGAAGTCTTCATTTCTAAAGGAATCCATAATTAGTGATGGTCATTGCCAGGAATAAAGTTTGGCAAGCCCACAATTGATATCAAATATTATTATTTGATAAAAGTGTTTCATGGTGAGTGAAAATTAAAATGCACTACATAGGTAAATGGTTAGAGTAAAATTTCCAATTGAAAAGAATTAAAGGCCATCATAGTGAAAGAATTAATTTTTTTTACTCGAAATAAAAAGCATTATTGTTGGCAAGTGAACAGAAGAGGAAATGGGTGAAATAAATTTTCTAAAGCAAAGTGAAGATGAAAGGGTTTTTTACAGTAGATAGATAGAAGGTGAAATATTTTGCAAGTAAAAATATTTTCAAGTATAGGGCATAATAATGAAGAAGGAAAGTCTTCTTGAGAAGGTCATCATGGTGAGAATATTTTTCTATTACAGGGCAAGAAAATGCAAGGGAAAATGTAAGATGTATAAATATTAAAACATATTGAAGATTCTTCATGAGCTAGAGGTAGTTATAGATCAAGGGAGGATGAAGGACCTAGGTGTCACTTAAAGATGTAGTTTCATGGTTTCTTATTCTATTTCTTATTCTCTTTTTCTCTAGCTAAAAGGGATTCCGGGAGATTATTTTTTCTCCAGTTTCTGAATAAGTCTAATTTTTTTACAAAGTAGCTTTGCTAGGTTTCAAGATGTTCTTAAAGTTTTAGTTTAATGTAATAGGTTTTGTTGATAATGTTAGGTAGATTCAATCTACATTTTAAATGAAGAATGTCATATTGTCAATGTCTCCTTGGTGTAATACATTGATTTTTTAATCAATATAATCCAAGATTGTTGAGATTTTCATTACATAATTGTTGTGGTGAATGTTTTTAGCTAATAGATTTTATTCAAGGAATACATTAAATTTAGATGTTAGTTGAGAATTGAGAGAATTGTTATTATGGAAGGATTTGAAAGAATATTGACAATATGTCCTTAAGTGGCTGCATTATTGTAAAGCAGTGATGTTTCAAAGGACATTGAATTAATGTTTATGTTATTATTAGGGGACTATTTCAGCTTGACTCTGTTATGGTTAAGACATTGGCTTAGCAAGTTTCTTTGTTTGCAAGACTTGGAAGGAATCACTATATTTTAATAATAAACTATCTAGTCCTATTATTCCTATTTTATAGGATATTGATATTTACCATGTTCTCCATGCTAGTTAATGATTTTTTCCCAATATCTTAGCCAATGTTGAGTAATATTTCATGTTTCTTGACATATTCTTGTGGGAACATATCTTTTGAGAAATAACCTGTTGAGTGTGGGTGTAAAGCATTAGGTTTTGCTAAAAGGGTCACCCCCCTAGGTCCTACAGAGCCTAAACTACAGGGGAAATGTGTTTCAATCTCATTTCCTATTCATTTTCCAAATCCTACACTAAATTTGAGTATGAAATGTGGCTTACATCTAGGATTTAGTGGATCTATTGATTTAGGGAACCAAAACGTTTAAAATTTTTATGTTGTGAAAATATTAGATATTCCTTAAATTCTTCCCTCAATAAATGGTTGTATCTTGCTTATCAGTATGATATAAATGCTTTTTTCATATAATAAAACTACTTGTCTAATAAAAAATATCTTTCTTGAAGTCTAAAAAGAATGATGGCTTCATTTTGTTTGCATGAAGTGAATTGATTTAGGATATCAACACCATGGCATTTATTTTTTCCTTATAGATACATGTTTGGATCATGATTTTGTGTCCTCTTATACCTATGTTGTTGTCTTAAATCTTGTGTTTCTTCTACTTTCTCCATATTGATATTGTCGTCTTAATATTAATAGTTGAGCTATTAATGAATCTTTATTTTTAGGTTGCTGCTCACCAAATTGGAGAAGTGAGAGGTTAATAAGCATTCAGAGTTCTTGTTAGGCTAGCACATTTAGTAACCAACTATCTTACAAATGATGATGCTATGAATTTACACATTTGTAAATTTAACAACCCTTTGAACTCAAATGCCTTAGCTTTTCCCTTATTATAAGCACTCCAAGAAAATACAGAGTAGAAAATTTATGAATGGAGATTTTTTGGATCTTTATTACTACCTATATTCAACTCCTACATCACTAGATGTGTTTCCACGCATATCTCTGAGGTCTCTCATTTCAAGAGAATCTTTAGTTCAAAAATTTCCCTAAAAAAATTGCCTTGTTTCCTTCATTAAATGAATCTTTATTTCACCATTGTAGGAGAATCCTCTAGCAACTTATTATCTACTTAGGATTTTTGTGTGATATTGAGATTTTTATTTTTCAAAATTTTCAATGGTCCTTATCTAGTTAAGAGATTTTTTTACAACATTTCTATAGTGCATTGATCTTAACTTTTGAGAGTTGAAATAGTATTATTTTTCTACGTATTAGTGGGGTAGAGAGGTCTCATACTCTTAAAAAGAAATAACAACCTCTTGCATAGAAATTTGAGTGAAAAAATTGAATGAAAAATAGAGTGTGGAGGAACCTTTGTATTCCACTATCTTTCATGTTGAGAGGCATAGATTCTATTGTTTAGAAGAAGTTTTCTCTTACTTCAGATCTTTGATTTATTGAGGGTGTTGTGGAAAAATAGTTTTCACAAAATTTGATCACAAGATAACTCTTAGATTTGTGTACGCATCTCAAGCTTTAACATCAATTGTCATCATATTTCAGAAAAGTTCATTAACATCTCTACCAGCTTTTAATTTATAATCAATGTCCTGCAATTCTTCTCTAATAGGTAACTTTATGAATGATTCACTTTTCAAAATTTTATGAGGCTTAATCAAGAATGAGAAATAAATCAATGAATAATGTTTTATGACCAATATATGCTTGGATCATGATATTTAATATCCATATAGTCTTTGAACTTATGAGTTTCCTAGCTAATCTAACTATTATTCAGACTATTTGAAGTCTATATTTATTGTTTGATTGTGTAAAAATATTGTAGGACAGAATGCATTCTATCGTGGTTAATAATTAGTCACATATTTTACTTAAATTGCTATTGTATTAAGAAAGATGAAGGAAGTCATAAATTGGTCCATCATTCTTGCTTCAACACAACCACCTTTTGGTATAATAAAATTATTTTCATTATAGGTTACTAGTTAAGTATGCACAAGTTTATTCATTATAGGTTGTCAACTGAGGTTGTTTTTGCTCATCTACCGATTGACACATTTATTAGCATCCTAGAAATGCAATGACCAAATAAATCTAACCATTTATTGTACGTTATACTATATTTTGACTCTTGTTTGATCTATTTGTATGGGGTGTTTTACTTTAAAACCCATCTTTATGCTTGCATAATCATTTGTGTGTAGCTTTAAATCAATATTTTGCATATATTTTAGTATGTTATCCTTTTCCATACTTCAAACACATTTAAGAAATCATCAATAAAGCTTTATTGTGGAAAAAAGTAAATTCAGGAGATCATCAATGTGTGATTTAGATTTTCGTAAAGTTATCATTGATACCTTGAAATATCATGCTTCTAATTTGTGATAACTTTGTATTGATTGTAGGTTGGCTTAAATAATTAGTGGCATTGGAGTTTTAAGAAATAACAAGCAAAGATCTTATTTTTCAAGCTCTTTGCATTGAACATGAACTTGAAAAAATAATTTTAAATGCTTATTAGTAATAGTCTAGAGCATCCATTTGCTACTTTTATTTTCTATTTTAGGCCAACTAATTTGGGTTTAAAATTAATCATTGATTTGATTGGTTAAAATTGAACATTAGAAACTCACTAGATATTGCAATAAGGGCTAAAAATGAACAAGACAAACTAAAATTTAGCTTGGTGCTTTAAAATGAATCCATCTTTACTTTGGGATTAAAAAGAACTTGTGTTTTCCGTGCTTTGCGATTTTTTACAATTTGTGTCACTTGAATGTATATGCACTTCTCTTGTTCCAATTATCAATCTTGAGAACCAAAAGCATTCCATTGACATTGGTTTTCTAAAATCAAATGCACATTTCAATTTGGATCTAAAATTGAACCCTCATGCTAGTGTGAAAGAAAGGCATTGTTTGTGTTCCCTCCTAAGTGCTTTAGGTGGTCAAACTACAAATGTACCTCTTCATTTTTTTTATCTTTAGAGTGCTTACCTCCCCACTTCAAAAGGAGGGAATGACCCAAGTGGTAATGAGCTAACATAAAGCTCTTTCAAACTACTATATAAATTTGTAATTGCAAGGAAAGTTTTCAATCAATGGGAAGCGGTACATGATATCTCTTCCCCAGTATCTTTATGATATGTAAAGGCCTTGTTCTAAGGGTTGGGAGACCTATTTATGGAGTTTATCATAGTACCCTATGAACTGAATGTTCTTACTACAACCCTTTGCTCAAAAGGCTAGAATCTTTAATACTTGTTGGTGCAAGAACAGTCTTCTAAAGCCACCCCACATTTGTACTATTAAAAGTAGAAACAAAAAAAATCCTTAAGGTCTTTGGATATTTAGGATTTTTAGATTTGGTGTTCCAGAGAAGTGTGTATCGTGGAGGGGAGCTAGTGTCATCAAATCTGTAACTATTCACTTTGTCTCAGTGTTTGGAGAAATCCAAGTGGGGACTCAACAAGTATAGCCATTTCTATCCTAGGGTTTTTCAATTTTTGGGTCAATTAAATACATTTCTTGGATCTCAAAATTTCAAAAAAATATTCAACAAGTCATCATAATTTCAAACCCTTTGGAAAGAGAAAATGTCCTTAAAGAGTCCAAATATTACTGCTTGTCCCTAGGGATTTTATACTTAGAGGCTTCTAAATATTTTGGCCCCTATCTCAATTTGTTCTCTCCAAAGTAAACCTATGGAAATTATGGCTTGGAATCTTTTATTTTCACTTAATGGACCTTGTGGAATGAAAATGAGCTAAGACATAAACATTTAGTTTGAAATTTAAGAAATACAAGTGGATGTGGTAAAAGTAGCTCATTATCCAAGATTAAATCAATTGAACCCCACACATGTGTTTATTGTTTTTTGACTTATGATCTTCCAAGAAAACATTGGTCTTTTAGTTTGAACTACTCATAGGGAAAAGCATGTTCTTCACTATCTTGGTGTTGTAAACAAAGTCCCTCTTAGGTTCATTTAGGATCAAATAAAACACTCAATCCATCCTCAAAACATCTATCAAATTCCATCCCACAAAAAACTTTTAGAGCTTTGGAAGACATCATTATCTAGACTTGGTTGCATCATTAAACCAAATCAAAATCACCTTGTTTAGCTAGGTGTGTTGGAATGCATCCTTTCTCATATATTTAAGTAAATTAGCAATCCTTTGAAAAAGTGTTTCCTAAGATCACATGTCCATCTAAGGATTCACAATTTCATTATCCAATAAAAATAATAAAAATCAAAATCAATGTCTAGCATTGATCCAAAGTTCCTAAGAGAGTTCAACACCCATATCACTCACCCTTTCATCTTCCATCTCATAATTGGTCCTAAAATCCTTAGAGGTCAATAAGGTTGGAACATAAGAAAAACATGGAATATAAACTTGATTCATACATCATGAGAGATCTAAGTCAACCAAACTGTCAAAGCCTTACAATACTAATTGATTATCAAAACTCACATTTATACAATCCATACATGAAATCATTATCTCCTAAAAACTTCATTGATACAAAAAATGTGAGTATGCCCAATCTAAATTTTGGACCACCTTTCCCTATGGTATATTTAAACCAAATCAAAATATACAAATCTATCAGCCAAACAATCAATGCATGAGTCTTCAACAAAAAAAAAAATTATACCACAAAATCAATACGTGCCAAATATGAATATACCACGTACAAGCTTAACAAACATGAACATATCAAATCCACACTGGGTAAAATATGGGATAGATATGTTTCTAAATCACACCAATTTTGTTCAAAGTCGAAATAATATGTTAACAACTCCATGTATTGATCCAAGTCAAGGTAACACCATGCAAAATCAAGGTTACCTAAATCAAAGCAATGTGATTCCCAACCACAAAAATGTTCAATTTCAACCTATAATGCCAAATCTAAACACAATCCCAAATAAGAACATTCTCTAAAATTAAATTTTCCATTATCCCATACAAACACCACAAATATAGATTCCAAATATGCTTGACCAACAACCAAATCAAGTATATCAAGGGTGTCAAAATCAAGATTGAGATCAAATTTTGTGAAATAAAATTGCTTCACTTACCAAAATAGTTGAGTCATTGAACCAAGAAACATCTCCACCCGAACATCTACACACTCCCCATTGGGTTAAACCATGTCATCAAAACATTGAGTTGTCTCTGCAGCCACATCAAGAACAAGATCTCCAATATCAAGAGGCTAGATATCAATATAAACAACATCAACAACAAACCCAATCACCACATCTTGAAGATAAATCATTACATCTCCGAAATCAATCACCACAAGGTCAATTTAAAGTACAAATCTCATAAGGTAACAAACACAAATACACTCCTTTGGGAGAGCTAATTGAATCGACATTGCACAAGCTAGTTGATGCAAAACTAACCACTCTTCCAAAAGTAAGTTCTTTCAACTCTATCATAAAATTCCCTTGGAATAAGGGTAGAATCTTCTTATTGTGAGTATCATAGAGACTATCATCATAAAACATCAAATTGTATTCAACTCAAAAAATATCATCCAAGACTTTCTTGATCAAGGAAGGATAACCGTTGAGGACAATGATCAAGATTCAACCACTAGTGATAATAGTGACAATCTCTCCACCACAATTGTTGGAAAAAATGATCAATATATATCCATCAATGATAACCTTGAAGATATTTCTACCTCATGCAACGATCAAATCAACATACATCAAGAGTCACTTTTTAGTCATGATTAGAACCCCTCAAACAATGATCTATTTCAAGAAGTGTTAACAATATTTGATCCTCTTGACATAATCCATGATCCATCCACCAATTATCACCTTGAAAATATCTTTACATCATCCAATGAGTTAGAGGATATATCCCAAGAATTTATTCCAAAGCATGATCAACATCTTTCACTAAATTCTAGCAATGGCCCTTTCCAAGATATATTCACATCATCCAACCTCATAGTAGTAAATATTGATGATCAAGAGACTCCTAATCCAACACTTATACACAATGTAGAAAATATAAGCCAAGATCTATCACTCATATGCCCACATTTTACGGAAATCCAAAGATCCTTTACTAGAAATCCATTCTTTGAAATTGATTCTTGTCAAGAGCATGAACCAAAGCATATCAAATATAATACCACAAAAAGTCAAGATAAAGAACCTCTATCATTAAAATACTACAATTACTTCACATATTTATCTTCCAAGACATCCAATCTTCTCCAAAAGAAGAACAAATCCATATACCAAATAAACATACACCTACCCATAAGATGATTACTCCTAATGGACATGTAGATGATCTTGATTCAAAAAAAGAGTCTCATACTAGTGATATCATTACCAAGGAACAAGAGTCTCCTCTTAACATTTGTACACATGATCAAGATATAGAAAAATCTAGAGACATATCATAAATGGGTCATGAAGAAGGCTTCTACAAAAGTTGTGAATCAAAAACATCATGTGAAGGCATATAAAAAATGAATCACGAGGAAGAATTTTACATGGATAATGAATCATCAACACCTCTTTAAGAAGTGCTAAAATTTAATATTTCACAAGATGAAGCCAAAGATATGAATTGGGAAGTTGTCCCACTTATGGAGGATCCTATCACTTATAAACTTGGATCACTTAGCTTTATTAGGGAAAGCTATCTGATCAATGAAGAAGCTATCGACTTTAACGATCCACAATAGAGAAAAGAAGGATTATCACCTTGTTTCCAAGCTAAATCATATCCTATTACAAACAAAAATTTTCAAAAAATGAATTATCAAGGTAAAGGATTGGGCCTACATGAATAGGGTATCCTAGAACTAGTGCAGATTATTGGAAATCTTAAGGATCAAGGTCTTGGTTATTCAACAATTAAGGGATGTAAACATATTAGTGATACCTCTATAATAGTAGGGGGAATTTTATCTAGTGCAAGCATCAACATAGGGAGCACAAAGAGTCCTTAAGATGAAATCAATTCCAATACTACAACCAACCATGTCATGAATTTTCATCCACCCCTCACCCCATCCATGATTTGGGACCAACATCAAAAGAAATATTTGAATCAAAGCATGAATAATATCATCAAAGAAAGCAAATTTTTGAAGCATGAAGGAAAAATCAAATACAAGTGGATACAAAAGAATACAAAGAAATATTATCCCTATCAAACTCTATTAGTGAAAGAAAGTATGGGGAAAAATTAAAAAAGGGAAAAGTATCCATCAAAGATGTACACAAAGGAAAAAGTAGGATTCTCAAGCAGAATACAAAGCATATCAAGTAGTTGGTCCTAATTTTATGCACACTTCTGTATCCACCCATCATTGCTCATCTTCCCAAGCTTGGGGAGTCAAAGGTTCCAAGCTAACAACCAATCCATTTCTTCTTGCTAAGCACACAACACCATCCACTCCTCCATGCATGATATCCAATTCTCATATTAACAAGTTATTGGAAATAAACCTTAATCATAAAGATTTAGAAGGAATTCTATTGTGATGTATACACAAAGATAGAGGTAACTCTAGTATCAACAAAGTAGATCAAGAATCTCAAAATTTACATTCAAGTGCACGTATCTTAGTGCAACAACTTCTATAAGTAGGATATCGGTGGCACATTATGAAAAAAACATCTATTTCAACACCAGTAGGTGGTTCAACATGAGCTTTAAATCTTTCATAAAAATAAAAATAAAAAAATAATGAAAATAGTAAAGATAAAAAAATTTCCTCCAGTGAAAACCACTACAATGTCACTTTGGACAAACTTACCATGATCAAAACATAGAAAAAAGAAATCATGTGTAGAATGAAGCATCTACATGTGCTAGTTCAGGTGAAAGCATCTGATCTCATCGATAATAAATCCAATATTCCATCCATAATAAATCCATTCATCCATCAACCATTTATCCAATCCATTCCCATATATCTACATCCATCTTGTACATTATCTTGATCTTGATTTAGGTTTGGTATACACTTTACAATTTCTTATGGTAAACATCTTGACATGAGTCATTTTCATTGATCCTATCCTACCGAACCTTATCTAAGATATGAATTATTATTCAAATGAGCATCCTTTATTCAAACTTGCTATCTTATCACAAGTTAATCCTTGGCATCCTTTGTGTACTTACCATATCCATCCATCCATAGATTTATCCAAGAATCCACCCATGACATTCCATACATTGCTAGACATTGGGGGAAGATATTTACATATTGCTTTAGGAATAAATATTGATCTATATCTTCCAACTTATGTGGTGATACAAACATTTCCATACATGAAAAAAAATTGGTCTAAAACACTTGTGAGCAAAGAATTTCAAATCACTAGCCCATGATATATTTTGATGAGATGTTCCTTATCAAGCTTTATCTATCATCAAACATCAATCCAAACAATCCATATCAATTGCATCTAATTTACACTTCAACATCACAAAAAATAATTCAAATGTTTTTTTTTCTAAATTGAGCTTCACAATCTTGATCAATCAAATCAATATATTCATCATCATCTCAGGATATCCATCCCAATCCTCATGTTGCTTAACACTATCCTTGCATTGTTGTGTATCCTCAACGATGTTAGCATCATCAATACATCAATCCAGTCAATCAACCCTAACTTTTTTTTCAACAAAATCCCAAAATGGATCACTAATATTATCACATATATCCATATCCAAATTTTCAAAATCATGCAAAAATTCAAAAACATTCAAAACATATCAAATTCCAAAAATAGGCCAAAAAGTCAAAATACGTCAAAAACATGGTTATCTGGACTACGCCATCTCTGAGCTTAAATGTAGGAAAGGCCAATCTTTGATTAGCTCCCAAGACACAAAAACACAAAACATTTAAATAATCCAAAAAAAACCTCATAACATTTCAAAAACATCCAAATATTTGAAAAAAATCCATTCATTTCATTTTGCTTCCCCACAATAATCAATCATCCATAACAAATCAATCGTCACCTTCATTATTTGGAAACACAAATAGATAGAACCACAAAAATCAGCAAAAAAAAACTTCAAATGTAAAATAAAAATCGAAACACTAAACTTTTAAACACAAAATCAAACTCTTGATCATTTTATAAAACATGTCAATCAACCTTATATCAACAGTGTTTTGAAAAACCTATCAAAATTCCACCATCCACTAACATGTCCTAGGATGCATTTTTCCTACAATGAACATTATCTTTGGAATCACTTTGGATACTTATCCTAAGAAAAATGCATCCCTTTGGCTAGAGGTATGAAAAACATTAGATTGTTTGTGTACTTGATATTTTCTTTTGATTTATCTTATTGCACTCTTTCCAATGACCTCTCGATGATCTCCAATCAATACAATTTAGAGAGAAAGTAATGGGGCATTGATCATTATCTTTTGTATGATGTTCTTGTTGAATGTTCTTGTGATATAACTTGGTGAATCCTTGCTTTGTTAGGTGTGTATGGAAGAGGTCTCAAACAACTTGTTGACTATTATATTGTTAGGTTGTTCCTTTCTATGTAACTTTGGTTTGAGATGTTTGAAATTTATAAAATACATCCTAGTGAGGTTTCTGTAGGTTAGCTGTGAACAAGAATACTCCTATCTATTTGTCAAGTCAAATTCCATCTTACTAGATACAACACCATCCTTGTTGTTTGTACCTTGATGCATTTTCTTTATGTTTGTTATCAAACATAAGGAAAGTTATGCTCTTTACCTCCCTAATCCCTGGATTATAAGAAATACATCATCATCACTCATCATCATATCTAGTAAAATATCGATGAATCATGGACTTGTTGGAATTTTGCATCATCTCAGACCTAATTATTGATCACTTTTATTCTTCTTTTTCTATCTTTACAAACATTTTTGTGCAACTATCAAATATGTGTGATATATCCAAATATACATGGGGCTACCCATGGCCAATGACTGTTTATACATCATCAATTTTTTCTACATCAAACATATGATCTTTCTAGTCCTCTTTGAGCTGAATTAATCCTAAATCTTTATCGTGAGATTGAACTATAATTGAAATTTTTTCTCAATCTCTCAAGGGGGAAGTGTACTAGCGTGGTTCTTTTTGTTGGGATAATAATGGGGTATCTAAAAAAATTAGAAAACTTATTGAATTTTGATCTTGGAAACATCAATCTTTAAACCAATGGAACTAGTGCATTGCTTCAAAGAGGGGGAAAATGTAGACATAAAAATAATCTTAATCAACATTATGCATCTAAATCTGATCAATTAATACTATTACTTTTTTTTTTTTTTTGGTTTAAACGAAGGGGAAAAAAAATTATTCAATCCAAATCGAGATACAAGGCAAAAGCCTTAGGCTCAATAAAAAGGAGAACATCCAAAAAACCAAACAACAACACTACATAGTCCTGTCTTCCAATAAAAATCTCTCCAAAATCCCCAGATAATCAGAAGGTAACTCATCCCTACCATTGATATCCCAACCATCCCCTTTCTCTGAGGCCCACTTCGCCAAGCAGTCAGCCACGCTATTCCATTCTCTAGGGATCTGACAGAAAGAGATAGATTCCAAGTAACTGCATACACTTAAAATCTTTCTAACCATCGAAGCTAAATGCCAACTAACACCATCCAATCTCTAGTTGTTCAACATATCCACAACAATCTGAGAGTTAGACTCACAAATAATCCTCCTCCAACCAAGAGAGCAACCCCGCTCAACAACAATCTTAATGGCAAGGGCCTCCATTAGGTTATTAGAGTAATGCCCTTTGTAGACAGAGAAGCAAAAAACATCACCATCTTTACTTCTACCAATACCACCAATACCAGCATGCCCAGGATTCCCATGAGAAGATCCATCAGTATTAATCTTCAGGACCCCATCTGGAGGAGGTGCCAACTTCCCATCATGACAGACCTATTTCTTGACACGATGGGGCATAATACCAGCAGTGCAACCCCTACTATTAACAGCCAGGCTCAGATCCCGCACAACTACAACATTCCTAGGATCAATACTTTCAGACATATCACATTTAGCAGAAATAGTCTCCCAAAGCCTACTGATAATCTTCAACCACAATTCACCACTATCTAATCTGGAATCACAAAAAAATCTACGGTTCCTTTCCAGCCAAAGGTTCCAAAGAATGAAAATAGGCCCAATGATCCAGACCACCTGAAGAAAAGGAATCTTCGTAGGAGGCCTGCCCAGGCTCTCCCAAAACTCAATAAGAGAGGAAGCATGAATGCAACCATGATGCCAAGCCTCCCACCATCTATGCCAAATCTCATGAGAAAAGGGGCCATGAAAGAACAAGTGGGAAGAACATTCTTCACTGCACAAACAAAGAAAACAAATGGAAGGTCCCTGAAACCCCCATTTGCGAAGATTCTCCCAAGTGAGAAATTTCCTCTGGGAAACCAACCATAAAAAGAAGTTACACTTGGGCCAAGAAAAATTGTTCCAAACCTTCCTCCACCAAGGCACCTTAGCAGGACCATGTAAATTCCTATCAAGCACAGCATAGCCTTGAGCAATAGTATAATTACCTTTTGGGATAGGACTCCAAGCCAACTTGTTCCTCTCATTCAGAGAGCTGCAAAGCCCGCCCTCCAAGACCTTACACAAAGCAACACGATCCTCATTAGAACCACCCACAAGCCACTCCTGTGGATCCTTCCAGCAAGACACCTACAATTGACCAATATGCTTAACTATTTTAAAGTGCTCCACCTTAATCCAACTAGCATCAGAGAACATCTGGAAAAGAGGCAGAAGCTGAGGGAAACTAGAGAGAATGGGAGGGTGACCATCCCAAGAGTCCAGCCAAAATAGAGCATCAAAGCCATTATTATAGATCTAGAAGAGACCATTCTTAACAAGCTGAGCTCCCTTCTTAAGAGTATCCCAAATGCAATAACCTTTTCCCAACAAAGCAATCTGCGACACATCCTGGCTCTCAACACCAGGAACATACTTGAAAGCAAGAATCTTGGCCCAATCCTGATCCTGGTTGTTGCACCATCTCCAGTACAGCTTAGCCACCAAAGTCATAACCACAAGAGCCACCGACCTAAGGCCAAGGCCCCCAGCATGCTTCGGCCTATAGATAGACTCCCACTTGACTAAACTCCACTTCGAGGAAAGAAGGTTACCCAACCAAAGGAATTGCCGAGAAAGAGCATCAAAATCCATCACAAAGGAGGAAGGAGGAATCTGCACACAACACCTATAAATAGGGAAAGACTGCAACACAACTTTTAGGAGAATCACTCTACCAGTAGAAGATAGCCATCTATAAGTCCAATGACTAACCTTACTCTGGAACTTATCCAAAATCCCCTGCCAAAAATCTCTACACTGAGGTCCCAGAGCCAAAGGAATCCCCAGGTACATTAGGGGAAGAGAGCCAATTTGGAATCTAAGAATCCTGGCAATCCTGTTTTGAATGAGTCAAGGAGTATTAAAGAAATAAATGGAAGATTTATCATCATTAATACTTTGACCAGAAGCTTTCAAGTAGATGTCTAAACTTCTCCTGAAATTCACTACCTCACTAATTCTAGCCAAGCCCATCAGTCCAGTATCATCCACAAATTGAAGATGATAACAGGGAGGGAGATCATTGTTCCAGCTCCAGTCGTGAATAAGACCCTGCCGCACCTGAGATTTAATAAATCTACCAAGACCCTCTGCCATGATAATGAAAAGATAAGGGGAAAGAGGGTCCCCTTTCTGAAGTCTCCGAGAAGCACTAAACCAATCTGAAGATTCCTCATTAATGAGAATAGAGAAGGAGGATGAGGTCACACAACTGAGAACCCAACTCACCCATTCCTCTTTAAAGCCAAAGGCCAAGAGGATATTTTGTAAGAACTCCCAGCTCACTCGATCATAAGCTTTAGCCATGTCAAGCTTAATGAACATCGCATTCTCCTTAGAGGAAGCCATAGAGTGAATAACCTTCGTAGCAATCACGACACCATCCAAGATTTGTCTCCCTTCCACAAAACCTCCCTGCTCAGCAGAAATCAAAGCACCAAGGAGAGGTTTGAGTCTCTCAGCAATCAACTTGGTGATGATCTTGTAGACAACATTGCATAAAGCAATAGGCCTGAAATGATCCATCCGATTAGCCCCCTCCTTCTTAGGTATGAGAGCCAGAAAAGTAGAATTCAAAGACTTAAGCATTTGTTTGTTCCTAAGAGATTCCTGAACCACCTCAAGGAGATTAGACTTTATTATTTCCCAAAATTCCTGGAAGAACTCAATCCGAAACCCATCTAGGCCAGGAGCTTTGTCTTTTTTCATACTAAACACAACTTTCTCCAATTCAAGTAACAAGATCAAACACGAAAGAGCCCCATTCATCTCATCCGAGACCAAGCGAGGAATACAATCCAAGATATCCCTCTCCTCAGATCTAGCAGCAATATCCTCCCTAGTAAAAAGATTAGAAAAACAAGTGACAGCTTCTCTGGAAATTTCACAACAGGATGAGAGTTGAGTCCCATCACTTGAGACAAGAGTGGAAATAGAGTTCCCCTACCTACGAGCCTTAACCAAATTATGAAAAAAATTCATGTTCTTGTCCCCCTCTTGAAGCCAATCAATACGAGATTTTTGCTTCCATAAAATCTCCTCCTGAAGCTCCCACTCTTCTAAGCCCTTAAGGGCCAAGGACTTAGCATTCAAAAGGTTAGAGGACAGCCCATGGTCATGAATCTTACGAGTGACACTATCCAGCTTGGACTGAGTAGCAAGCTTCTAAGCATGTAGGTTCCCAAAACATTGTTTATTCCACCTCTTCAGCCTATACTTCACATGTTGAAGCCATTTATTAAAAGTGTACATGGCCCTCCCATGGGCAGGGAGCCCTTCGTACCACCAATCCAGCACAAGATCTCGAAGAGATTGATCCCGTAACCACATCAATTGAAATTTGAAAGAAGGATTTTTGGTAACCCCATATGAGGAGACACAAAGTTTGATAGGCCAGTGATTAGTTCCCCTCCAATCCAAGATTTCAGAACTGGTAGTCCACCTGCTGCTCATCCAATAATAGGAAACCAAAAATCTATCAAGCCATTCTGATATAGCCTCATCACCACATCTCCTATTATTCCAAGTAAAAACTCCATTGATTGGATTCATGTCAACAAGGTTAAGGAAACCAATATTATCTCTGAGCAAAAGAGAAGAAGGATCAAGCCGAGCTAACCCTCCTCATTTTTCATCAATACTAATAACAACATTAAAGTCACCAGCCAAAATCCATGGGAGAAACGGGTCGAGAGAACGGACAAAATTGATATGATCCCAAAGATGTGTCTTACTTGGAAGATCAGTAGGAGCATAAATATTGGAGAAAACACATCTTTCGCCAGTTTCAAAATTGGAGGCAACCATAGAGATGGAAGACCGACTAGAAACCCACCATAAGGGGGAGACTTTCCTCGAGTTCCAGAAGCAAGCCACCCCCCTAGAACTGCCCAACACCCCCACCCCCTACCAGTAGCCTTGGGGCTAGATACGCAGAGCACAATTATTCAAACCATCCACTGTAAGCTTGGTTTCCTATATAAAGACCACATCCAGAGCTCGAGACTCGATTAATCTGTAAAAAGCCTTTTGTCTAGGGATGTTGTTCAACCCCCTTACATTCCATGATAAAACTATCATTTAGGGGGGTGGGAGAAGTGGGAATCAATGGGTTTCACAGACCCAGACTCAAGCAAAGTATCACCCATAATCTTAACCTTCTCTTGATCAGTCTTCCTTCCACTCCTTGATTGTTTATCTAGAGGCCCCTTTTTAAAAGATTTTTGTTGCAAGCCTAAGGTAGGAGGAGCCTTAGCACCCTTCACAAGATCCACAGATCCCTTCATAACTTGGGGACAAGGAGCAAAACCAGCAGTACCCACCAGCATCTGTGACTCCTGGAGGCCACCAATATTCTGAACTTGAGAAGGCAAGTCCAAATCCGGCTCACAAACCTGTTGAACCCCTGACGATAAAATCAGCTCCTCCTTCTTTGCATCCACCTCCTGAATCTCTACCTGACCCTTAACCCTAGAAGAAAGCTCAACTGGAATACCATCTTCTTAGACTACACTATCAAGAACCTCAAACCTATTAAATGTGCCATCATTCTGTCTATCCATCCAGGATCTCTTCTTGCCTTTGCCTTTATCACAGGATTTAACTAGGATAAATCCCTCCTTATCAACAGGCCCATCAAACACAAGAGCTTTCCCCTTGTCCATCCTAGGAGGTCCAGAGGCAGACAAGGGGGAAGATTTTGATCTGGGACATCTGCGGTGTAGATGACCATATTCATGACAAATTTTGCATCTAAATGGAAGGGTTTCGTAATCTAGCTATTGTAGCCAGGAGGAAGCACGCATGCAAATTTCCATAGAGTCTGGTAATGGATTATTCAAATCAACTTCGACACAAATACGAGCAAAAGAAATTACCTTATGATCTTGAGTATGTGAAGCCGATCCAATAGGTTTCCCAAGAAGCAAAGAGATTGAGTGGAGGATATCTTCCCTCCAGAATTCCAACGGAAGCCTCGGCAAACGAACCCACACAGGCACCCGCAAAGGGATCTCTTCAACAAAGTTGAAGCCCATATGCCAAGGCTTGATGAAGAGCTCGACCTGGTTAAAGAAATAAGAGCCACCTTCAAAAGCCCTATTCCTGTCTGACATGCTTGAAAAAATAACCAGGAAATAGTTATTAGCCGCTAAAAGAATCTCCATATCTCCTTCAGGGTTCCAAACCCGACATGCCCAAGACTCAAACACAGGAAGAGAAAGACGAAAGCCCAAAAATTTGCAAATAAGAGCATGCTTGCACTAGTTATCAACATCCTTTGAAACCTGCTCAGGTTGAATAACCAAAACCGATCTATCTTCCTATCTCTCCAAACATCCATTTACTTTTTAAATTTGAAACGACCCTTTTGACGAGGAGGTACCCTCCCCAGAAAAAGGAAACTTGGTCTAATCCTTGTTACTGGCATGCATCAAAGAGGATGGATCTACCATCTCCAAATCTAGGGAAGAAGTAATACCTTGATTCTCCATGGCTAAACGAACCCAAGTACCAATTAGAAGAAGGAAAGAGGCAAGGCAGTCGGCCCAAATGTCCAAACCGCCACACACCCCCCATCCAAGAGACCCATGCACCAGACAGCAGTCAGAAAAATGCCCAGCCACAGAAAGGAGGAGATCAAACCCCTATCCAACCCCCTCCAGACCCCTGCAAACATAGAAAACCCCCCCTCGGGAGCACAAAACAACCACCAACGCGTGCAGAAGACAGACGAAGCAAGCTAGGGCACGCGGGCCCTAGCTCGCACCAGAGCTCCACAAAACGCCATTGTCTAAAGTCATCTAAAACCCAGAATATTATCAAATGCTCCACCTCTTTATTGTTAATAAGGAATGTCATTATCAATTAATACTATTACTCCTATTTATTACATAAAGCAATTTATTAGATTAATTCACTAATGTTCATCACGTTTGATTAAATTAATCAATTTATTTAATCAAATACCTTAAATTCCTCTCATCTGATTTAATAAATCAAATTATTTAAATCAAATGTCAAATCCCCTAATTCCTTATTGTTAATTAATTCTAAACTAATTAAATCCTAATCCTAATTACCCATTCTCTAACATTTAAGTCCCCAAGAGTTAAATCAACCCCTAATTAAATAACCCACTTGCACATGAAAGTAATTTCTTTTAATTATCAAATCATCTCATTTTCCCTGACAAAGCCATATTCTAAGGGAATATTCTTTCATTAAATCCATTTATTTGACTTTTTTACCCAACCATTGACCCCTCTTACATCTCAACCACATGCATTAACTATGTACATTTTCCAAAATGTGTTCCACCTTCATCCATTAGCCATATGAAAAGTGTCACAATATCATTGGCTCTCCTTTAGTCCCACATTCCTCCCATCTCTCCAATCTACAACCCTTCAACATATAAATAGAAACATTCTCTTCACAATATAGATCCACAAACATATCTACAATCTTATGTATTTTCACTATAGGAACTTGCATCTTCATCACATCTGATGCCTATCAAGAGGGTAGGAAAGGGAATCCTTTCAACATCAAAGGAGCACTACTCACACTATGGGATAGATTTTGATTTTTCTTTCTTAAGATTTCACTTAGTTTCTTTGATTTGTTATTTCCTTGTTTTGCATATGTAGCATGATCAAGTGCCTCATAGGGATGCTTGTTTTGGTTTGCTTAAGTTTACTAACAATGTTAATGGTTTCTTTTTTTTGAGAAAGTACATACAAAGCATCCACACTTACCACATGCATTAACTTCTCTTACATCCTCACCCACATCCTCTTACACTTTCAACCATATTCATTTATTTCTCTTCATTCCTCTTTACTTGCACGTTCCCCAAAATTTTCTCCACCTTCATCCAATAGACTTGTGACAAGTGTCACAATCTCATTGGGCCTCCTTTAGTCAAATATTCCTCCAATTTCTCCATTCTTCAACTCTTCAACCCTATAAATAGAAGCATTCTCTTCACAATCATATCCACAATCTTAAGCATTTCCATTATAGGGACATTCATCTTACACTTCATCACTCATCTTTGTATCTTCATCACAATGGAAGCCTATCAAGGGGGTGGGAAAGTGCATACTTTCCACATCAAAGGAGCACCACTCCCACTATGGAATATAGTATGATCTTACTTTCATATACTTTCATTTAGATTCCTTGGTTCTATTTATCTTGTTTGCATATCTAACATGATTAAGTATTTCATAGGGATGCTCTAGTTGGTTTACTTAATTTGAATAACAATAATAATGTTTGTTTTTGAGAAAGTGTATAAAAAGTATCACAATATAAAAGAATCATTAACGATACAAATACAAAAGTATGTCATTCAAAAAAATTGAATTCATCATCATATAACTCATAAAAACATATCACAAAAGAACATGAAATTCTTTTCTGCCACAAGAAGAAAAGGTAGAATTTTATTAAATTGATCATTAAAATATTAAATATACTTTACATGATAAATGTAGTGTAGTGAAATGCATAACCTTAAACATTTTCACACTTTTTTGGGCTTGCATTTACTTATTTATCCTTATTTATGTCTTAATTGGTCCTATTTTGCATCCACAAGCTCAATGAACTATATCTTTTTATGGCTAATCCTGACAAACATCAATGGGGAAATGATATAATTTAATGATACTCTCTAAGTGTCCCTAATTTTTGGGTCAGGAATAAAACACCACCTAGGGAGTATTTGTCCCCCAAAGGTCTTGGGACCTTGATTTTTAATGCACCTCAAAAGGGTCCCTTTTTGGAGTTTGTGCCTCGAGATTCATGCCTCAGTACTTAGACACCACCTAGGCTGTCTTAGTCCCCCTTGAGGTATTTTTCAAGATTCAATTTCAAATTTTTCTAGGATTTAGCCTCCTATAATTAATGAATTCATATGTTAGCTTGTTGTGGTGTAATTTAAGGATATTAAGCATAGATAAGTATAAATACAAGGTTCTTTCATTCATTTTCATGTAAGTATTTTGTGAGAGAATCCATTATAGCATAATTGAGCTCACTAGAGCATTCAAGAGCAATTCATCAAGCATTTGGAGCCATCATCAGGCTTCAAGCATTATATCAAAGATCTTGCATCATGTGTTTTTGAGCTAATAGTTGTGATGTAGGGTTTTTATTCAAACAAACAAATCAAGTCAAGATCCATCAAGCATTCAAGCATTTCAAGGTCTACATTTAGGCTAACCAATTCACAGAAGTTTGTACACTTTTTGAAAAGGGTTTGGTGAGTTGTAAAATTTCATTTTGTTCATTCATCATTTCCCTCCATTCTATTTCATCCTGAGGTTTAATTACTAACAAGGGGTTTGACTAAGGAAAACCCTCATTTATTAACAATCAACAAATTTTTACTCTCTTGCTTGTATGTGATTGTAGATTTAGGTTGAGGACTTGAATATCATTTGAAGTGCCAAATTGAATGGTTTCAAAGTTTCATTGTGAAGTTTTCATCTTCAAGGAAACTCGCCTTTAGGGAAAATCCAAAATTTTCAAGACCTAAGATCTTAGAAGAAGAAAGTGCAGACATCAAGCCTAAGTACCACATTATGAGATTTTAGCAATTCAAATCAAGACTAAGATGGTAGTGTGCCATAGAAAAATGGTCCCTTGTCATTTTCATGGCCTTTTAGGTCTTGTTTCATGGTTTTGGAACTATGCTACTCTGATTTTATGTTGTAACATGGCTTGAACATGCTCATTTAGGTACTAAAACTCAAATAATGACGTCTTGTGAAAGTGTTGTGAAGTGTTGTAAGATATTTCTACATTCTTATAGAATCTATTTAATGCAATTTACCTAAAAACCACCTTCTTACTCATCAACAAGCCCTATTTTGAAGTGTTGTAAAGTCTTGTAACAAGCTTTCATGCTCTTCTAGGAATATTTTCACTATTTACACCCTTCTCATGCTTTATTTGGTCTCTTTATGCCCTCATAAGTTGTAATTAAGTGTATTCTTAAATGTTATCCTAACAAATAATATTAAATACAACATTTTTATGACACTTGTTTTTAGGTCCTAGGTGGGAACCATTTGCCATGGGTGGCAAATGAGTCCCCCTTGGCCCCAAATTGAAAATATTTTAAATTTCCATTCGGTATTTTATCCAAAATCACTTCATGTCAGCCTGTGATGAGGTATGAATGGATACTAAGGCACAAGAATTGTATGAATAAGTGATTTTCACCTTATTTTACATCTCCTCACTCATTCAAGCATTCAAGCATTTTGCATCATCTTTTCAAGCACTATTCAAGAACTTTGAAGTAGCCATTCACATTACTTCAGACTTGCATTATCAAGGATTTGGTGAGTTAATAAAATTTTCATGTTTTTAGTTTATCTTTCCCTTACATTTCATTATTCTATTAAGGGGTTGTTTACCAAAAGTGGGGTTTCACCAAGGAAAACTCCTATTCACTAACCCCTAATCATTTTTCCACTATTACATGTTTTTCTGTAGCTCTTTCTATGCAAATTTGACAGATTATTAAGTGTCAAAGATTGATTTCCCAGTCAACTAGGCATTTCAAGTCAATTTGAGTCATTATTCAAGCTTAGAGAGTTGTTCGTCCATTTTCTACAGAACTGACTTTGACAACCTGACAAGGAGACAATTGTAGATTTGGTGTTGTAGAGTTGTCTCCTAAATTTTCAAAAATTTGGGAGAGGACTAATTCACTACCTATGGCGAATAAGTCCCACCTTAGGACTTAGAATTTGAATCTTTTTAGATTCTGGATCCTGACACATAGAAACTAACTCCCAACACTTTTTCACCAGGTGGAGGAATGATTCGCTACCTTGAGCGAATGAGTCCCACTATGAAAATTCAATAATTTCTATCATCATTCAAAACACTCCAGAATCATCACAATTCATCCAGGTGCACTTAGATTCATCCTTGTACTTTCTATTTTGCATTATTTCTTCATTTATGTAGTTATTTGCATTTCAAACCGTCTTTTCAAACAAGTCATAAATCTTAATTTTGCATTTGTTTTTAGCTATTCATATTAGTCAATTGCATAGAGTCAAGTCCATTTACATTAAAAAACATTGTATACATCCTAATTTGAGTGATACATTAGCATTTTTGGCCCTATCTCTCTCCTTTTAGATGAAAAACCTAGAAGTGCAAGAGTAGTCCATATGGTCCCAAAAATATATGTTTCATTTTAGTGAACCTAACTTTTGAACACTTTTAATTTCTAATTGCATTCATATATTTCATGTTAGTTTCCATTTTCAATAGCATTCAGTTAGGAAATTTATTTGTTATTACATTCTAGGACTTTTCATTTTGTATTAGTGAAAAAATCATTTAGATTTCATTTTTTCATTACATCTAATTGAAAATAGTAAAAAATTTCATTCTTCATCTGTCATTTCATTCTATAGAAAATTTACATCATCTTTAAATTTCTGAAAAACACTAAAAAACTTCATACTAGGACTCATTCACCACCCGGGGTGAAGTAGTCCCTCTACACTTTTTCAACAACATCTCTATAATATTTTTAACATTTTTCTGCATTACTACTTCTTGTTTCTACATTCTATTTTCCTTTATAGAATCTCTATTGTTCCTCATTTATTGCATCTTAATTTATTTGCATCATGGCATTTTCTTTCAATAAGTTTTGGAACTCATTAAAATCATTGGTAGACATGTCCAACTGTGCCTTTGGTTGTGACCCTAATGACCTTGAACTCCAACATGCTCCTACAACTCCTAGTGATTGTCCTCCTCGTAAAGTAGAAATCATTGGTGAAGATGATGATAGCATGCACAAGTTCTACAATGACTGCCTTCACAGCCTAGAAGCCAATGCAACCTTTTACCCATCCATGAAATCACAAGACCTTCTCAATGTTGCACGTCCAAATCACTTTGAATATTTACATCCTGAAGTCACTATAGGACCTATGGTCCCTCCCTCAAGTGGACCTAGTTCTTCTCACCAATCACATTCACACCCCTTCTATGAGCACAAGGTCAAAAACATTCCTATCAACCTTAAGGAAACATATGGAAAGGGACTCATTATCTAAAGTAAATAAGGTTGTGACACAAAATATGAAGATGAAATACATCAAATTTTTTAACAACAATCAACTATAGGAAACACAATAGGACTTGGATATCAAGATCTTTCTCATCCTAAGAGAAATCCTCTTCAACCTAGGAGACTTCAGGATGCTAGTACAATGATCTTGAATTCTCCTCCCAACTTGAACATTCTCCTTCCACATGAACAACCATTCTCTCCTTCTAATGATAAGGATGTTAAGATCCCCATGGGTCCTTCTCCTCCTTCTATTCATGAAAAAGGATAACCTACTAATTTAAAATGACCTTACAAATTGAAGAAAATCAAGTTTCCTACACATCCTTGACCCGAATATGAAAGGAGACTTCAAATACTTTTAAACAAAGGTCTTATACTCTTACCACCTTCAAATATGTTGGTCATCCATCCTAATGATTCCCACATACCATATTGCAAATATGATCACATTCTTGGAGATTGAATGAAAGCATGTCAAACATTGAACGAAATACTGGATAAGTATCACTTCACTGATATTGACTACTTTCCTATTATCCCTTAAAGCACTATTTCCTTATCATACCATATTTGAAGGATTTTTCATTCTTACTATGTCATGATCCTCTCCATCATCACCCTAGGGTCAT
This sequence comes from Sequoia sempervirens, assembly GCA_007258455.2. Lineage (NCBI taxonomy): Eukaryota > Viridiplantae > Streptophyta > Pinopsida > Cupressales > Cupressaceae > Sequoia > Sequoia sempervirens. The sequence continues at coordinate 744,368,057 of VDFB02271358.1, read as the reverse complement.
ACTTGTTTTCTCTTTATGGACACAAGTAGTTGTTAGCCTTTGTCCTTGTAATGCACTTGTCTTTGTCTCTTAACTATGTTATTCATTGTCATCTTACATTATTTAAGATTGAGAAACCAATAACTTAGTTAATGGTTGAATTTCACTTGCATTACTTGTCCCTTTTTCATTTTTCTTTTCATGTGTGTCTTGTGTTCCCCTGTATCATGTGTTTGATGTTCTCTCTTTGTACACTTCTTCTATTCATACCTCTATTCTTCTATTCATCATGCATTATCTTTTTCTCTTTTTGTTTTGTGTTTTTCTTTTGGGGATGACACAAAGCATGGAGATACCCTATGTCTCTTCCATGTTGACCCAAAAGGTCCTTGTATTTTTCTCTTTTTGTTTTGTGTTCTCCTTTTGGGGATGACTCAAGGCATTGAGACCAAAATTTATCCTTCATGTTGACCCAAAAGCTTTTTCATTCTCTCTTTCCTTTTCATTTTCATTTCTCTTGTGTTTTCCTTTTGGGGATGATACAAGGCATTGAAACTATAATGTCTTTTCCATGTTGACTCAAAACAAACTTTATTTTTCCTTTGTTTTCGCTCTCTTTGTATCATTCTTCTAGTTCTATGTGCCTTGGGGAATGATGACAATTCTTAGCTCTTTCATAAACACATTGCAATAAAGAACATAGTGACCCCAAATCCAAGTTGGCTCTCATGTATTTTTTTCTTTTCTTCTCTACTTTAAGGTTGTTTCTCATAGAACAATCTGTAGCAATTTCTTTAAAGTGGGGGGCATATATTACCATTGCCTCATTTGCATTCTTGGCTCCTAGTGTAGCCTTGTCGTTTATATAATGCAATTTTCACTTTGTGGATTACATTGGGTGTGATTTCCTTCATAAGTGTGATATATCTTAGCATAATAAATTCCTCTTGTTGGCTTGATGTGATGCACTACATCCCCTATGTTGTGAATATACTATTATTTTATTAGTCCTCTCTTGAAGACATTAGACAAAATGCTCCCTAAGTATCTGACCTTGCATAAACTGAACAAGACTCCTTCAAACATAATTTTACATGTTACATTTTATCTTTTTGTTTTTTTACATTGTTTTATTTTGTATGGCCACCTTGCGTAACATAATTTGCATCCCTGTGGTGTCATCTTGTTTTTTCATGAGTTCTAAGCATCTGAAGCTTTTCTTGTCTCATAAAGCTTGAATTGATACCCATTCCTTTTTGGTGCCTTGTTAAAGTTATCAACATGTATAAATTTTACATGGTTGAATGTGAAGCCCACGTAGTGGAATGAATTTTTCCCATAGTCACTTTTGTGCTTGTGAGTGCATACCATCTAGCATATGTATCTTTCCTTTTTTGTCTTTCTCACCTAGTAGAAAACTAGTTCGGTGGCCCTAGGGTGAGTATACAGTTGGGATTTCTCACCCTACAGATAACTTGAAGTTATGTGGTTCTAGAATGAGTACACATTCTATTTTTCAAACAATCAGCCTAGATCTCTTTTCACAACTAGTTGGATTGACAATCAAAGCTTCATCTGACTCATTTCAACACTTATGTGTTCCTTTGTTCTTATGTCTATTATTCCATGGGATCTTCATCCTGTGGGCTTGATCATCCCTCTTAATCATTGTCATTCCATCTTGCTAACATAAGTGCATTTGAACCCTCCCCTTGATGCTCATAGATACTTTAGTGTGAGTTTGAAACAGGTTCATCCTCTCACAAAAGTGGGGGAAAAATGTGCATTAGAAAAATTGTCTCTTGTCATTTTCATGGCCTTTTAGGACTTGTTTCATGGTGTTGGAACTATGTTTCTTTGATTTTATGTTGTAACATAGCCTGGACATGCTCATTTAGGTACTAAAAATTAAAGAATGAAATCTTGTGAAGGTGTTGTGAAGTATCATAAGATATTTCTATATTCTTCTAGACTCTATTTAATGCAATTTACCTAAAAGCAACTTTTTAACTCATCAACAAGCCCTATTTTGAAGTTTTGTAAAGTCTTGTAACAAGCTTTCAAGCTCTTCTAGGCATATTTTCACTATTTACACCCTTCTCATGCTTTATTTGGTATCTTTATTCCCTCATAAGTTGTAATTAAGTGTATTTTTGAATGTTATCCCAAAAAATAACATTAAATACAACATTTTTGCCAACACATGTTTTTAGGTCCTAGGTGGGACCCATTCACCATGGGTGGAAAATGAGTCCCCCTTGGCCCCAAATTCAAAATATTTTAAATTTCCTTTCAAGATTTTATTCAAAATCACTTGATGTCAGCATGTGATGAGGTATGAGCAGATACTAAGGCATAAGAATTGTATAAATAAGTGATTTTCACCTCATTTTACATCTCCTCACTCATTCGAATAGTTTGCATCATCTTTTCAAGCACTTTGAAGCAACCATTGACATTACTTCAAACTTGTATTATCAAGGATTTGGTGGGTTAATAACATTATCATGTTGTTAGTTTATCTTTCCTTTACAGTTCATTATTCTATTAAGGGTTTGATTACAAAAATTCGAGTTTGACCAAGGCATACCCCTATTCACTAACCCCTAATCATTTTTTCACTATTGCATGTGTGTTTTTAGCTCTTTGAATGCAGATTTGATAGATTAAGTCAACTAGGTGCTTCAAGTTAATTTGAGTCAAATTCAAGCAACCTGACAAGTAGACATTTCTAGATCTAGTGTTGTAGAGTTGTCTCTTGATTCACTGCTTGTGGTGAATGATTCCAACCTTAGGACTAAAAATATAAATTTTGTTAGACTCTAGATCCCGGTAGAAAGAAACCAACTTCGAACAATTTTTCACCAAGTTTAGGAGTGATTCAACACCCTAGGCAAATGAGTCCCACTCTAAAAATTCAGTAATTTGCATCAACATTCAAAAAAATCTAGAATCATCACAATTCATTCAGGTCCACTTAGATTCATCCATGTACTTTCTATTTTGTATTATTTCTTCATTTACATAGTTATTTGCATTTGACACGAGGTTTTCAAACAAGTCATAACTCTTAGTTTAACATTCATTTTCATTTATTCAAATTAGTCAATTGCATTTAGTTAAGTCCATTTACATTAAAAAACATTGTATATAGCCTAATTTGAATGATACATTAGCATTTTTGGCCCTATCTCTCTCCTTTTAGGTGAAAAACCCTAGAAGAGTAAGAGTAGTCCATAGGGTCCCAAAAATATATGTTTTAGGTAGAAAGGGCATCTTAGTCCTCTAAGTGGAATTTGTAGAGATTATTTTGGATCCTATCCTAGCATCCAATGATTCTATTTTTCCCCTAAAAAATAGCGGTGAGACTAATAAGAATGTAGGGGAATCTTAGTCCTCTATAGCACTTTTGACAACATTTTTACATTTACAAAATGCTTGTTGCATTTCAAGAATTCCTAGGTACATATACACTAACTTGGTGTTACTTAATTTCATCATTTGTATCCTTCATTTAGCTTGCATTACAAGGTTTTCTAGGTTGAATGTTAAAGTGTTTTTCAAACCTTTTGATTGGTGGTGAACCCCTTTAAGCTGAAAGAACCCCTTCCTAGGTCTTCCTTGTTGATAATTGACACACCTTTAAGGTTGATAGTCAATCCAATTAGGGTTCATAGTAAATTATTGAATGACATAAATAAGAGAATAGAGGTGGGCATCCCCCCAACTCTATTTTTTTTGGTTCATTTTGGTGAACCTGGCATTTTAGAATTTTTTTTTTTTCATTTGGAGTTCATTAAGGTAATAGATCTAGGTTGCATTCATTCTTGCATTGCATCTTGCATAAGTGAAAGTGTATCTAGGGTTTCTCATATTTAGTGAAAGTGCATCTATGGTTTCTTATACTTGCATTGGTGAAAGTGCATATAGGTTGCATTTTTTTTCTTCCATCATTTTATCTCATTGAAAAATTGAAAAGTGCATTATTTTTCATCCTAATTGCATTTACAAACATTGTTATTGCACTAAAAATTGAAAAAAAATTGCATTTCACTTTGCATCCCATTTCTTGTTATTAGGTAATTTTCTTACATCTATTTGCACACTTTTGTATTTCTAAACATTAGCTCTCTAAATAGGAAACTTGGGAACACTGTTAACAACTTAAAATTTGTTGTTTTTCTAAGAAAATGCCTCTACTAGGACTAAAACACCCTTCCTAGCATCTTAGTCCCTTTGTGAGTTTCTAGCTCAAAACCTTCTCTATTTTGTTGTCTATTCTAGTCCTTGGAACCTCAAAATTTCACTAGTAGGACCAAGATGCCCTTAGTGGCATCTTAGTTCCCATTGACTATGACTTTCTAGTTTTCATGGTTTAAATATACTTTTTTGTGCTTCTGTTTGTTGCCATTGGTTATTTTTTGTTAGTGGGTTTCCCTTCTGGTTCAAGCATTTTACTAAATCTAGCTTCAAGTGGCTCATTTCATGCATTGCTTCATTGCAAATATGCATTCACTACAAAGTACAATTAATGATTATGATGCTTGAAATCCAAAAATTGTAGCTACACATTTCATTTTAAGCTTTTAGATTCCATTTTGAGTTTGCATAGATTACTTTTCACAAATGTTAGTATTTTTTTTTCCAAGTTCTCAAATAAAAAGTTAGTCAGTAAACATGTTAGTCATTCATGCAATGCATTCCCTAGTTATCAGAGACTCTTAGTGCTAGAGAGTGGAAATGTACACTTTCCTTAAACCTACACCCACTCATAACTATCCTATTTGTGGGAATGGTGTGATAGAAGAAGGTATTAGCATGGACATTCATGACAATCATAGTTGTTCTTCTCTCGATACCTCTCCTTCTAGTGATAAAAGTATCTTGGTGAAAGAAGATGCAATCCTTAAGAGTCATGAAGGTCTTGTTTAAATGTCTCCTCTTTCTCATTGGGAAGATAGTATAATGATAGAAGATGAATTCATTTCCACCACTTTACGTAGTTTACATTCCTCTCCCAAAACTTGCCCTACTTGTGAGAATGCTACAATCCTGAATGACCATGAAAATGACATTTTTGAAGAGGACATGTTGGTGTTAAGAGATCTAATAACTGAGAGTTTTGAAAATCCTACTTCTAGGTATGTGCAGGATCATGATGGGCCAAAAAGTGGCAGTATGATGGGTATGTGTAGGGTATTTGGCTGATGACTTTGTTTTAATCAAAATTGATGAAATGAAAAGGGTTTTTAAAGGAGATTCTCAACTTTCCATAGTATAATTTATGCTATACTTTGAATTTAATAAGTAATACTATTCATTTTCTATTTGAGTTACAATTAAAGCTCTAATTGATAGGCTGATTGAAAAAAATCTATAGCTTTCAAATAGTATCACATTTTTTGAATCCAAAACATGTGTCAGATTATATGAGTTGCATACTATAAGATTAAAAAAAGGAAGAATTTCATGAAGTTTTAACCAAGTTAAGGTGGTTAGACTTACGAGTGTTTATAGTTTTAAATGTTGTAATAAAAAAATCATAATTGATTATTTACTTGGAAGGAAATTACAAAAAAGTATGCATCACATTGGGACACGATTCCTCTACTTATATCTAAAATATTATAAAAAAATATTATCATTTTATTGTGGTTAGGGTGGTCAAACAGACACCTACTTCTTATTTTTCTGTGAAATTTAAGTACTATTGCATTGAAATTTCAAATTTTCACCGAATAGATTTAAAAAAAAAAAACCTAGCATTTTAGAAACTACATTCAATTTACTACAAATTCTATTCTTACATATTTTTTAAATGGGTATGTGTAGGGTATGTAGCTGACAACTTTTTTTTACCCAAAATTGATGAAATGAAAAGGGGTTTTAAAGGATATTCTTAGCTTTCAACCAATATAAATTATGCTTTACTTTTAATTTAATAAATAATGATTATTCATTTTCTATTTGAATTACAACTAAAGTCCTGATTGATAGGCTAATTGAAAAAAATCTATAGCTCTCAAATGGTATAACATTTTTTGAATCCAAAACATGTGTCACATTCTATGCTTTGCATACTATAGGATGAAGAAAAAAAAGATTGAATTTCATTAAGTTTTGACCAAGTTAAGGTGGTCAGACATATGAGTTTTTATATTTTTTTAAAGTTGTAATAAAAAAATATAATTAATTATTTACTTGAAAAAAAATTACAAAAAAATATGCATCACATCCAGACATGAGTCCTCTACTTATATCTAAAATATCATAAAATAATATTATCATTTTATTGTGGTTAGGGTGGTCAAACAAACACCCACTTCTTATTTTTCCCTTGAAATTTAAGTACTACTGCATTGAAATTTCAAATTTTCACCAAATAGATTTTTATTTTTTTTTAAAAGTAACCTGGTAGTTTAGAAACTACATTCAATTTGCTATGGATTCTATTCTTACATATTTTTGAAATAATATAGATAACTTATTCAAATTTTTATGTCAAGTTACCTAACTCTGATTTTATTAAATTTTTTTCCACTTAAGGGCCTATTTTCTCCATGATGATCTTGCACATACCCAAATAAGATAGATAACTTATTCAAATTTTTATTTCAAGTTTCCTAACTCTTATTTTTCTAAATTTTTCACCACTTAAGGGTCTATTTTTTCTATGATGATCCTGCACATACCCTTCTCCAACTTTGGAAGACATTATAGATCATAGGAATATAATTGTAGATAACTATGATAATCATGTTGGATCTTGTCCTAATATCCTTCATAGTAATGAAGATGATAGTTTTGTTTTAGAATATATACTTGAAAGTCATGTCATTTCTCCCTTTCCTAAGGCTCCTACCATTTGGAAAGATCTATTTGAATGAAAAGATCCAATCATTGGAAAGCGTGATTCCCCTTCTCTTGATGCCTCCCCTAGTTGTGATGAAGCTACTATACAAAACCTAACCATGGAATGTGATGGACATCTTTTTTATTACTCCTTTGAAAGCTCTCCTACTAGGGTAGATGGTATAGCAAAAGAGAATGAGACCTAAGAGAAAAAGGATAAAGTGATGAACAATTATAAAAATCAAATAGAGCCCTCTCCTAATATCCCCAATATTGATGAACATGACAATTCAACTATTGTTAACCCCCTTACATGTGATAAAATCATCTTAGAAGAACCAATCCTTGAATTTCAAGAACATTTGGTTTGTAGTTTTCCTAAAAACCCTCCTACTAGGGAAGATATAACGGTAGAAGACAATGAGAAGATTGACAATAGTAATTCCTTAGATGAAGATGATGAAGCAAAATTATACTCCCTTTCACTAAGAGATCATGAAAATAATAATAGGTCTTTTGAGGTTATGCACATTAGATATCCCTTGGAGTACTCTCACGAGCCTAAAATTATCATTTATGCCCCCTCGCAAAAACCAAAAACTCAAAATAAACCTATCCTCATCCTTGAACCACCTATGAACAATGTTTCACAACAACTGAGTTACAATATCAATGCTCATACATACAACACTAGGAACAATATACAACCAAGACAAGAACCTTCAACATCCCTCCCATTACATAATCCTATTTTTCCTAGTAATCCCCATTTAACTTAGCATAGTGGGAAGGAGTATGATCTTGATAAATAACTTAATAATACTCTTGCAAAGATATCCCTATGGGACTTAATTCAGATTTCACCTAATTATCACACTATTATTCAAGCAACCTTGAAACAAGTCCCTATCCCTTCTAATGTGCAACTAAATGACATATTAGCCAGGATTGAAGGAATAAATCTTGACACTATTTTTCACCAAAGTGAGCTTTCTCCTTTGGAACTACAAAAATAATGAGATACTTTCATGATAATATCTCAATAAAATATGATAGGGATAAAACAAACCATTGTTGGAAATGGTTGAGCCTAACATCTATGTAGTATGAACCTTTTGGATAAACTTGGTGTTGATAAATAAAAAAATCCTACCAGCCTCTTTATCTATTAATTTATTTGATAATGTACCAAAAAAACCACTTGGAGTGATCACATTACCTATTAAAGTTGGAAAGGCCACATTACAAATGCCAGTCCATGTTATGCCTCATGATCTTTCATATAATATTCTTTTAGGAAAACCATGGATTCATCCAATGAATGGGGTGCCTTGAATTATGTCTACAATAACAAAGTGTACAAACTTGATGCTGACCTTGATACAAATAGTTTTCTGAACATTGAGAAAAACTAGGATAATTCTTTGGCAACATTAACACCAACTAGAAAATTCAAACTCGTGCAAAAAAAAGAAAAATAAAAACATATTGAGGAAGTCACAAATCTATTAGATGGTGATTAGGGTTACTTGGATTTCACACCTAGCTTTGATGGGTAACCAAAGATTATAATAAAGAAATGTGAAAAAGAAAAATAAGTAATGTCAACACAAAACTTGTAAGACCCTTTGAAATAATTTACCTCAAACACTATAAACTAAACAAATTATACAACAAACTTTGATGAACTTAAATATGAGCAACCACCGAATCCAAAAGAGATAAACAATCTTTATGGAAAAGGTTATGAAATGATGAAACAATTTTTTTATAGTGGAAATGGATGTGGTGCTAGAGAATAAGGTATATGTGTCCCTATAGAGCCTCACAGACAAGAAAATACTAGAGGTCTTGGTTATTGTCCCTCAAAAGACACAAACAAGCCTTGACTTAATATCAACACTATCACAAAATATTTTCCTAAATTGACTTTAACAAAAATGCTTCCTGAATTGATAGACACTAGTGGTCTTGATTGTTATCATTTGAAAGAAATAGAGAAGGCCTCACTTAACATTAATGTCACCACACAAAATACTTGTGATTCCAATTTGTTAGATTTTACACCTTCCTTTAAAGAAGATTACAAAATCTCACAATCTAAAGAGTCTTGTGCAAGTGTGACAACTAATACTAAGCAAGAAATATCTTTTTTGAAAAATAAATAAATATCTACCACTGATCAAGAGGGTATCTTCTTGATGCTCCTCCAAGATCGTTTGATATCCCTCCATCCAAGAACACAAATGAAATTTTATTACAAGAATTCATTTTATGCATATCATAGAGTTCATGGTCATTCTACTAATGAATGTAAAGCTTTGAGTAGTAAAATCCAACATCTTAAGGAGTTGTATGCTCTTACTTATGTGGGGGTACCTAATTCCTCTAATTGATATTGATTTTCACTCTAGCATTCATCTCATCAATTATTTCGGCTCACCCTTGTCTTGCACTAAGTGGGGGAAAGGGGTTAGGTAGCCTTGTCTCGTATCTCACTTGTTGATGCCTCTTCTAGCTAGTTGACTTACTTCCATGTATATGTACAAGCAAGCTTGGGATGTGGACAACATGCCTTAATTTGGATTGTATGTGACATACTTATTGTAGATACAAAAATAACCTAGGCTTGCAAGCTCTATTTTTACCACTTTCGTCCTAACATAATTACAACATTTAAATTATGTGCTTGGTCCACCTTTGAATATTAACTAAATAATTCATAATTATTTAATTAATTCATGTCTTTTTATTCTTCATGATTATTAAATAAATAAATTTTATTTATTTTCTTTAATATGTCACTAATTGTCTAAAATCTTCCCATAATTAAATAAATTTCTTAATTTATTTAATTACCTCTATTCATTATGTCTTCCTAATTATTAAATAAATACATTTTAATTATTTATTTAATGTGTCACTAATTCTTAAGTCTTCTTATAATTAAATATATTTATTAATTTATTTAATTATTAATCACATTCTCTAAATTAAATAATTATCTTTAATTATTTAATTGTCTTATTTTACATGTCCCTCATTTTAAATAAAATTATTTATTTAAAATGGCCTCTCATGCTAACTGCCAGTTCTTTTAGTAAATAATCTAAAATCAATTATTTACTATAACACAAAATCATATTTTGAATTAATTTTAATTCAAAAATGGTAATATTCTTCCATAAATCAAGTAATTGCTAAAATTATTGATTTTCCAAATCTTATCTTTTTGTCCAATCTTTATCTTCTTGATTTTCAAAATCTTTCTTTTTCTATCTAATCTTTATCCTCTTGTCGCATTTATTTTCAACCATCAATTTGATTTTCTCAAATTGCATCTTGGTCACTCATTTCGGATTTTTTTCCCTAACCCTAATTATGGGTTGTCACATGCAATCTTGACCTCTAATTTTAGGCTTTCATCAGCTGTTAATCTCATTCATATGTCCAAAATTGCATTTTTTATAAAATGCCAATTTTTCTCACATTTTGAAAAAGACACACTTCATATACTTAGACTTCTTTTACATTTTCATACTTGATCTCATTACTTATTGAGTCCTAGGCAATCTTATAATCTTGTCATTTGGTCATATGCTTTATTTTGGCATAGTTTAGGCACTAGTTTAATGCTTATCATTTTCATAATAGCATTAGCAATAGGCATTTCAAATCCTTTAAATATTTGTTTGGACATTGTCTTTGTCATTAAATTGCACACACACTCAATCTGAGGGCAACATATCACATTTGCAACAAGTTAGAAGGGCTATGGAGGTGATTCATGGATTTTTTTAGGACAATCTAGTATAATCATTTTGTTTTATTCATTGTGCTTCATAGCTTTCTTTGGGTTTTGTGTTTAGGATCTAATCTACTAACCTTTAAGAAAATACCCATTAATACATTGGTGAAACAAAGTTTTTTTTTTATTGCAAATTTTTGTAAATTCTTTTTTCAAGTTTTTTTTTTGTTTTTGTAGGAATAGGTGTGGAACAACGCATTTGATTCTTCTCAAGCTGCATCTTTTGTGTCGCGACACATTCATAGGTTGAAATGACACAATCGCTCTATTGTGCTGCATACGTAGTTTAGAAAGCCGCATTTGACAGACCGTAACACATCTAATTCCACAAATGATGCATCTGATATCTACAATGCATCTATTTATCAAATTCAAGATTGCAAAACCAAGCTACATTTGCTACAAAGAGTGATGCATATGCTTTGTTGTGATGCATTTTCTTGGTAATATTTCTTTTCCTTTTTTGCATTCGAGTTTTCCAGATTTCCTTTTGCATTATGGTCTTTTTCTTTTCTGTAATCTGAGTAGAATAGGTTTTTTCTAGTTACTAATCATTCTTGGTAGCATATGGCATCAAAACTTCATTGGTCCAAGACAATTTTCTCAAACTACTAACTTGTGGTTTGCAGGCTCGATTGTCCAAGACTATCATTTTGAAACATTTGTTTTTGTATTTTTAGAATAGAAAACACTTAAATTGGTGCACTAAAAATAACATTTCTTCTATTTTGTTTGATTGTGTTTGAAGGTGGTAGGTGACTATGCTCTCACCTTGTGCAAACTCTAGAGGTGATAAAAAAATATACCCACCTTATTTTTGTGTAACCTTGATGAAATAATCATTCGAAGTATCCTCTCCCCTTTCATACTTGTGTGATCCTAGGTGTAAGAGAAATGTTTATTGCCTCTAGAACTTGGGCCTACCTTGGTGGGAAAAAGTACTCATCCCAAGGTGACTTAGACCAACAATGGAGCTAAAGCCAAGCTACCCTTGACCAGTACATAAATGTGAATCCTAAGGGAAAGCCTAGGATTAGAAGTGTGAATGTGTTATACAGACCAAGTAGTACTCCCCAAAACCCTGTTGAGCTGAACCTCTTCAGGCTAGAGTGCCTCCTAGAAGGAGCTTAATCTTGTGCCCCATGTATGGCCACTCAAATGGGGGTCCCAAATAAAACACCTTTGTGTAGTAGCCAAAAACCTTCTATTTGCTAGCACAACAATGGTCATTGTGAAGGCATCCACATCTTCGTTGTCTTTAGTAGAGGTGATCAATCTGCCATGGGAGTTTCATGGGGGTTGGAAGCTTGGTTGGCTTGAGAAGAGAGTGCATTGTAAGGGGGATCCCATACATGCAAGCTTTTGGATTCACACGCTAAGGATATGCAGCTGGGGAAACCCACGTGGAATCTAGCGAATACTGTCCTGGCCTAACCATAGGATTGTGCTTGTCTTATTTTTGTTTGTCTACACTTAAAATATTGTTCTTTCCAAGTTTTTTCTGGATACTAAAACAAAGCACAAAAAATTCACACAACTATAGAAACAAGCATTCAACTTCAAACAATTCAAAATTTTGACCAAAACATCAAAAAAATTAGACCTTTTTACATTCTACATCGCATTTGTTAAAATGCATTCGCTGCTTTGTGCCACATTTGATAGTCTTTGCAATCAATCTATAATGCTAAAATTAATTTTCTGATTTGAATGCAACATTCACCTGTCTTACATCGTATTGGCTATTTGGAAATCCACATTTAACATGCTAAGCTACATTTTCTATCTATAGAGCCACATTTGATTAACTACACCATATTTTCTATTTGTAGAGATGCATTTGATACATTGTAACACATTTGCTACCTTCAATGATGCATTTTCCTGGTCGAAGCATAAACCATATCATAGACAAAAATTAGATTCCAAACATGTTTAGTCTACTATCAAACATATTTCTTAAAATTCTTTGTCAGAAATGAGAATTGAAATTGCTCAAACTCTTCATCATTTGCATTCACCAACTTGCATTTTGACCATAGGTTTAATTCTCCAAAATTTAGTTTTATTCCCTAGGTGTTGTAATCATCATTTCCAACATAAATTTTTCCTTAGGTTTAATCTTTAAAGACTTTGGGTTAGGTTAACTCACCATATTTTTCCAAATCAGTGTTTTCAAAAGTAGGTTATCTTGGGACTTGGTCATCATGAATCTTTTCAGTCATTGTCCTTTACATGAGAACTACCAACTCGACAGTCTAGTTCAGAAAGATCACTAGTCATTTTCACCTTGGCTAATGATCCATAAAGCAGAAGGAATCTATGACAAATGTTGCTAAGTGATTATGCACAAAGGTGAAATACATTAACCAATGGAGTAAGAGGAACAATATATATAGAGAATGATAACACGAGCAAAAAGAGAGAAGAAGGAACAAATTTGATTATGGAGTTCGTCTGAGTGGACTATGTCACTGTGTCTAGCTCAACTAAGCGAACAATCTATTAAAATTCTTTGAATTAGTAGTACAATCTCCAAAGGATCCTCTTGGAACATTGCTTTAGAAATTAATGTAGCCTATCCAAAAACTCTTAAAAAATATCTCACTCAAATCACCCCACTTGAAGCTCTCAAAGCTAAGGATGATTTACCAAGAGTGAAAAAATTGACTCTACCCTAAAAGGACGTACTACAGACTCAAAACAATAGTCCTCTCAAATTCAACTCTTAAAATTCTCCCTAAGAAATGGTTACAAGCAAGGAGAACATAGAAAGAATGGGATGATCAGAAAAATGATGATTTCTAAAGGTCACCTAGGTCCCATTTTATACATGGGAGTTTTCTATTTAGGCCACAACCACCAAAGATTACAAAAATGCCACAATTTTACATAAAAACAATAAAATCCCCTCATAAATGAAAAAACCCCCTAAAAACATATTTTAAATTGTTTGGGAGCCCTTAATTTTTTCATTTTGGGCTATAGGTTGTTTCAGATTTGTTTTTATTTCCATCTAAATAACCTTATTAAGGATATTTTTTTTGACATAAATAGAATTTGGGCTTAATAGCCTATTATGTAAATTGAACCTACAAATATCTCAAACTCCACTAACAACATAGTGGTCGTTAACCATTTTGTTTTCTTCCTGGTTCAGGGTTCAATACTGGCCAACCACCCTTTACCCTCCAATTTGCAACGGTAATATAACAAAACCAAACAAATCCCATACATAGTAAGCACTTTATGCACTAGAGTAATATCCACTTTGCTAGGAGAAGGTTGTGGGGTCAAAACCCTCCAACAATTTTTGATAGAAAATTCCATCAACCAACCAGAGGAGGGGGAAACGAGAGGCCATGTGGTGCATCCTTATTGTGCCACGTGGTGAAATTTGATTCATTGATGCTGCCCATATTGTCACCTAGTTAGCTATCTATGTTAACTACCATGTTGATGAAATGGCTACCACATGTCCCTCTGCTATTGGTCCATGTTGTTGTACGGTCACACATCATCCACATCACTTGTTGACTCTACTACTAAGTCATTCGTCATTCTACTGACGTCATCATACAAATGACACATTTACCACACTCATTTGTCGGCCTCTTCAATTGTACAGTATGGGCCTATCATGTCATCATGTTGACATCATCAATTGTACCTTCCAGCTAGCTTGGTCAACTAAAAACTTTTATCGACTATCACTTGCACGTACGAGCTCTATTTTTGATGAAACAAACACCATCAAAAAGCACTTGACAAGCTATTTGTGATGATGCTAAATTTGATCAATTTGGTGATGATGAATTTTCCTCCCATTTTCTTGTCCCTGGTTCTTGAGTTGATTGGAAATATCTTGCACGTACGGGCTCGAATTTTGACAAAACGAACATTGTTGGGTTTGTTTCGTCAAGACCTTTGATTTGATGTTGATTCTGATAAACTTTGAGATGATAATTTTTTTTCCTTTTTGGATAGCCTCCTGGTCCAAGTTTGACCAAATCTTTGACTACATGAAACTTGAGAAAATAGAATCCTTTTCATCCATTCAAGTTGCATTGGATTCAGTTCTTCGAGCTCTCCATGATGGCTTCTCTTTTGGGAGAAACTAGAACACTTCAATTTTTAGGTTTTGGAGATCCACTAGGATGAAACCTACCCATTGAAGAACTTTTGGTCCTTTAAAAGTTTACAGTTCCATTGAAACCATATTCCACTTTACATGATTCCAGTCAACATGGTCTCAACACCAAGACATACACACTACCACCTTTTCCTATTGAGGTCTTACATTTCAGCAATGTACTATCAGCAAGAGCCTCCCTATCGCCACATCAGACCTCTATAGGGGTCTTACATTTCGGCAATGCAGGACTTCAGCGATAATCATGATGCAATTCAAAATGGAACTTAAAATACCCAAAGCAAGAAGAAAATTGATTATGGTAAACTTGTCTATTAGTGATTCTCATGAGGTAGTTCACATCCTGCATCTCTCACTAGCATTTCTACCACGCTTCTATTACTCCTCCAACTACTAAAGCATGGTATATGTGCCTCATCCTAAAATGTTCCTTCACCTTTGTACTTCATATTAGCTGACTCAAGGCTCCACCATATAGCTCAAGTCTTGTTTGTTTGAAGCAATGAGGTCATTGATAAAATCCTTCAAGAACTTTAACTAAGTTCAAAATTATCCTCAAAATGACCTTGACTGAGTCTTCGAACTGAGAACATGCAAGGTCATTGTTGACCATTCTTAGTAACTCTTTGTTTGCAAGTGCTCTTCAACATAAGCTTTACACTTGAAATTTGCAAGTACAAGTCCTTAAAAAAACCTACAATAAGAATTTATAAAGTATTCTTTTTTCCGATTACAAGAGATGTGTCTTTAGCAGTCTTACAAAATCTCAATGTCTAGAGAAATACAACTTCATAAGAAATATGTTACAAACAATTTTATTCAGAGTTTCATACTCCAAACCACATTAGTCTAATATCAACATACATATTACCACACTATAAACAAAAGGTAACATACACAAAGTTGGCACAACTAGTTAGAGGCTAAGTGTTCCTAGCTCTTAAGAAGCTATTTGAAGGAACTTTCTTTCTCTGGCTACTCAATCTTTTGTCGAGTTTCCTCTTGGACTGCCTTAGGTATTGTAGGAATCATTGGCTCTACCTTTGCCTTGAAAAATTCCTACTAGTTGAGCTCCACAACCACCAACCTCTAATGAAGTTTTGGATGTAGTTTCAAGCATTTTTCATCCCAATTCCCACTGATTTTGCAGTGGGTGTAGTAGTTACAATTTTTGGATGATTCTTTAGTTTCTTCATAGTCCAAACCTCAATATCGAGGTATTTTCCTGGCCTTAATAGGATTGACAATTCCTTGAGTAGAGGTGCCCAAGCCTTTGCTTCCATAGCCCATTTTGGAAAGTAGATTCTTTCCAATGCCTTTAGTGTGCTTCTTGAAGTTTCTAAAAGAATTCTACTCATCCTCCATTTGCTTCTTCTAGTCTAATGCAAAAGATGCAACTTGATAACTACTATCGCTATCAAATATGTCAAGGGTCATCAGATACTCCTTCTATTGACAGTAAGAACATTTTGTTGCACTAGGTGGATTAGCCCAATTATGACCGCAAGCCAATTTTGACTAAGGACTTTTTGCAATAGACTTCATTGCTGAAGTTACTTCTAGACTATTAGGCGAGGTGAGTGGGGAGTATGAGGATGAATTATCCTCAAAATGTAAATAGAAGACACATGTGTGCACTCCCTAATATAGGAGGACTTCTCGTGTTCTACTCCTCCAAGACTTTCTGCAACAACACTTGTAGTCTTTTCCTTCTCTGTGATGGATTCTTCAAGGAATTGCTGAAGTTCTGCATTATTTTTCTGTAGACGTTGATTGGCTTCCTCCAACTCTTGCATCCTATTAGGCCTATCTTGATGGTCTTGATAGTGAACTTAAACCATGCCTTTCATTGACATGAAATCATCCACCATGGATGCAGTCAATGTCAACCTTGAAGATTCACCCTTTTTTTATGCCATCTTTCCTCCAAACCCCAAATGTCCACCTGTAGCAAACTAACTCACAATCACTCTTGCAAAAAACTAGGCTTTGATACCACTTGATCCATCAAGCAAAAGGGGTCTATGACAAACTTTGCTAAGTGATTATGCATAAAGGTGAAAAGACATTAACCAATGCAGTAATAGGAACAATATATAAAAAGAATGATAATGCGAGCCAAAAGAGAGAAGACAAATTTTATTACGAATTTTTTCTAAGTGGACTACATCTCCAGGTCTAGCTCAATTGGGTGACCAATCTATTAAAATGCTCTGAATTAGCAATACAATCTCCAAAGGAGCCTCTTGCAACACTGCTTTACAAAGTACTGTAGCCTATCCACAAAGTTCTAAAATGTATCTCACTCAAATCAATTCACTAAAAGCTCTCATAGCTAAGGACAATTTACTAGGAGTGAAAAAACTGACTCTGCACTAAAAGGACCTACTAAAAACTCAAAACAATATTCCTCTTAAATTAAACTCTCAAAATTCTCCCTCATAAATTCTTACAAGCAAGGAGAAGAGAGGAATAATGGGATGATTAGGAAAATGATGATTTCCAGAGGCCTCATAGCTCCCCTTTTATACATGGGAGTTTTCCATTTAGGCCACAACCACCAAAGATTACAAAATGCCCCACCTTTACATAAAAGCAATAAAATATCCTCATAAATGAAACAACCCCCTAAAAACTTATTTTAAATAGTTTGAGAGCCCTTAATTTTTTCATTTCCGGGTATAGGTTGTTTGGGATTTTTTTATTCCCAACTAAATAACATTTTAAGATTATTTGTTTTGACATAAATAGAATTTAGGCTTAACACCCTATTATGTAAAAATGAGCCCGCAAATATCTCAAACTCCACTGATAGTGTAGCAGTTGTTAACCATTTTGTTTTTGTCTGATGGTTCAATACTCGTTGACCTCCCTTTACCCTCTGATTTGCAACGGTAATATAACAAAACCAAACATGGCCCATACATAGTAAGTGCTTTATGTGCTGGCATAATAGCAAGGCTTCCACTTTGCTAGGAGGAGGTTGTGGGGTCAAAGCCCTCCAACAAATTTTGATAGAAAATTCCATCAACCGACCAGAGGATATGAAAATAAGGGGCCACATGGCACATCCTCATTGTTCCACGTGGTGAAATTTGATTCGTTGATGCCATCCACATTGTGACCTAGTCACCTATCTATGTCAATTACCACATTGAAAAAATGGTTGCCACATGTCCCTCTGCTACAAGTCCATGTTGTTGTACAATGCCACATCATTTGTCACATCACCATCCACATCACCTGTTGGCTGTGCTGCCAAGTCATCCATCATTCTGTTGACATCATTGTATGAATGAAATGTGTAACACACTGATTGGTCTACCTCTACAACTATATGGTACGGGCTTGTCATATGCTAACATCATCAATTGTACCTTCAAGTCAGCTTGGTCAACTACAAACTTTGACCGATTATAACTTGCTTGTACGAGCTTTGTTTTTTATGAAACAAATGCCATCATAAAGCACTTGATGAGCTCTTTCTTCATGATGAGGCTGACTTTGATCAATTTGGTGACAATGAATTTTCCACCTTTTTTCTTCTCCTTGGTTCCTGAGTTGATCAACGTTTCACTAACTTTCGACCAGTGATATCTTGCATGTACTAGCTCAAATTTCAATGAAACTAACATCATTGGGTTCGTTTCATTGAGCTCTTTGATTTGACATTGATTCTGGTCAACTTTGAGATGATCATTTTTTTTTCCTTTCTAGACATTCTCCTAGTCCAAGTTTGACCAAATCTTTGACTGTGTGAAACTTGATCAAATAGACTCCTTTTTCATATATTTAAGTGACATCAGATTTAGTTCTTTGAGCTCCTCATGATGGCATCACTTCTGGGAGAAACTGGAACACTTCAATTTTTAGATTCTAGAGATCCACTTGGATCAAATAACCAAAATTGAGGCATAGATCATTCTTAGAGTGCTTAGGCAAACCTTTTTCCAAATTTCATTCATCCTAGTCCTTATTTTGAACTAGACTTTGCATTAATATTTTCCATCCTAGTCCTCATTGTGCACCGAGACTATGCATTAATCATCTTATTAGTAAAATTTATCATCCTAGTCCTCATTTGGCACTTTGGCCTTGACTACCTTATCATTTTTCATAAATCATTTCCATAGTCAAATGTCATCATCACCTTGCATTGTAATTCTTTATCAAAAAAAGAAAAAACATAGGCTAGTGTCATCCTTGCATTTAGTTGTCATTCTCATCATTCTCATTTGAGCAATTCCCTTTTATGGTAGAAACTATGATTCAAAGAATGAAAATACAAATGGAAAACTTTGGGCAAGATTTCAATCCCAACATCAAAAATAACATTTGGGACGTGAACTAAAACTAGACTTTTTTCAACCCATTTAGCAACATTAACACACAATCTTCCATGAACATGCCATCTTCATCACATAACCCACTCAAACCATTCATACAAAGAGATCAAAATGGACGTGTATATGTAGAGGACCTATAAATTGCAGTAAAAAATCTTGATGTACCCAATTTTGTGGAAGACTTAGTTTTTCATGACCCTCAAAGGTATCTAGCCATGATTTTGGACCAAGGGCTTAAGTTACCAAATGGCTTTGACATGAATACTTTGATACCATCATCACCTGACCATAATGTCAACAATATAAACAACATGTCCAATAATATTCAACCTAAAAACAACATAAACAATACTTTTTTTGAGGCCACCTCACAAACTATCACAAGCATCATTAGAGCTACCTCCAAATAATCATAACAATTCCAATACGATGAACACAACATCCATTAGAGGAACATAACCTATCACACTACCAATAATGTCCACAATATCATCACAATCGACTGGAACCACCTTTGGGTCTTTGAGAATGTGGGAAATTTTTTCAAATCCTCTATTTGCCACTATAGCTAGTGCCATGGGTGCATCATCTAGCCATTCAAATCCTCCATTTATGACTACATCTAGATCCATGGATGCATCCTCATCAAATCATCTCCTTGGTACCTTGTTTAATCCCTTGGGAGGAAATGAATGATGTTTCTTTATTCAAGGACCACAACCAAATGTTAACACATCAACACAATTTAATACCAATCCCTCCAAAGGACAAAACATGAATATTCCCCTTGGACAATTTCAACAATTTGGACAAGGAAATCAGCACACAAAACATATGGCATCATTCAGACACCAAAACATTCATGGTCACCATATTCCCCAAATGTTGACTCAAATATTTGGAGGGCACATTCTGACATATTCATCCCATATTCACACTCATCAATACGTCCCCAATCCAAACTTTCAATACCAACGACATGCAAACCAAAACACATTGTACAATTCACAACAACACATCCCACAACAAAATACGAACATCTCTTCACAACAAATGGGGACCCATAGTATATCAACCACTTTGATGTATGGTGCAACAAATAATCCTACAATTGATATCTTGATAGTTCACATGGCTCAATTACAAAAGACCATAGAAAATATGCAAATGTCTAACAAGAAATCACAAATGTCAAATGACATATATGTATAAGCTTTTGACACAAATCTATACATGCCACCATTTTCTCTAGGATATGTTTCACTAAAATTTACCAAATACAAAGGTAAGACAAATCCTATTGAACATGTTTGAGAATTCATGACCCACTATATGGACATTACTTATGAACACACGTACTTAATGAGACTCTTCTCGAAAAGTCTTGCAAGGCTTTCCCTTGAATGGTTCTCCACTCAAAAAGGGATAAAAACATGGGATGAACTTAAACACAAATTCATAAAAAATATGTGTATAACATCGACATGGACACCTCCATCACTAGCTTATGCACTCTCACAAAAGAAGATGATGGTGAAACTTTTATCCCATTTTTTCAAAAATGGAGAAGTCTAGCTAGTCATTGCCACATTGACATACCTAAAAAAGAAGAGGTTCACATGTTTGTTCAAAGACTTCTAGGCCCCTTGAAATATGGATTAGAAGTTCAGTGCTACACAACTTTTATGAAGCTAGTCGAAAAGGGTGTTTAGGTTGAGAAAGCTCTTGTTACAAAAGGAGAGCTAAAATATGGCCCTTAAAACACAAACACAAACGTAACCACAAACAAAAATAAGTATTGGATAAAAAATAAATGTGTTACCAATGATGGTGTAGTTGATGCTAAAGCTATAAACATTATGGCGCTGGTACTTACTCTAAAAGGGTTCCAACCAAAAAAAAAAACAACAACAATACTCTTGATGGGTGTTTAGCACACTTTCTCAACACAGGAAGTGTGTATGTGCACTACCTCTCTTGAAAGGAAATTTCCAACAGCAAGTTGATGAAACTCACCCCAAGGTCTCCGGGGTGTTAGGTCATTACTAGCATGGAACTCCTGAATTGATGTTTGATGCAATTTTTCTAGTAATCATAGGGAAGACTTATAGAGCTATATACGAAGTGGATCTTAAAATTTTATGTTTCTGAGATGGGAGTTAAGGTGTAATTTGTTGTAGGTTCAAACAAAAATCTAAAACTTCAATGTTTTCCTCAAGTTTTGGCTTTCTAATGTGCAATGAACCTTAGAACAATTTGTTTCTAAGAAAAAAAAGAAAAAGAGCAAGGAAGAGAGAAGGTTCCTAGATCTGCAACTAACTGTGAATAGTAATCATGGAGTTCCTTCTATGGACAACTTCCTTCAAACAAAATTTCACTTAACTAGAGAATTTACAGTCTCATGAAATTTGTGCTATCTCCTAAGGCCTGCATATATTTATTCATTCATTCACCATATACATGCATGAACAAAGATAAAATTGTGGAGTAGCTTTGAATTCAAGCCCAGACTAACTTTGCACAGCCATTTACCAACAACAAATAGCAAAAAGTATGGACTAGGAAGGCATCTACACATTAGAAATCTTCATGACTATGGAACAACATTACAAAAATCTATTTAAGTAGTTTAAATCTAACTAGAACAACAATGTAAATCTAAATAAAGCATCTGATAATGGAGATTGAATCATGAAACATGTGAAGAACTCTGAAAATGCACCAATTCAATGTATTTTCATTAGAAATTTCTACATGTCTTTACAACAACTCAACTCCCTTTGAAAATGAGAGGAGACCCCCTATTTATAGTGCCCAAAAAGTAGAACAAATGGACAAGATTTAATCTCATTTTGTGGCCAAGATTCATTACAAACTAGGGTTCTACCTACCCCCAAATATATTATAACTTAAAATACAATTTTTTCTTCATCCCTATTTCGTCCTCTAGTGGTAGTATTGTAGCATTTTGTCTTTTATTGATTGCACTTACTGTTGTAGCTATTCCTTTAGAAGTTCCTCACTGAAAATAACATTGCCCTCCTCCTTCTTCAAACCTACATATGCCATGGATTTCAAGATCACTGGCTGGAGTTTGTCGATTTCCATGATCTCAGACTGTAGTACTTGATAACTCCATTCCTTGGAGTTGTCCTCAAGCCTCTTCTAGTCTTCAGCATACTTGGTGGTGTCATCTATGAACAACTCTTATTAGGAAAAGGCGTGGGTGGAAAAACTCATGAAATCTATCGTTATCTCATTCAATATCCTATCCTCCATATTCTTCTAGAAATGGGGCTTCATTTTCTCCAGATCAATTCGCACCATGGGCATATCATAGCCTGTCATCAGCCTCAAATATCAGGCATAGTCTGCCCTAATTTATTTGACCCATTCAATGTCTAGATCCACTTTATGAATTACCTACTCTAACCTTTCTCTTTTGTTATCAAAGTCCCGCTTCCACACATCCACTAGCCAATGATCATCCCTTTTTAGCACGAGCTCATTTTCCAACATGGCTTTTGGTAGTCAAAGGATGGCCTTGATATTTGGATAAGTGGAATTATACATTATAGGGAAGTTAGTGCAGAGCTTCTTTGTGCCTTCCAGGGACTGATGTAAATCTAAGAACTTGTTGGTTGTTCGAACAACCCGACTGATACCCATGTTCCCAATGTATAGAACTTGTCAGAACCAACTCTTTATAGTTTTTTCCAAGGTCTTTCTCTTTTTCCATTTTGTTAGTCTATTCCTTAGAAAGTATTTGGAGTGGAGCCATGGACATGGTAGGCATGTCTTCAACTCAAGACCATTGTTGGATGTAATTTTTCAAGGTGGAAACCTATACTTTAATTTTTTTTTTTGAGACCTTGTCTTGTTTTATTAGGTGCACCACCATAGCCAATAACTCCTCAAGATGCTCCACCTTCTACTCTCTAGTAGAAGTTCTCAAATTAATGGTGGAGATATTATAGCTTACTCCCCCTTGGTCTAGCGCTGGTGTTGCTATTTGCATAGTTCGAGACCTGGAAGCATCCATTGTTACCTTAGATCTAACTTTGGGCTTCTTCTCCTTCCTAGTTGATATCTTTGCTCGGGACAGGATAGCCTCTAGCATTTCTCTAGGATCCTTTGGGGTAGGGGTCTTCTTTTCAAGCTGCCTCTCCAGCTACTCGGGCATAGTATATTATCCCTTAGGTGATTCTTGATCACCCTCACCTTCCTTTGTCTGTATCTCTGTTTGCTCACCTATGGGAGCCCTTTCTTCCATTTTAGTGTTGTCTCACTCTTGCTCATCAATGTCTTGGATGAATGTACTGCATTTGATGAGAGGCTTGGTAGGAAATCACCCTTGGGGACTTTCTTCTATCTCAATTCCTTTTTCTTTTCCTTCTTCAATTTGTTTGTGCTCGTGCACATGCTCCTCAGGTTTGCTTTATTCTATTTATCCTTTTTCTCTATATGGAGGTGGTACATCCTCCAGCTATTGTTCCCCCGTAGGGAGTTCTACATCTTCTACTACCCTACCACTTTTCTGCTCTTCTCCTCTGGGAGGTGACCCTTTTGTCTCTTCTTCATCATGCTTCAGTTGTCTGGCCATTTCCTCTTCGAGATTATCATCAAAATTTTGTATGATGGTTTTACCACCTATAACCACCTCTTCATCTCCACTCTCAGAAGACCTTGTTTCTTGTTCTTCACGAACCACCCTATCAATTGGCCAGTGTTCATACTTTGGGTGTTCGAGGTATTCATTTCCTTCAAGGCTTATTTCTCCCACCTCTCCCATTCCTAAGAAATTAACATTGTGACCTCCATTGTTGGTGGTCTTGTTGGATTTTGGGAAGGTATAGTAGTGGCGAGGACTTATGCTAAGGAAGCTTGAATGGTGGGGTTGAAAAAGATCTTGAAGATCTCAGAAATGATTTTTTGCATGTGTCATGAGAAAGCCTCTAGTAATGAAAGCATGGGCACTGGTGTTGTCACTATTGCCAATGGGAGTGATGTAGTAGGTGACATGGTGGCAGAGGAAAGCGAAGTTGTCACGGTGGAGGAAGAGTCAATCATTATTATGGGCCCAGCTGAGGGTGAAGAGGCAAGATGGTCTAATATTTCCACCACGGGTGGGGATGTGGTGACCATGGCCTAGGAAATAGATGGCAGGCTGGTTGAAACAAGGGGAGCTAGAGGAAGTTCTAGACGATCTGCTTTCTCTTCATCACCCTCTTCGATTGTGTGCCACTCTATGATGCTTCCTATTCATTTTGGCCTCTTAGAGGGTGAGCCTCCTAAATCTTTCCTTCAATAAACCTTGGGGTTTGGAGATTTCTCCATTGCAACCCCTTTCCTCCTCTTTGATCTTGTGAGTGGAGGAGTTTTGGATGTCCCGTCTATTGAAGTTGTAGCGATGACATCCTCTATGGCACTAGGCTCACTCTTGAGCCCTTCATATGTCAGGACAACTCCTTGTTTCTTTAGTCGAGTTGCTTGTCCCTTAACCCATTCTTCAATTCAAGCCACAATTGGTTTGGTTACAATATCAGGGTCATCGACCTTCTACTCATCCATATCTATTGCAGGCAGGGACAAGTTGGAAACTATGTTGTATCTAGGATCCATGATGGTGCTCTCGTCCTCCTCGACCTAATATGGTATAGGAAATAGATACACCCTTATTATGAAGTACACAATCATCCTCATGTAATGTCTTGCATGAAACTCTTTTTCATCCTAGCAATCTATCCAAAAATATTCAACATGATGTAGGTGGGCATACTGTGGTACTAGTGCCTTTCTTACATGCCCATATGGGTCCACCAGTGGGTGAGAAATGTGTAGGAAGAAATGGTACTCTACCAATTCCTTTTTAGAATTCCTAACACACTAAGAAGTTTGTAGTTTATACATCTATTGAAAAAAATCTAAGGGATAAGGGATCCCTGCCAAATGTTTACTACCGAGGAACCTATGCACATGCTGCAACTACCGAGAGAGTTCTAATAGTATAATATAGTCATTAGGGTACCAAGGAAGCTTATTCGACCTTTCTGTGAAACCCTGGGCATGAATATATGTGAATTTTGGGAACTATCTGAATAGGAAGGCGTATTGGTTCAAGAACACCCATGCTCTGTAAGAGACCCTTCTCTCAAAGTCCCCTCTTAGAAACCTAATGATGTGTCTGATGAAGGCATCATTCAACCTGTATTACCCCTTCTTGAAATTCCTGACTTGGAGCTGAGGATATCTGTCATAGACCTTCAATCTTCTGCCCAACTCCTCATTTGGTGCCACAAATAATCCGTTGTATTGCCTCTACTTAGCAAGTGAATACACCAGATAAGAGGTCATGTAGAAATTAGATCTCTTCGTAAGATTCATAAAATGCTCGTGGAAGCAATCGCTTATGATGCCTCCCTAGTAGAACGATACTTTTGTTGTGACATCTTCGTCCCCATGGAGGATTTGTTCAACAAAATACACCATCCATTCTTATAAAAATGTAGCATTAGAGAGGCCCATCACCATGGTCGACATGTTTACTAGGTCATGGTAGTCCTCATAGAATTTGTTGTGAAAGAGTTCTTGAGTAAACTTTGCAGCACTATCCCTTTTCTCCTTGATCCAATACTGATTTATTAACTTTTTGTAGTCCATTGGGTCCTCATCCCACATTTCCTTTCCTTCTTCTATGGTGGGTACCTCCATCTCCTCAATGGTAGGAATGTGAAAAGTTCTAGTAATTCCCTTGGCTGACATATCAGCAAGGATGTTCCCATCTCTATCAACAATGGTCCGTGTCTATGGTTGGTAGGCCTTCCGACAAGCCATGATGAATTCAAGGCCTATAAGAGATGGGGGAAGCCTGCTACTTTTCTAATCCCACTTTTTCTGATCAATCTTGCATTGTTAGTCTTTGGGTGAACCCTGACCCTTTGTTTGAATTCATCAATATCGACATGGCTAATAATGGTTTATGTGATCTTGTTCCAGTTCGTGATGTTTGTTGAACATAGAGGCTCACCCTGAAACTATAACTTTATCTAGTCTTTATCCTCTTTTCCACGAGGAGTCTTTCCTACTTTCTTTCCTTTGTCCTTTTCTTAAGGTTTCCCCCAAGAGACTTGTACCCTATTCCATATATCCTACAAACATAGACGTAATAAGTACAACCAATTACAAAAGCATTAACATTAGTCAAAATCCCATGGATGAAATCTAATTAGACATCATATGATTAATGAAGTTAAATATTTACTTTAAGATGTCGTTACTCATTTTTTGAAGGGATTTTGGACAATTTGGGCCCAAAGGGTTGGAATTCTCTAGTAGGAATGTTCTTTTGAAAAGGTGTATAGGCTAGGGAAATCTAGGCAATTTCTATCATCTTCACATTTTGATGATTTGAAAAGGCCCATGTCAAAGAGTATTGAATTTGAGCATGTGGGTCGAGGTTGGTTTTCAAATTTGAGGTCATTTTGATCAATTTTGAAACTCCCAGGGGTTTAGGGCCAGAAAGCTATCAAGAGTTTCTTGTCTAAAATTACCTATGAGAAATAGAGTTCGAGGAATGAAATTCTAAGGTTTAGGACCTGAAAGGCCAAAAGACGACCGATGGTTCACTTTGGAATTCAAGGTGCTCGGGCCTCGAGGGATAGAAGGCCAAGATTTAGCTGTTTGGAGTGATCATGGCACGGAGTCCCGATGGGAGTAGCTTGGTGGACCAAACCCAACATCAACCTTGGCCACTAGTTTTTCTTCTGTGAAGCTTCTCTAGGCGATCAAGGGGGTGGAACCCTGAAGTCAGGAAGACAGGTTTACCTCACCCTTTGAACCAGCCGAGATGGGACAAAAACCTGGTGGACAAAGCCCAATTTAGGAAAAGATGGAAAATGGAGGGTCGAGACTCCGGAGGTGGAAGGTCGCTGAAACATGGCCGTTTTGAATGGAAAAGACTCCATCACTATCCGTAGATCAAAGTTTTTGGACTAGGACCCATCATTACAAAGGCATAGTTTACTTGAATTTGAATCTTCAAAAGGTGAAAGGAAATACGGACCCCAGAGGGTGGAAAATCTCACCCTCTTCACCGTTTAGGAATAGTAGTGGTGATACAGAGTCTCGGGGATAGAAGTATAGTGGACCAAACCTGGAGCAGACTAAAGTAGTCTAAAATGTTGCAATTTTTCAATGGGAAAAAATTGACGAGCCAGGGCACGAAGTTTAGGAAGGCGGGAGCCTTTCACCATTCTAAACGGAAAATTCCCTAGGGAAACCCGGTGAGGAAGGCCTGGGAGGCTAATGTGGAGGCTAGATTAAGTGTTAGCTTTTAATTCTAATGGCAATTGGCCAACGGATGTTCAGGGTTTCGGGCCTACGAGGGTATCTCGCCCTTTGAAAAAGGTTTTCATTTTCTAAGTTGTTAACAGTGGTGGAAGGGCATGGTCCCAGAGGGTGAAAATGCCCTACATGAAGAATGAAAGTAGTGAGGTTTGGTTCCAACTTGATGTTAGGGGCTGATTTTGGAGGTTCTTCAAAATTTTAAAAGATGGGTTTTGTGGGTTTTGTCATATATTATCAATTAAATGCATTTTCAGCCCGTGTTTATTCATTATTTTATGTGTAAAGTTATAAAAAACTCTCGGTGGAATGGACGACGAACCTACCTAAAAATTTCTAATGGGAGAAGATGTGAAATCGATTAAGGAAGGTCCAATGATGATCCCAGACGTGAGGGAATCAAGCAATGGATGTGGTGATCTCCTTTGGAAAAAGCTCTGATCTCTTATGGAAAACCTGACAAATGAAAATGACAAGTCGGCCCCTATATTTATATGCAGACATGCATTTAATGGCCTCATTCAATGCCCATATGACCGGGTAGTGGATTGGTGGAGTTCAAATTTACAGATGGCAGTGGGAGGTCCGAGGCCCAGGGCCTAGAATGACGCAATCCAGTCGTTGTTTCTAAACACACTTTAGAAGCCGATGGCGAAGGGAGACCTAGAGTCTAGAGGGTAGAAAGACACCACATGTTGGATGCTGAAATAGAGAAAAAAAATGGAGTTCCAAGGATGAAAGTCCAGTGGAGGAGACCCAATGTAGGCGAAAGCAGTTCAAAATTCTAGCAAGTTTAAATAAACAAAGAACAAGGAACCAGGGCTTGGGGTTCGGGAAGGTGGGAGCCTTCCTCCATTCCAAATGGAAAATACCTTAGGGAAACCTAGCAAAGGAAACCCAAAAAGGTGGGCCCACCAGGCCCCAAGGTCACTAATAGAAGCAAACTACTAGGCAAGATCCAGAAGGCTCTAGGACTTAACTAAGATGGTGGGGACAAAATGTGGTCAGTTTAAGCTAAGAGTGCAAAGGTACGTTGAGCATCTGGGACAATAAAATGGGGGGTACAAAAAATGAGGCAACAACATAATGAATCAGTAAGGAAAAAGAAAGGAGGGTCCCCATTCTGGATGGGGCATGTGTGCCAAGTGCACAAAAAATGGTGACTCCACTGGGAAATGCTCCTGAACATTCTAGGGATAAGCATTCATTCTGGACCCAGAATCTCTAGTTTCATAGACCAAGAGCTAGCTTCAAAGAGTGAACTGGGAGAATAGCATCTTGAGTTGGGTAAGTCTACAAGACATCTTAGAAGTGTGTGTAGTGAATTCATTCCTTTCTACAGAATTGTGACAAGTGACCGCTAATCCAACCGAGCAAGCTACATAAATAGTCCAACACCAAAAGTAACCTCCAGGGACAGTGCCCCATTGTTGGTCATGCATCCATAGCCCTGATGCATTTGTTGCTATGATCCCATGGATATGGCTCTACTGGCAGCTGGGTGTCCATAGCCTTGATATAGTTATCTGCACACCGATATGGTCACTTGATTTCAAAATTTTCTTTTTGTGTTTTGATGTTTCTTTCAATGTTCTTTTTCTCACTTATCTTTTTCTCAACCTTGTAAGCACCAAAGTCTACAATGGGTTTGGGAACCATAGTGGTCACTAGTGTGGACTTAGGATTTTTGACTCACTAGGGTATCATAACAACCATTGTATAGTCCTTCAAAAATAATTAACATGTGTTGTGTGCAAGATCTGAGATATGCGTAAAAGAGCTAACCAAGAGTCAAGTTCTAAAGCAGATTTCAAACAAGGAAACCATTCCTAGGTGGCCTTCAGGCACCAATAGTTAGGAATGAATTTTTAGTTGAAGAACACTAAGGACATAAAGAAAATAAAACCATTCCTTGAATGAGCATGACCATCGCAATGGGATATAGAACATCCTCTTCTAAACAAAATTGTTAGGGAAAAAGAAAAATAGAGCGATGCGAAACAACAAAACATGAGCAAGCCAAAAGGAAACCTATTCTAACCTAAGTACATATATTTATAGGAAATAGCTCAACAAAGCTCAAGCTTGGAAGTAATGCCTAAGGTGTTGCCCATTCACTAGAATCATGATATATTCACCAGTTAAGTTCTTTAGGCAGAAAGCATTGTCTCCCAAAATTTTAGGTATTTGAAAGGGGCCAAGCCAAGGCTTATCGAATTTGTTGTGTCCCCCTTTCTTTTCATGGGCCTTGTCCCAATACAGGACTAAATCTGCAATTCTATAGACCTTGATTTTGGCTTGATGATTGAACCATGTCTTAACCACAACCTGATGTTTGGAGAAAATTTCTATTGCACGGTCTCAAATTTCTTCTAAATGCAAGAGCTCAGCTAACTGAGCTTCCCTATGGTCTCTCCCTTTGTAAAAATTGATAAATTGGAGAGTGGAAATATTTAGGTTGATGGGAAATATGGATTCAAATCCATAAAAAATATGTAATGGGGAATCACCAAGGGTAGCCTTGTGGCGAGTGTGGTTTACCAAAAGGGAAAATTAGAGCTGGGTATGCCAGTCCTTGGGATTCCTAACGAGAAATTTATTGATAATTGTGATCAAGTTCTTATTTGTGGACTTAGCAAGGCCATTGCCTTGAGGATAGTAATTTTACAAAAATTTAAGGGAAATTCCATAGTGAAAGGCCCAACTATAAAATTTTAATGAAGCAAAAGTAGGTCCATTATCACACACTAATGCATAAGGACAACTGAAACAATTTAAAATGAAACTTTCCAAAAAATTTGTACCTACCTCAATTGTGCATTGCTTACATAAAATTACCTTTGTCTATCAAGTGCAGTAATCAGTAGTGGTAAGAATGTACCTATGTCCCATAGATGATGGAGGACTTACTAGACCAATGAAATCGAGACCCTATTGCACAAACAACCTCACCTCCAACATGGTCTACAATGGGACAGTAGCATTCTTCTCCTTGGTGGTAGCAGTATGACATGTGTGACACAAACGAACATGATAATAAGCATAATTGAAGATAGTTAGCCAATAATACCCTGCCCTTAATATTTGATGTACAGTGGAAGGCCCAGATCCATGAGTAGTGCCAAACTTGTCGTGAAACTCTTTCAAGACTCAATCTGCCTCCTCCTTGCTGAGGAATCTTAAGTAGATGCCAAGTCATGAATTTTCTTGTATAAAATGGAACTTTGTAACATGTAACTACTACTTTTCATCCCAAGAGAATGTTTTCAGACTCCCTATAAGTGAGGTGGATAGTTTTGATTCAACAAATAATAGACAATGTCCTTGTACAACTCTCCTAGGGAAACATCTTCGAGCTGGTATTGCTGCATAGTGAGTTCAAGTCCCACTTCTGCTGCTACTTCAAAAATAATGCAAGTAAGTGCCTATCCTCTCACCAACTTCATCAATTCGATTTCCATATCATACTCCTAGAGCAATGTGATGCATTTAGTTCTTCATTCACCCAATTCATTTTGTATAGGAAACGTCTTCACTATAGGATCGGGGACAATGGAACATTTTATTGTGCAAGATTTAATGCCTAAATTTCTTCACTCCCCTAATAATGGCATATGCTTTCTTTTCTACATTGTGGTAGCTTAATTCAACATATTTCAATAGAGCACTCATGAAAGCAATCAGGTGCTCATTTCCTTCATCATCTTTCTAAGTTAAGATGCTAGCACAGTAATGCTCTGAAGCGAATGAATAGATGTAGAATGGCATCATATAGTTTTGGCTAACTAGAACAAGTGCCTCAGCAATGGCCCATTTGATTTCTTCAAAAGCATGTTTGGCTTTGGGAGTCCACTCAACTTTGGCATCCTATTTTAACATGGCATTGAGTGGTTTGACAATCTTAGCAAAACCCATGATGAACTTCATGACAAAGTTGATGTTTCTAAAGAAGGATTTCAATTATTTCTTGTTGCCTGGTAGCAAGATCTTGAGAAAATATTGGATGTGTTTAGGATCTATGGAGATTCCTTGTTCTGAAATAACGTGTCCAAGCAACCTGCCCTCAGTCATGCTGAAAATACACTTCTTTGGGTTAAGGGAAACTCCAAACTCTCTACAACTTTTGAAAACCTTACATAAATCAAAGACATGATCAGTCCACCTTTTAGAGAACACAGTTAAATCATCCATGTAGATGATTATGCACTTCCCAATCAGATCTTTAAAGGAAATATCCATTGCATATTTGAAAGTGGCACCAATATTGATGATTCCAAAGGGAATTCTTCTATAAGCAAAGGTTCCCCACTTAGTGGTGAATGTTGTTTTATGACAGTCTTCGTACTGCACCATAACTTGGTTATATATAGAGTATCCATCGAGGAAGGACATCATTTGGGAGTCATTAACAATCTGCAATACCTCATCCAATAAAGGTACTATAGAGTTATCCTTCTCCAAAGCTCTATTCAAGTTGTAGAAGTCTACACACAATCTAATTTCTCCATTCTTTTTTCTGACGAAGACCAAGTTTTCCACCCATGTGGAATGCCTGACCATGAAGATAATTCTTGTTGAAAGTAACTTTTGTACCTCTTTGTAAATGATGAGCTCCAACAAGGCATTGATAGGACATTACCATTGGCAGAAGGGCCTAGCTTCCATCTTGAGAGGGATGGTGTGTGTGATGATGGAGGTATCATGAGTCTTTATATTTTCATAGCTCCATGCCACTACGTTTTGATCCTCTCGCAAAGCATCAATGATTCCCTTCTTTTCCTCGGGTGTTCACAGTTTTCTAATAAAAATGTTTTTCATCTCCTCAGCGGTCCCAAGGTTGTGAGCATCACACTGGTTTCTTATGGCTTCCTTCTTTGTTTGTTGGTCCTGGTCTCTAATCTAGTCCAAATCAAATATATGTTCAAGATGAACCATACCTTTGGGAATTGAGTTGGTTTTGTGGTTGAAAACTCCTTCTATATCCAATTTGGCCTCCTCTGGATCAGTTTCATCAATTATTTGGATGACGAAGACATCAAAACTCATGATGAACTCAAGGATGTTCTTATCATCATTGATGACCTAAAAATGAGTGACATTATTTTGGACAGACAGTGTGGAGGTCAACTCAACTATGAATTTCTTAAGCCTAGACAAGGAGAGGGGTTGTAAAGTGCTAGGTGCCTAAGCCAAGGCATCCATTGTATAATTTTGAGCACGAGGGATTAGTTGTATATTAAATGCATCTAAACCTTCTAAAATATCCCAAACCCTGTGCCTATAATTTACATGTCTTCTATCATTGAAAGAATAAAATTTTCTAACTTTTTTGACTACGAGTTAGGAATCACCGAACACTGACAACATTTTGACATTTTCTTGAGGTCCATAAGAAGACCATGGACTAACGCCTCATATTTTACTACATTATTGGTGCAATAAAATTGTAGCCCATGGCAGCAAGAAACATCTTACCCATTGGGCTGATGAGTTCAAACTTGACACCAACTCCATTTTTTGACTTGGACCCATCAAACCGAAGCGTCCAAAATTTGGGAAGCTCTTTTACTTTGGGCCCAACTAGATTTTCATTTATTTCTGGTGGGGTGGTTGCCTGCTTGACCTTAGGGGAATCTTTTAGCTCGGTGTATTTATCATCAAGTGGTTTTGTTAGTACTTGCTTTGGTGTTTCCTTCTTAGGGATAGATGATTTTCTGACATACTCCACCATTGTTTGGCACAAGCAACAATCAAACTTAGAGTGGGAAACATCATGAATTACGCACCAATTTGGTAACAAGAGATCTTGGAAATCCATTCAGGCACCCAAATTGAATTGGTCCTTTGTGCACTTTTCCATTAATTCCTGGAAAACATTGAGTACTCCCAAGTTGTATTCTTCATCAAGTTTATCATTTGATTATACCAACATCTTTGTACTCTAGGTCATTTGAGTGAAGTCAGTTGGAGGGCTGCATTGTACTAAGAGCACTTCAATGGAAAACTCTTCCTGGGTTTCAACTTCATCCTTGCAGGAAAAGGGATAGTAACTTCCCAATTTTGTCTCAACAAACAACACCTCATTTAGGTTGTTGTAGTTCGTGATCATGTACTTCATACGAAGCTCATGGTCTATATGGATTTGATTTGGAAACCCTTTCCATGGCAGCCACATGTGAGAATGGTCTGTGGCAACATACCCATTCAATGTTCTAGTAAAGTATCTTCCCAAAATAATCCCATATGCATCAGAATTTCAACCACTTGAATATCAATGACTTGTTGTATCCTTGGATGTACCACAATTTGCATTGGGATCTGATTCATTTCTCCCATAATGTTGATTTTTTTTTTGTCCAACTGGGTCCCTTTCTTCTTAAGGCTGTGGGAGTAATCCCAAGAGCCTTGCATATTTCCATAGGCATAACATTGGCAGATGCTTCTAAATTGAGTAGGAAGTTGTGCAAGTTCTTTCCAAATATCTGAATGGTGATAAGGAAAGTGAGAATTTCAAATTATCCTTGAAAGAGGCTCGAGGACCTATCTATCTGAGCTACTTGAACCTTGTTCTTATTTCCAGTTCTATCCTTGATCTACCCAAATGGCTGATCTTTGGAAGTATGCCTATTGTTCTGATTTGGTTCATTTTTCGGTTGCCTACCTGTAGATTGGCTTGAGGGAACATCCTTCATTTTCTTGGTACTATCCTGAACTGTAGGTTCATGTCTGGGTTCTTCAAAGGTGACTCTTTTGGCTGATGTCTCTTATGTTGTGTTAGAGGATGGGGTCTAATTGAGTACCCTAAAGAAGGCATGCCTTACAGTAGGGACTTTGTGTAGTTCAATGGAAGATAAACTAATTTTTACAATCTTGAACTCTTTTTCCACATATTCACCCATTTTTCCAATCTTCGAGTCAAAGGTTCGACTATGGGAGAGCTAGAAGGTTGGGACTTCACTTGATTTCACTAGTTTTGTGATTGTCCTTGAGGCTGATGTTGTGACTGATTTTGAGGCCTATCCTTATGGAGATACTAAGTTGGTATATGGGGAAGCCCAAGGTTATTGTTAGCATTAGGGTCAGCCAGGGTAATAAAATTATTTGGTGTAGTAGAAGTTGTAAAGGGTCCACCTGCCTGACTATTCCTAAGGAAGTAGGGAGTTGCTCTTTGGTGGAACATGTGAACTTCATCTATATGCATTTCTTCCTCATCTAGTGTACCATTATCTATGGTGGTGGGTTCAACCTCGAGTTTATTGTGACTCCTTTTTGGAAATGGTGCTTGATTTACCAAAAGATAGGAAGAGTCATAAGGCTTGGATCGAACGATATCTCTGCAACCGACAAAATCAACTACATTTTGGACCTCGACTTGGAAGATTTCAGCTACTGTTTGGAATTCGGGGAAATCTAGCTTTGAATGTCTACTAGTCCTGTGAATCTAGCACCATCAAAACAAGGCTTCCTTAGTGAGGTACACCCCACTAGTTATCTTTTCATTATTGGCAGGCTGATCAAAAGGAGTAGGCATGTGCCTGTTATTAGGTTTTGTATTCCACAAATGATTCTACCTCTAAGAAGGTCTCCTTTCAAATTTTTGATTTGAATTATGCCCTCTATCATAGTTTGGCCTAGAAGAGGTGCTTGCTTTGTGATTGTCCCTACCATCCTTGTTGTCTCGACTTTTGCGATTAAAATTAGCCTAGATCCTACATTGGGATGCATGCAACTAAGTATTTTGATTCTTTAAGTGTGTTATTTCCATAGATATTTTCCTTATCATATCAATCAATTCTTCTAATTTGTCCTTCTCAACAATGCTTCTCTACTATTGTACTAGATTTTAGAGAAAGACGGGCATGACCACCGGCTGATTTTGATGTGCTTGAGGGAATTCTAGTCCTGACAAGTACAATGGTGCTTGTTGTTGTTGAGAATACACCTGTTGTTCTTGGGGAGCTTGAGGATAGCTTTTTTGTTGCTAAGGCTACAAATAAGAAGGCATGTGATGTGCATGATTCATAGGCTGTCTAGGGTGTGAAACAATGGGCAACTGAGGCACTTGGTTCATAAGAGGGGTCTGATGAGCAAATGACTGATTAAGCCCCTTAACTTGCATCGGGTGACCCATCAGTCCCAATGAAGGCAACGGACCAAAAATGTTTTTCACCAAATCTGCACTAGCAACAACTACCTCCACATAAGCCATTACTAGTGTGGTGAGTTGTGAACACATCCTCTTTACCAAGGCTAACATGAGATTATCTAATGCTACATAATAGATGGGGAGGGTTGCGACATTGTTATGTATGTACAGATCCTCAAGTCTCATGAAGGAACAATGAAAATGGTTATTAAAGGATTCAATGGGTTCATTAACTTCCCTCCTGATGGACATAAATTGCTAGTATAGCTTTGAGGGGCTTATTGAAATCTTATATTTTTGTAGGAAAGTGTTCTTCATGAGGTCCCACATAGTGATGGACCCCCTTGGAAAATTTATGTACTAGTAGAAACCCTCCTCGCCCAATGATTATGGAAAAAGGTAGCATACAATGTCTTCATGACTAATCTGCATATTTGTGATTGTTGTTTGAAATATCTTGATGTGTTCTTCTACCATTTTTTGTGGGTCACGATGATTGAATTTTGAACAGAAGCCCTCTGGATTCTTGGGCATGTCGTGGTACACACCAAAGTGCAATGATGAGGTATTTTGCAGCAACCAAGCCATGGTGGGAGGAAAAGGTGGTATCTACTATTGAGGAACAACAATTTGGAGTTCTACCTATAGTAGAACAATAGCTTTGTACTACACTTGATCTATGGTTGTTTGGACTATACCCTGAACTTGCAGGGCTAGGAGAGAGTGAACTTCTTGGCTACCAGAAGTGAGGTGTGAAAAGGTAGTTTGGTGTGGCTGTGTGGAGGATGGACAAGAGCTAAATGGAGATGGAGGTGGAAGGAAAGTAGGTGGGGCAGAGGAAGAGGAAGAAGTAGTGTTTCCTCCCTTAGTTTGTTTTTCCCTTGTGGGGGGTTGTACCTCTTGAAATTCTCCCTTGTTTGGTGTTGATCGTAGAACTCTTTGAAACCTTCCCAAGGAGAATGATCCAATTCAATCCATCTTCACAAGGCCCTCCTTCTAGTGCCAATTCTATTGATGGGTGTTTTGTACACTTTCTTAGCACAGGCAGTGCGTATGTGCATTACC
This sequence comes from Sequoia sempervirens, assembly GCA_007258455.2. NCBI lineage: Eukaryota > Viridiplantae > Streptophyta > Pinopsida > Cupressales > Cupressaceae > Sequoia > Sequoia sempervirens. Next base: position 744,331,365 of record VDFB02271358.1, on the reverse strand, counting down.
TCTCTTGAAAGGAAATTTCCAACAACAAGCTGCTGAAAATCACCCCAAGGTCTCTCAGGTGTTAGGGCATTAGTTGCATGGAACTCCTTAGTTGATGTTTGATGTGATTTTTCTAGTAATCAAGTGGAAAACTTACATAGTTGGATATGAAGTGGATCTTAAAATTTGAATTTTCTGAGATGGGAGTTAAGGTTTAATTTGTTGTAGGTTCAAACAACAATCTAAAACTTCAATGTTTTCCTCAAGTTTTGGCTTTAAAATGTGCAATGAACCTTAGCAGAGGTTGTTTCTAAGAAAAAAAGGAAAAAGAGTAGTGAAGAGAAAATTTTCTTGGATCTACAACTAACTGTGAATAGTAATCATAGAGTTCCTGCTATGGATGCTTCTTTCAAAGATAATTTCACTTAACCAGAGAATTCATGGTCTCATGAAATTTGTGCTATCTTCTAAGGATTGCAAATATTTCATCATTATTTCACCATATACATGCATGAACAAAGATAAAAGTGTGGAGCAACTTTGAATTCAAGCCCATTCTAACTTTGCATAGCCATTTACCAGTAGCAAACAACAAAAAGTATGGAGTAGGTAGGCATCTACAAATAAGAAATCTTTATGACTATAGAACAACATTACCAAAATCTATTTAAGTAGTTTAAATCTAACTAGAAAAACAATTGAAATCTACATAAAGAATCTAACAATGGAGATTGAATCATGAAACATGTGAAGAACTCAGAAAATGCACCAAGTCAATGTATTTTTATTATAAATTTTTGTAGCATGTCTTTACAACAACTCAAATTTCTTTGAAAATGAGAGGAGACAGCTTATTTATAGTTCCCAAAAAGTAGGATGAATGGCCAAGATTTAATCTCATTGTGTGGCCAATATTCACTACAAACTAGGTTTCTACCTACCTCCGAATATATTACAATTTAAAATACAGTTTTTTCTTCATCCCTATTTCGTCCTCTAGTGACAGCGCTATAGCATTTTGTATTTTACTGATTGCTCTTTCTACTGTAGCTATTCCTTTAGAAGTTCCTCACTGACAATAGGGTTGCTCTCCTACTTCTTCAAAGTTGCATATGCCATGAATTTTGAGATCACCAGCTAGAGTTTGTTGATTTCCAATATCTTTGACTATAGTACTTGATAACTCCATTCCTTGGATTTGTCCTCAAGACTTCCAGTCTTCATCATACTTGGTGGCATGATCTCTAAACAACTCCTACTGAGCGAAGGTGGTGGTTGAAAAACTCATGAAATCTATCATTATCTCATTCAATATCTCATCCTCCATCTTCTTCTAGAAATGGGGCTTCGTTTTCTCAAGATCAATTTGTACCGCAGATATGTCATATCTTGTCATCAGCCTCAAATATTGGGCGTAGTCTACCCTAATTTCTTTGACCCATTCAATGTCTAGATCCACTTTATCAATTACCTACTTCAACCTTTCTCTTCTATTATCAAAGTCACACTTCCACACATCCACTAGCCAATGATTGTCCCTTTTTAGCACAAGCTCATTTTCCCACATGGATTTTGGTAGGCAAAGGATGGCCTCAGTCTTTGGATAAGTGGAATTATATGTTTTAGGGAAGTCGGTGCAGAGCTTCTTTGTGCCTTCGAGGGACTGTTGTAAATTGAAGAATTTTTTGGTTTTTCGAACAACTCGACTGATTCCCATGTTCTTGATGTATGGAACTTGTCAGAACTAGCTCTTTGTAGTTTTGTACAAGTTATTTGTCTTTTCCATTTTTTCAATTTGTTTGTTGTGGATGGGGTAGGCATGTCTTCAACTGAAGACCATTGTTGGATGTAATCTATCAAGAAAACCACCTGTGCTTTAAGTTCATCTTTTGAGACCTTGTCTTGTTATATTAAGTGCACCACCATAGCCACTAACTCCTCAAGATGCTCCACCTTCTACTCTCTAGTAGTAGTTCCCAAGTAAATTGTGGAGATATTATAACTTACTCCCGCTTCGTCTACCATCGGTGTTGCTATTTTCCCAATTTAGGAATCAGAAGCATCCATAGTTATCTTGGAGCTAACTTCGGATTTCTTCTCCTTCTTGTTTGAGATCTATGCTCAGGCTAGGATAGCCTCTAGCCTTGCTCTAGGATCTTTTGGGGTAGGGGTCTTCTTTTCAAGTTGCCTCTCTAGCGATTTGGGCATAGTAAATTTTCCCTCAAGAAATTGTCAGTCACCCCCGCCTTCCTTTGTCTAGATCTTTGTTTGCTCACCTGTGGGATCCCTTTCTTCCATTCTAGTGTTGTCTCCCTCTTCCTCATCAAAGTCTTGGATGGACATGAGGCATTTGACCAGAGGCTTAGTAGGAAATTTCCCCTAGGGACATTCTTCTATCTTAATTCCCTTTTCTTTTCTTTCTTCAATTTGTTTGTTCTCGTGCACATGCTCCTCAAGATTTCCTTCTTCTATTTCTCCTTCTTCTCTATAAGGAGGTGGCACATCCTCTACCAGTTTTTCCCACGTAGGGAGTTCTACATCTTTTGTTGCCCTTCCACCTTCCTACTCTTCTCCTCTAGGAGGTGACCTTTTTGCCTCTTCTTCATCATGCTTCAGTTGTCTAGCCATTTCCTCTTTGAGATCATCATTGAAGGTTTGTATGATGGTTTTACCACCTATACCCTCCTCTTCATCTCCACTCTTAGAAGACCCCATTTCTTCTTCTTCACAAAATACCCTTTCAATAGGCTAGTTTTCATACTCTTGGTGTTCGTGGTATTTGTCAGCTTCCTCCTCCATTGCCTTTGAGGCTTCTTTCTCTTGCCTCTCTCATTCCTTAGAAATTAACATTGTGGCCTCCATTGCTAGCTGTCCTATTGGAGGTTGCAAAGGTGTAGTAGTGGTGAGGACCTGCACTAAGGTAGCTTGAATGGTGGGGTCCAAAAAGATCTTGGAGATCTTAGAAGGGATATCTTTCATGTGTCATGAGAAAGCCTCTAGTAATACAAGTTCGGGCATTCGTGTTGTCACTATTGCCAATGGGAGTGATGTAGTAGGTGACATGGTGGTAGAGGAAAGTGGAGTAGTCATGGCAGAGGAAGAGTCAATGATTATTATGGGCCCAATTGAGGGTGAAGAGGCAAGATGGAATTAGATGTCCACCATAGGTGGGGATGTGGTGACCATGGCCTTGGAAATAGATGGCAAGGTAGTCAAAATAGGGGGAGCTGGAGGAAGTTTTGGCTGATCTATTTTCTCTTCCTCACCCTTTTGGATTGTTGGCCGCTCTGCGATGCTTCCTATTCATTTCAGCCTCTTAGAGGGTGAGCCTCTCGAATCTTTCCTTCAATAAACCTTGGGTTCTAGAGATTGTTCAATTTCAACCCCTTGCCTCTTCTTTGATCTTGTGAGTAGAGGAGTTTTGGATATCCCACCCATTGAAGTTGTAGTGGTGACATCCTCTATGGCACTAGGATCACTCTTGAGCCCTTCATATGTTAGTACAACCCCTTGTTGCTTGATTCGAGCTACTTGTACCTTAACCCGTTCTTCAGTTCAAGCCACTATTGCTTTGGTTACAATATTGAGGTCATCGACGTCCTACTCATCCTAATCCATTGTAGGTAGTGGTAAGTTAGTGACTGTGTTGTATCTGGAATGCATGATAGTGCTCTCATCCTCCTCAACCTAATCTGGTATAGGTAATAGATGCACCCTTCTTATGAAGTACACAATCATCCTCATGTAATGTCTTGCATGCACCTCTTTATCATCCTAGAAATCTACCCAGATATATTCAACGTGATGTAGGTGGGCATACTCTAGTCCCAGTGGCTTTCTTACATGCCCATATGGGTCCTCCTGTGGGTGAGCTGTGTGTAGGAAGAAATGGTACTCCGCCAATTCCTTTTCAAAATTCCTAACACATTGAGAAGTTTGTAGTTTATACATCCCCTGATTGAAGGCTAAGGGATAAGGGATTCCTACCAAATGTTTACTATAGAGGATGGTATGTGCATGTCGCAGCTATCGGGAGAGTTATAATAGTATAATCTGGTCATTGGGGTACTGGGGCAGCTTATTTGGCTTTTCTATGAAACCCTAGGCATGAATATATGTGAATTTGGGGAACTATATGAATAGGAAGGCATACTGCTTCAAGAATTCTCATGCATTGTGAGAGACACTTGTCTCAAAGTCCTCTCTAAGTAACCTAATGATGTGGTCGATCAAGGCATCATTCACCCTACAATACTCCTTGCAATTATTGAACTTAAGATGGGGGTATCTATCATAGACCTTCAATCTTCGGCCCAACTCCTCATCGGGTGCCATAAATAATCCAATATATTGCCTCTTCTTAGCCAATGAATACACCAGATAGAATGAGGCTTTTGTGGTGACATCTTCGTCCCCATAGAGGATTTGTTCAACAAAATGTGCCATCCATTCTTGGAAAAATGTAGCAATATGGAGGCCCATCACCCTACTCATCATGGTAGTCCTATTAGAAATCATTATTAAAGAGTTTTTGAGGAACCTTTGCAATGTTACCCCTTTTCTCCTTGAGCCAATACTAATATTTTAACTTTTTGTAGCCCATGGAGTCCTCATCCCATGTTGCATTTCCTTCTTCTATGGTGGGAACCTCTGTCTCCTCAAAGGTAGGAATGTGAAAAGTTCTAGTAATTCCCTCAACCAACATATCAGTGAGGATGTTCCCATCTATATTGATAGTGGTTCATGTATGTGGCTAGTAGGCCTACCGATAAGCCATGACCAATTATGGGGCTATGAGAGACGAGAGGAAGCCTACTGCTTCTATAATCCCACTTTTCCTGATCAATCTTGCATTTTTATTCTTTGGGTGAACCCTGACCCTTTGTTTGAATTCATCAATATCAACATGGCTGATATTAGCGTTTGTGATCTCTTTCCAGTCCATGATGATTTTTGAATATAGAGGCTCACCCTAAAACTGGAACTTCATCCGGTCTTTATCCTCTTTTTGATGTGAGTGTTCCTTGGTTTGCTTGCACAACTAGCTAGGAAGACTTCTCCCTATCCTCATCCAGGAACCTGATATCTTCTAGGATCTTATCAGACTTAGATCATTAACTAAGTCCTGTTCTAACTCCTCTCCAATATTTTTACACCTTGTGCTTCACCTTGGAAGACTAACACCACTTTGAACTGGCAAACTATCTCCTCCACTTAGAAGACTCTAAGTGCCAACATCACATAAAACCTTGAATTGATTGCAGGGGTATCAAAGATACTGAAAACATACCATACACATCCATTTGGATCCATCTTGGATGGTCTTCAATCTTCCTTCTTACCGATTCCAAGAATTTGTCTTGAAGAGGTCTAATCCCTTGTAGCCCTTGACAGTGATCTTTTTGTCTTTCTCGCCCAAACTTTCCAAACAACCTCAAAAACAAGCTTCACATTCAAGTACCCTTTTTTATCCTCTAAAATATTCACAAGGTTTCAGACCCCCAACTCCTCTGTACATTGACTTCCTATAATCTAGGTCAACTAGGGCTAAAAGGCCTAATTACTAGGTTTTCACTGATTTCTTGTTCCTTACCTCATCAAATGGATTGACAAACCCTCAATCCTCTTAGCATATTCTAATGTGTCCGTACCCTACCTGGAATTGTACTTGTTTCGTATAGTACCTCTTTCCCCTGCCTATTCTCTTCAATTCTACACTATCAAACCTCTAACCGAGTACCTTGAACTCGCCTAGGGTTTGATTTTGCACTCTGCTACTCGACTCCACATAACTCCTACCACTAAGTATGTACAGACCAATGGATCCCCTAACATATCCATCTACTCTCAGGAAATTCCTGTGGCTAGATTTCATGGGGGAGCCATTCAAAGACTGACTGGTCAGAATCAGACTAATAAACCCTCTACTCCCTAACTTATGAATTCAGAACACTAAACTAACTCAGATTAACCTACTTACAAAAGGAGAAATACTTAAATCTACTCTATAAACACAAATCCAACACTAAATCAAAGCATATATCTCATTTGGTATCACTGTCACTTCAAAACACACAAAATTTTTAGAAAATACAGAGTTCTTCTATTCAAAAACATAACCATCCACTTAATTACAATCTACTACCCTTTAAACTCGATCCTCTTGCATCATAGATGCCTTTTACCATGTTTTTAGGGATGTCGGTCGATCCCACACTCCCATCTTCTAGGGGATCCAAGGTAAGCGAGTTGCATGCAACATTTGCCATAATGGCAAATGTTGTCATGACAACTTTGTAACAACTTTTTGCAACAATCCATCATGCCATCTCCCTAATTCCTAGGACCTCCATCTCCTAGATTTTGAGCATCCAACTCCCTTAACTGCCTCATGAAATCTTTCTAACAACCTTCATGTGTTTAGACACATTTAAGACTCCAATTCCAACTTAGGCTAAACAAAGCAAAACTAATGATGATGACTAAACTTTGGCGAATCTTAGTCCTAATGACTAATTCACCTAACCACAAAAATGACCTTCTAAGGTCCAAAACCAATACACAAGAGTTCTGACTTGGCCAATGTCAAATACAAGCCAAAATGTCCTAAACTATGGAGATTAGCCTAGGTGCTCCTGCACCACTTTTCCACAAGGAGTATTTCCTTCTGTTTTTCCTTTTTCCTTTTCTGAAGTTTCCCCCAAGGGACCTACACTAGATTCCCTATATCCTGGAAACATAGACCTAATGTGTACAACCAATTATGAAAGGATTAACATTACTCAAAATCATGTGGATGAAATCCAATTAGACATCATATGATTAATGCAGTTAAATATTTACTTTCAGATGTCATTAGTCAATTAGTTAAGGTATTTTGGACAATCCAGGCCCAAAGGGTTGGACTTCTCTAGCAGGAATGTTGTGTTGCAAGAGTGAATAGGCTGGGGCGATCTGGGTGATTTCTCTCATCTTCACATTTTGATGTTTTGAAAAGCTCATGTCGAAAAGGGTCAAATTTGATCACGTGGGTCAAGGTTGGTTTTCAAATTGGAGGTCATTTTGGTCAATTTTGGAGCTCTCAGGGGTTTAGTGCTGAAAGGCTATTAGGAGTTTGTTGTTTGAAATGGCATGGAATAAATAGAGTTTTAGGGACAAAATTCCAAAGTCTGGGACCTCGAAGGCCAAAATACCATCAAAGTTTCCCTTTGGAAGTCAAGGTGCTTGATCCTTGAGGGGTGGAAGGCCATTAGGGTTTCACTATTTGGAATAATAATTGTGACGTGGAAACTCGGTGGGAGCAGCTCAATAGTTCAGACTCGACATCAACCTTGGCCGCTATTTTTTCTTATGTGAAGTTTCTCTAGGTGATCAAGGGGCAGAACCCAGAAGTTAGGAAGACAGGTTTACTTCACCCTTTGAACCTACCGAGATGGGACGAAAACCTAGTGGGTTGAGCCTAGTTGAGGCAAAAACGACGAATGGAGGGTTGAGACCTAAGAGGCAAAAGGTCACCGATGCACAATCCTTTTGAATGGCGAAGACTCCATGACAATCCGCAGACGAAATTCTGCACACTGAGACCTAGTGTTAAGAAGGCACAATTTACTTAAGTTTGAATCTTTGGATGACGAAATGCAATACGGACCCTGAAGGGTGGAAAGGTGCACCCTCTTCATTGTTTGGGAATGGCGGGGACAATGTAGAGTTCGTGGGATAGAAGTCCAGTGGACCAGACACAGAGCAGACAAAAGTAGTCTAAAATGTTGCGATTTTCAAAAGGTAAAAATTGATGAGCTGGGGCCCAGGGTTCAAGAAGGCGAGATCCTTTTGTAGTTCCAAACAAAAAATGCCCCAGGGAAACCTAGTGAGGTGGGCTGACTTGGCTAAGGTCAAGGCTAGATTAGGTGTTAGTTTGTTAATTCTGATAGTGATAGGCTGACGAATGTCTAGGGTTGTGGGTTTACGAGGGTATCTCATCGTTTGAAAAAGTTTTTCATTTTCTAAGTTCCTAACGACAGTGGAAAGGCATGGGTCCAAAGGGCGTGAACACCCTACATGAAGAACAAAAATGGAAAGGTTTGGTTTTGCCTAATGTAAGGGGGTGATTTTGGAGGTTCTTTGAAATATGAAAACATGGGTTCTATGGGTTTTGTCGTATTTTATCAATTAAATGCATTTTTAGCCCATGTTTATTCATTATTTTAGGCGTAAAGTTATAAAAAACCTCTTGGTGGAATGGAAGGTGAAGCTACCTTGAAATTATGATGGGAGAAGATATGAAATCAACTAAGGTCCAATGATCTCAGACGTGAGGGCGACAAGTGACGGATGTAGTGATCTCCTTTGGAAAGCACTCTGATCTCTTTCGGAAAACCTAACAAATAAAAATGACATGTCGACCCCTATTTTTATACTTAGACATGCATTTAATGGCCTCATTTAATGCCTGTATGATTGGCTGGTGGGTTGGTGGAGTTCAAATTTATAGACAGTAGTGGGAGGTATGGGGCTCGAGGCATAAAATGATGCAAACTAATGACTATTTCTAAATGCACTTTGGAAGCTGGCCAATGGTTAAGGGATATCCAAATTTTTGGAGGGAAAAGAGATGTCATAGGTTGGTTATCTAAAACAGTGAAAATGAAATAGATTTTTGGGGACGGAAGATCAATGGACCAAACCCAGCACAGGCAAAAAAAGGTCAAAATTATTACAAGGTTAAATAGATGGAGAACAAGGAACTGGGATCAGGAATTTAGGAAGGTAGGAGCCTTCTACCAGTCCAAATAGTAAATGTGCTAGGGAAACCTGGCAAGGGAGACTCAACAAGGCAGGCCCACTAGGCCCTAAGGTTGTTGGCAAAAGAAAATTGCCAAGTGAGATCTGGAAGGCTCTAGAACTTAACTAAGATGGTAGGCACAAAATGTGGTCAGTTTAAGATGAGAGTGTCGAGGTAGGCTGACCATCTAGGATACCAAAATGGGGGGCACGCAAAATGAGGTGGTAAACGAATGACTCGGCAAGGAAAAAGAAAGGAGGGTCCCCATTCTAGATAGGGCATGTGTGTTGAGGGCACAAAAAATAGTGACAACCCCACCAATATCACTCCAAATAACCAAAATGGTCAAAATGGTTAAAGTCAAGGACAACCCCACCAGATAAGACAATTCTTGAAAAGATAAACATACACTACTTTGGGAGGACCAATTGAGGATGTCCTTAAGAAGCTCCTCTAAAATGGTTTAAACAATCATGGTGGGATGCTAATGCTTTTTCTAATTATCAACAGGCTAAAGGACATAAGACATCATCTTGTTAGAAATTAAGAAATATTTTGCAAGACCTTACTGAAATTTGAATAATCGAATTGGGTGAGCGACAATTTGCATCAAATACTAACTATATGATTCATAAAAAATCCATTGCAAGACCATGTTTAAGCTTCAACATCAGGTCCTAAGACAAACAATAATCAAGCCAATTATTCTCGTACCACATACAAATATTTAGGTGGACCTATTATTAACAATGTTTGAACTGATGATGAGTGTTTTAATACCATCACAGTCAAAAGAGCACCTCAATGTAATGCCACTACTCGAAATGGCAAGGTCACCATAGCTTATCTAACTCATTCTAAACAACCAAAAATCACAATACCTGGTCCATCTATTAAGCAATCACAACTCAACTTGTCCACAAAGAAATGGCAACCTTAGAGTCACTTTAACCTTATGGACCAGCTCGGTAAAACCCCTACACAAATTTCCATGCTCGAGTTGCTTCTCATTTCTCCCACACATAAAGATATACTAGACAAAACCTTGTAGGAGTCCTTTGTGTCCTGTAAGACATTGATGTCAATCGATTTGAAGCCATGGTGGGATACTTCACTACACTACATCATGTAACATTTTCTAATGAATATTATTCGTCACCCAAGACCAATCATAACAATGGATTACACATCAAAGTTCTCATTCATAAGCACAAGGTCGGAAGAGTTTTACTAGATGGCAGAGTAAGATTGAATAAAGAGTAAGATTGAATAAATTCTCCTTAAAACTAGTTAAGGCTCTAGGACTTTTTGATGTGTGCGTGGACCTTACAAAGAGCATAGTCATAAAGGAATATGATGATGAAGAAAATTATTTTAGAGGTGTGATCACTCTTCCACTAGAGTTGGGCTAGTCATTGTGGACACAACTTGCCACATCCTAGATCTAGAGTTACCCTATAATATCTTTCTCAAACGACCTTGGATACATTCCCTAAAGGCCCTCCACATATCACCAATGCTTGAAATTCCCTTTTTACGGCACATAAATCACCATATATGGAGACCTAGACCCCTTTTAGTATTGGAAAAATCTTAGGGGTATTTCTGAACACCAAGTGCCCATCAATCGAGAAGTGTCAAGCCCTTCTTCTTCCAAATACATTGACCCATCCACACTCACATCATCATCCACTTCCACTCTTTCAACATCTTCTGCCATGCCATCATCTTCCTCGCTTCCAAATATTGAGTCCAATGTAATGATCTAGGAGCTAGGTTGTGGGGAATTCAAACTGAGTATGACATATTGCATCACAAATATACCCAAGTTTCCTCAGGTCTATGGTTGGCTATGTTTCAAAAATGGAACATAATTTATTTTTTTAAAGTTCCACTAGAAACAATTTTTATAAGGTGGGGAGACATGAACAATAGAGACATTATCAACATATTAGGATGGATTTACAAAGAAATGGAAGACTTACCCGGGTGCTGCCACAATAATGGGTTACACTTTTTGGGACATCCTGATTTTTGCCTGAAATCACATATTTTTAGAAAATACAATGATTTATGACTTTAAAGGTTCCATTTAAATTATTTTAATTAAAGAGGGATTGATCAAACCCCCTAAGATCAAACCCCCTTGGATAGAACCTTGTTAGATTTAAACCATACCTCTAATTGAGTCTCCTCTACACCTAGCAAAATGCTGATAAAAACCACTTTTGATTTACCTTTTTGGTGATCAAATGAATTCATTTAAAATTTATGTTTTGTAAGCCTACAACCCTTATTATAAGCTTCCCAAAAAGTATAATTTTAAATATTTTTAATTTGATTATTATATTGATTTTTTTATTTCTTGTGAATGTAGGATTTTCAATTAACATCAAGTTCTTTATTTCACACATACGAAAAAATAGAAAAATAGAGAAAAAAAACTCTAAAAAATACATGTCCACTAGGTATTGATGTCCTTATTCCAACAAAAAAAGTTATAAGGGTCGAAGTACACCTGTGTCCAAATTATAATTACGCTAACTTAGAAAAATAATTAAAAAATATATATGTAACAAAAAATTATGGAAAAATATCCATCCCCTAGATATTGCTGTGAAAAAATTATGTTTTAAAAATTAGAATTGTATCCTATCTATAAAAAAAAGTTACGTGGGCTGAAGTAAACATCACTTTTTAAAAATGTTGATTAGTAGAAAAAATTAGTTATTAAAAATTACATAAAATGATTCACAATTTATTTTTTAATTTTTTTTTTTAAATATAATTAGAATCTACACAAAATATATAAAAAATAACTAGTTTGATTCAACTTCAAAACCTTAATGGTTTAGCTTCTATAGGTGTAAGAACGTGAATGTCTAGTGAAAAATTCTGATTTTAATGTCAAGTTTGGCCAAAAATTGTAACCCATTATTGTGGGATCACCCACCCCCACTACCAGTCCACATATACAACAAAGTCTATTAGATGATGAAGGTAAAAGGGTACGATGGTACTAGTGGCCTTAGTAGGAAGAAAATAGGGATGCGGGAACCTTTGATGTTGTTTGAAAGACCAAAACTTCTTAGATTAGGGTATGGATTTATTGAAAATGATGATCAACATACCAATGGACTTTCGAGTGAGAGCGTGAATGCTTCAAAAAGTGTTGAGACCATTAAGGAATCCCTTACTAAAACTGACTCCTAGGAGTGGAAATTTGGCTCCCAATGGTTCCTAAGTGATTATTGTTTTGATGAATTGTTCCTTGAACCTAGAGAGCTTTCCTCTGAACAAAGATTTTGGAAAATGTTCAAAATCGATCAAGCATCGAATAATGATAATCTTAAGATCCCAAAGAAAAAATAAGATTGGGATAGGCCCTTTTTCCTAAGGAATAATGACAAGCTAGAATCCTCCTTTAATCCTAGACCTATCCAACCATCTAAACCTAATAACCATCAGGCAGATCCATCTGAATTGCCACATGACACTGACAACTATGACTCTGATTCCTTCATCCCCTACTTTACCAACAAGTATGACACAAGTGAAGGGGAATATTGGATATAGTACAATGTGGAATTGGATGAGGACAATCTCATTTTCAATGCCTTTGAATCCAACTGCAAGTTTTTTGCATCCTCCCCTCAATTCACCAATGCTGATGATGGAATTTCATTAGTCTACCCACAACTAATCAATTGGGATGAACAAGGCCCGCCAGTCATGGACATCTTTCAGAATGATGAGGCCATCACAAAATTTATGGGATTATGTGGAGGCATACCCAGTGGTGATCACAAGGTTAGATTTGACATTGAATTAGATTGTACAACTTACTTTGAGGAGACTACTCCATCCTCCAATCACAAAATGAAAAGTAAAAATAAGATAAAAATTGAAACGTCTTTACGTGAAAACCAAAAGGCACCTTATGAGAACAAAAAAGTAAAAATAAATGACATATCTATGGGTGAAAACCTCTCTGAGGCGCCCAAAGATGGAGGAGTATACTTTCTACCCATAACACAAGAGAAATAAACCATGCTCATAGAGGACACTATGGAAGTAAACATATCTATGGAAGAGGATCCCAAAATGGTCCTCCTAGCAGCCTCTTTGATAGAAGACGAGAAACGTGATTTCCATAAATTCTTCTCAAAGCATAAGGTCAACTTTGTGTGGTCTTATGCCAATATTCCTGGGTTAGATCTAGAACTGGTCTTGCACCATTTTCCACTATTTTCAAATGCCAAGCTAGTAAAACAGAAGCTGCAAAAGATTCACCCTCAAATTGCTTTATTAGTCAAAGAAGAACTTAAAAAAATGTTAGACATGGGATTCATACGGTCCATAGATTATGCTAAATGGATATAAAAAAATTTCCCTATCACAAAGCCAAATGGTCAAATCCGCATTTGTACAAATTTCTAGGACCAGAATAAAGCATGTCCAAAGGATGACTTTCCCTTTCCCAACATAGAAATCATAGTAGATCTCACAGTAGGATAAAAGATGTTGCTTATGGATGGTTTCTCAAGTTATAATCAAATTCATATTTCCCTAGAAGACCAACATAAAAAAACATTCACATGTCCTTGGGGTACATACTACTGGAATGTCATGCCTTTTGGCCTTATGAATGTAGGCGCCACACATTAGAGGGATATGACCACAATACTTCATGACATGATGCACAAGATAATGGAAGATTACGTGGATGACCTTTTGGCTAAATTAGTGACAAGAAAAGATCATTTGAATGTGTTCGAAACAATTTTTTAGAGACTGGAAGAATATAAAGTCTGACTAAATCCTAAGAAATGCATCTTTGGCAGGACATCTAGAAAATTTTTGGGGTACATAGTTTCTCAAAGAGGCATTGAGGTCAATTCTTCCAAAGTTAAAGCCATGCTAGACATGCCTCCTCCCATAGGAATAAGTGAAATTAGGACATTACAGGGTAGGTTACAATCAAAATGATGCTTCATAGCACAATTGGCTGACAAGTACCAACCATTCAAATATCTTCTACACAAGGGAATCCCCTTTGTATGGACAGATAAATGCCAAGTGGCCTTTTACAAAATAAAAGACTACCTACTGTCACTTCCAATTCTCATGCCTCCCATTAGAGGAAAAGCTTTAATTTTAAACATCTCTTCCACTACTTCACCACTATGGGGCATTACTAGCACAAAATGACCAAGAAGAAAAGGAAAGGTCTATATATTATATTATTTGAACACTAGTCAGGTATTAGCTGAATTACACTTCAATTGAATTTTCTTTCCTAGTAGTTGTCTTTGCTACTCAAAAGCTAAGAAATTACATGTTGAATCATAGGACATAGTTGGTAGCAAATATTGACCTCGTGAAATATCTATTGAGTCGCACAACATACATAGGATGTATGGAAAAATGGGTCATGATTTTGAGTGAGTATGATATTTAGTACACGGAAAGAAAGGAAATAAAGGGACAAGTGATAGCAGACCAACTGGCAGATGCATCTATACAAAGTTCTCACCCATTAGTGGTAGATTTCCTAGATGAGTCAATATTACATATATAACCTAAGTCATCTTGGAGGCTATACTTTGATGGATCTCATACTAATCATGGCTCAAGGGTAGGAATACTATTTATCACCCCTCAAGGAGATTCCATTCCCAAGTCTTTTTGCATAGCCTTTCCATGTACAAATAATGTGGTAGAATATGAGGTACTTGTTACAAGACTTAAAGTGGAAATAAAATAGAAAATCAGAATATTTCATGTCTATCGGGATTCTCAGTTATTCAACCAAGTTAACGATGACTATGACACTAAGGATGATAAACTAATTCCCTACAACTGAATGTTGACAACTTTCAGACATATTCTCACATGGTGACTTTTGAGAAAGTTCCAATAGCACAAAACAAGGCAGTAGATGCCATGGCTACCATTGGCTCTCTCCTCGACATTCCACGCAATATGTCTCAATTGGAGTTCTTGTTAGAATAGCTTTTGGTCCCTACTTATAATATTCTCGAATCAAAGATGGTTTGCGATCTTGTTGATCCTAATTCTCCCTAGTATCAAGACATTCATGACTACCTCAAGTCCAAAACCTTTCCACCCAACTTATTTAATAACCAAATAAATACCTTAGATGTCTTTACACCCTTAGTGAAATCCTTTATTGTCGTAGCTTTGATGACACCCTCCTTATATGTCTTGAAACAATGAAGCACACACAACCTTACACGAAGTACATGAAGGAATATGTGGATCTCATTCAAGTGGTCCTATGCTAGCCAAGAAGATAACAAGACTTAGGTACTACTGGCTGAACATTGAGAAAGATGCACTAGAATATGTTAGGATTTGTAACTAATGTTAGATACATAGTGATTTGATTCATGCTCCAACATAGGAACTCTAGCTGAGTACTTCTCCTTGGCCCTTTACACAATGGGGACTTGACCTTGTGGAACAAATCCATCCTACTTCATCCAATGGCCACAAATTCATCATCACCACCATCGAGTACTTTACAAAGTGGATCAAAGAAATTCATGTTACATACATAACCAAAAACAAATTTCCAAATTTATTCTCAACTACAACATTTTCTAGTATGGTATTTCGCATTCCATCACCACAAACAATAGATGTTCATGATTTATGTGAGAAATTCCATATCTAACATAATTTTTCCACCCCATATTACCTGCAAGGAAATGGTCAAGCTGAGGCATCTAATAAAACCATCATTGAAATTCTAAAAAAGACTTTAATGATGTTTGTCACGACTAGCACATCCAACTTAACCCTGCTTTGTGTGCTTACCACATCAACATTTGCACACCCATAGGAGCCACTCCATTCAATTTTCTCTTTGGAGTTGAAGCTATATTTCCCTTTGAGGTGGAAATTCCTTCCTTATGAGTCTCCCTGAAGGTTCTAACTTATGATGAGGAGTATAGACAATCATGCCTACATGAGCTGGAGATGTTAGAGGAAAGAAGAAATAATTCCCTGAACCATCTGCAAGCATATCATAACTGTCTCTATTGCAACTACAACAAGAGAGTCATCATAAAGAAGTTTGACATTGG
Organism: Sequoia sempervirens; assembly: GCA_007258455.2. Classification (NCBI taxonomy): domain Eukaryota; kingdom Viridiplantae; phylum Streptophyta; class Pinopsida; order Cupressales; family Cupressaceae; genus Sequoia; species Sequoia sempervirens. Next base: position 744,315,492 of record VDFB02271358.1, on the reverse strand, counting down.
CGATTTAGTCCTTATGCAAAATCCTAAAAATTAGGCAAATAGAGAAAAACTAGGCAAGTTCAAACCAAATTGGCTGGGTCCTTATGTCATCATATTTTCCTTTGGTTTTGGAACATATCAGTTGGTGACTCCAGATGGAAAATAACTAATGAAACCTATCAGTAGTCTACATCTTCAACAATTCTATGCATAACATCAAAAAGTTGGTTTGAAAACCTTAAAAATACCAAAATATATATATATATATATATATATATATATAAATGCAAAAATGAAAAAAATAATAAAGAGAAATATTTCATCTAATAGTGAAAACTTGGTAAACAAGCGATTTGGGTAAGTACCATGGTGAAAACCTGGCAAACAAGCATAGTCAATCATTGCTCTTCCATCTACTGCCACTTCATCTACCTTGCCCTGTAATGAAACATATTTTCCATCATCACCATGACACTTGCCATAACACCACACCCTTCCTCTCATGGTTGAAAAATGGTTGACATCAAGTCCTACATACTATCCATCCATCATCACATTCATATCCTTTTCATGTCCTTCAAAATTAGCTAAGTCTTAGACCTAACTAGGGGTAAATTTTTATCATGTGATTGCAGTGGGTATCACACATGGTCTCGGTAGTTGTAAAATGTCATGAAGAAAGACCTAAAAATTGAAAAAATCCTTAAAAAAGACTTAAAATTTGAAAAATGTCTTGAAGAAAGACCTAAAAATTGAAAATTTTCCTAAAAAAAGACCTAAATATCAAAAAAAGGTCATGAAGAAACCCCAAAAAAATCAAAATATCTGAAGAACACAAAAACAAGGCCATTCCTTGTCAAGCCAATCAAATCAATCAATCTTTATCATTTTTCCGAACTATGTTGTGTCTGTACATTTGCTACGTAGGAAAGGCCATTAGTTGATGGGCCCATGAGACATTAGGTTAGTACTTTTTTACCTTTTTCAAAATAAAATCATGATTCAATCTTTGGTCATCAAGGAAAGGTCATTGGTGATGTCAAACTACGAGGTCTTTGAGTGAATGACATACTTAAGAACACCTATTGATGAGCCCCCGAGGTCGCACTAGGTTACTCCATTAGGGTTCATGGTACTACACTAGCACACATGTCAAAATTCAAGTAAAAACAAATCATTTCCAATTAGACAAACTTCTAAAACAAATTATGACAATCATTTATTCGGCATGAAATCACATCAGCATGTCAACACTGAAATCTAGTCAACACAAGTCAATTCAGTCAACTTTAGTCAACCTTAGTCAAACTCAATCAAAACAAGGAAAATTATCTAAACTAGTCCAACTATTAACTCTTGGTTATTTTTCAGATGTGTCATTCTAAAGAAAAGCCTCTATCATGTATGCCTTAGGATGTGTCCTTCCTAGGCATCATCATTATCATTTGGCATTTTAAAGGATCCTCTTGACATCGACATCATTCAAGATGTGTCCTTGAATTTGGCAAGCTTTGGCACTCGTCATCTTGACATTGTCAAACCTTGACACCTGGAATCTCGACATTTAAAACACTCAACATTTAGACACACTTGGAAAACACATGGAAAACATTATCTTGGCATTTTTTCTTTTGATTTTTGATGATGTTACTATTTTCTCTGCAATGTCACGACAATAAGATTTAGAGAAGCAATGATGTATCATGATGATTGTCTTATTTTTTCTTTTTTTTTAGACTGTCATGTTAGTAGTTTCTTTGCGATGTCCTAACAACATGATTTAGAATAGTGACATATCATGATGGTTGGCTTTATTTTTCATCATGCTGCTAGTTTTTCAACGATGTTTTGGAAACAATATTTAGCAAAATAGTGACATATCATGATGTTTGTCTTGTTTTTTTCTTTTTTGGCAGCCAAGTTGCTATTTCCTTGAGGACGTCCTAATGATAAGATTTAGAGGAGCAACAACATTTCATGACTTGTCTTTCTTTTCTTTTTCTTCTTGTGGCTGATTGTTATAAAAAGACTAGGTGAGTTACGCTCAGATTAGTATGAGTCATGATTTCCCTTATTTATGAATAATTTTCTCATGTGATGGTACAACCTTGCACACCTTCATCTATGTCATATCATGGTGTTTTTTGGCCATTACAATAATCTTCCCAATGATGATTAAGAGCGATAAATATTAAGTTCCTATGGTAATATGTTGAAGGATTTGGTCTAGGGACTAACATGCATCTCCTAATTTCTAGTCATCTTCTCTTGTCCATCTCACAATGATATCCTATGACATAAAAAACATGAGTGCATACATGATCATATAGGCATTGCATTAGGTCCATACATACATCATCTATATCATTAAACCATATACATTACATCACATAGTCATTGATTAACATAATCATAAACCATGGAATCCATTTAAATAAATACACTATGCATATCATCATCATCCATGGCATAGCCTCATCATGACATATAAATAAACATCACATTATCATGGCATCACATCATAAATAATCATCATAAATACATACATGACATTGCATATAAATAACATCATCATAGGAATCTTAAATGCATAAATCACATCACATAAACATACATCATATTGGATAAATCACATCACATTGCATAAAACATATAGGCTGCATCAAAACTGCATCATGTATATATCATCTCAAAAATCATGTCACCTTGATATAGTCACGAGATATCCCAGATAAGAGCTCTTAGGTTCAATGGTCAAATGAAAATGTCATAACATAAGTGTTTGAAATGTCCTAATGCAAGATAATAATATACATAGCTATGCCAGACTCTCCTCATCCTCTCTAGGAGAAGATTTGGGTGGGGCATATGCAAGATCATCATGGAAAAAACAAACCCTTAAGTAGCAAAAAAATTATAAAAATCAGAGTTAGGCAACTTCACGTAAAATTTTGAATAAGTTATCTATATTATTTCAAAAACATGTAAGAATAGAATTTGTAACAAATTCAATGTAGTTTCTAAACTACTAGGTTTGTTTAATAAATAAAAAAGATATTTGGTCAAAATTTGAAATTTCAATCTAGTAGTACTTAAATTTTAGGGAAAAAAATAAGAAGTAGGTGTCTATATGACCACCCTAACAACAATAAAATGATAATATTTTTTTATAATATTTTAGATATAAATAGAGGACTCGTGTCTCAATGTGATACATATTTTTTTGTAAGTTTTTTCCAAGTAAATAATTAATTATGAATTTTTTAGTGCAACTTTTAAAAAATATAAAAAAATTGTGCGTCTGACCACATTATCTTGGCCAAAACTTCATGAAATTCAACTTTTCTTTTTTTAATCCTATAGTATGTGAAGCATAGAATGTGACACATATTTTGGATTCAAAAAATGTGATACTATTTGAAATCTATATATGTTTTTCAATCAGTCTAGCAATCAGAACTTTAGTCATAATTTGAATAGAAAATGAATAATAATTACTCATTAAATTCAATGTAAAGCATAATTAATATTGGTGAAAAGTTGAGAATCTCCTTTAAAAACCCTTTTCGTTTCATCAATTTTGGGTTAAAAAAAGGTCGTCAGCCACATACCCATCATATTGCAAATTTTTGGCCCATCATGATCCTACACATACCCGGTGAATAATGCTCTATCAAAGGAACACATGCCATCATGGTAACTATAACTTGTGCCTAGGATGCCAAAGGATCTATCACTATGGCCTATACCTGTGACACTGACGGAATGACTGTGGATGGCATCATCTCTATGGTAACATGAGGCTGCACTGAGACTATAACTAATGGATCTACTACATGAGGCTGACTGTGTGAGGACCTATGCTCTAATATCGATGATTTGGGACTATTCCCTAACCTATGACTTAAGGAATGCATGTGGGAATGGCTGGACCTGTGTCATTATGAATGCCCTAAGGAAGTGGACCCCCTACACTGCTCTAACTCTGGTTGCTACTACCACTCCCTAACCTGTTGTTGTTGCTTGTCCTCATTTTTTTCTACATCAGAGTAAGGTCTCACATATTAGGTGGTACTTCTTGCTCATATAACAATCTATACTGACCAAGACGGGTGCTAACCATGGACAAATCTGGTGCAGGAGCACCTAGTCTCCTAGTTGTAAATTTTCACTTTTTGAAGGTCTATAGGTGGTCAATGGGTTAGATCAATATTTTTTAGGTTTATTTATGCTAAATAAGGTCAATAAAGACCATTTAAGTTGTATTAGGTTGATTTTTTGAGTCTTGGTAGTCAAATGTGCAAACAATGCATTCTTGCTATAAAATTGTTAATGTTTGAATTTGTAGCCTTTTGAAGGAAAATCCTTGAATTTGGGTGTAAATGTGAAAGAATGAGGTCTAATATGTTTTAATAGGGTTAATTATAGGTTTTAGAGTGATTTAGGAGTTTTTGAGTGTCAAAATTAAAAAGTTGCAAAGTTTATGTAATATTGTCATATGCAATTTGTCTTAAAATGCAACTTAATGAAGAATAGAAGGTCTTAATGATTAAAAATAAGTTATAGGTGTTGGAAGAAGTTGGAATAAAACCAAAAAATGTATAATAAAATTCAATGGCTTGGAGGAGGGGTTAGTGGGAGATTTGTGGGCCTTTCTTGATCAATAAAAACACTATTTTTTAGAAAATTATTGTTTTTTCTCTAGTTTTGTTGTTGCATGGATATGTACGGACTCCAAACGCTCTGAATTTTTTTTGGAAGTTGTAGTAATATGAATTAGCTTTAATTTTCTTCAAATCTGAGGATCTAACTCCTTGTTTTGTGAAAGTTATTCAATTTTTATTGCTGCTACCTGTTTTTTCCAAATTTGTGGGTCGAGGGTCTTCAAAAAAATGATAAAATGACCTATTCCACTTTTTGTGTTTACTATATCTTGTGGAATGGGTCCTCTAACATGTAAATTAGATGTTTAACATGTTCAAGATGTTGTGAGATTGAATTTCTAGTGAATGGATGGAGCCCTAAGACTGGAAAATGTGTGTTTCCTCTTGGAAAAGGGTGGTTCAAACCTATGAAATGATAAAGAAATGATGCCAAAGGACAAGTGCATGTTTTTTGAGCATGGGGGGACAATATTTGATGTTTTTAATAAGTTTTTTTTGGCTGGGAGTGACTGGGAGTGTGAACTTTTAATAAGGGTACCCTAAAACCCTTGGCTTTTACATTTTTTTGGAGGGTTTGAGTTTAAGAGTGTATAAGAAAAAATGAGGTCTTAAGACCTGGTAAATCTGTGGTTTTGTACCATTTCTCAAGACTTTTTTTTAGTTTGGTTGTTTGGTGCGGAGATTAAAGAAGGGCCCCTTTGGAAAAGTGGCCTAATTAGAGGCCTAAAACTGTGAAATCTTTGATTTTGGAGCCTTTGAACCAAAAGAGTCATATGTAGATTTTGTATATGTTGAATGAATCTGAAATGGGTGCTTGATTCTATGTTTTATTTCTTTGGTGTTTTGGAAGGACTTGGTCTCAAGACTAAAAAATCAGTTTTCCTTAACTACAAGGGATGCTAGTGGTAGAAGGTGAGTTTTTGAAGGTTGTGAAGAATCTAACTTTGATATTGCATTTAAATGGATAAATTCTCATCATTGGAATGCTTAGAAAAAATTTTAGGGCCTTGGTGGAGGGTTGGTGTTGTTTTGCAAATTTGAAGGGTTGAGACCCTTGAGGGTGAGTTGATGCTTGGCAAATTGAAGGTGTTTTCAGAAAGGGTTCATTATTTCTGATATTGACATTAGTTTGTTGAGAGTTAATATCCACCTAGGCTCTACATAAAATCTCACACCATATCTCCTGAAGGTCCTAAGCATAACCATGCAAACTCTATGTACCACTAAGCCAACTCCTATTAGCGGATCACTAGCTGATCCCACTCTACTCTCACCACCTCTAACTTAGCCTGCAATGACCTAACCTACATTGTACTCCCACCCAATATCCTATGCAAATCTACCACCACTGATATGTCATCATCTCATGTGGCAGTGGTGATCCAGATGGTATCTCCTCCTCCCCCTCTACCATGATCTACCTCAGTATCCACTCAGCTTCATCCATGGCCTCATCATCATCCCCAACATCATCATCCTCTCTTGTGTCCTCCTCTCCTCCAACTCCCTCATCCATTAGTATCTCAACCTCCATCTTTGCCTCCTAATGAACCTCCTCCTACTCCTCTTTGGCCTTCTCCTTGGTGGAATGCTCCTCATGTCTCTCCTCCTCTTGATCCTACCTCAACACCTCATCCTCCCTCTCCTCCTCCTCGGCTACCTCAGGGATTAGTACCAAGCAAACTTAGTCTAATCATTGTCATACCTTCCTCGCCTATCTCCCATCATCTCTCCTCGGCATCCAACCATCCCCTCCATCATTCCAATCATCTCCATCATCTTTGTCTCTCCTTCCACCCCGGCCTCCCTCTCTTCCTATGTCTCTGCCCTGACCTTTTCCTCTCCCCTATCTCTTGCTCTACATCCTTGGACACCTAGTGGCACATGCAGTATAACTCATCTCCTATCAATCAGTGCTAGTAGATCTAGATTTTTCAAATCCACTGGGTGATGCATCTACCACCAAAGATCAAAATTATTTGTAGTCCCTACACTAGCCACCCCTCCATTCCATCCCCACTACTGAGCCACTAAGTTGTCAATGTGTTGCATGGAAAATGACACAGATATCAGTCAACCCCATGTTGACTCTCTCAACAACATGGCATACTCTACTATCCCCATAAGAAAACCCTACTACTCCTGAACTATCGTAAAATTATTTGTGGTAGGTACATCTCTATAATCAACTAGCTCTGTATAGTCCTGCCAATCAAGCATCTAAACTATTTGTAGAAACTCAAATGATCGACCTAGTCATCCCACTACCCGTTGTTCCTATATGACCTATAGATGAATGATATCATGGTGTCAATTCAATGATGCCCCCAACTATCTCATCGACCCAAATCTACTGCAAAGCACCCGCATAATAATAGACATATGGCATCCCATCTGCCAGCTGTGGTCTCTGGATAGGTGGATGGAAAATAGCTATGTACTCCCATACCCAAATCATTAGGAGTGTCATCCCGGACCCAATGCTCTATGCTCTCCTATAGGCCACCTCATGGAGCTGATGATATAACATACCTAATAAGCAAGGTTCCCAGGAATATACTGACCTATCCCATCTCATACTGACAAGTACATCTCCCCAACCAATCAGAAATTCATGTCCTCTGTGATCCAGAATTAGTATACCCTCAATCAAAGTTTCCAGTAGAGCATCAAATCACCCATAATGGTTTGCCATAAACTCCCAAAAGATCTCATAACCCTTAATACCCAGCCCTGCACCCTAATCATTATAGTACCATGTCAAATTCGGATAACCATGCTATGGGTCATAGACTATCCTCTCTCCTCCGATTGGTAGATAAAGGATCTGATACACATCCTCAAGTGTAATAGTAGCCTCCCCCATGGGCAATTGGAAGGATCACATCTCTGAGTGCCATCTCTTGCAAATTGTTGTCAAAAGTCCACTATTTGCTCAGATAATTAGAATATAGGCGACATAGTAAAGCCATGTCACATTAGACTTCATCGCTGCTCTTAGTCTAATAGGTAATCCCAAAATCTGTATGTGGATGGCCTACTCTTGTGCATATAGATAGGTGCTAACTATCTCTTAATAGGCCAAAAAACACATCAACATCTTGTTGATGGTGTTTTCTGCACAGCAACAACTCAGAGAGAATACAAAATCCTATCTCTCTTGAAAGGTAATCTCCAATAATGAATTACTGAAAATCACCCCAAGGTCTCTCGGGTGTTAGGTCATAACAATGCATAAAACAACTCAGATGAAATGTGAAATTGCTGGTAATCACAATCGGACCTTACTACAAGCAAACTAAACCCTTTCAATTTATCAAATCTGACAATATGATGATCTTGAATCCTAAATCTAACCGAATAATAAAGAAATTGCGAAAGATAGGGATGCAGGGAAGGTAATAAAATCTAAATTACTGAACGGACCAGCAATGCAAATGACATATATCTGGAATGGACCTATCTCAAATAACAAATTCCTGTTCGACCCACAAAGCAATCTTACAGAAACAGTGCAATCTTCTGAGGAATACAGATTTTCAAATCATAGACTTGCATCTACAACCGAACTTAAGCACATTTGAATATATGGTCCAGGTTGACTTTACCAGCCTACTACAATCAGATAGTTACTGGTAGTATAGACCAAAGATAGCTACCGACATTCCAAATATGAAATCACATACACCATTTATCCAACTAAACTAATTTATTTCTAAATATTAAACCCTAGATCTTCAAGCAATGTAAAAGATAGAACAAAAGAACCATGCAAGATGAGAGAACACAAAGGATTTCACCAGGAAAACCACAATGCCTTCAATTGTATTAATCATCAAATTCTGCAACAATTCAACTGTTCTGAATATGATATCTGCTTCAAGAAATTCTAGAACTCTAACTATTGCTCTTGCTAATCTCTACTATCAAAATCTTCTGAAATGAACCCTTACAACGAGGCAAGAATGCCTATTTATCGAATTTTTCCCTAAAACATGTCAGCCCAGCCAAACATTTTACAAAATAATAAAAACCGCCAAAACAGGTCGGCCAAGGAAACAAACTAAGGCACACATTTAATGCCATCATCCAAGTCGGCCAAGGCACAGTCCCCAAGGAAATCCGGTCCAATGCATGCCCTATGATAATAGGGAAGCACAAATCTCGAGATAAACATTAACCGCTGCTTCCTTTGTCTTTTCTCCGCGCTGGTGACCCTTGGACCTTCGAGAAAACTCCCTCTAGCTCAGCAATGGGTGGCAATGGCAAAACCTTGAGCCGACATTTAATCGAATCAATCCCTTCATTGGACCGCTCAATGGTTTTCTTCCAATCCTTTCTGCTGGTCAGGTATCTATCTATCACTGCCAAGTATGTAGCTGCATCATCAAGCATATGGCCAGTGACAACCTCATCAGAATCCGGGGCATAAACCTCATGCCACCACTCTTTCAATTGATCTAAACTCAGGTACTTAGGAGCTATCTTATTCCTCCCTGTCATCACTTCAAAAAATGCAATGCAACCATCATAAATTGCAGTGAGGTCAGCATCAATGGACTTTCTTCGTTTCTGTATCTTTTTCAGGGCTCCCTGCCTGATCTGCAATGCCTCGAACCATTCCCATGGTTCATCCAACCTGGTAGAGGGAAGAATTCCATCCTTGCCCAATTGTTCCTTGCCATACCCAAGAATAATCTTTGTCTTCTGCAGCAGAGAATCGACATCATTCTTATCCTGAGAAAGGATGCTTTCCATCAGCTCTTTTCCTCGGACTGCATCCTGCCAACAGACAGGATTTCCTTAATAGCTTCATCTCCTTGTGTCCGAACACTCATCAACCAGTCTGTGGCAGCTTGTGTGGAGGCCTTCATCTTCTCTATGCCAGAAATTGTCTCCTTCGGCAGAAATCCGGGAGTAGAAGAGGAGGACGGATGGAGGGACTGTAGAGGTTTCATGACCTCTTCTAAGCTTTTCCTTAACCTCTCATTTTCCCTTTTCAATTCTCGCTTTGTCTGAGTCTCCTTCTTCAATCTGTCTACAATTACAGCACTTGACCCCTCGAATTCCTCAATGTCTTGTTCTAGGGAGGCCGGCCCAAGGTTAATGGTTTGGACACTGTAATCCCGGCTCGCTACCTCATCTCTTGTTTTGTCTGCAGCAGGGGTGGCGATGTGGACTACACGGTTGTGCACTTCATCCCTTTCCATCCGGGAAATTATCCTGGCAGCCTTCTTCTTCTTCCCCTTACCAATCTGAGATAACATTGCATCCCAGTCGAGGGGAGTGTCCTCTACTATCACCTGTTTCTTCCTTGCTATTTCTTTTTCTAACCAGTCCGGGGCTACGGGGTCTGTCCGAATTCCTTCTGTGTCAGTTTTCCCCACGTCCTCTTCTGCTACTGTTACCTCGACTTCTTCTTCTGTTGCCTTGTCATCTTCTTTCTCCGGAGGTTGTTCACCTTGGTCAGTCTCCTCAATTCCTAACTCTGGAAACACTGGTGATGGAGTCCGAGCAGGCAAGCTTTCCTCCAGTTTTGGCGATCCGTGGCCCTTCTCACTCTCCGGAGAGTCCTCGTACTGTACCAAGGGAGAAGTGTGCCTCTCTTCTGTCTCTACCTCGAGCTCGATAGCCTCACTGAATAATGCTCCTTCTTTAAACGGTTCTGCCTCTCCGCTGATTTCCTGTTCATCCGGATTCTCCGGTTCTGTTACACTCTGTGGAGGAGAGACAGGCTTGTCCTGTTCAGTGGCTGGCAATATTGGAGAAGAATTCATTGGCTGTGCGGCATCCTTTGGGGAAGGGGTTCTAGATTTTCTGGTGTATACTTTGGTCTTCTCCCCTCCGGAGCTTTCCACATCCACAATTGGGGTCTCATCCTCCGAAGTCGTTTGGCCTTTCTTCTTCACCACCCTTGTAGTTCTGGCCTTCTTGGGCGGTGGAGGAACATCCTCCTCTTCAACTTTCTCCGCCTCCTCGTCTGAGGACTTGCTGATAGTCAGGGTCTTCCACTTGCGTTTGCTGATAGGTTTCCTTTTTGCTGCAGGTTGAGTCCCCTTAGGACTTCTAACCTTGATTTTGAAGGGAGAAGCCTTGGCTGTTTTCCCTTTGGGGTCCTCTTCCCCGGATTCTTCAGAAGTGGACATGGGGTTGAGATTCCCCATCAAGTCGAAAGTGAAGGGTACATTGGCATTTTCCCACACCCAGACCTCATGTTTGATCCAAGCAAAGGTATATTTTAGCACTGGAGCCATTAAGTCCTCCAATTATGTCACCTCAGGCTCATTCCAATCAATATCCGCCACTGACCTATCCCTGATGGTCTCATAGACGTGGTCCTGGACCAGTTTTCCATCATCTTCCAGCTGATCTGGAATCAGCTTCACGTTGTACTGCCTAATTGCCTCTACTGGTAGCCAGGAATACCTTTTCCTTCGTGCATCAAGGTCATCCTTGATGTTGACCCAGTAGTCTTCCAAGTCCTCTTTGTGCCTGTATTCCCGGGTAGCCCTTTTCTGTGCCCCCCCCTGTGATGTCAAAATTCATTCTCTTTGAATGGAAAGGGAATCCATAGGCGGCCAATTCCTCACCTGCAGTGTGAGCTGATTGAATGGAAGGGCACATCACATCCACGCCAATCCCAAGAGGGAAGTCACCTCCAAAACCAGTTTTATGTTTCTCCCTCTTGACCACCGTATCGAACTCATAAATTTGTCTTACGACCTCCAGTAGCACTATGTGGTCAGTGGGATACCTGGGCAATCTGTAGGGAGCAACGGGGCATCCATCAATCCGGAGATAAGTGAAAGTGGGGAACTGGATGAACCAGGCCCCGTAATTCTTAATCAGTCCTTTTGCCCCATCGGACAATCTGATGTGCTCCGCATTCTGAAGGGTCCGGGTAATGTGCATGGTGAAGGCATCATTGGCCCTCCTATAATCTCCGTGTCCGAGGTGCAATTCCGGATAGACTTCATAGATAATATCTTGTCCAATGGTTCCCGCCGGAGTCAGTCCCTTGTAAGGATAGGAGATGGCCAGCACATATATGACATAGGAGGACATGGTAAATTTCTTTCCCTCCAAAACATTTCTTAATTGCTTATCTATTTCTGCACTGATAAGTCCTGCCCAGTGGTAATTCGTTCCTTGGCCTATCTTGGTGATCACATGGACCATCCAATTTTCCAATACCCCGGCAATTTTGAGTCCAGCCACCCTGCTCAACAGTGTGATGGCATCATAAATATCCGGCCTGAACTTCACCCTGTGCAACTGTTTGGGCAATTTGGAGTGGTGAGACTTAGGCTTCTCAAGCCATGAGTTGATAAGCTGTTGAGCCTTAACTGGCTCGTTCTCATAATAGGTGCGAGCAGTGTCAATGTTTAGGGCGCAGACCGAGGGGAGATCCAGCATGCTGAAGGCCCGGGCAATGGAGGCTGGACTGAAGTTTGCCAACACTCGTCCCTCAGTGCTAACTACCATCTGTGTGTCAAAAGCGTACTACCTTGCACACTCCAAAATCAGCTCGTAGCACCGGACTGCTGGAGGGAACCCCGCCACATGTACCAACCCTGAGTTCATCATCCCCTGCCTCAATGCCGACTGGTCCTTCTCAGCTGTTCTCTGTTTGAATTCTTCGTAACGCCAGGCACCAACGTTGGTATCGGACACATCTGCCCACACAGAGGATATCTTACTCTCTAGGACCTGATTCTTCATGTCTAATCTCAATCTTTCTGCCTCGGAAACTGCAGATGCCCCTACACCACTTTTGGACTTCCCAGCAGCAGCTTTGCTTGATTCAGCCTGCACATCCAAGAATTGTCATTAAAATTCAACTATTAAGTTCATGTCAATCCCAAAGGTTAGCATACATCATATAAATCCATTAAAACCAAATGCCAATTGCCAATCCTTCCGAGATCCGGAGAAATCAAATAATCCGGGAAAATCAGGTAAACCGGGAAAATACCGTCGGGGCGGAATTTCGGAGAAATCCGACCCAGACGGATTTCTGCTGCCAAAGCACTATTAGCCATGTAAATCATTAATATGTTGGAAATCAAAGGAAAATCATTAATTTTACTCTTTGGCAATCAAGAAATAGGCATTAACAATCATTCCATCAATCCTATCATCGAAATATACAAAAGGATGCAATCAGACAGGAAATCCAGAAAAATCCGGGTGGGACGGACCTTCGCGGACAGTATAGAATGTACCGGAAATTAACCCTGTCCGCGGAATAAGAGGAAACCGGGAAAATCCGGGAACCAGGAAATTCCGCGACGGCCTCGGAAACCTGAAAAACGGCAAAACGTGTAGCAAAACCTGAACAATTACCGGATCTCCACTACCTAAGCTCAAATGATCCAAAACCCGACGACAATCACCAGACTCGAATATGCAAAGGGTTCCAATTCTCAAAAGTGCTCAAAGGAAGGATCCTCACGCAAAAACGACGGTTGCCCTAAATTGAATAACCAGAATTCTGCCATTAAAACCAGAGCAAGCTTTAGGGTTGGAAAATATCAGTTCAAGATTTACCCAAACGCCCTCTAATCCTCACGGGACGGGGAAGCCAACATGAAACGGGGTGAAAGTCATTCAAACACAAGATCAAATCATCGCGCTAACCGAAACACCAAGGAAACCCTAAATTCGCATGGCAACGCATTCCATGCCCAAAACAAACAAACAATACGACCCAGAATTCCGTCCAACGTGTAAATATGCAATCAAGCGGACAAACGGAACTCATAGGGCACGAGAGATGGGCCTCAATAAAAAAACGGATCAACCCGACTGGATAAATACGAAACCCAAAACCAAAACACGGGCTGACCCCAAAATTCAACAATGCCCAGTACGAGAAAACCTCAAATCACCATGCAAGCAAACGGAAGGGCAACAAATACATACCATGGATCAAAACGGGCAGAAATCCGAGCTCAGAAAGTCAACCACACGATGAACACGTCCAAGCAACGAGATACTGGCGCAACACTCAAGCAATTCACGCGCAAACAAACCAAGATCAATCCTCAAAGCTCAAACGAAAGTTCTGAATCGCCAGAGCAGAAAACAAGGAAGCAATCGAAGTTGGAATGAATCAGAAAATGCCCTAAATTCACCCTTATACCCGTCTGAACCAAGGTACCTCAGCCATTAATGCGCAAAAAGACGTTTCTGACAAGTCCGGAAACCCGAGCCCCAAGTGGAATTTCGGAGGAGAATCCCAGAATGCGCGGAGACACGGATTCCGCGGAAATGCAGAAACAGGGAAATCAGGAAGATCGGGACCTTGACGGAATCCGGGAAAATCCGACTGGACCGGAAAATCTCGAAGTTAGGCAAAAACTCGAAATCGGAGAATCCGGCAAGAGACGGACAAGGAACCAGGGCCGGAAAAATCCGCCAGAGGCGGAAAATCCCGGATCTAGGTGAAAACCCGGACTTGGCCAAAACCTCAATTTCAATCAATTACAACCCCAAGGCAAAGGAAAAACCAACATGTCAAGACCCCAAAATGATAAATCCAATAAAATCAAAGGTCAAAGACACAAAAAAAAGGGGGTCCCCACTCCAAGTGGGGCATGAGTGTGCAAAAACTGCACAACAAATGGCGACTGCTGGGGAAATGCTCCTGAGCATTTCGATGACAAACTGGAATCAAGAACCCAGAACTCTGGTTTCAACTCAAGTACCTAGCCGTCCCCTAAGTTAAAGCAAAGAAACTCCCAGCCATTCAGACATTCCTATACCAGGGTCCAAGTGTGTGCAGGTGCATATCTTACCTACCTTCAGTTGCAAAGAACCAGACTTGGTATGAACAGGCTACGTAAAGATTTGACCCTAAAAGTAACCTGGATAGAGCCTCGCTGCCAGTCAGGCGTTCATAGCCCCGACGAGGTTATCGCTGTGATCCTCCTGAACATAGCTCTACTGCCAGCAGGCATCTATAGCCTCGGCAGAGATATTCAGATCCCCCTGATGAGTTGAATTTGAACCTCAGGATTTTCAATATCCATTTCTTTTCTTTTGCTTCTTCTCTTTCTTTTTTTTTTTTTTACGAATATTTCTTTTTACTCAACTTATTCAACCTGTGAACAGTGAAGTTCACACTCAGGGCTGAGAACCACAGTGGCACTAGAGCAGAAAAAGATTTTTCACCTGTCCAGACCTTATAAGGACCTTTTACAACTTCAGGTATATTTAAAGATTAAAGGTATAAGACCCCAATACATTCCCGTTCAGACTGACCAGAAAACCTTCGCCTTACCACAAGGACAAATGACATAGGCAACGGAATTCATACCATAACATTCTGGAAAAAAGATTAAAGTTTGTAAGGGAAATATCAGGAACATTGGACCTGCTTTGCCACCATTATCATACAGATGCACCCACAATCCCACAAGGAGATAAGACCAAAAGCAAGAGCAACGCAAAACAAAACAAACAAACCAAAGCAAACCTACGCTAACCAAACAAAACCAGCAAAGCGAAAGGGAAACCTACCCTAACCAAAACAAGCAAAACAAGCAAAGAAAGCAACCTACTAACTATTTACAGGGCAAAGAGCTGAGAACAGCTCAAGACTGGAAATAATGTTTAAGATACTGCCCATTAACAGGCAGTGGCATGTCCTCTCCCGTGAGAGTCCTCAAACGGAAGGCATTATCTCCCAGAATTTCAGCAATCTGGTAAGGACCAAGCCATAATCTATCAAACTTACCATGGCTACCTTTCTGATCTTGCGACTTATCCCAATACAGGACAAGGTCAGAAATCCTAAAGGCTTTGACCTTAGCTCTCCTGTCAAACCATCGCTTGACTACCCCCTGATGTTTGGTGATTCTTTCAAGGGCATTATCCTGTTTTTCTTCAAGATGCAACAATTCAGCTAATCTCGCTTCCCTTCTATCCCCCTCATCATAAAACTGGTTGATAAACTGCAGAGTTGGGATTTTAAGCTGGATAGGGAAAACTGGTTCCAGACCATACACTAAATGATAAGGAGAGGTACCAATGGAGGACTTAACCCGAGTACGATCTGCCCAAAGAGCAAACCTAAGCTGGGTATGCCAGTCCTTTGGGTTCCTCTCTAATAGTTTTCGGATAACAGTCAACAGGTTCTTATTAGAGGATTCAGCTAGACCATTCCCCTGGGGATAATAATTAGATGCAAACTTAACAACAATGCCATGATCAAAAGCCCAGTTTGAGAATTTCAAAGATGCAAAGGCAGGACCATTATCACACACAACAGCAATAGGACATCCAAACCGATTGAGAATGGCAGATTCTAAGAAATCGATTACTACCTCTGATGTACACTGCCTACAAGCAAATGCTTCAGTCCACCTTGTAAAGTAGTCAGTAATGGTGAAGATATACCTGTGTCCAGCAGAAGATGGTGGATTGATGGGGCCGATGAAATCCATACCCCATTGAGCAAAAGGTTTTACCTCAATCACAGACTGGAGCGGAAGTGCTGCACACCTTTCTCTTGTTGCTGCCGTCTGGCAAGTGTGACAGGTCCGGACATGATGGTGAACATCCTTGAATAGTCTAGGCCAGTAGTATCCTGCCCTCAAAATCTGGTTTGCAGTAGCAATGGCAGAACCATGACCTGTGCCATATTTCTCATGAAACTCATTTATTACTCTTTCAGCTTCCTGTTTTCCAAGGCACCTCAAGTAAATACCTTCGTGATTCTTCTTGTATATGATGGCCCCTTTCAGCATGAAACCATCACTTTTCAATCTCAAAGCTCACCTCTGTACTGCATTTAAATGACCAGGAGCTCGCTGATTCAGCAAATAATAAACTATATCATCATACCAGCCATCTGGAGAAACCGCCTCAACATCATAGTTACAGATAGACAATTCAGGGCCTATCTCTGCCATGGTCTGGGTGAGTCCCTGTCCTCTTACCAGCTTCATGGGCTGGATCTCAATGTCATACTCCTGAAGCATGGTTACCCATTTAGCTCTGCGCTCCCCTAACTCATTCTGCATCAACAATAACTTAACTGCAGAATCAGGAACAATTGCAAACACCTTGTTTCTGAGGATATAGTGCCTGAATTTCTTTACTGCTCGGACAAGGGAATACACTTGCTTCTCCACACATGGGTATTTCAACTCAGCATCCTTCAATGGCGTACTCATGAAAGCGATGGGATGCTCATTCCCCTCATCATACTTTTGTGTCAGCATTCCAACACATGAGTGGTCTGAAGCAAAGGAATAGATATAAAACGGTTTACTATAATCTAGGCTGACCAACACTAGAGCATCAGCAATAGCTCTTTTGATCTCTGCAAAGGACTCCTTCGCTTCTGTGGTCCACTCTATCTTGGAATCTTGTTTTAACATGGCATTTAGTGGCTTCACAATCTCAGCAAACCCAGTGATGAATTTCCTGACAAAATTAATCTTCCCAAACAAAGATTTCAGCTCTTTCTTGCTGGCAGGCGGCTGAATTTTTAGGATGACTTCCACTCTCTCTGGATCTATAGCAATTCCTTTCTCTGATATTACGTGCCCTAACAATTTTCCCTCTGTAACCCCGAAAATACACTTCTTGGGATTCAAAGAGATGCCGAATTCCCTGCACTTCTGGAACACTTTACGCAGATCTGAGATATGATCCCCTCTGTTTTTGGAGAAAACAGTCAGATCATCCATGTAAATGATAATGCACTTTCCTATGATGTCCTTGAAAGCGATATCCATAGCTCGTTGGAACGTGGCTCCTGCATTGATAAGCCCAAATGGCATCCTCCTGTAGGCGAAAGTTCCCCACTTGGTTGTAAAGGTAGTCTTGTGTCTGTCCTCATACTGGACCATCACCTGATTATATCCTGAATAGCCGTCCAAAAAGGACATCATCTGAGATCCATTAACCACTTGTAACACTTCATCCAAAGAGGGAACTGGATAATTATCTTTTTCAGAGGACCGTTCAGATTTCTGAAGTCCACACAGAGCCTAATTTCACCGTTCTTCTTTCTTACTGGCACTAGGTTAGCCACCCATGTTGAATGTCTGACAGGGAATATAATTCTAGCAGATAGCAATTTCTGAACTTCCTTCTGTATGAGGGGCTCCAGCAGTGCATTGATCGGTCTCTGCCTCTGTCTGAAAGGTTTGGCGCCTGGCTTGAGAGGTATAGTGTGAGTTATGATGGATGTATCATAAGTCTTCAAGTCTTCATAACCCCAGGCCACTATGTCTGGAAAGTCGTATAGGGCTCTGATTATTCCCTGTCTTTCTTCAGGAGTACAAACCTTACCAATGAAAACATTCTTCACATCATCTTCTGCCCACATTGTGAGTGTCACACTGTCCACTAATAGAATCTTTCTTAGATTCCTGTTCCTGATCTCTGATTTTGTCCATATCGAAAATCCTCTCCAGCTGCACCATTCCCCTCAGAATAGTATTGGACTTCAAATTTAGCACACCTTCCAGATCCAATTCTGCTTCCTGAGGTTCTGTTTCGTCAATGATCTGTGAAGCAAAAACATCCGTGTTTGTGATAAAGTCAAGGATATGCTTATCATCCTCAAACACCTGAAAATTAGTCACATTATCAAGGACTGACGGGACAAGAGTTAATTCAACAGTAAACTTCTTCAATCCTGATAGGGACAAAGGCTGCAAAGTACTGGCCGCTTGAGCTAGAGAATCAGCAGTTTGATTCTTCTTCCTTGGGATCAATTGGATATTAAAAGCGTCGAATCCCTCGATGAGGTCCCACACTCTATGTCTATAGTTAGTCATTCTCCTGTCGTGACACGCATATTGCTTCCTTACTTGTTTGATCACTAATTCTGAGTCACCAAAAACTTGCAGGACCTTGACCTTTTTCTTGAGCGCCATAAGGAGTCCGTGAATTAAAGCTTCATATTCAGCCATATTATTCGTACAATGAAATTGGAGCCTATGGGCTGCGAAGAAAGTCTTACCTTTGGGACTTATCAATTCAAATCCAGCTCCAGCCCCTTGCTTGGACTTAGATCCATCAAACTTAAGAGTCCATTATTCCATAGTGGTGGTCTTCTTCATTTTGTCTTTCGTCTTATCATTGATAGAGGCTTCCTCAGCCACAACAGGTTTCTGACTTTCACACTTTGCTTGCAGATTTTGCTCATCTGTGCTAGCCACCTGAGATGGATTCATGCTTTTGTGCACTTCTTTCACTGCTGTCTGACACAAGCAACACTCCAATTCTGAGTGAGAAGCATTGTGGACTCTGCACCAATTCGGCAAGAGTAACTCCTTGAAACTTGTCTTCCTTCCCAAGTGAGTTTGATTCTCCACGCATTGCTTAATGAAATCTTGGAAATTGTCCAGTAAGCTAATCTGTCTATCCTCAGATTCTTCTTTTTCAATTGATTCTGTTAGGACTTCAACAAGACTGGACCCTGTTTCAGCATCAACTGGCATCGTGTGCAACATCAGCACTTCTTCTACATTAGATTCTTCATATGGGGCAGATAGCAAGTAGTTTCCCATTCCAGCTTCTGATATGAGAACCTCACCCGAAGTCTTTTGGTATTCTGTTATCATGTACTTCATTATAGGCTCCCTCTCAATCCTTATCTGATTAGGCACTCCCTTCCAGGGAAGCCACATGTGAGAGTGATCAGTAGACACATACCCATTCAAGGCCTTCGTAAAATCTCTTCCTAAAATTAAACCGTATGCGTCAGGAATGTCAGCTACCTGAATGTTGATAACCTATTGGATTCTAGGATCCGAAGCAATCTGCATATGAATCATGTTCAATTCTCCTACCACACTTACTTCGGTCCTGTCCAACTGAGTAACCTTCTTCTGGGAGTCAGCAGGTGTTATTCCTAGAGCCCTACAAACTCCAAGGGGCATGACATTAGTGGAAGCACCAGAATCTAACAAACAATTGTGGAGGTTCTTACCAAAAATTCTGACAGAAATCAGAAATGGAGGAGTCTCCGTTTTTCCTTGAAATAGAGTGGGCTGAGTATCCATCTGGGCCACTTGAGTTCTGTCCCTTTCTTTTCCTCTATCTCCAGGGGGTGGATTAGTCCTATTCTGTGTCTGACTTTGTGTGTTCACAGGCTGAAAATTGGAGGTCTGGCTGACATGCTCACCAGAAGATTTGTCCAATGTCTTTGAATTTGCATCGTAAGTGCCCAAGACAGCCTTTCTAATTACAGGAAACCTCAACAATTCAAAAGCAGAAAGGTTTACCTTTAATTTTTTGAATTCCTCTGCAACGTACGAAACCATCTGTTCTTCACTCATATCAATAGAAACCTCTTTAGATGGTTCCTCTACCTTCTCCTTACTTACTTGAACAGTCCTTTCCTTCTGTGGTTCTGCTTGAGCCTATCTATCTTTCGAAAGGTATTGCTTAGAGACCTGTGGATAAGACGGATTGTTACTTGCATTAGGGTCTGGAGGAGTACTGAAGTTGTTGGGAGGAATGGAGGTGGCGTACGGTCCTCCAGGCTGTGGGCGCCTGTGAGGCATATCCCTCAATCCCTGTCTCTGGAACATCTGTACTTCTTCAACATGGGTTTCTTCCTGGTCCAAGGGGCCATTGTCATTCATCTCCCCTTCATTAAACAGCTGAGCTACTTCATCTCCATTACAAATCTGATCCGTTTCATCTTTCTGGCAATCAGGCTCTTCCGGTACATTTTCCTTACTGGCAGGAAAAGGAGCATGGTTCAACACCAACACGGGGGAATCATATGAATTGGAAGGAACAATTTCCTGTCCATTCACGTTGTTCTCTACATCATACTAGAAGATAGAAGCAACAGTTTGGAACTCGGGACATTCCAGTTCTGAATGCTGACTTGTTTTATGGAGCCTACACCATCCTGACAGGGCTGCTTCTGTGAGATACACACCAGTGGGAGGTTTATCCTGGCTGACTGGCTGGTTCGCAGATTGATTAACAATCTGATTGGCTGGCTGATCCAATGGAGTAGGAACTCCTCCATTATTAGGCCCTGTATTCCAAGTTCTGTTTTGTCCCTGTATTGGCCTTTTGTCAAATCCTGACCCACTTCCTTGGCCTCTATCAAAGTTTTTCCTCCTATCGTTGTTGAAACCTCTTTCCTGATTATACCCCCTGTCATTGTAGAATCCTCTGTCGTTGCGTTGTCCCCTGTCGAAATTCTGCCCCTGTGAGAACTCTCTGTTCTGATTAGATTGCATTCCCTTTTGAGCAGCTTGTAATTGGCTATTCTGGTTTCTCAAATAAGTCACCTCTAGATTTAGCTTCTTTATTTGTTCAACCATTTCATCAATCCTTTCCTTATTCAGGTCTCGGTAGGGAGGCTGGTTTGGGTTACTCAGAGGTGGGACAGGTACTGGGGCGGATCCCAGAGACTGATGCAACACTTCCGAATTCTGCAGATAAGCCGGGAAGCTATTTGACTGTGACTGGTACATAGGCTGGTTGACCTGCTGTTGAGGGAAGTTCATCATAGGAGAAACCTGATTCATAAGATGACCAGGGTGTGGTACCATTGATAATTGAGGAACCAGATTCATGATAGGGGTGTGATTGGTGAGGGCCTGATTTACTGCTTGAATCTGGTTAGGATGTGCGACGGGTCCCAGAGAGGGCGATGGCCCCGTCAAGTGCTGTCTCAAGTCTGTGCTAAGCTTGACAGCCTCCGTATAAGCATCTGTCAAGGTAGCTGGAGGGTTAGGTCTCCATTTCAGAAAGGTTGCTGTTAGACTATCCAGAGCTTCATAATATACTCCCAGGGCAGTACCATCATCTAGGACATATGGGTCTTGCAACCTAGTGAACGCACGATGGAATCTATTATTGAAACTGGCTATGGGTTCGTTGACTTCTCTCTTGACTTTGATAAATTGTAGGTATAGCTCATTAGCACTGATGGGTATTCAGAACTTTTGCAGAAAGGTCTTTTCAAGGTCACTCCAATTCTGAATTGAGCCAGCAGGGAGATGGTTGTAGCAATAAAAGGCTTCTTCACCCAGGGAATAAGGAAATAACCTACAAGCAACATCTTCATGGACAATTCCTCTGTCTTTAAGGCAAGTTTGAAAAATCCTTATGTGTTCTTCTGCAGTTCTATTCGGGTCATTTACATGGAATTTCGAGCAGAAATGCTCAGGATTTTTAGGCATTACATTATAAGCCCCGAAGGACAAAGGTGATGGATTATTGGCAAGGAAAGCCATTGGTAAGAGCGGGGGTGGAGGTTGTGGTTGGTTAATGGCAGGTTGAGGCTGTTGAAGGGGAACCTCTTCAGGAACGGGTATTGCTTCAACCTTAGGATGTGAAGATATGGATGATGTTGGTGAAGGGATAGGTAATGATGATACTCCCCTATATGAGGATGTGGATGATGTTGGTGATGGAGCGGGCGATGATGACTCTCCTCTCCCTCTAGTCCTTCTTGACCTATTGGGAAATTGAAGTTCCTCTAAATCTTCCTCTCTGGTGGTGGATCTGGTATTTCTCCTAAATCTCTCTGGAGAGATGGCATTCAAGAAGCGATCCAGTGTGCTCATTCAGGCCCTCCTTCTAGCGCCAATCTGTTGATGGTGTTTTCTGCACAGCAACAACTCAGACAGAACAAATATCCTATCTCTCTTGAAAGTAATCTCCAATAATAAATTACTGAAAATCACCCCAAGGTCTCTCGGGTGTTAGGTCATAACAATGCATAAAACAACTCAGATGAAATGTGAAATTGCTGGTAATCACAATCGGACCTTACTACAAGCAAACTGAACCCTTTCAATTTATCAGATCTGACAATATGATGATCTTGAATCCTAAATCTAACCGAATAATAAAGAAATTGCAAAAGATAGGGATGCAGGGAAGGTAATAAAATCTAAATTACTGAACGGACAAGCAATGCAAATGACATATATCTGGAATGGACCTATCTCAAATAACCAATTCCTGTTCGACCCACAAAGCAATCTTACAGAAACAGTGCAATCTTCTGAGGAATACAGATTTTCAAATCATAGACTTGCATCTACAACCGAACTTAAGCACATTTGAATATATGGTCCAGGTTGACTTCACCAGCCTACTACAATCAGATAGTTACTGGGAGTATAGACCAAAGATAGCTACCGACATTCCAAATATGAAATCACATACACCATTTATCCAACTAAACTAATTTATTTCTGAATATTAAACCCTAGATCTTCAAGCAATGTAAAAGATAGAACAAAAGAACCATGCAAGATGAGATAACACAAAGGATTTCACCAGGAAAACCACAATGCCTTCAATTGTATTAATCATCAAATGCTGCAACAATTCAACTGTTCTGAATATGATATCTGCTTCAAGAAATTCTAAAACTCTAACTATTGCTCTTGCTAATCTCTACTATCAAAATCTTCTGAACTGAACCCTTACAATGAGGCAAGAATGCCTATTTATCGAATTTTTCCCAAAACATGTCGGCCCAGCCAAACATTTTACAAAATAATAAAAACCGCCAAAACAGGTCGGCCAAGGAAACAAACTAAGGCACACATTTAATGCCATCATCCAAGTCGGCCAAGGCACAGTCCCCAAGGAAATCCGTCCAATGCATGCCCTATGATAATAGGGAAGCACAAATCTCGAGATAAACATTAACCGCTGCTTCCTTTGTCTTTTCTCCGCGCTGGTGACCCTTGGACCTTCGAGAAAACTCCCTCTAGCTCAGCAATGGGTGGCAATGGCAAAACCTTGAGCCGACATTTAATCGAATCAATCCCTTCATTGGACCGCTCAATGGTTTTCTTCCAATCCTTTCTGCTGGTCAGGTATCTATCTATCACTGCCAAGTATGTAGCTGCATCATCAAGCATATGGCCAGTGACAACCTCATCAGAATCCGGGGCATAAACCTCATGCCACCACTCTTTCAATTGATCTAAACTCAGGTACTTAGGAGCTATCTTATTCCTCCCTGTCATCACTTCAAAAAATGCAATGCAACCATCATAAATTGCAGTGAGGTCAGCATCAATGGACTTTCTTCGTTTCTGTATCTTTTTCAGGGCTCCCTGCCTGATCTACAATGCCTCGAACCATTCCCATGGTTCATCCAACCTGGTAGAGGGAAGAATTCCATCCTTGCCCAATTGTTCCTTGCCATACCCAAGAATAATCTTTGTCTTCTGCAGCAGAGAATCGACATCATTCTTATCCTGAGAAAGGATGCTTTCCATCAGCTCTTTTCCTCGGACTGCATCCTGGCCAACAGACAGGATTTCCTTAATAGCTTCATCTCCTTGTGTCCGAACACTCATCAACCAATCTGTGGCAGCTTGTGTGGAAGCCTTCATCTTCTCTATGCCAGAAATTGTCTCCTTCGGCAGAAATCCGGGAGTAGAAGAGGAGGACGGATGGAGGGACTGCAGAGGTTTCATGACCTCTTCTAAGCTTTTCCTTAACCTCTCATTTTCCCTTTTCAATTCCCGTTTTGTCTGGGTCTCCTTCTTCAGTCTATCTACAATCACAGCACTTGACCCCTCGAATTCCTCAATGTCTTGTTCTAGGGAGGCCGGCCCAAGGTTAATGGTTTGGACACTGTAATCCCGGCTCGCTACCTCATCTCTTGTTTTGTCTGCAGTAGGGGTGGCGATGTGGACTACACAGTTGTGCACTTCATCCCTTTCCATCCGGGAAATTATCCTGGCAGCCTTCTTCTTCTTCCCCTTACCAATCTGAGATAACATTGCATCCCAGTCGAGGGGAGTGTCCTCTACTATCACCTGTTTCTTCCTTGCTATTTCTTTTTCTAACCAGTCCGGGGCTACGGGGTCTGTCCGGATTCCTTCTGTGTCAGTTTTCCCCGGGTCCTCTTCTGCTACTGTCACCTCGACTTCTTCTTCTTCTGTTGCCTTGTCATCTTCTTTCTCCGGAGGTTGTTCACCTTGGTCAGTCTCCTCAATTCCTAACTCCGGAAACACTGGTGATGGAGTCCGAGCAGGCAAGCTTTCCTCCAGTTTTGGCGATCCGTGGCCCTTCTCACTCTCCGGAGAGTCCTCGTACTGTACCAAGGGAGAAGTGTGCCTCTCTTCTATCTCTACCTCGAGCTCGGCAGCCTCACTGAATAATGCTCCTTCTTTAAACGGTTCTGCCTCTCCGCTGATTTCCTGTTCATCCGGATTCTCCGGTTCTGTTACACTCTGTGGAGGAGAGACAGGCTTGTCCTGTTCAGTGGCTGGCAATATTGGAGAAGAATTCGTTGGCTGTGCGGCATCCTTTGGGGAAGGGGTTCTATATTTTCTGGTGTATACTTTGGTCTTCTCCCCTCCGGAGCTTTCCACATCCATAATTGGGGGCTCATCCTCCGAAGTCATTTGGCCTTTCTTCTTCGCCACCCTTGTAGTTCTGCCCTTCTTGGGCAGTGGAGGAACATCCTCCTCTTCAACTTTCTCCGCCTCCTCCTCGTCTGAGGACTTGCTGATAGTCAGGTTCTTCCACCTGCGTTTGCCGATAGGTTTCCTTTTTGCTGCAGGTTGAGTCCCCTTAGGACTTCTAACCTTGATTTTGAAGGGAGAAGCCTTGGTTGTTTTCCCTTTGGGGTCCTCTTCCCCGGATTCTTCAGAAATGGACATGGGGTTGAGATTCCCCATCAAGTCGAAAGTGAAGGGTACATTGGCATTTTCCCACACCCAGACCTCATGTTTGATCCAAGCAAAGGTATATTTTAGCACTGGAGCCATTAAGTCCTCCAATTCTGTCACCTCAGGCTCATTCCAATCAATATCCGCCACTGACCTATCCCTGATGGGCTCATAGACGTGGTCCTGGACAGTTTTCCATCATCTTCCAGCTGATCTGGAATCAGCTTCACGTTGTACTGCCTAATTGCCTCTACTGGCAGCCGGGAATACCTTTTCCTTCGTGCATCAAGGTCATCCTTGATGTTGACCCAGTAGTCTTCCAAGTCCTCTTTGTGCCTGTATTCCCGGGTAGCCCTTTTCTGTGCCCCCCCGGTGATGTCAAAATTCATTCTCTTTGAATGGAAAGGGAATCCATAGGCGGCCAATTCCTCACCTGTAGTGTGAGCTGATTGAATGGAAGGGCACATCACATCCACGCCAATCCCAAGAGGGAAGTCACCTCCAAAACCAGTTTTATGTTTCTCCCTCTTGACCACCATATCGAACTCATAAATTTGTCTTACGACCTCCAGTAGCACTATATGGTCAATGAGATACCTGGGCAATCTGTAGGGAGCAACGGGGCATCCATCAATCTGGAGACAAGTGAAAGTGGGGAATTGGATGAACCAGGCCCCGTAATTCTTAATCAGTCCTTTTGCCCCATCGGACAATCTGATGTGCTCCGCATTCTGAAGGGTCCGGGTAATGTGCATGGTGAAGGCATCATTGGCCCTCCTATAATCTCCGTGTCCGAGGTGCAATTCCGGATAGACTTCATAGATAATATCTTGTCCAATGGTTCCCGCCGGAGTCAGTCCCTTGTAAGGATAGGAGATGGCCAGCACATATATGACATAGGAGGACATGGTAAATTTCTTTCCCTCCAAAACATTTCTTAATTGCTTATCTATTTCTGCACTGATAAGTCCTGCCCAGTGGTAATTCGTTCCTTGGCCTATCTTGGTGATCACATGGACCATCTAATTTTCCAATACCCCGACAATTTTGAGTCCAGCCACCCTGCTCAACAGTGTGATGGCATCATAAATATCCGGCCTGAACTTCACCCTGTGCAACTGTTTGGGCAATTTGGAGTGGTGAGACTTAGGCTTCTCAAGCCATGAGTTGATAAGCTGTTGAGCCTTAACTGGCTCGTTCTCATAATAGGTGCGAGCAGTGTCAATGTTTAGGGCGCAGACCGAGGGGAGATCCAGCATGCTGAAGGCCCGGGCAATGGAGGCTGGACTGAAGTTTGCCAACACTCGTCCCTCAGTGCTAACTACCATCTGTGTGTCAAAAGCGTACTACCTTGCACACTCCAAAATCAGCTCGTAGCACCGGACTGCTGGAGGGAACCCCGCCACATGTACCAACCCTGAGTTCATCATCCCCTGCCTCAATGCCGACTGGTCCTTCTCAGCTGTTCTCTGTTTGAATTCTTCGTAACGCCAGGCACCAACGTTGGTATCGGACACATCTGCCCACACAGAGGATATCTTACTCTCTAGGACCTAATTCTTCATGTCTAATCTCAATCTTTCTGCCTCGAAAACTGCAGATGCCCCTACACCACTTTTGGACTTCCCAGCAGTAGCTTTGCTTGATTCAGCCTGCACATCCAAGAATTGTCATTAAAATTCAACTATTAAGTTCATGTCAATCCCAAAGGTTAGCATACATCATATAAATCCATTAAAACCAAATGCCAATTGCCAATCCTCCGAGATCCGGAGAAATCAAATAATCCGGGAAAATCAGGTAAACCGGGAAAATACCGTCGGGGCGGAATTTCAGAGAAATCCGACCCAGATGGATTTCTGCTGCCAAAGCACTATTAGCCATGTAAATCATTAATATGTTCGGAAATCAAAGGAAAATCATTAATTTTACTCTTTGGCAATCAAGAAATAGGCATTAACAATCATTCCATCAATCCTATCATCGAAATATACAAAAGGATGCAATCAGACAGGAAATCCAAAAAAATCCGGGTGGGACGGACCTTCGCGGACAGTATAGAATGTACCGGAAATTAACCCTGTCCGCGGAATAAGAGGAAACCGGGAAAATCCGGGAACCAGGAAATTCCGCGACGGCCTCGGAAACCTGAAAAACGGCAAAACGTGTAGCAAAACCTGAACAATTACCGGATCTCCACTACCTAAGCTCAAATGATCCAAAACCCGATGACAATCACCAGACTCGAATATGCAAAGGGTTCCAATTCTCAAAAGCGCTCAAAGGAAGGATCCTCACGCAAAAACGACGGTGCCCTAAATTGAATAACCAGAATTCTGCCATTAAAACTAGAGCAAGCTTTAGGGTTGGAAAATATCAGTTCAAGATTTACCCAAACACCCTCTAATCCTCACGGGACGGGGAAGCCAACACAAAATGGGGCGAAAGTCATTCAAACACAAGATCAAATCATCGCGCTAACCGAAACACCAAGGAAACCCTAAATTCGCATGGCAACGCATTCCATGCCCAAAACAAACAAACAATACGACCCAGAATTCCGTCCAACGTGTAAATATGCAATCAAGCGGGCAAACGAAACTCATAGGGCACGAGAGATGGGCCTCAATAAAAAAATGGATCAACTAGACTAGATAAATACGAAACCCAAAACCAAAACACGGGCCGACCCCAAAATTCAACAATGCCCAGTACGAGAAAACCTCAAATCACCATGCAAGCAAACAGAAGGGAAACGAATACATACCATGGATCAAAACGGGCAGAAATCCGAGCTCAGAAAGTCAACCACACGACGAACACGTCCAAGCAACGAGATACTGGCCGCAACACTCAAGCAATTCATGCGTAAACAAACCAAGATCAATCCTCAAAGCTCAAACGAAAGTTCTTAATCACCAGAGCAGAAAACAAGGAAGCAATCGAAGTTGGAATGAATCAGAAAATGCCCTAAATTCGCCCTTATACCTGTCTGAACCAAGGTACCTCAGCCATTAATGCGCGAAAAGACATTTCTGACAAGTCCGGAAACCCGAGCCCCAAATGGAATTTCGGAGAATCCCAGAATGCGCGGAGACACGGATTCTGCGGAAATGTAGAAACCGGGGAAATCAGGAAGATCGGGACCTTGACGGAATCCGAGAAAATCTGACTGGACCGGAAAATCCCGAAGTTAGGCAAAAACCCAGAATCGGAGAATCCGGCAAGAGACGGACAAGGAACCAGGGCCGGAAAAATCCGCCAGAGGCGGAAAATCCCGGATCTAGGTGAAAACCCGGACTTGGCCAAAACCTCAATTTTAATCAATTACAACCCCAAGGCAAAGGCAAAGCCAGCAAAACCAACATGTCAAGACCCCAAAATGATAAATCCAATAAAATCAAAGGTCAAAGACACAAAAAAAAGGGGGGTCCCCACTCCAAGTGGGGCGTGAGTGCAAAAACTGCACAACACATCTTATTAAAAATCATCATTATCATTTTTTTAATTCAAGAGCATCCAAAGTTTGAAGTCACACAAAGTTAGCCTCAGTCAAAGTCAAATTCAAATGTGTCATGTTGACTTCATTTGCATCAAAAAAAGCATTTGCATCACTGTATACTTCAACTGTGTCTTGATCCATTGATTACCTCATTCTGGCTCGCACTTCTGTCACAACATAACAATTGCATAATGATTTCTTGCATATGTGTCACTCCACTGGAATGTGTCGCTTGCACTAACAAATGTGTCAAAACATGTCATATGCAATGTTACAACTCTCGTTTGTGGCACGATTTTGTGAATGTGTTGCACTTTACTGCAAACGTGTCACACATGCATGTACTAACCTAATGACCCTTTGCATTTGCATCACGGGGCATCAATATGTCGAATGTCAATCCAAATGTAGCTTACACACATGCATATACTAAAATTTGCATGTAAAATGATGAAATGACAAAGTCGGATAAGGTTGCATAACACTAGCTTTGTGCCCTCTAGTCATCTAAATGTCCGGATGATGTAACTACGGTGCTCTATGATCGAGATCACCATCCTCACAAAAGTCCTCCTCGCTCTGAGCTCTCAAAATTACTAACGTAAAAAGGGTATGTGTAGGATCATCATGGAAAAAATAGGCCCTTGAGTGGCAAAAAATTCAAAAAAATCAGTGTTAGGCAACTTGACATAAAAATTTGAATAATTTATCTATATTATTTCAAAAGTATGTAGAATAGAATCTATAGAAAATTGAATGTAGTTTCTAAACTACTAGGTTTATTTAAAAATAAATAAAATATATTTAGTAAAAATTTGAAATTTCAATGTAGTAGTACTTAAATTTCAAGGAAAAAATATGTAGGTGTCTATCTGACCACCCTAACCATAATAAAATGATAATATTTTTTTATAAATTTTTTTATATAAGTAGAGGAATCATGTCCTAATGTGATGCATTTTTTTTGTAATTTATTTCCTAGTAAATAATTAATTATGATTTTTTTATTACAACTTTTAGAAAATATAAAAACTCGTATGTATGGCCACCTTAACTTGGTCAAACTTCATGAAATTTAATTTTTCTTTTTTAAATCCTATAGTATATGAAGCATAGAATGTGACACATGTTTCAAATTCAAAAAATGTGATATCATTTGAAAGTTATAATTTTTTTCAATCAACCTATCGATCAGGACTTTAGTTGTAATTGTAATAGAAAATAAACAATAATTATTTATTAAATTCAAATTAAAGCATAATTTATATTGGTGGAAAGCTAAGAATCTCCTCTAAAAACCCTTTTCGTTTCATCAATTTTGGGTAAAAAAAAGTCATCAGCCACATACCCTACAAATACCCATAATATTGCCACTTTTTGGCCCATCATGATCCTGCACATACCCAAAAGTGAAAATAGATTGACTTTTACCCCATTTTCAACCTAGGTGATCCCACAATAGTGGTTTACAATTTTTGGCCAAACTGGACACTGAAATAATTTTTTTAACTAAATCTTTACTTTCAGGCACCTATAGCAGCCAAACCATGAGGAATTTGAAGATGATGCAAACTAGAGTTTTGTGAAATTTTGTCTATAGATTCTAAATATATTTTTTTCAAAATTTTTGGAGTCAAATTGCACTTCTTTTTCCATCTCCCTCAAAAACTAGTTTTTTTCAGAAAACAACATTTATAAAAAGTGACGCTCACCGTATAATGCATAACTTTTTTTCCATGAAGGATAAAATTCTAACTCTTTCGAATTTAGATTCATAACTATGATATCTAGTGCTTCCACTTGGTTAAATAGTTTTTAAATGAATATTTTTTCTTTAATCAAGTTTCAAATTCAAACCAATTATAATTCAGACATAGTGCGATCATATAATGCGTAACTTTTTTTGTGTGTATTGAAATTCAATTTTTTCTTCTTTATTGGATCAAGGACTTCAATATCTATTCTACTAATATTTTTAAATATTTTTTTAATAATATGCTATTTTTCCACATGTGCATAATAAAAAGCTTTATTTTCGGTGAAAGGCCTACATTCACGAGAAATAAAAAATAAATATAATAATTAAATTAAATTTATTTAAAATTATAATTTTTGGGAAGCTTATAATAAGGACTAGATGCTTGCAAAAAAATAAATTTTAAATGAATTTATTTGATCCACCAAAAGGTAAATCAAAAGTGGTTTTTTATCAGCATTTTGATAGGTGTAAAAGAGACTCTGTTATAGGTATGGTTTAAAACTAGCGGGGTTCTATCCAAGGGGGTTTGATTTAAGGTAGTTTGATCAAACCCTCTTCAATTGGAATTCTTTAAACATAACCTTTTAAGGCTTAAATCATTATATTTTCTAAAAATATGCGATTTCAGCAAAAATCAGTTCCTCCCATAAATTGTAAACCAGCTTTGTGGGATTATAAGGCAAAACTTGCATTTGTCAAACCTTTTATTGTTGTAGGATCATTTCACCAACTTTGACCAACCTTTTGGCCACCTTAAACATTTTAGAATCTGAAACCGTATGTGCCATTGTCTTTCTCGTCACAAGCTTGACTTATCAATTTCCAATTTTCTCTGTTGGTGGCCCAAAATTTGAAAAATTTCTTAAGGGGGCATATATACTTTGTACCTTCACTGGGGCATGAATTTATGTTATTTTATTTATCAAAATGTGACATGCCAAATTATGACAAGAGAGGGGAAAAATGTAGACACAGAAAAATGACCTAGGCATGCAAGCTCTATTTTTACAACTTTCATCCTAACATAATTATGACATTTTAATTATTTCCTTGGTCCACCTTTGACTATTAATTAAATAATTCATATCTTTTTATTCTTCATGATTATTAAATAAATAAATTTTATTTATTTTCTTCAATACGTCACTAATTGTCTAAAATCTTCCCATAAATAAATTTCTTAATTTATTTAATTACCTCTATTCATTATGTCTTCTTGATTATTAAATAAATACATTTTATTTATTTATTTAATATGCCACTAATTCTTAAGTCCTCTTATAATTAAATTAAGTTATTAATTTATTTAATTATTAATCACAATCTCTAAATTAAATAATTATCTTTAATTATTTAATTATCTTATTTTACATGTCCCTCATTTTAAATAAAATTATTTATTTAAAATGACCTCACATGCTAACTACCACTTCTTTCAGAAAATAATCTAAAATCAATTGCTTACTGCCACACAAAACCATATTTTGAATTAATTTTAATTCAAAAATGGTAATATTCTTCCATAAATCAAGTAATTGTAGGGTATGCGCAAGATCATGATGGGCCAAAAAGTGGCAACATGATGGGTATGTGGCTAGTTACAACTATTTTTTTACCCTAAATTGATGAAACGAAAAGGGTTTTTAAAGGAGATTCTCAGCTTTCCAATGATATAAATTATGCTTTACTTTGAATTTAATAAGTAATT
Source organism: Sequoia sempervirens (assembly GCA_007258455.2). Taxonomy (NCBI): domain Eukaryota; kingdom Viridiplantae; phylum Streptophyta; class Pinopsida; order Cupressales; family Cupressaceae; genus Sequoia; species Sequoia sempervirens. Next base: position 744,283,235 of record VDFB02271358.1, on the reverse strand, counting down.
ATTATTCATTTTATATTTAAATTATGACTAAAGCACTTATTGATAGGTTGATTGAAAAACTTCTATAGCTTTCAAACGGTATCACATTTTTTGAATCGAAAACATGCGTCCAATTCTATGTTTCACATACTATAGGATTAAAAAAAGAAAAATTGAATTTCATGAAGTTTTGACCAAGTTAAGGTGGTCAGACATACGATTTTTTATATTTTTTAAAAAGTTGTAATAAAAAATGCATAATTAATTATTTACATAGAAAAAAATTACAAAAAAATATGCATCACATTGGGGCATGAGTCCTCTACTTATATCTAAAATCTAATTAAAAAATATTATCATTTTATTGTGGTTAGGGTGGTCAGACAGACACCTACTTATTTTTTCCCTAAAATTTAAGTACCACTTGATTGAAATTTCAAATTTTCACCAAATAGATTTTTTCATTTTTTTAAACAAACCTAGTAGTTTAAAAAATACATTCAATTTTATATAGATTCTATTCTTACATATTTTTGAAATAATATAGATAAATTTTCAAATTTTAATGTCAAGTTGCCTAACTCTAATTTTTCTGAATTGTTTTGCCACTTAAGGGCCTGTTTTTTCCATGATGATCCTGCACATACCCTGCAAAAATTATCGTTTTTCCAAATCTTATATTTTTGTCAAATATTTTTCTTCTTAATTTTCAAAATCTTTCTTTTTCTGTGTAATCTTTATCCTCTTGTGACATTTATTTTCAACCGTCAATTTGATTTTCTCAAATTGCATCTTGGCCACCCATTTTAGATTTCTTTCCCTAACTATAATTATGGGTTGTCACACACAATCTTGACCTCTGATTTTATGCTTTCATCAACTTTTAATCTTGGTAGTCTATCCAAAACTACATTTTTTATAAAATGCCAATTTTGCTCACATTTTGAAAAAGACACGCACACTTCGTATACTTAGACTTCTTTTACATTTTCATACTCGATCTCATTAGTTATTGAGTCTTAGGAAATCTTATTGTCTTTCCATTTGATCATAGACTTTATTTTGACATAGTTTAGGCATTAATTTCATGCTTATCATTTACATGATAAAATTAGCATTAGTCATTTCAAATCCTTCAAACCTTACATTGGACATTGTCTTTGTCAATAAATTGCTCACACACTCAATCTGAAGGCAACATATCACATTTACAACAAGTTAGAAGGGCTATGGAGGTGATTCATGAAGTTTTTAAGGACAATTAGGTATAATCAATTAATTTTATTCATTATAATTCATAACTTTCTCTGGGTTTGTGTTTAGGGTCTAATTTACTAACATTTAAGAAAATACCCATTGATACACTTATTTATGATGTAGCTTATTAGAAACATATGACTTGGCATAGGAATTTTAGAGTAAGCTCTCATGTCTTCTTCTACTTTAAAGCAATTTATCACAACAATGGTGTTAGCAACTACTTTAAAGTGGGTGCATACATCGACACTCATATTTCATTGTGCGATTTTCTTTCTTTTTGTAATGCGTTCCTTTCTTGGTGGTGTCCTTGGGTTTGATTTCCTCCTAGAGAATGATATTTCCTTGTCCTCTCTTGGAAAAATTAGGTAGAATGTTCCCCAGAATGAGGCCTTGTACTTGTCCTCTCTTTTAATTAGGTACAATGTTCCAAGTATGTGTAGGATCATCATTGAAAAAATAGGCCATTAAGTGGCAAAGAATTAAGAAAAATAAGAGTTAGGAAACTTGACATAAAAATTTGAATAAGTTATCTTATATTATTTCAAAAATATGTAGGAATAGAATCTATAGCAAATTGAATGTAGTTTCTAAAATACTAGGTTTTTAAAAAAAAAAAAATCTATTTGGTGAAAATTTGAAATTTCAATGTAGTAGTACTTAAATTTCAGAGAAAAAATAAGTAGGTGTCTATCTAACCATCCTAACCACAATAAAATTATAACATTTTTTTATAAGATTTTATATATAAGTAGATGACTCGTTTTCCAATGTGATGCATATTTTTTGGTAATCTTTTTCCAAGTAAATAATTAATTATAATTTTTTTTATAACAAATTTTAAAAAATATAAAATCTTGTATGTTTGACCACCTTAACTTGGTAAAGACTTCATGATTTTTTATTTTTTTTAATCTTATAGTATTTGAAGCATAGAATGTGATGCATGTTTCAGATTCAAAAAATGTGATACAATTTGAAAGCTATTGGTGTTTTTCAATTAGCCTATCAATCAGGACTTTAGTGGTAATTCAAATAGAAAATGAATAATAATTATTTATTAAATTCAAAATAAAACATAATTTATATTCGTGGAAAGCTGAAAATCTCCTTCAAAAACCCTTTTTGTTTTATTCATTTTAGGTAAAAAAAGTCATCGGCCACATACCCTACACATACCTATCATATCGCCACATTTTAGCCCATCATGATCCTACACATACCCTTCCTCAGGATGAGACCTTACACTTGTCCTCACTTGGAAACATTAGGTACAATGTTCCCTAGGATGAGACCTTGCACTTGTCCTCTCTTGGAAACATTAGGTACAATGTTCCTGTAGTGTAGTAAAATGCATACCCTTGCATTTCACACTTGTTTTGGCCTACCTTGCTTTATTTATCCCTATTTATTCATTCATTGGCCCTATTTTGCATCCACAAGTAGTATGAATTATATATTTTTCTGGATAAGCCTAACATTCTCCAATGAATAAATGATAAATTAATGATTTTATCTAAGTGCCCCTAGTTTTTGGGTCGAGACTAAAATGCCACCTAGGGAATCTTTTTCCCCCAAAGTTCTTTAGACCCTAATTTTAAGGAATTTTAATTGGCCCCCTTTTTCGTGTCCATGCCCTAGGTTTCATGACTTGGAACTAAGATGCCACCTAAGGAATACTAGTCCCCCTTGAGTCACTTTTGGGATTTAATTTCAAATTCTAGTAAGATTTAGCCTCCTTTATTTTATGAATTCATATGTTGGCTTGGTGTGATGTAATTTCTAGATATTAAGGATAGATAAGTATAAATGCAATGTTCCTTCACTCATTTTTCATAACAAGCAATCTAAGCATTCAAGGATTAAAGCATTCAAGAGTATTTCTTCAAGCATTTGGAGCCATCATCAAGGTTCAAGTATCATGTCAAAGATATTCTTGCATCATGTGTGTTTTTGTGCTAACATTTGTGATGTAGGGTTTTGAAGCAAGAATTTCAAGTGCATGTCTATCAATTTTTTCTTTGACTCAAGATCCATATATCCATTGTAGCCATTTCACACAATTTTGTAGCCTTTATAACAAGTTTTTGATCTAGGTTGAATACTTAAAGATCCTTTGAAGTGAAAAGTTTTTAAGTTGCAAAGTTGCATTGCAATGTTGTCATATTCATAGAAACTCACCTACAAACCAAATCTGAAGGTTTCAGACCCTAAGATTAGAGAAGAAGGAAGAGCAGACATCAAACCTCAGGACCACAATCAAATATTTTAGAAATTTAGATCAAGACTAAAACAACAATAAGGGTGTATTAGTCCTACTAAGGGTATTTTTCATAAATTCTTCCAGATCCAGTTACGACATCCAAAGATTTTGTATCTTCCTTGAAAAATATCATGGGGACTAAGACAACAATAAGGGAGTACTAGTTCTCCATAGCATATTTTGGTAGCTTCTTTGGATTTCTAAAATCCTCGCAACATCTCCATAATTTTGAAGTACATACATCCTAATGCCTTGTTGCATAATTTCATTATTTTCATCCTTCATTTAGCTTGCATTATTAGGTTTTGTGAGTTGAATTCCTGTTTGTCTTTTCCAAGCTTTTGCTTGGTGGTGAACCGCTTGAAGCTGAAAAATCCCCCTCCTAGGTCTTCCTTTTTGTGAATCGACTCACCTTATGAGGTTGATGGTCAATCAAATTTGGACTCCTAGGACATTATTGAATGAATGCATGTGAAGAGTGGTATTATTTATCACCCCTTTTCACCATATGTTTCATTTTGGTGAACCCGACATTTTTGAGCATTCATTTTTTGAATTGGAGTTAATTAAATTTCTATATCTAGATTGCATTCAATCTTGCATTGCATATCACATTAGTGAAATTGCATCTAGAGTTTCCTATATTTAGTGAAAATTGCATTTAGGGTTTCTCATATTGGCTTTAGTGAAAGTTCATATAGGTTGCATTTTCGCTTTCTTGCATCATTTCATTTCATTCAAAACTTGAAAAGTGCATTCTTCATCTTCTTAATTGCATTTAGAAACATTCTTATTGGATTCAAATTTTTTAAAAAAATACATTCACTTTGCATTCAATTATTTGTTACTAGTTACTTTTTTCGGCATTCATTCGCACATTTTAATGTTTCTAAACATGAACATCTTGAATAGGAAACCTATGAACACTATAGACAATCCAATTGTTTTTTATTTTTTAAGAAAAACCTCTGCTATGACTAAAATCCTTTCTTTGTTGCTTCTTGTCTGTTTCAATCCCTAGAAATTTAGAATTTCACCAGTAGGACTAAAATGAACTTAATGGCATCTTAGTCCCCATTGAGTTTGACTTTCCAATTTTTAGGCTTTGAAATTGCTTTTATGCACTTCTGTTGGCTACTTTTCACTCTCTATTTCAATTTTTGAAATTGATGTTATTCCAATTTCTTTCATTTCAAGTGTATTTGTTTAATCTCACATCATGGATGTGTCGTTTGGAAAGATTTGAATGTTCTTGAAATATTTGGTATATGTGTAAAGCTATGCCTTTGGTAATGACCCTAATGAAATTGAACTTGCTCATGCAAATGGGTGATCCCACAATAGTGGTTTACAATTTTTGGCCAAACTGGACACTGAAATAATTTTTTAAAATTAAATCTTCATTTTCGGGCACCTATAGTGGCTAAACCATGAGGAATTTGAAGATGATGCAGACTACAGTTTCATGAAATTTTTTCTGTAGATTCTAAATTTTTTTTTTTCTAAATTTTTAAAATAAAATTGCACTTCTTTTTCCATCTCCCTTGAAAACTAAGTTTTCTCAGAAAACAACATTTTTAAAAAGTGACACTCATTGTATAATGTATAACTTTTTTTCCATGAAGGATAAAATTTGAATTTATATTTGCAACTCTGATATCCAATTTTTCCACTTGGTTAGATATTTTTTTATTGAATATTTTTTTCTTAATCAAGTTTTGAATTCAAAACAATTACAATTCAAACATAGCATGACCGTATAATGCGGAAATTTTTTTGTATGTATTGAAATTATTATTTTTTTGTTGGATCAAGGACTTAAATATCTAGTGCACTCATATTTTTGAAATTGTTTTTTTGATAATCTTCTATTTTTCCACATGTGTAGAACAGAGAGCTTGATTTTTAGTGAAAACCCTACATTCACAAGAAATAAAAAATAAATATAATAATTAAATTAAATTATTTAAAATTATACTTTTTGGGAAGCTTATAATAAGGACTACATACTTATAAAAATGAAATTTCAAATGAATTCATTTGATCCCCCAAAAGGTAAATCAAAAGTGGTTTTTTATCAACATTTTTGTAGGTGTAAAGGAGACTTTGTTATAGGTATGGTTTAAAACTAGCAGGGTTCTATCCAAGGGGGTTTGATCTAAGGTATTTTGATCAAACTCTATTCAATTGAAATGCTTTAAATGGAAATTTTTAAGGCTTAAATCATTATATTTTCTAAAAATATGTGATTTCAGCAAAAATTAGAATCTCTAAAAAATTGTAAACCAGCTTTGTGGGATCCCCCAAATAGAACTCCTAATGCATGTACTCCTCATGATGTTGACATCATTGGAGAAGATGATGATAGCATGAAAAAATTCCTAAATAATTTCCTTAACAACCTTTAAGATAAATTTTCCTTCCATCCCTCCATGAAACAACCAAATCCTCCTATAATACCACCTCTTGAGATGATTGGTTACTTACATCCGAAAAAACAAGTTCAACATAAGTTCCCTAAAATAGGTGAAATTAGTTCCTCCAGACAAAAAAAATGCTCAACTATTTTATGATAGCAAAGTAACAAACACTCCAATCAATCTAGAGGAAACATACGGAAATGGATTCATGATCTTAAGTAAACATGGATATGATACAACAAGTGAACATGAAATTCATCAACTCCTAGAGAAAATACCAACTAATGAAAACACACAAGGGTTAGTCTATCAAGATCCCACTCGCAACACAAGACCTCCTAGAAAATACCTAAAGCTTCATATTGATGGTACGGTGATCTTTGATTCCCCTCCTGATTTGAAAATACTTCTTCCTAAAGAACAACCAATAGATCATACTAATATCAAGTATTAAGATAAGATTATCTTAGGACCACCTACCCTAATCCCATCTAGTGAAGTTAGTGAATCTAGCAAATGCAAGGGGCCTTACAAATTAGAAAAGTTACAACCTCCTCCTCCACCACCAAAAAGTGAAAGGAAACTACAATTTCTTTTAAACAAAAAACTAATAACATTACCACCCATGAATAGATTAATACTATATCTTAAAGCTGCAAAATTCCCATATTGAGCATATCATCAAATTCTTGGACATAGTACCAATGAATTGTGTGTATTTCAGTTAGTATTGAAAAAATTTCACTTCGATGGAAATGATTGCCATCAAGTGATTGCATAGTCTAATTTGTCTCTGCTTCTTGTCATGTAATAGTTGTAGAATATTTACATTATCACTCTTACATGACCTTTCCCATCACCTACCTCAGCTCATTCTTGTCTTGCACTTAGTGGGGGCAAGAAATAGATAGCCTTGTCTTAGTAAAGCACTTGTTGGTTTCACTTAGTTTCATTATCTACCATCCACTTATATCAACTGAAATTGGAAGGTGGATAAACTAATTTAGGTTGAATCGCCTTTTCCTTTATATACTTTTGCATCCTTTCCTTTTATTTTGTGTAATGTGATCCCCTATGATGTTCTCTTGCATGTTTCTCTCTCTATGTGCATTCCTCTATTTGTACCATCATTCTTCTATATGTCGTATACTTTTTCCTTTTCATTGATCTTTTATCTTTGTTTTCCATTTTTCATTTTTATCTTGTGTTTTCTTTTTTGTGATGAAGCAAGGCATCCAGATACCCTATGTCTCTTCAATGTTGACCTAAAATATTTTTTATCTTTGATTTTCATTTTCATTTAGTCTTGTGTTTTCCTTTTGGGGATGATGCAAGGTGTTGAGACATTTATGTTTCTTCCATGTTGAGCCAAAAAGTTTTTCATTTTTTTTTCACTCTCTTGGTGTCATTCTTCTAGTTCTATGTGTATTTAGGGAATGATGACAATTTTGACCTCTCTGATATCATTGTAGCAAAGACAGATAGTAACCCCAAATCCATAGATCCCTTATGTGTTTCTAGAGGGAACCATCTTTTCCTTTTTCCTTTTCATGTTTTGGCTACTTTAAATTAATTTCTCTTAGCATGGTGTTAGAAATTTCTTTAAAGTGGGGGCATAAATTGGCATTATTGAGGAATGATTTCATTTTCATTTTTCCTTTTCATATTCCTTGATTTGATTTCCTTACTTTATGCAATGTGATTTTCCTCTTTTTGGTGACATTAGGAGTAATGTACTTCAATAGGTTGATCTATCTTAGCATGTTATATTCCTCTTAGTGGTGATGCGATGCACTACATCCCCTAAGTTGTGAATATTTTATCCTTTGATTGTTCTGCTCTTGGAGACATTAGGAATGATGCGACCTAAGAATAAGACCTGACATGAACTAAGAAAGATCCCTTTGAACATCCCTCTTTCTTGTTGCATTTCATTTTGTGCCTTATTAAAGCCATGGATGTATCAATTTGATATGGTCCCTTTAGGCTCAGCTAGTGAACACCTAGATTCACTAACCCTTGTGAGAATGCATTTTTGTGCCTTATTAAATTCATGTAGGTATGGCTTTGATATGGTCCCATGGGGATCACTTAGTGAACATCTAGCTTCACTAACCCTTGTGAGCATGCATTTTTCTTTTTTTCCTTATCCTAGTCATGGGGGTATGACTTTAATATGGACTTTCTGGGGCTCACCTAGTAGACACCTAGCTTAACTAGCCCTTGTGTGCATTTTTCTTGTTTGCATAGTGGAAAACGCATTCCACTTGTAAACCTTTTGGACAAATATCCTAGACCTGGTCCACCATGTTAGATGGCCAATCGAAGCTTGATTTGTTTCATTTTTCCTTTTTCTTTTCTTTTTTCTATCCTTGATGATGTATGTTTTTTATTTAATTATGGCTTCATATATCATCTGAATGTGTGCTCCTTTATGACCATGTTATTTTTCCATAGTATTTTTATCATATTGGCTTGGCCACCCTCTTGATTACTATCATCCTATTTTAGTATAATTTTTACATTTGAACACTTGTTGATTGTGTGGTTGGCTACTTTAGCATGACTTTGAAACAAGCTCATCCTCTCACTAAAGTGGGGGCTAAATGTAGTGTAGTAAAATGTATACCCTTTCATTTTCACACTTGTTTGGTCAAAAATTTCTTTATTTATCCCTATTTATGTCTTGATTGGTCCTATTTTGTTTCAACAAGCCCTATGAATTATATCTTTTTTTCTTGCTACTCCCAACCTTCTCCATTGAATATTGATTTTATCTGAGTGTCCCTAATTTTTGGGTCGAGATTAAAATGCTACCTAGGGAATCTTTGTCCCCCAAAGGTCTTGGGACCCAAATTTTGAGGCATCTTAATTGGGCCCCTTTTTGGTGTCTGTGCCCCAAGTTTCATGACTTGGGTCTAAGATGCCACCTATGGTGGCTTAGTCCCCTTGAGTCATTTTTGGGATTTAATTTCAAATTCTAGTGGGATTTAGCCTCCTTTATTTCATGAATTCATATGTCAGCTTGGTGTGATGTAATTTTGGGATATTAACTATAGATAAGTATAAATACAAGGTTCCCTCACACTTTTTTCATAACAAGCAATCTAAGCATCTAAGAATTCAAGCATTCAAGATCAGTTATTCAAGAATTTGGATCCATCATTAATATTCAATCATTATATCAAAGATATTGTTGCATCATGTGTGTTGTTGTGCTAATATTTATGATATAGGGTTTTGATTCAAGGAAGGAATTCAAGTCCATATCTCTCGATTTTTCCTTTGATTCCTATCCATATCCATTGCAACCATTTCACACAAGTTTGTAGACTTTACAACAAGGTTTTGATCTAGGTTGAAGACTCAAAGATCTTTTGAATTGAAAATTTCCATTGCAAAGTTTTCATCTTCACAAAAACTTTCTTACAAGCCAGATTTGAAGGTTTCAAACCCTGCGATCATAGAAGAAGGAAGAGCAGGCATCAAGCCTTAGGGCCACACTTAGGTATTTTAGAAATTCAAATAGGGACTCAGAAAACATTAAGGGCGCCATAGACCTCCTCGGGGTATTTTTCATAAATTCTTCTAGATCTAGTTCCAATATTTGAAGATTTTGTGTCTACCCTAAAAAAAATAGTGAGACTAAGACAATAGTAAGGCCATCTTAGTTCTCCATAACATGTTTTAGTAGTTTCTTTGAATTTATGAAATCCTTACAACATCTCTAGACTTTCTAGGTACATAAATCTTAACTCCCTATTTCATAATTTCATTATTTTTCCATCCTTCATTTAGCTTGCATTATTAGGTTTTATGAGTTGAATTCTTATTTGTATTTTCCAAGCTTTTGCTTGGTGGTGAACCCCTTGAAGTTGGGAAATCCACCTCCTAGGTCTTCCTTGTTGTGAATGGACTCACCTTGTGAGGTTTATAGTCAATCTAGCTAGGAATCCTAGGACATTATTGAATGAATGTATGTGAAGAGTGGTATTCTTTATCACCCCATTTCAACATACGTTTTAGTTCCCCAGGATGAGACCTTTCACTTGTCCCTTCTTTGAGAAATTAGGTACAATGTTCCCAAGGATGTGACCTTGTATTCATCCTCTCTTGGAGATATTAAGCATGATGTTCCCTAAAACGATACCTCGCATGAATGAAGCAAAATCCCTTTGAACATTTTTCTTTCCTATTGCATTTTTATTTTTCTGCCTTATTAAAGTCATAGAGGTATCACTTTGATATGGTTCCTTGGGGATCACCTAGTGAACAAATAGCTTCACTAGCCCTTGTGAGCATACATTTTTTTACCTTATTAAATTCATGGAGGTATGGCTTTGATATGGTCCCCTATGGCTTACCTAGTGAACATCTAGGTACACTAGCCCTTGTGAGTGTGTATTTTGTTTGCATAGTGGACATCACGTTCCACTTGTAAACCTTTCTTGGACAAACAATGTAGACCCATTCCATAGTGTGTTGGATGGTTACTTGAAGCTTGATCTGTTGTATTTTCCTTTTTCTTTTCCCTTTCTCTTTTTTCTATCTTTGATGGTGTATGTTTGCAATCTGGTTATGGCTTCATTTATCATTTGCATGTGTGTTCATTTTTTCTTATGTTGAGTTTCCATAGGATCTTGATCTTGGGGGCTTTTCCAGCTTCTTAGTTATTGTCATCCTATCTTACTAGCATTTGTACATTTAAACCCTTCTTGATTGTGTGGTTGGCTACTATAGTGTGAGTTTGAAGCAAGTTCACCCTCTCACTAAAGTGTGGGATAAATTTAGTGTAGTAAAATGCATACCCTCTCATTTTCACACTTGTTTTGGATCACCTTGCTTTATTTATCCTTATGCCTTAATTGGTCCTATTTTTCACCCACAAGCTTAATGAACTATATCTTTTTATGGATAATCTCGACAATCATCAATGGGGAAACAATAATTTAATTATTATCTTTGAGTGTCCTTGATTTTTGGTTTGGGACTAACATGTCACCTAGGGAATCTTTGTCCCCCAAAGGTCTTTGGACCCTAATTTTGAATACACCTTACAAAGGTCCATTTTTGAAGTTTATGCCCTGAGATTCATGCCTCAGGACTAAGATTCCACCTAGGCTATCTTAATCCCCCTTGAGGTATTTTTGGGATTCAATTTAAAACTCTAATAGGATTTATCCTCCTTTAATTAATGAATTCATATGCCGACTTGTTGTAGTGTAATTATGGGATATTAAGGATAGATAAGTATAAATAGAAGGTTATTTCATTCATTTTCATACAAGTCTTTTTTTAGAGCATCCATTGTCACATAATTGAGTTCATAAGAGCATTCAAGAGAAATTCGTCAAGAATTTGGAACCATCATCAAGATTCAAGCATCATATCAAAGATCTTCTTGCATCATGTGTGTTTTTGTGCTAACATTTGTGATGTATGTTTTTGATTCAAGCAAGCAATTCAAGTCAAGATCCATCAAGGATTCAAGAATTTTAAGATCTACATTCAAGCTAGCCACTTCACACAAGTTTACAGACTTTACAACAAATGTTTCAAGGTGAGTTGTAACATTGCATTTTGTTCATTCATCATTTCCCTCCATTCTATTTCATTCCAATGTTTAATTACCAACAAGGGGTTTGACCAAGGAAAACCTCCATTTAATAACAATCAACAAGTTTTTCCTCTCTTGCTTTTTTTTGATTGCAAATTTAGGTTGAAGACTTGAAGATCATTTGAAGTGCAAATTTTCAAAGTTTCATTGTAATTTTTTTGTGCAACACAAGGGAAGACAACTGAGAGGGGAGCTGAATCATTTGTCACAAAAATTATACAAATTAAACTTATTCTCAGATTTGATATATAAACATGAAGGCATAAAAAATTACCACATAAATAACACATATAACACTAAGATTTTTTATGTAGAAACCCTATTAGGAGAAAAACCATGGAGGTAAATCCAAAATATTATACCTTGTTAAAACTATAAAAGTATTATAAATGGGTTATGGACATGCATTTAGGCACACTGCCTAGAGCTCACTACTCAAACACAAAAGGATTACTAGCCAAAGGAAGACTCACTATCTTACAGTCACATTTGGATTACATCAAAAATAATTTGAACTAAGAAAATACCATCTTCTAATGCCTGGTTACAATTCTAGTTATGCACATAAACACTTTCATCGGCCCACTCTTCTTCACACTTTACTTCTGCCTTCGAAAGATTAGAACATTATTCGCACACAAAACTCTACGTACATCACACACTATGCCTTTAAAATGGTATAAACAATTGATCATATAGATCCGCAACTAAGGATAGGGTATGTGTAGGATCATCATGGAAAAAATAGGGCCTTAAGTGGCAAAAAATTTAGAAAAATTAGAGTTAGGAAAGTTGACATAAAAATTTGAATAAGTTATCTATATTATTTCAAAAATATTTAAGAATAGAATCTGTAGCAAATTTAATGTAGTTTCTAAACTATTAGGTTTGTTTAAAAAAGTAAAAAATCTATTTGGTGAAAATTTGAAATTTCAATGTAGTGGTACTTAAATTTCAAGGAAAAAATAAGTAGGTGTCTGTCTGACACCCTAGTCACAATAAAATGATAATATTTTTTTATAAGATGTTGGATATAAGTAGATGACTCATGCCCTGATGTGATGCATACTTTTTAGTAATTTTTTTCCAAGTAAATAATTAATGATGAATTTTTTATTACAACTTTGTAAAAAATATCAAAACTCGTATGTCTAACCACCATAAGTAGAGGACTCATGTCCGGATGTGATGCATTTTTTTTGTAATTTTTTTCCAAGTAAACAATTAATTATGAATTTTTTATTACAACTTTTAAAAAATATAAAAACTCGTATGTCTGACCACCTTAACTTGGTCAAAACTTCATGAAATTTATTTTTTCTTTTTTAAATCCTATAGTATGTGAAGCATAGAATGTGACGCATGTTTTGGATTCAAAAAATATAATACCGTTTGAAAGTTATAGATGTTTTTCAATCAGCCTATCGATCAGGACTTTAGTCATAATTCTAATAGAAAATGAATAATAATTATTTATTAAATTAAAATTAAAGCATAATTTATATTGGTGGAAAGCTGAAAATATCCTCTAAAAACCCTTTTCGTTTCATCAATTTTGGGTAAAAAAAAGTCGTCAACCACATACCCTACAAATACCCATAATATTGCCACTTTTTGGCCCATCATGATCCTACACATACCCATTAAAAATTGTATATGTCGAGGATATTGAGAAAATTGTAATAAGAAGTGTTGTAGGTTGTCAGTGGTGGAGTGAAGTTCTTTCTGTCAGTGTGATCAATACATTGTTGTTCAGAGGTTGTGGACAAAAGGGTTTCTTGTTGAGTATATCCAATTTATCCATGTCAAGTTTTAGAGATCCGTGTGAAGATTTGATCAAGTTATGGAGATTTGTATTTTGACAATTTTTTTGTTACTTTAGTTTGTGTTCCTAAATGAAGATTATGTGATTTCAATAAGTTCAATTGTTGTGGATGCTTCTCTGGTGTTTCATGATTTATGTGGATGTTTCTAGCTTGTTATCTATCTATGTTACACATCTGCATTGATTGTTGTGCTCATGATTCAAGATTTTCTCTTGCATGTTCATGTTTTTCATGTTCTTGGCCAACAAGGTGTTGAAGCATGTTGTGGAACTTTAAGGAGTAATTAATTGAAGTGGTTCATGTTTGAGGATGTTATTTTCGGTCTTCACTATGTCATGGCTAACCTTGGTTGATTCGCATGATTAATCTTTATTTGATCTAAGCCGACTATTTGTATTCATTTTATTTCTTTGGAGCTGATTTATAGTGATGTAATTTCTTCTTGTGGATATATATAAGTGATTTTTTTATCATTTGGAATTGTGTTGGAGTGTGCAAGTGTGAAGTGTGTGAGTCATGTTTGTGAATATTGTTCAAATCATTCGAAGGAAGAGCAGAGAGTTAAGAAGAGTGAAGAAGAGTGAAGAAGTATTCATGTGCTTAACCGGAATTGTAACTAGGCATTAGGAGGTTTTATTTTATTAGTTCAAAGTCTAATGGATTTAATCAAAACCTTTTGTAAGACAATTTGTCTTCCTTTGTAATTGAGGAGTGAGCTCTAGGCAGTGTGCCTAAATGCATGTGCATTCCCCATTCATATTTCCTTATACTTTTAACAGGGTATAATCTTGTGAACTAACCTCCACTATGGTTTTTTCCCTTACAAGGTTTCCATGTAAAAAATATTGGTGTTATGTGTGCTTCTAATGTGTTGTTCATTTATGCTTTCATGATTAATAATCAAATATGAGAATAAGGTTAATAAGTTGAATAAGTTTGAAATTCGGTGACAACTAATTCACCCCCCCTCTCAGTTGTCCACCCTTGAGTTGCCAACAAAAAGTATGTTCCTTAACATATGAAGCTTGTCTATTCCATTAACAATGTAATTTTTTTTTATCTTTCCAAGTTAGAGGGAGAGTTGTACGAAGCTTGAAGTGAGCTCGAAGGATTTTGATCAAAATGGCTAGAGAGTATAACACTAAAAGCTATAGAATCCCTATTGAGATAAAAGGTTTTGAAATAAAATTCTCAGAAGAGGTAACAAAAGAATAAATGGCAAAAGCTTTTCACATAACTTGTCCAAGCCTTGTTGATTGCATCAAAATTGTGATAGCTAAAGAAATAATTCGGCTAGATTCACCTAGACTTTTGTTCCCATCAAACTTACTCTCAATTTTTCTGTCAAATGCCATAGATTTGCTTCAGTCTTTTATTGGATTAAAAATAGTATACTTAGTATTAGTTTTACCAGATGCAGTAGGGGAAAATGACCTAAAGGTAGCACAAAAATATAATTTGGACTTGGTAGAAGCATATGTAGCAGGCACCTTTCCGAGATGCTACCTCAAGGAGAAGCAAGGTTTTGTAGTTGTGTATGGAGCAATGAAAAAGGGATAAAGAGATGATGAACCATGGTTGTATCAAATGATACCAATGCACTCTGAAGAATTGGGGTAGGAAATGGTTGACATGATTAAAGAAAAATATTTTTCACTCTCTTATATTTTGTGTAGGAGGAAAATTGTTGTGGCTCACATTAACCGACCACTGGGGAGACATGTAGAAGAATGGGAAAAGGGACAAGGTGATAATTTGCTTGACTTGAATGAAGTTGCACATAATACAAATGAAGATGCAAAGGATATGATGGAGTAAAGTTGTAGAAAATGATGAAGCAAATTTTGTAATATGCAAAATAGACAAGTATATGAGCATATGAATGATAGGTAATTAATATAGATGTTAGTTCGTTGATTACTACATACCTGTAATATATACAGTCATCGATGAGATATGGTTACCAATACTATAATTCTTGTATTTTGTAAGACCCATGCCTTTTACCAATAAAAAGGCCTAGAATAATTTTTTCATTTAGCAAATAGTGGTTAAATATATAGAAAATTACACAATGACATATATTTACTTTTTTCATTGAAGATTTTAAAGGAGAATTTTTATTTTTTTCCTGATATATTTTTTTTTTGTTTCTGGTGTTGGATAAGTATATGGGAATGAGACATCTACTTACTTACCTTTTCTATTGAAGATTTTAAAGGAGATATTTTTTTTTAATTTTTGGTGGTGGTGGATAAGTATATGGGAACTAGACATGCGCTCATATGTTTTTCTTCTTGATATTTTTCTTTTTGTTTCTGCTACGGTGGTGGATAAGTATATGAGAATGAGACATGTACTTAATTTTTCTATTGAAGATTCTAAAGGAGATATTTTTTCTTCCTACTAATATTCTTTTTGTTTCATAAGTATATGGGAACAAGTGGCTATAATAGAAAAGCCTATTTCCTAACATGCACATTGGATATATTTCTTAATCTAATTAACATTTAAAATATAATATGATTGTCAATGTGTCCTTGATTTGTTGGTGAAGTTGAATCATTCTTAATGAGCTCACGAGGGATCAAGTCTTATTGAGTGCAAGGCTTCAACATCATAAGGGATGAGTCTACAAATAATTTGTGACCTCCATCAATATATATATATATATGATTTGGACTTTAATTAATTAGGTCATCAAATAATGATTACAATTATGAACAAAATGTCAAATTTATAATTAAAATTTAAAATATATATGATTTGGAATTGAATTAATAAATGACTAAATAACCCCAAAAAAAAACATAAAATCTTAGATTAGGTTACGAAATAATGGGTTAATATATATGGACAAAATGTCAAAGTTATATCGCAGAGAGAGTCCTATATGAGAACGAGTTTGATGCAGAACTAATTATAAATATAATTAAAATTTAAAATATAAAATGATTTGGAATATAATAGTTAGGTAGAAAAAAACATAAAATCTTAGATTAGGTCAGGAAATAATGATTATAATTATGGACAAAATGTCAAATTTATAAGACACAGAAAGCCCTATGTTAGAGCGAGGTTGGTGCAGAACAAAGCTGAGAAGTCAAGCAAGCCATCTTAATGGAAGTGCTCAGATCTCAATCTGAAACGACCCTTGAGAATCTATTTGCCATGAAGGGCGGAACTGAAGATTCTAGTTATGCTAACAATTCTTCAGCTCAGGTACACAACACCTATTCAATTTTTCTACTTTGAATATGAAACAAATATCGTCCTCTGTTCTGAAAGTCGACAGTCTGGCCGTTCTTGTCAACTTCTTTTGCCTAAAGATCGAACAATTTTTACTTAACTCTTTAAATGTTAGGGATTTAAATCTGTTAGATGCTGGTTTCAAGATGGATTATTTACAGGTATATGTATTTGTTACTCTGAACTCTTTGTTATTATACTAAATCTAGATTTGGAAAATTTGCTGGCACAGTTAAAGGGGATTGAAGCTGTGAAACCAATCCTGGAACGAAGCATTTATGAGAATATGAGACTGAAGTTTAATGGAGCAGGCATATTGAGGATAGCAGATTTCGGGTGTGGAACGGGGCGAAATACGCTTGTGGTAGCAGACACCATTGTCAGAGCTCTGCAAAGCTCACTTGAGGAAGGGGAAATGCCCGAATTTGAGTTTTATTTCGTTGACTTACCGTCAAATGATTTCAATTTGCTGTTTCGAATGTTGCCTCCGCTTCGACAAGGCTGTGCCGATGCAGACGGCCAGGATGATGGTGATCACAATCCACTCGCTGCAAGATCTTATTTTGCAGCGGCCGTGTCTGGATCGCATTTCAGACGTCTCTTTCCAAAAAAAAGCTTGCACTTCTGTCATTCTTCAGCCAGTCTCCAGTGGATGTCACGGGTGAGTAATAAAAATGAATAACTTCTCTATAGATAAATATGATACGCTTTTCCACTGGAATGAGATGATAAAATGTATATGCAGGTACCAGAGAGTGTTCAACAGAGAAGCTCACCTCGTGTGTACGTTTCAAGCGATTGTGAGGAGGCAGTGGGTGCTGCGTATCTTCACCAGTTTAACAAAGACTTCACAGAGTTTTTAATCGCCCGGGCAGAGGAGATAGTTGATGGGGGATGTGTGTTTATAACCCTGCCGGGTCGTAAGGCAGGCACCCAAATAATAGAGGAGCAAGGAGCATTAGGTTATATTGCACGCGACCTAGAACATGCGTTTGAGGAGCTAGTCAATGAGGTTGAAATAATGCATACATACTCTCTCATTTTTCCCTTTTTCTTCGTCTGTTCACTTGTTCTCTCAAATAACATATAATTCATGGTTTTTTCACACCTTATCATGAATTTTAATTTTGGAATTTTCCAGCGCGATTGGTTCTTTAGAGGTGAAATTCTAACGGTTATCAACGTTTGTAGTTAAAGGGTAATAAGAGTATGCAATTACACTACTTTTTGACTGGAAACATGAGTATGTTTTAAGTTTAATTAAAAAGTTAACAGTCAAGTAAATAGTATTTTAAATTATATTATGTAGTAGTTTTTGTGATATGATTGGAATTTTGCATTGGCAGGGTATTATTGAAAAACAGAAATGGGAATCATTTAATATGTTTTTTTTTGGTCCAAGTTTAGAAGAGGTGGAGAGTATTGTGAAGAAAGAGGGATCATTTGCAATACAGAGCCTAGAAATTGTGGGAGGATTTTCTCTATATTCTATGACACATTCGGAAGAGAGAAAGAGGTTATGATTGGAAGATTTGTCGCAAATCTGTATAGAGCAGGGTATGAAAATATTTTGGAACCTCATTTGGGAAATGAGAGATTGATAGATGAATTCTTCTCTAGAATTGCTAAAAGAGCTTCTCTTCTATTTGAGGAATATCTCTCCAGAAAAATAGAGCTTGTTGTTGCTCTTCTTACTAAGAAAAGCACACACAATAACTGTAATTAATAAACAATGTAAAAAATCTCTTGATTAGATATTATGTAAAATATAACAATATTATGCTTATATATTAACTATCAATCAGATGTAACATATATTATTCTTAGTGTTGTATTTTATTCTTAAAATATATATTTTATTTATCTTATATATTAATTTGCAAATTAGTGTTGCTAATTATATTATTAATATTTGTGAATATTTTTAAAATTGTAAAATTTTATATTTTTATTGTTAAATATATTTTAGTTTTTTAAAAAAATAAAAAAAAATTTGCAATAAATGATTTGAGGATTTAAATATTATTTAAATATTTAAATAATTTTTTTATAAAAAATTTCATAAATAATTTATATACTCTTTCAAATTAGTAATCTGTGCAATACATTTATGTCCCTTTGCATGAGAATTTTTTGAAAAAAATAGTTGCATTTTTATTTTGTACAGTTTTATCTATAACTTTGTACTAAAGTAAACTAATTCCATTGTTGGGTCTCAAATCAAACAATCTCATTCAGAGCAAGCGGCATAGTTGTAATCCCTGTGATATTTGATTTCTTGAGGGTTTCACAATTATGTTAGCGTAGCTTATTATTACATCAATTGTCTAACTAGTAAATAAAGAGAAACTTGGCAGCAATAAAGAGAAATTGAAGAGTGCCATATTCTAATTCAACTATAAAAGGTTTGCTTAATACTAAACGTCTAGAGACATTCATATAAAATTTAATCTTGTTTGCTATACAAAAACATTGATTCTTATCACAGAGCCCATAAATACAGACATGTCGTGGTTTTTTCTCTTGAAATCAATGACAAAATGAAGGATGCGTACAACATTGTCGGATTATCCCAGGCAATGAAATAAGCCGTCGAAATTTTTTGTTCTATGGAGGTTTTACTAAAAACATGGTCTCATTAGGTGGACTGTGTGCTAGAACATCGTTTTATCTGCGCACTTGTTGGTGCCTTGACTAAGGGTGAATTGTATTATGAATTTATACAGAATCAACTAGCTTCAAGTGGCAATCTATAAATATCAAAACATGTGTCTGAATATTTAAAAGGTTGGATCCTTCTCATGAAGCTTAATAATGAGTTGACAGGTCAGAGAAATTTCACATATAAAGAGAACATCAGCAGACTTAAAAATATTATCTTGGTCATGTTCGAACATGATACAGTTTTGATCCAATGAGAAATTTGTATGGTTTTGATATTATCGTGATGGTAAATTCAGTGTGATATTACCTCTACAGAAGATTGTTCTCTCTAAAGAAGAAGATTGGATTGCGATTGAATGATGTTAGAAGAAAATAAATATATAGCTATACCTAAAAATCACCTTGGTATCACTCATGATTACATGCTTCAGTACATTGTTTCATACTCAAAAGATGCAAGTGCACATGAATTGGTTAAACAATTTAGTTCTAGAGCCATATGGATTGAATGTATAAAATCATACAATCGAAATACATTTTCATTGGAGCCATGATGCTTTGGACGATGGTGGATCTCTATCATCTCAAGATAGTTTCACTTTGAAATGGTTTTTTTGTATGGGAAGCATATGTTTTTGTGTTTTATTATGTCCTCTTTGTTGATTCCTACATAATTGAAGAATGCATATATTATGAAGTTTGTTTGTTTGAAGATGGAAAAGGATTTGGTGAACTCGATATGGACGGTTGTCCAAATAATTCAAGAGTTGTAATCGAGGGAATTATACCTTTCTGAGGATCATGAGACAAATTGATGCAACGATGGATTGTTGTCCATTAATTTGAGAGATCTCTGATGTAGGAGTTTGATGACATGGTTATCCTAGAACTCGGGAATTTAGTTGGGGAGATACACCTTTCTAAGGGTTATGAGGCAACTTGATGTTCTTCCACCTAATTTAGGATTTTCTTCTTTAGAGAATAAATTTCTCAAGTATTTGTATTTATTTTGTGTAATCGTCATATTTTGTTATAAGCTCTATGAAAACTTTAAGGGGGGTCTCTTGACAAGGTAAAATTTGAGGTTTTAGGGGTACATTTTCAAGAACAATGTAATAAGGGGGGTAATGTTAGTGTAGCTTAATACATTGTCTAATAAGGAGGGTTTCCTATGTGAATTTTCAAAGGCCATAACTTTTGATCAGGAGGGTTAATTGGGCCCATTTTCTTAATTGAATACTTTGAAGAGAAATACATAATTGGTACCCCATAGGTGGTGCAAAAATACAACAATTTTTTTTTTTATGCCAAAAATCAATTCTAAATCTTAGAAATTATTGTTTTCTATTTTATATCCCAATTATTTAAAAAAAAAATCTTAAAATTAGGTGAAAGAATGAGACTTTTTGAACATTCCCCCACTTTTCAAACACCTTGCAGGAGAAAAGAGAGTATTATCACCATTATTCAAATTTATAGGAGTTGAGAGATCATAAACTCATAACATCACCTAAATTTAGTTGCACTCAACAACTTCACTAGTGCACTAGTAACATTCTTTAAATTGTAAAAAAAAAAATCAGCGTCACCCACCCATTTTCTATCATATCCTAGAAAAAATTCAATACTATATATTATATTTTTTCTTTGCATGAAAGGTTGTTTCTTCTTACCAAAGATATGGATCTTTGATTGTCATTTTGAACCATATGTTGGAATATGAAGTCAATTTTGTTGTTATTCCTCCGTGATGGATAGTTGACATAGAGACATAGTTGACTCTCTATTTTTGGCCATTTTGCCAAATGCTTGACATGTTGTATGAGTCATACTTACTATTTTTGGATAGTTGTGTTAGACTAGGACTCTACAACTCAGTTTTCTTATACTCTGTTGAAGTCATGTTTTCTATAACTTTTCAGAAGATTGATGTAATTGCAAATTTCTTGAAAAATAAAATATGAAAGATCTTTTCTCATGGTTTTTTCTTGGTATAATTTTACTAGGTTTTCTACGTAAATATTTCTATTAATAATGTGCTTATTGTTTTTCTCAATTTTATACACAATAAATTTTCTTACACCATATAGGCTCCTATCTCCAATCAAATATCTAAAAATAATATCTTACATAAATCCATATGGCTTAATTACAACAATGAGTTACTACCATGCACTTTACTTTTATATGGATAAAGTTACCATACCTTATTTCTTACACATCCAACTAATAGCAGAACCTAATATAGTGAAATATATCAATTGGTAGATCTTCCATTACCAATATATTTAGCTTGATCTAAATGTATAACTCCATAAAAATAAAAATAATGTTTATCCCTTGTAGGATAATTATGATAGCATAAGAATTACTCATGCTCATAAGCCCAAATGTGCAGCAGTGTCACCCCAACTCCTGTGTTGCATGCACAATAGTATACCACGAAGCATGTCATGATAAAGTGAGAGCACAACTAGGTTGGACCAGGTGTATACTCTCATATCCTCCATCATACATGACCAAACTATGCCCGAGCCAACATTGAATCCTCTAGATCATCTATCATGTACCAAACCCTTGAAATCAATGCTCCCATGAATATCATCAAGTCTAGAGCAATATCCTTGTAGGCATGCAAATCAATTTGGTCACTATCAAGCTCATACTCATCTACATCAATCCCCTCAAATATGGCATCACCTCCAGCCCCTGTGCCATAAACAATCCTCTCACCATGGACGGGGATCTATAGAATCCACCACACATCCTCGAGTCACTGTTGCCTCTCTAGTAGGTAGGTGAAATGAAGATGTATCACTCTGCCGCCACTTGAAAAAATCTATCATCATCACCAAGTCTATACGAATAACTAGCATGTGTGGTACGAACCCGAAACTAATGGCACCCAAGAAAAAAATCACCTCATCCGTAAAGTCTCTTGCACAATGAAGAATATGCCATCGATGCTCCTTGGATAGGAGTGGGTGAAGAACCTCCTACAGTCATGAAGTGCACCACGTCAAAATTTCTAGAAAATGATGAAAAAAATATAAGTCTAAACCCTAACAATGCAGAAGTAACTTTGTCTTCAAGAGCGACACTCTAATATTGTTTATAATAGTGACACTAAAAGCAAAAGTGGCACAATTTCTCAAAAGTGAATCGGCATTTTGAGGTAGCACCATACCTATATCAAATCATGCAGCACTTAATGACAAAGGACGATCGACATTTGAGAGCAATGCTATACCTAAATTTTTCTATTTGATGTAACCTTACAAAGGTGAGTCAACATTTTTGGTGCAATGCCCTATGTAAATCTTGCCATGTGAAGCTGTCCTAGAAGGGTGGTGCTCTAGCATCAATAGCGATGTTGATTAGAGAAAATGTGACACAATATAGCACCACTTTTGACTGACACTTTTGGACCCTAAAAAATGCATTAAAAACATGAAAAATGAGAAAAGTTTTGATTTGCGTACCAGGGGTCCTATGTTTGGAGGTCATTGGTACGCACAAACTTGATATGTGTGATGCTAGGGAAGCACATGACTATCCATAGCATCAAAGACTTAGAGAAAAATTGCAAGAATTCTTTAAAGACAAGTGATCAGATGAATTCAAATGACCCTTGCACTCTTATTTAAGCATGAAAAATAAGGTTTTCTTCCCTAATTGAGGTGGGAAGCTAGGATTTTGAGTCTGTTTATTCATTTTTTGAGCCATGATGCCTTTGTTGACCATTTTTTAGCATCTTGAGCACGTTTTTGCATCTTGTAGTCTATTTTCTGCAGTTGAACCTTTATTGAATCTTAATCAAGAGATTGACCTAAAATTGAAATTTTTGCCCAATCTCTCGAGGGGGTAGTGTAGCAATGTAATTCCTTCCACTGGGGTAGTAGTGGGGCATCCAAAAAATAAGGAATTTTTTGATGATCTTGGTAGCAACATCAACTTTGAAGAGCGTCAGTCTTTGAACCAACATAATAGGTACCTTGCTTCAAAGAGGGTCCAAAAAATGTAGACACTTCAAATAGTCCTGATTGATATTATGCATCTGAGTCTGATTACTAACTTCATTTCTTCCTAAATTAGTTGTATTTAATTAAATTGATCACCTTCTCCTATTAATCAAATAATTAAATTTATCATGTTAATTCATCCTCTTCTCACTAATTTTCATCTTATTTAATTAAATAAATCAAACTATATAATTAAAAATCCTATGTCCTCTCATTTAATTAAATAAATTCAACTATTTAATTAAATGTCACAAACCCCTAACCCACCTAAGTTAGTTAATTTTGGATTAATTAACCTCAAACTACTTGCTAATCTTCATTAGCAAATCCTTTAGCTTTTGACTCCACCTTGGTTAAATAAGCCTATGCCTTATTAACTCCCCTTGCACATGAAATTAATTTCCTATAATTAAATTAATAAGCATTTTCCTCACAAATGGATATTCCATGGGAATATTCTCTCAACAACCCACTTGTTGACTTTTCTTCCAAAGGCTTTAAAAGCCTCTTACAAATGCATTTAATGCCTCTTACAAAGGCATTCAATTCCTCTTACATGCCATCTTGTCTCTTACAAGGGCATTTAACCCTCTTACATCCTCACCAACATTCCCTTAAATTCTCAACCACATTCCTTAAATTCTCTCTTGCACCCCCTTATACAAGCCACCTAAGCATTAACTCCTCTTACGCATCCCTCTTCCCAAAATGTGCTCACAAATGTGTGAGCACATATCCCTATTGCTTTCATTAGCCTTTTGAAACTTGTCACAAGGCTAATCATCCTCATCTTAGTCCCACATTGCCCAATTCACCTCTTCTTCCAACCCTTGAGTCCTATAAATAGAGGACTTCTCTATGAAGAAGGGATCCACTTTTGAAAGCATTGTTACTCTACTCATTTTCATCCACAATCACATACTTTCTATGTCATTCTAGCTTGATTTCATCACCACATTGCATCAATTTCGTCACTTTACATCAATATCTTGGAGCTTGTCCACTAAGGGATTGAGAAAGGGCCACTTTCCATATCAAATTGATACCAATCCCCTATGGGACGAAGGTTTGATGTACTTAGATTTGTTTACATGCTTTCATTTGCTTATGTTTCATTCTTTGCTTCATGTTTTCATCTCTTTGTATGATCAAGAATCTCATAGGAAATGATAGTTTATGCTTGGTAATGCGACTAACCTTGTTTGTTTTGTCCATGATTAGCTAGGTATGAATTCTCATTCTCACACCAAACAAACAAAAGAAAGTATTCCTCTTTGAGTATGCGCAAATTACAAGTTGGAGAAGGATTCAAGATCTTAAATAGAAATTTTACATTGTTGCATTTGTTGCATTCATTGTTTCCAAATCATAGAAACTCAAGTGCAAAATTTATTTCTGACTTTTTGATAGTGAAATCTATACAAAAAATCTCTGATCTTACTTCAAAAGACTGCAAAAAGTATTTTTGGAAGCCTTGACTAGGACCCATTCGCGCTTGGGTGAACTTGTCCTTCAACAATTCTCAAAATCAACTTTTAATGCTAGGTACATGTGTCTAGACCCTTCCTCGAACTACATGCAAATTGTCAATTCGATTTTTGTATCTTTGGAATCTTGCATTTTATCACCTAGGTCTTATTGTGCACTTAGTTTGAACATTGTAAATCATGTGATAAGGTTTCAAATTTTCCTTTTTGTCTTAAAGGAATGAGATCTAGTTCTAATTAACTCATCTTTGAGGTTGAATGTAAATCATTACACCTTGTGATCTATTTCCTAATAAATTTCCCGTAGGGAAAGACAACTATTGTGGATCTTTAAAGTCCTATTTAGTGTCCCTCTTTCCCCACATTTCACTATGAAAAATATTATTTATTGATGAGATTATATAAATACAAGCTATGTAGTTGTTATTGTCTCCATTCCTGTGATGTAATATTTATTTGAAATGAATAATTAATGATTATGATTTTTTTCACAAATATTGTTGTGTATTAATTATTTGTTTATATTAGTCTTCAATTTAGAATCAATATAATTATTTCATTAAAAATAATGAGAAACATTATTATTGTAAGGGGATTATTAAGTTGGATTCTATCTGTATGAAATATTTTTTTGTCATATTCTTGTAAGGAAATAATACTAAGTAAAGGAATCATGACCACCTAAAATATTTATTGTTATAAAAAGGGTGCATTATGTAATTACTCCATGTTCCCTAAAATAGGTGTGAATTCATCTCTAAGTATTCGTCCCAACCCATAAAATTAATGCAATGATAAGTCTAAATGAATTGTAATTTATTTCTCTAATTTTATTTAAATATTCATACATAAATATCATAGCTATAAGTAATAGACCATTTGTGTTTACAATTTTATAAATCCTTGTAATAATGTATGAAAATTCTTATCTACTTCACACTATGATAGAATTACATTGTGTATCTCCAATCATTGTTGCAAAGGGTCACCCACCTTGTTCTTGAAGAGGAAAAAGTGTAAGATAAATTGATCTTAGGAATTTATTTTCTAGGTTATCAATAATTTTGAGCATAAGAAACAACAATATTTATCTAAAAACACATGAAAATATGTTATAGAATATGCTACAAATTTATTATCCAAGGTTCTATAATCTAAGGATGCATGATTTAGTGACTGTGTTACATTCTATAAGCTAATTTTGTTCCACTCTTCTTCAAATATGTACTTACTAGCAAACTCTTTGTGGCTATATAAGTGAATTAGTATGTATATTTAGGTAAGTTCATGGAATTTGGGAAAAAAAAGGGGTAAAAATTGGCAATATTTTCTATTAATCAGCTAAAATTTAATTTAGATGAGTAATTGGGATGTACAAGTCAAAATTTAAATATATGATACAACAAGAATTATAGTATCATAATTTTTATTTTTATTTTCTAACCTACTAAATATTTTTAAAAGTAGTTAATATAAAGTAGTGAAGTATTGATCACACAAAGAATTATTCATTCTTTTGTCACTAAAATATAACATATTGTCTTCCCCCCCTATTATTTTTGTTTATTAAGTATTTTTAAAGTTTAGTTGATGAAAATATAGCCTAGAGTGAGAATTACAAGTTCTATATTTATTAATTTGTTTTTATTAAATATGTTATTTTTTATGATTTTTTAGAGTAGATTTATCCTAAAGATTATATCACTAAGTGTGCATCATGTAAATTGCACAAAATAAATTAAAATTTTATTTTTGATGTAGAATAAAGCATAGAAAATTTGTGATTTTTTAAAAATTTGAATAACAAGGTTAATTTGAAAAAAAATTCAAAATATATGTACTAGAAATATGAAGAATTTTTTTTTCTTTTTAAAAATACCTTAATTATTGAAAATATTAAAAAAGGTTTATGGCTACAAAGATATAAAGTAAGTCTTCATTTTCTATGCGGTTTTATAAAATTTTATAACAAAACTTGTAAACTTAATTAGGTTGAAGTTCCAATTTGATTTTTTTTATGTTAAAAACATGAATTTATAAGGTACATGTCGGCTTGAAAACCCAAGCCTAAATAAGAGGAATCATAAACAAAATTAAATTTACAGAAATATAAGTGCATATGTTTTAAAACACATTGACATTATGCTTTTCATAACACAAAAAAATTATGCAAAAAATGTCAATACTAACAACTAATTTTTTCCCCATTTCCATGCACATACCTACCAAAACTTTTACTTCCGTGAGCGCAGCAAGTAAAAATTGATTATTGGATAATATTCACCTAGATTTATTTACATTTGAATCTTAGTGTCTTCTTGTTCAAAGCACATCTAGGAATTTTTTTAAATTGCTATACTTAATGTTCTTGCTAGTCAAACCCTTAGGATGACCATTTTAAGGACTATGTAATGATGATCAAAGACAACAAGTATCTATGTCATGGATGTATGATATATGTTGATTTGATTTTTCAATAATATGACAATGATCCTATAAATGTTTTAATAGTAAATTATTACTAGATTCCTTTGATGTCCTTAATTTTCCACATAATTTATAATGAATGAATAAATACATTTTAAATTCAACTACATAGCACACAAAGCAACATAAATATGCACTAAGTCAATTTATAATGGTTAATGAGAAAATGAATAAGATGCAATTTGAATTGTGAATTTCACAAATTTGACAATTCATATTTAAAACTATGGATATATAAAATCAAGTTTATACCCAAATATATTATCCAAAGTGAAAAAAAAAAGATTTTAAAACACTAACCAATCTCTAAATATAACAATAAAATCTAAATAAAATAATCAATAAAATATATTACCTAAAAAGTTATTACAATATAACTTGGGCATGTAGTTTTCTGATTTACAATTAGTAATGTACATATCCTTAAAAAAACAACTCAAATATTTGAAACTGTATAATTAATAATGTAACTACTTAAAAAAAGTTAACCCAAATAATTGAAATCTGGGTGGAGCACACTTCTGAAGACTGGTAGATTAAAAAGGTCTAGAATACTCTTTTTCATTTATCAAATAGTGGTTAAACATATAGAAAATTACCAGTTGAATTGACATCTACTTACTTTTTCTATTAAAGATTCTAAAGGAGATATTTTTTCTTCTTAATATTACTAGTTGAATTGACATCTACTTACTTTTTCTATTAAAGATTCTAAAGGAGATACTTTTTCTTCTTAATATTTTTTTTTTGCTACTGCCGTGGTGGATAAGTATATAGGAATGAGACATATACTTACTTTTTCTATTGAAGATTCTAAAGGAGATATTTTTTCTTCATGATATTTTTCTTTTTGTTTCTGGTAGTGATGCATAAGTATATGAGAACTTATTTTTTCTATTGAAGATTTTAATGGAGATGTTTTTTTCTTTCTTATATTTAAAATGTAAGATGATTTGAAATTTAATTAATGAATATTTGGATACTAGAAAAGACATAAAACCTTAGATTAGATCATCAAATAATGATTATAACTATAGACAAAATGTCAAATTTATAATTAAAATTTAAAATATAATATGATTTGGAATTGAATTACTAACTAATGATTATAATTATAGAAAAAATGTCAAATTTATAATTAAAATTTAAAATATAATATGATTTGGAATTGAATTAATAAATAGTTAGGTAGGCCAAAAATAAAATAAAATAAAATCTTAGATTAGGTGACCAAATAATGATTAGAAGTATGGACAAAATGTCAAAGTTACAAGGCACAGCAAGGCCTATGTTAGAGCGAGCTTGGTGCAGAACAAAGCTGAGAAGTCAAGCAAGCCATCTTAACGGAAGTGCTCAGATCTCAATCTGAAACGGCCCTTGAGAATCTATTTGCCATGAAGGGCGGAAATGAAGATTCTAGTTATGCTAACAATTCTTCAGCTCAGGTACACAATAAGTATTTAATTTTTGTACTTTGAATATGAAACAAATATCGTCCTCTGTTCTGAAAGTCGACAGTCTTGCCGTTCATGTCAATTTCTTTTGCCTAAAGATCGAACATTTTTCCCTGAACTCTATAAATGTTAGGGGTTTAAATCTGTTAGATGCTGGTTTCAAGATGGATTACTTACAGCTGTATGTATTTGTTACTCTGAGCTCTTTGTTATTAAACTAAATCTAGATTTGGAAAATTTGCTGCCACAGTTAAAAGGGATTGAAGCTATGAAACCAATCCTGGAACGGAGCATTTATGAGAATATGAGACTCAAGTTTAATGGAGCAGGCATATTGAGGATAGCAGATTTCGGGTGTGGAACGGGGCGTAATACGCTTGTGGTAGCAAACACCATCGTCAGAGCTCTGCAATGCTCCCTTGAGGAAGGGGAAATGCCCGAATTTGAGGTTTATTTCGTTGACCTACCGTCAAATGATTTCAATTTGCTGTTTCGAATGTTGCCTCCGCTTCGACAAGGCTGTGGTGATGCAGACGGTGAGGATTATGGTGATGACAATCCAGTCGCTGCAAGATCTTACTTTGCAGTGGCTGTGTGTGGATCGCATTTCAGACGTCTCCTTCCGAAGAAAACCTTGCACTTCTGTCATTCTTCAGCCAGTCTTCAGTAGATGTCACGGGTGAGTAATATAAATGAATAACTTTTCCATAGATAAATATGATATGCTTTTCCACGGCAGTGACATGATGAAATGTAAATGCAGGTGCCAGAGAGTGTTCAACAGAGAAGCTCACCTCGTGTGTACGTTTCAAGCGATTGTGAGGAGGCAGCGGGTGCTGCGTATCTACACCAGTTTAACAAAGATTTCACAGACTTTTTGATCGCCCGGGCAGAGGAGATGGTTGATGGGGGATGCGTGTTTATAACCCTGCCGGGTCGTAAGGCAGGCACCCAAATAATGCAGGAGCAAGGAGCATTAGGTTATATTGCACGCGACCTAGAACATGCGTTTGAGGAGCTAGTCAATGAGGTTGAAATAATGC
This sequence comes from Sequoia sempervirens, assembly GCA_007258455.2. NCBI lineage: Eukaryota > Viridiplantae > Streptophyta > Pinopsida > Cupressales > Cupressaceae > Sequoia > Sequoia sempervirens. The sequence continues at coordinate 744,253,467 of VDFB02271358.1, read as the reverse complement.
ATACTCTCTCATTTTTGCTTTTTTCTTAGTCTGCTTTTTCCACACCGTATCATGATTTTCCAGCACGATTGCTTCTTTAGAGGTGAAATTCTAACGGTTATCAACGTTTGCAGTTATAGGGTAATAAGAGTGTATGCAATTACACGACCTTTTGACTGTAAACATGAGTGATGGTCAAAGTTTAATTAAAAATTTATAGCATTTTAAATTATATTAGATAGTAGTTCTTGTGATATAACAAGAATTTTGCATTGGCAGGGTATTATTGAAAAAGAGAAATGGGAATCATTTAATATGCCTTGGTTTGCTCCAAGTTTAGAAGAGGTGGAGAGTGTTGTGAAGAAAGAGGGATCATTTGCAATCAAGAGCCTAGAAATTGTGGGACGATTTCCTCTATATCCTGTGGAACATTTGGAGAGAGGGAAAGAGATTATGATTGGAAGATTTGTCGCAATTCTGTATAGAGCAGGGTTTGAGAATATTTTGGAGCCTTATTTGGGAAATGAAAGATCAATAGATGAATTCTTCTCTAGAATTGCTAAAAGAGCTTCTCTTCTATTTGAAGAATATCTCTCCAGAAAAATAGAACTTGTTGTTGCTCTTCTTACTAAGAAAAGCACACACAATAACTGTAATTAATAAACAATGTAAAAAATCTCTTGATTAGATAGTATGTAAAATATAACAATATTATACTTATATATTAACTATCAATCAGATGTAACATGTATTATTCTTAGTGTTGTATTTTATTCTTAAAATATATATTTTATTTATGTTATATATTAATTTGCAAATTAGTGTTGTTAATCATATTATTAATATTTGTGAATATTTTTAATATTGTAAATTATATTTTTTATTATTAAATATATTTTAGTTTTAAAAAAAAAAATTAATTATTTTGTAATAAATGATTTCAAGATTTAAATATTATTTAAATATTCAAATAATTTTTTTAATAAAAAATTTCATAAATAATTTAAACTCTCTTTCAAATTAATAATCTTGCAATACATTTATGTCCTTTTGCATCATATGTTTTTGTAAAAGATAGTTCCATTTTTTACTTTGTACCATTTAATCTAAGACTTTGTACTAAAGTAAACTAATTCCATTGTTGGGTCTCAAATAAAACAATCCCATTCAGAGCAAGCGACATAGTTATAATCCCTGTGATATTTGATTTCTTGAGTATTTCACAATTATGTTAGCGTAGCTTATTATTACATCAATTGTCTAATTAGTAAATAAAGAGAAACTTGGCAGCAATAAAGAGAATTTGAAGAGTGCCATATTCTAATTCAATTGCAAAAGGCTTGCTTAATACTCAACGCCTATAGGCATTCATATAAAATTTAAGCTTGTTTGTTATACAAAAAAATGATTCTTATCACAGAGCCCATTAATACAGACATGTCGTGGTTTTTTCTCTTGAAATCAATGACAAATTGAAGGATGCGTACAACATTGTTGGATTATCCCAGGCAATGAAATAAGCCGTCGAAATTTTAAGTTCTATGGAGGTTTTTCTAAAAACATGGTCTCATTAGGTGGACTGCGTGCTAGAACATCATTTTATCTGCGCACTTATTTGATGCCTTGACTAAGGGTGAATTGTATTATGAATTTATACAGAATCAACTAGCTTCAAGTGGTAATCTATAAATATCAATACATATATCTGAATATTTAAAAGGGTGGATCCTTCTCATGAAGCTTAATAATTAGTAGACGGGTCAGAGAAATTTCACATATAAAGAGAACTTCAACAGACTTGAAAATATGATCTTGGTCATGTTCGAACATGATACTGTTTGGATCCAATAAGAAATTTGTATGGTTTTGATATTATCGTGATGGTAAATTCAGTGGGATATTACCTCTACAGAAGATTGTTCTCTCTAAAGAAGAAGATTGGATTGGGCTTGAATGATGTTAGAAGAAGAGAAATATATAGTTATACCTAAAAATCACCTTGGTATCACTCATGATTACATGCTTCAGTACATTGTTTCATACTCAAAAGATGCAAGTGCACATGAATTCGTTAAGCAATTTAGTTCTAGCATCATATGGATTGAATGTATAAAATCATACAATTGAAATACATTTTCATTGGAGCCATGACGCATTGGACAATGGTGGATCTCTATTACCTCAAGATAGCTTGACTTTGAAATGGTTCTTTGCATGGGAAGCATATGTTTTTGTATTTTATTACATCCTCTTTGTTGATTCCTACATAATTGAAGAATGCATATATTGTGAAGTTTGTTTGTTTGAAGATTGAAAAGGATTTGGTGAACTCAATATAGACTGTTGTCCAAATAATTCAAGAGTTGTAATCTAGGGAATTATACATTTCTGAGGATCATGAGACAAATTGATGCAACAATGGATTGTTGTCCATTAATTTGAGAGATCTATGATGTAGGAGTTTGAGGACATGCTTATCCTAGAACTCAATAATTTAGTTGGGGAGATACACCCTTCTAAGGGTTATGAGGCAACTTGATGTTCTTCCACCTAATTAAGGATTTTCTTCTTCAGAGAATAATCTTCTCAAGTATTTGTATTTATTTTGTGTAATCATCATATTTTGTTATAAGCTCTATGAAAACCTTAAGGGGGGTATCTTGACAAGGTAAAATTTGAGGTTTTAGGGGTACATTTTCAAGAACAATGTTTAATAAGGGGGGTAATGTTAATGTAGCTTAATACATTTTCTAATAAGGAGGCTTTCCTATGTGAATTTTTAAAGGCCATAACTTTTGATCGGGTGGGTTAATTGAGCCCATTTTCTTAATTGAATACTTTGAAGAGAAATACACAATTGGTACCCCATAGGTGGTGCAAAAATACAACAATTTTTTATTTTTTATTTTGCCAAAAATCAATTCTATATCTTAGAAATTATTGTTTTCTATTTTATATCCCAATTATTTTTTAAAAAAATCTTAACATTAGGTGAAAGAGTGAGACACTTTTTAAACATTCCCCCACTTTTCAAACACCTTGCAGGAGACAAGAGAGTATTACCACCATTATTCAATTTCTAGGAGTGGAGAGATCATAAACTCATAACATCACCTAAATTTAGTTGCACTCAGCAGCTTCACTAGTGCACTAGTAACATTCTTTAAATTGTAAAAAAAATCAGCATCACCCACCCATTTTCTATCATATCCTAGAAAAACTTCAATACTATCTATTATCTTTTTTCTTTGCATGAAAGGTTGTTTTTTTCTTACCAAAGATATGGATCTTTGATTGTCATTTTGAACCATATGTTGAAATATGAAGTCAATTTTGTTGTTATTCCAACATTGATGGATAGTCAACATAGAGACGTAGTTGACTCTCTATTTTTGTTTGTTTTTCCAAATGCTCAACATGTAGTTGTATGAGCCATACTTTCTATTTTTGGATAGTTGTGTTAGACTAGGACTCTACAACTTGGTTTTCTTATAGTCTATTGAAGTCATGTTTTCTATAACTTTTCAGAAGATTGTTGTAATTACAAATTTCTTGAGAAATCAAATATGAAAGATTTTTTCTTGTGTATTTTTCTTGGTATAATTTTACAAGGTTTTCCATGTAAATATTGTGTTAATAATGTGCTTATTGCTTTTCTCAATTTTCTACACAGTAAATTTTCTTACATCATACAGGCTCCTATCTCCAATCGAATATCAAAAAATAATATCTTAAATAAATCCATATGGCTTAATTACAACTATGAGTTACTACCATGCACTCTACTTTTATATGGATAAAGTTATCGTACCTTATTTCTTACACATCTAGCTAATAGAACAATCTAACAGTGTGAAATATATCAATTGGTAGATCTTTCATTACCAATATATTTAGCTTGATCTAAATATATAAATCCATAAAAATAAATAGAATGTTTATCCCTTGTAGGATAATTATGATAGCATAAGAATTACTCATGCTCATAAACCTAAATGTGGAGCAGTGTCACCTGAGCTCATATGTTGCATGCACCATAGTATACAACTTGATGCATGTCATGATAAAGTGAGAGCACAACTAGGCCCTAGGTGTATACTTCCATATCCTCCATCATACATGACCAAACTATGCTTGAGCCAACACTGAATCCTCTAGATCATCTATCATGTACCAAGACCCCTAAAATCAATGCTCCCTTGAATAGCATCAAGTCTGGAGCAATATCCTTGTAGGCATGCAGATCAATTTGGTCACTATCATGTTCATACTCATCTACATCAAGCACCTCAAATATGGCATCACCTCTAGCCCTTGTGTCATAAACGATCCTCTCACCATGGGTGGCGATCCATAGGATGCACCACACATCCTTAAGAGTCATTGTCGCTGCTCTAGTAGGTAGGTGAAATGAAGATGTATCACTCTGCCACTACTCGACTAGATCTGTCATCATCACTAGGTGTGTACAAATAATTGACATGTGTGGTATGAACCTGAAACAAATGACACCCAAGAAAAAAAATTTCCTCGTTTGTCAAGTCTCTTGCACAATGAAGAATACGACATTGATGCTCCTTGGACAAGAGTGGGTGAAGAACCTCCTACACTCATGAAGGGCACCACATCAAAATTCCTAAAAACTAATGAGAAAAACCTAAGTCTAAACCCTAACAATGCAAAAGTGACTATCTTCAAGAGCGACACTCTAATATATCTTTTACAATAGTGACACTAAAAGAAAAAGTGGCACAATTTTTCAAAAGTGAATCGACATTTTGAGGCAGCACCATACCTATATCAAGTCATGGGACACTCAATGACAAAGGAAGATTGGCATTTGAGAGCAATGCTATACCTAAATTTGTCTATGTGATGTAACCTTGCAAAGGCGAGTCAACATTTTTGGTGTGATGCCGTATCTAAATCTTTCCATGTGAAGCTATCTTGCAAGGGCGATGCTCTAGCATCAATAGCGACATC
>VDFB02271358.1:744220653-744248405 GCA_007258455.2 Sequoia sempervirens | reverse complement strand
TTATTATTCCAAATAGTGAAACCCTAATGGCCTTCCACCCCTCAAGGATCAAGCACCTTGACTTCCAAAGGGAAACTTTGATGGTATTTTGGCCTTCGAGGTCCCAGACTTTGGAATTTTGTCCCTAAAACTCTATTTATTCCATGCCATTTCAAACAACAAACTCCTAATAGCCTTTCAGCACTAAACCCCTGAGAGCTCCAAAATTGACCAAAATGACCTCCAATTTGAAAACCAACCTTGACCCACGTGATCAAATTTGACCCTTTTCGACATGAGCTTTTCAAAACATCAAAATGTGAAGATGAGAGAAATCACCCAGATCGCCCCAGCCTATTCACTCTTGCAACACAACATTCCTGCTAGAGAAGTCCAACCCTTTGGGCCTGGATTGTCCAAAATACCTTAACTAATTGACTAATGACATCTGAAAGTAAATATTTAACTGCATTAATCATATGATGTCTAATTGGATTTCATCCACATGATTTTGAGTAATGTTAATCCTTTCATAATTGGTTGTACACATTAGGTCTATGTTTCCAGGATATAGGGAATCTAGTGTAGGTCCCTTGGGGGAAACTTCAGAAAAGGAAAAAGGAAAAACAGAAGGAAATACTCCTTGTGGAAAAGTGGTGCAGGAGCACCTAGGCTAATCTCCATAGTTTAGGACATTTTGGCTTGTATTTGACATTGGCCAAGTCAGAACTCTTGTGTATTGGTTTTGGACCTTAGAAGGTCATTTTTGTGGTTAGGTGAATTAGTCATTAGGACTAAGATTCGCCAAAGTTTAGTCATCATCATTAGTTTTGCTTTGTTTAGCCTAAGTTGGAATTGGAGTCTTAAATGTGTCTAAACACATGAAGGTTGTTAGAAAGATTTCATGAGGCAGTTAAGGGAGTTGGATGCTCAAAATCTAGGAGATGGAGGTCCTAGGAATTAGGGAGATGGCATGATGGATTGTTGCAAAAAGTTGTTACAAAGTTGTCATGACAACATTTGCCATTATGGCAAATGTTGCATGCAACTCGCTTACCTTGGATCCCCTAGAAGATGGGAGTGTGGGATCGACCGACATCCCTAAAAACATGGTAAAAGGCATCTATGATGCAAGAGGATCGAGTTTAAAGGGTAGTAGATTGTAATTAAGTGGATGGTTATGTTTTTGAATAGAAGAACTCTGTATTTTCTAAAAATTTTGTGTGTTTTGAAGTGACAGTGATACCAAATGAGATATATGCTTTGATTTAGTGTTGGATTTGTGTTTATAGAGTAGATTTAAGTATTTCTCCTTTTGTAAGTAGGTTAATCTGAGTTAGTTTAGTGTTCTGAATTCATAAGTTAGGGAGTAGAGGGTTTATTAGTCTGATTCTGACCAGTCAGTCTTTGAATGGCTCCCCCATGAAATCTAGCCACAGGAATTTCCTGAGAGTAGATGGATATGTTAGGGGATCCATTGGTCTGTACATACTTAGTGGTAGGAGTTATGTGGAGTCGAGTAGCAGAGTGCAAAATCAAACCCTAGGCGAGTTCAAGGTACTCGGTTAGAGGTTTGATAGTGTAGAATTGAAGAGAATAGGCAGGGGAAAGAGGTACTATACGAAACAAGTACAATTCCAGGTAGGGTACGGACACATTAGAATATGCTAAGAGGATTGAGGGTTTGTCAATCCATTTGATGAGGTAAGGAACAAGAAATCAGTGAAAACCTAGTAATTAGGCCTTTTAGCCCTAGTTGACCTAGATTATAGGAAGTCAATGTACAGAGGAGTTGGGGGTCTGAAACCTTGTGAATATTTTAGAGGATAAAAAAGGGTACTTGAATGTGAAGCTTGTTTTTGAGGTTGTTTGGAAAGTTTGGGCGAGAAAGACAAAAAGATCACTGTCAAGGGCTACAAGGGATTAGACCTCTTCAAGACAAATTCTTGGAATCGGTAAGAAGGAAGATTGAAGACCATCCAAGATGGATCCAAATGGATGTGTATGGTATGTTTTCAGTATCTTTGATACCCCTGCAATCAATTCAAGGTTTTATGTGATGTTGGCACTTAGAGTCTTCTAAGTGGAGGAGATAGTTTGCCAGTTCAAAGTGGTGTTAGTCTTCCAAGGTGAAGCACAAGGTGTAAAAATATTGGAGAGGAGTTAGAACAGGACTTAGTTAATGATCTAAGTCTGATAAGATCCTAGAAGATATCAGGTTCCTGGATGAGGATAGGGAGAAGTCTTCCTAGCTAGTTGTGCAAGCAAACCAAGGAACACTCACATCAAAAAGAGGATAAAGACCGGATGAAGTTCCAGTTTTAGGGTGAGCCTCTATATTCAAAAATCATCATGGACTGGAAAGAGATCACAAACGCTAATATCAGCCATGTTGATATTGATGAATTCAAACAAAGGGTCAGGGTTCACCCAAAGAATAAAAATGCAAGATTGATCAGGAAAAGTGGGATTATAGAAGCAGTAGGCTTCCTCTCGTCTCTCATAGCCCCATAATTGGTCATGGCTTATCGGTAGGCCTACTAGCCACATACATGAACCACTATCAATATAGATGGGAACATCCTCACTGATATGTTGGTTGAGGGAATTACTAGAACTTTTCACATTCCTACCTTTGAGGAGACAGAGGTTCCCACCATAGAAGAAGGAAATGCAACATGGGATGAGGACTCCATGGGCTACAAAAAGTTAAAATATTAGTATTGGCTCAAGGAGAAAAGGGGTAACATTGCAAAGGTTCCTCAAAAACTCTTTAATAATGATTTCTAATAGGACTACCATGATGAGTAGGGTGATGGGCCTCCATATTGCTACATTTTTCCAAGAATGGATGGCACATTTTGTTGAACAAATCCTCTATGGGGACGAAGATGTCACCACAAAAGCCTCATTCTATCTGGTGTATTCATTGGCTAAGAAGAGGCAATATATTGGATTATTTATGGCACCCGATGAGGAGTTGGGCCGAAGATTGAAGGTCTATGATAGATACCCCCATCTTAAGTTCAATAATTGCAAGGAGTATTGTAGGGTGAATGATGCCTTGATCGACCACATCATTAGGTTACTTAGAGAGGACTTTGAGACAAGTGTCTCTCACAATGCATGAGAATTCTTGAAGCAGTATGCCTTCCTATTCATATAGTTCCCCAAATTCACATATATTCATGCCTAGGGTTTCATAGAAAAGCCAAATAAGCTGCCCCAGTACCCCAATGACCAGATTATACTATTATAACTCTCCCGATAGCTGCGACATGCACATACCATCCTCTATAGTAAACATTTGGTAGGAATCCCTTATCCCTTAGCCTTCAATCAGGGGATGTATAAACTACAAACTTCTCAATGTGTTAGGAATTTTGAAAAGGAATTGGCGGAGTACCATTTCTTCCTACACACAGCTCACCCACAGGAGGACCCATATGGGCATGTAAGAAAGCCACTGGGACTAGAGTATGCCCACCTACATCACGTTGAATATATCTGGGTAGATTTCTAGGATGATAAAGAGGTGCATGCAAGACATTACATGAGGATGATTGTGTACTTCATAAGAAGGGTGCATCTATTACCTATACCAGATTAGGTTGAGGAGGATGAGAGCACTATCATGCATTCCAGATACAACACAGTCACTAACTTACCACTACCTACAATGGATTAGGATGAGTAGGACGTCGATGACCTCAATATTGTAACCAAAGCAATAGTGGCTTGAACTGAAGAACGGGTTAAGGTACAAGTAGCTCGAATCAAGCAACAAGGGGTTGTACTAACATATGAAGGGCTCAAGAGTGATCCTAGTGCCATAGAGGATGTCACCACTACAACTTCAATGGGTGGGATATCCAAAACTCCTCTACTCACAAGATCAAAGAAGAGGCAAGGGGTTGAAATTGAACAATCTCTAGAACCCAAGGTTTATTGAAGGAAAGATTCGAGAGGCTCACCCTCTAAGAGGCTGAAATGAATAGGAAGCATCGCAGAGCGGCCAACAATCCAAAAGGGTGAGGAAGAGAAAATAGATCAGCCAAAACTTCCTCCAGCTCCCCCTATTTTGACTACCTTGCCATCTATTTCCAAGGCCATGGTCACCACATCCCCACCTATGGTGGACATCTAATTCCATCTTGCCTCTTCACCCTCAATTGGGCCCATAATAATCATTGACTCTTCCTCTGCCATGACTACTCCACTTTCCTCTACCACCATGTCACCTACTACATCACTCCCATTGGCAATAGTGACAACACGAATGCCCGAACTTGTATTACTAGAGGCTTTCTCATGACACATGAAAGATATCCCTTCTAAGATCTCCAAGATCTTTTTGGACCCCACCATTCAAGCTACCTTAGTGCAGGTCCTCACCACTACTACACCTTTGCAACCTCCAATAGGACAGCTAGCAATGGAGGCCACAATGTTAATTTCTAAGGAATGAGAGAGGCAAGAGAAAGAAGCCTCAAAGGCAATGGAGGAGGAAGCTGACAAATACCACGAACACCAAGAGTATGAAAACTAGCCTATTGAAAGGGTATTTTGTGAAGAAGAAGAAATGGGGTCTTCTAAGAGTGGAGATGAAGAGGAGGGTATAGGTGGTAAAACCATCATACAAACCTTCAATGATGATCTCAAAGAGGAAATGGCTAGACAACTGAAGCATGATGAAGAAGAGGCAAAAAGGTCACCTCCTAGAGGAGAAGAGTAGGAAGGTGGAAGGGCAACAAAAGATGTAGAACTCCCTACGTGGGAAAAACTGGTAGAGGATGTGCCACCTCCTTATAGAGAAGAAGGAGAAATAGAAGAAGGAAATCTTGAGGAGCATGTGCACGAGAACAAACAAATTGAAGAAAGAAAAGAAAAGGGAATTAAGATAGAAGAATGTCCCTAGGGGAAATTTCCTACTAAGCCTCTGGTCAAATGCCTCATGTCCATCCAAGACTTTGATGAGGAAGAGGGAGACAACACTAGAATGGAAGAAAGGGATCCCACAGGTGAGCAAACAAAGATCTAGACAAAGGAAGGCGGGGGTGACTGACAATTTCTTGAGGGAAAATTTACTATGCCCAAATCGCTAGAGAGGCAACTTGAAAAGAAGACCCCTACCCCAAAAGATCCTAGAGCAAGGCTAGAGGCTATCCTAGCCTGAGCATAGATCTCAAACAAGAAGGAGAAGAAATCCGAAGTTAGCTCCAAGATAACTATGGATGCTTCTGATTCCTAAATTGGGAAAATAGCAACACCGATGGTAGACGAAGCGGGAGTAAGTTATAATATCTCCACAATTTACTTGGGAACTACTACTAGAGAGTAGAAGGTGGAGCATCTTGAGGAGTTAGTGGCTATGGTGGTGCACTTAATATAACAAGACAAGGTCTCAAAAGATGAACTTAAAGCACAGGTGGTTTTCTTGATAGATTACATCCAACAATGGTCTTCAGTTGAAGACATGCCTACCCCATCCACAACAAACAAATTGAAAAAATGGAAAAGACAAATAACTTGTACAAAACTACAAAGAGCTAGTTCTGACAAGTTCCATACATCAAGAACATGGGAATCAGTCGAGTTGTTCGAAAAACCAAAAAATTCTTCAATTTACAACAGTCCCTCGAAGGCACAAAGAAGCTCTGCACCGACTTCCCTAAAACATATAATTCCACTTATCCAAAGACTGAGGCCATCCTTTGCCTACCAAAATTGTTAGAATTGGCTATGGAAGCCACCCAAGATCTATGGACCAAATGGAAAGCACAAGAAAAGAGAGAAAGATTATGACAAGAATAAACTGTATTCAATGTCATTAATATGATATGACTGATTATGATTGCTTACAAATGAGAAAGACCCCTTGGTTAAATAGCCAAGGTGAGAACATAGAAGGGCATAAGATTATGACAAGTGTCAGAATCTTATGACATGAGACAACTAGGAAGACTTATCACTCCATTTAAGGTGGAGAGATAATCACATGATGTGTCCACAAAAGGTGGAAGTGATGAGATAATGAGATGTCAAGTCCACCAAAAGTGGAGATTCTGCAACAACCTCCTATGTGGTCCCCGGCAACTTAACTAAGTGTACTATGACCTAGGACAAGGTACAAGATATTAATTACACCAACACCCCCGTTGGCGTGCGTAACTCAGAGAAAAGTACAACAGAAAACAATGCAAGATGGGTCCCGAAGTAATTAGCCAGTTAGGTACCCATGTACACAGACAATGCAATCTCTCACAAGCGAGGAAAATGAGAAAACCCAGTGGGACAAAAATCCTCCCCAAAAGAGAGATGAAATACAAAATAGAAATGCTCTCAATGAAGAATGAGAAGGTAAAAACCCCATGTGAGGAAAAAGACCCCCCCATAAGAGAGAAGTAGAAGAGAAGCAAGGTAGCCCCCCCTCAATGTTGAGTCTCCTGCAAGAATGGTAGAAGCTCGACATTGAATGCTGAAGATGATCCAATCTCGCCGAACAACATTCCTCACCTTAGGAAGAAACAAAACCAAGGATGTATGCAGGATATCACGAAGATGGATGATGTATGATGGTGTCTCTGAAGCATGCTCAAGTGTTTCCATGTCGATGCCGAAAGCTGAACCACTCCAATCAGGCATTCTAGGCCACACTGCTGAAGAGGAAAACCCAACATCTAGTAGAGAAGAATGTAGAACATGATCCAAAGACAAGGATATCCCCTCTGAAGACAAAGAAGACTCCTCCAAATGCTGTCCAAAAGAATCCACACTCACGCCAAACTGTGAAGAATGATCATGTAGAGAATGAACAAGAGGGTCAAGGTGTTCCCTCACAACAACTGAAGAAGGTTCATCTTCATCAAAGAGAAGATGGATGCTATCAAGAGTGTCCTCCAAATCTGAAAGATGTGACTCCACAAACAAGTCTGAAATACCTATTAGGAAGTCATCCAAAGTAGCCATATCTGGAAGACAATCAGGATCTTGCTGCACTGAATCACTAGGAGCCAAAACTGTAGCAACACAAGCATCATCAATTGCAACAGAAGATGGAGGAGATGAAGTGCTTGGCTCAAGAACTGGATCTAATGTGAGTATGCCCAAGTTCAAAAAGCCAAATGTCTCCTCAGAAGCATAGTTGTGATCAACAGTCGAATGAACAAGATCATCATCAGAAGCAAATTGTGCAAAGGAATACAACCGAGATGAATGATCAACCACCCCAGTAGCAATGACATCTCTATCTCCAAGTCACGAATGATCTGAATCAGGAGTGAACTCCACAGTTCTCCCATCTCCACCATGTGTAATCTGATAAATGGAAAGCAGATTGTTCGTCAAATGAGGAACACACAAGACATCCTGAAAAGTGTTCTCCCCAATGCTAATAGATCCCTTCCCTAGTACACTCATGTAGGTATTGTTTCCCATCAAGATAGGAGACATTGAACAAGGCTGAAATGAAGAGAAGATAGTTTGTGAAGATTCCATATGATGTGAGGCTCCTGAATCTAGAAGCCATCTTCCTGATCCTGGACTTGAATGAGCACAAAGAGCTTGTCCTTTATATCCTGATGTTGATACTTGACCTCTGTCCTTTTTAGACTGTTTTGAAGTAGGAGAAGAAGATTCAGACATTCTAGAAGGCAAATCAATGTGATTCTTTTTGGGAAGATTCTTCAATTCATCAATGTCCTTCTTATAACAATAATGTTCTTCATGTCCATCCTTCTTGCAATATGCACAAAAAGGTCTCTCCTTCTTAGATGTTTCTCCTTTTGATGATGAGGACTCTGATTCTTTATGTGGCTTGTTCTTTTTCTTCTTTTGCTTCTTATCAAGATTGTCTGATTCTTTCTGTACCTTAGACTCATTTGCCACCAATGCTTGTGGTTTGGAAGACTTGATTAGACCCATGTTCATTAACTTAGCTTCCTCTTGGATTAGGAGATTTGCAAAGTCATCAAACTTAGGATCAACATATGATGCTCCCATAGAAAGTCAATGGGTATGAAAGCCAGAAACAAACACTGAATACTCAGGACCAAGCTTGGATAACACATTCAGAATCAACTGTAAATCCTCTTTTTTAATAGTGCATTCTTTCAACTGTGTTCTTAGTTGTTTGATTTTGGAGATGTAGTCTTGGATGTGGTCAAAACTTTTAGGATCAAGATTCATCAAATCATTATCAATCTGATAGCCTCTAATCTTATCTGTTTTGCCATACAATTTCTCAAAAGTATCCCATACCTCTTTAGGTGTATTACATGATTCAATATGAAACTGCAAATCAAATGAGACTAATGAACATATGCATCCAAGTGTTTTCTCACGATCAATCTCCCACATTGACAATTCTTTAGCATCTGTAGGTTTTGGAATTTTGTCCTTTAGATGACCTATTAGACCTTTCATCATGAGATAATTTCATACTGATTTTCTCCATGTAGTATAATTATGTGGATTTAGGGGTTCAATTTGAGATCTCCCCATTGTAAGAACACAAGTCAAGCAAAAGAATGCAAACAATCACTACAAGATTACCCCCCCAAATCACTTAATCAAGAAACCCCCCAAGTAATATCTGATTTGGCACTTTATATTTAGTGCATTTACAGTTGCTAGATGCCAAAAACAGCAAACTAGACTTGATCTTAGTGCTTACAAATGTCAAAATAGGCCACAGTATCAAGTACAATTTTTGGTACAAAATGAGATCAATTTGATCCTACCACTGAGAAGTACACAAAAAATCATGCACTTTCAAAAAAAATTGCACCCAAAAATGTTACTGTAGGAGCAATATATGAGCTCTCAAAGTTCCCAAAATGAGGACGAAGTAGCAACACCTGTGAGAATCTGAAACTTCTGGAAAAACCAAGCACCAAAACCAAAAACTGATTGCACTAGTGCATAAAGCACAAAATTCTAGCCCAAATCAAAAAAAATTGCTCGAAAAAAGGAGTTAAAATGAGCAAGTTATGAGTGTTCAAAGATTGACTGCAAAATCAAAACTGCAAATGGTGAGGGAGCAAAAATTTTCAAAACCCTGCTGACGTATTGCTGACGTCAGCAAACCGCGAGCTTAAATTTGACGGTTTCGTGCCCATTACTGGAAAACGTGCCCCTTGCCAGAATATTCTCGAATAGCCGGAATATACTGAGAATCTTCATTGACGGAATATTTGCTACCGGAATCTTCGATGCCTCAGAATATTCGCTGGTTTTCTGCCAGAATCTTGCTGTTGACCGGCCAGGTTTTGAATGAACAGTCGCCGGGGTTTGATATTTGCGCCGGCTTTTTCAATTGAATGCCCACTGGTGGCTGGAAGGCTGATGGCGGTGGGGGCCACAGCCGAAGGCCACGTGGCCTCCATGCGGGTGATGGTACCCTGGTACCTACGCAGGTACAGAGTACCCTGCAACCGGGTATGCAGAAATCTTTCTACTTTTTTTTTTTCATTTTTTATTTTAAACTTTCAAATAAAATTCTTCAATGAAAATCTTTGAAAAATATTTAATCAGTACAAAAAGATTTTTTCATAAAAAAATTTCAAAAAAATTTCGAAAATTTTTATTTAAAAATAATCGTACCGACGTATTTATGGCGATCTGGGGGCCGTACCGCCCTTTGGGAAATTTTTTTTTGCTTCACCAGATGACTTGCTCCGAATCGGATGATTTGATAGTCGATCTTAGGGTTTTTGGCCCTTCTGGACGCGATGGCAGGGTCGGATTTGACCCAAAATGCTCCAAAATTGCAGCTACCTTCTGGATCTGGCAACCACTCTTCAACTTCAAACCCTCATAGATTTGGCCTCGTATCTCCGATTTGGATGAAACAAAAGGCAAAATCAACTATCTCGAACCTTCCGGACGCAATGGTGAGCTCAGATTTGCACCAGCAAGCTCGGATTTGAACCTGCAACAAAGAGCCACGAATGGAACCTCCTCAGATCTGGAATCTCTCTTCAGAATAAGACTCTCCAATGGCACCCAACCTGCTCTGATACCATGTTAGAATTGGCTATGGAGGCCACCCAAGATCTATGGACCAAATGGAAAGCACAAGAAAAGAGAGAAAGATTATGACAAGAATAAACTGTATTCAATGTCATTAATATGATATGACTGATTATGATTGCTTACAAATGAGAAAGACCCCTTGGTTAAATAGCCAAGGTGAGAACATAGAAGGGCATAAGATTATGACAAGTGTCAGAATCTTATGACATGAGACAACTAGGAAGACTTATCACTCCACTTAAGGTGGAGAGATAATCACATGATGTGTCCACAAAAGGTGGAAGTGATGAGATAATGAGATGTCAAGTCCACCAAAAGTGGAGATTCTACAACAACCTCCTATGTGGTCCCTAAGTAAACTTAACTAAGGTGTAATTATGACCTAGGACAAGGTACAAGATATTTAATTACACCAACAAAAATCCATGTGGGAAAATGAGCTTGTGCTAAAAAGGGACAATCATTGGCTAGTGGATGTGTGGAAGTGTGACTTTGATAATAGAAGAGAAAGGTTGAAGTAGGTAATTGATAAAGTGGATCTAGACATTGAATGGGTCAAAGAAATTAGGGTAGACTACGCCCAATATTTGAGGCTGATGACAAGATATGACATATCTGCGGTACAAATTGATCTTGAGAAAACGAAGCCCCATTTCTAGAAGAAGATGGAGGATGAGATATTGAATGAGATAATGATAGATTTCATGAGTTTTTCAACCACCACCTTCGCTCAGTAGGAGTTGTTTAGAGATCATGCCACCAAGTATGATGAAGACTGGAAGTCTTGAGGACAAATCCAAGGAATGGAGTTATCAAGTACTATAGTCAAAGATATTGGAAATCAACAAACTCTAGCTGGTGATCTCAAAATTCATGGCATATGCAACTTTGAAGAAGTAGGAGAGCAACCCTATTGTCAGTGAGGAACTTCTAAAGGAATAGCTACAGTAGAAAGAGCAATCAGTAAAATACAAAATGCTATAGCGCTGTCACTAGAGGACGAAATAGGGATGAAGAAAAAACTGTATTTTAAATTGTAATATATTCGGAGGTAGGTAGAAACCTAGTTTGTAGTGAATATTGGCCACACAATGAGATTAAATCTTGGCCATTCATCCTACTTTTTGGGAACTATAAATAAGCTGTCTCCTCTCATTTTCAAAGAAATTTGAGTTGTTGTAAAGACATGCTACAAAAATTTATAATAAAAATACATTGACTTGGTGCATTTTCTGAGTTCTTCACATGTTTCATGATTCAATCTCCATTGTTAGATTCTTTATGTAGATTTCAATTGTTTTTCTAGTTAGATTTAAACTACTTAAATAGATTTTGGTAATGTTGTTCTATAGTCATAAAGATTTCTTATTTGTAGATGCCTACCTACTCCATACTTTTTGTTGTTTGCTACTGGTAAATGGCTATGCAAAGTTAGAATGGGCTTGAATTCAAAGTTGCTCCACACTTTTATCTTTGTTCATGCATGTATATGGTGAAATAATGATGAAATATTTGCAATCCTTAGAAGATAGCACAAATTTCATGAGACCATGAATTCTCTGGTTAAGTGAAATTATCTTTGAAAGAAGCATCCATAGCAGGAACTCTATGATTACTATTCACAGTTAGTTGTAGATCCAAGAAAATTTTCTCTTCACTACTCTTTTTCCTTTTTTTCTTAGAAACAACCTCTGCTAAGGTTCATTGCACATTTTAAAGCCAAAACTTGAGGAAAACATTGAAGTTTTAGATTGTTGTTTGAACCTACAACAAATTAAACCTTAACTCCCATCTCAGAAAATTCAAATTTTAAGATCCACTTCATATCCAACTATGTAAGTTTTCCACTTGATTACTAGAAAAATCACATCAAACATCAACTAAGGAGTTCCATGCAACTAATGCCCTAACACCTGAGAGACCTTGGGGTGATTTTCAGCAGCTTGTTGTTGGAAATTTCCTTTCAAGAGAGGTAATGCACATACGCACTGCCTGTGCTAAGAAAGTGTACAAAACACCCATCAATAGAATTGGCACTAGAAGGAGGGCCTTGTGAAGATGGATTGAATTGGATCATTCTCCTTGGGAAGGTTTCAAAGAGTTCTACGATCAACACCAAACAAGGGAGAATTTCAAGAGGTACAACCCCCCACAAGGGAAAAACAAACTAAGGGAGGAAACACTACTTCTTCCTCTTCCTCTGCCCCACCTACTTTCCTTCCACCTCCATCTCCATTTAGCTCTTGTCCATCCTCCACACAGCCACACCAAACTACCTTTTCACACCTCACTTCTGGTAGCCAAGAAGTTCACTCTCTCCTAGCCCTGCAAGTTCAGGGTATAGTCCAAACAACCATAGATCAAGTGTAGTACAAAGCTATTGTTCTACTATAGGTAGAACTCCAAATTGTTGTTCCTCAATAGTAGATACCACCTTTTCCTCCCACCATGGCTTGGTTGCTGCAAAATACCTCATCATTGCACTTTGGTGTGTACCACGACATGCCCAAGAATCCAGAGGGCTTCTGTTCAAAATTCAATCATCGTGACCCACAAAAAATGGTAGAAGAACACATCAAGATATTTCAAACAACAATCACAAATATGCAGATTAGTCATGAAGACATTGTATGCTACCTTTTTCCATAATCATTGGGCGAGGAGGGTTTCTACTAGTACATAAATTTTCCAAGGGGGTCCATCACTATGTGGGACCTCATGAAGAACACTTTCCTACAAAAATATAAGATTTCAATAAGCCCCTCAAAGCTATACTAGCAATTTATGTCCATCAGGAGGGAAGTTAATGAACCCATTGAATCCTTTAATAACCATTTTCATTGTTCCTTCATGAGACTTGAGGATCTGTACATACATAACAATGTCGCAACCCTCCCCATCTATTATGTAGCATTAGATAATCTCATGTTAGCCTTGGTAAAGAGGATGTGTTCACAACTCACCACACTAGTAATGGCTTATGTGGAGGTAGTTGTTGCTAGTGCAGATTTGGTGAAAAACATTTTTGGTCCGTTGCCTTCATTGGGACTGATGGGTCACCCGATGCAAGTTAAGGGGCTTAATCAGTCATTTGCTCATCAGACCCCTCTTATGAACCAAGTGCCTCAGTTGCCCATTGTTTCACACCCTAGACAGCCTATGAATCATGCACATCACATGCCTTCTTATTTGTAGCCTTAGCAACAAAAAAGCTATCCTCAAGCTCCCCAAGAACAACAGGTGTATTCTCAACAACAACAAGCACCATTGTACTTGTCAGGACTAGAATTCCCTCAAGCACATCAAAATCAGCCGGTGGTCATGCCCGTCTTTCTCTAAAATCTAGTACAATAGTAGAGAAGCATTGTTGAGAAGGACAAATTAGAAGAATTGATTGATATGATAAGGAAAATATCTATGGAAATAACACACTTAAAGAATCAAAATACTTAGTTGCATGCATCCCAATGTAGGATCTAGGCTAATTTTAATCGCAAAAGTCGAGACAACAAGGATGGTAGGGACAATCACAAAGCAAGCACCTCTTCTAGGCCAAACTATGATAGAGGGCATAATTCAAATCAAAAATTTGAAAGGAGACCTTCTTAGAGGTAGAATCATTTGTGGAATACAAAACCTAATAACAGGCACATGCCTACTCCTTTTGATCAGCCTGCCAATAATGAAAAGA
Source organism: Sequoia sempervirens (assembly GCA_007258455.2). NCBI lineage: Eukaryota > Viridiplantae > Streptophyta > Pinopsida > Cupressales > Cupressaceae > Sequoia > Sequoia sempervirens. The sequence goes on along the minus strand of VDFB02271358.1, from coordinate 744,234,700 downwards.
TAACTAGTGGGGTGTACCTCACTAAGGAAGCCTTGTTTTGATGGTGCTAGATTCACAGGACTAGTAGACATTCAAAGCTAGATTTCCCCGAATTCCAAACAGTAGCTGAAATCTTCCAAGTCGAGGTCCAAAATGTAGTTGATTTTGTCGGTTGCAGAGATATCGTTCGATCCAAGCCTTATGACTCTTCCTATCTTTTGGTAAATCAAGCACCATTTCCAAAAAGGAGTCACAATAAACTCGAGGTTGAACCCACCACCATAGATAATGGTACACTAGATGAGGAAGAAATGCATATAGATGAAGTTCACATGTTCCACCAAAGAGCAACTCCCTACTTCCTTAGGAATAGTCAGGCAGGTGGACCCTTTACAACTTCTACTACACCAAATAATTTTATTACCCTGGCTGACCCTAATGCTAACAATAACCTTGGGCTTCCCCATATACCAACTTAGTATCTCCATAAGGATAGGCCTCAAAATCAGTCACAACATCAGCCTCAAGGACAATCACAAAACTAGTGAAATCAAGTGAAGTCCCAACCTTCTAGCTCTCCCATAGTCGAACCTTTGACTCGAAGATTGGAAAAATGGGTGAATATGTGGAAAAAGAGTTCAAGATTGTAAAAATTAGTTTATCTTCCATTGAACTACACAAAGTCCCTACTGTAAGGCATGCCTTCTTTAGGGTACTCAATTAGACCCCATCCTCTAACACAACATAAGAGACATCAGCCAAAAGAGTCACCTTTGAAGAACCCAGACATGAACCTACAGTTCAGGATAGTACCAAGAAAATGAAGGATGTTCCCTCAAGCCAATCTACAGGTAGGCAACCGAAAAATGAACCAAATCAGAACAATAGGCATACTTCCAAAGATCAGCCATTTGGGTAGATCAAGGATAGAACTGGAAATAAGAACAAGGTTCAAGTAGCTCAGATAGATAGGTCCTCGAGCCTCTTTCAAGGATAATTTGAAATTCTCACTTTCCTTATCACCATTCAGATATTTGGAAAGAACTTGCACAACTTCCTACTCAATTTAGAAGCATCTGCCAATGTTATGCCTATGGAAATATGCAAGGCTCTTGGGATTACTCCCACAGCCTTAAGAAGAAAGGGACCCAGTTGGACAAAAAAAAAATCAACATTATGGGAGAAATGAATCAGATCCCAATGCAAATTGTGGTACATCCAAGGATACAACAAGTCATTGATATTCAAGTGGTTGAAATTCTGATGCATATGGGATTATTTTGGGAAGATACTTTACTAGAACATTGAATGGGTATGTTGCCACAGACCATTCTCACATGTGGCTGCCATGGAAAGGGTTTCCAAATCAAATCCATATAGACCATGAGCTTCGTATGAAGTACATGATCACGAACTACAACAACCTAAATGAGGTGTTGTTTGTTGAGACAAAATTGGGAAGTTACTATCCCTTTTCCTGCAAGGATGAAGTTGAAACCCAGGAAGAGTTTTCCATTGAAGTGCTCTTAGTACAATGCAGCCCTCCAACTGACTTCACTCAAATGACCTAGAGTACAAAGATGTTGGTATAATCAAATGATAAACTTGATGAAGAATACAACTTGGGAGTACTCAATGTTTTCCAGGAATTAATGGAAAAGTGCACAAAGGACCAATTCAATTTGGGTGCCTGAATGGATTTCCAAGATCTCTTGTTACCAAATTGGTGCGTAATTCATGATGTTTCCCACTCTAAGTTTGATTGTTGCTTGTGCCAAACAATGGTGGAGTATGTCAGAAAATCATCTATCCCTAAGAAGGAAACACCAAAGCAAGTACTAACAAAACCACTTGATGATAAATACACCGAGCTAAAAGATTCCCCTAAGGTCAAGCAGGCAACCACCCCACCAGAAATAAATGAAAATCTAGTTGGGCCCAAAGTAAAAGAGCTTCCCAAATTTTGGACGCTTCGGTTTGATGGGTCCAAGTCAAAAAATGGAGTTGGTGTCAAGTTTGAACTCATCAGCCCAATGGGTAAGATGTTTCTTGCTGCCATGGGCTACAATTTTATTGCACCAATAATGTAGTAAAATATGAGGCGTTAGTCCATGGTCTTCTTATGGACCTCAAGAAAATGTCAAAATGTTGTCAGTGTTCGGTGATTCCTAACTCGTAGTCAAAAAAGTTAGAAAATTTTATTCTTTCAATGATAGAAGACATGTAAATTATAGGCACAGGGTTTGGGATATTTTAGAAGGTTTAGATGCATTTAATATACAACTAATCCCTCGTGCTCAAAATTATACAATGGATGCCTTGGCTTAGGCACCTAGCACTTTACAACCCCTCTCCTTGTCTAGGCTTAAGAAATTCATAGTTGAGTTGACCTCCACACTGTCTGTCCAAAATAATGTCACTCATTTTTAGGTCATCAATGATGATAAGAACATCCTTGAGTTCATCATGAGTTTTGATGTCTTCGTCATCCAAATAATTGATGAAACTGATCCAGAGGAGGCCAAATTGGATATAGAAGGAGTTTTCAACCACAAAACCAACTCAATTCCCAAAGGTATGGTTCATCTTGAACATATATTTGATTTGGACTAGATTAGAGACCAGGACCAACAAACAAAGAAGGAAGCCATAAGAAACCAGTGTGATGCTCACAACCTTGGGACCGCTGAGGAGATGAAAAACATTTTTATTAGAAAACTGTGAACACCCGAGGAAAAGAAGGGAATCATTGATGCTTTGCGAGAGGATCAAAACGTAGTGGCATGGAGCTATGAAAATATAAAGACTCATGATACCTCCATCATCACACACACCATCCCTCTCAAGATGGAAGCTAGGCCCTTCTGCCAATGGTAATGTCCTATCAATGCCTTGTTGGAGCTCATCATTTACAAAGAGGTACAAAAGTTACTTTCAACAAGAATTATCTTCATGGTCAGGCATTCCACATGGGTGGAAAACTTGGTCTTCGTCAGAAAAAAGAATGGAGAAATTAGATTGTGTGTAGACTTCTACAACTTGAATAGAGCTTTGGAGAAGGATAACTCTATAGTACCTTTATTGGATGAGGTATTGCAGATTGTTAATGACTCCCAAATGATGTCCTTCCTCGATGGATACTCTATATATAACCAAGTTATGGTGCAGTACGAAGACTGTCATAAAACAACATTCACCACTAAGTGGGGAACCTTTGCTTATAGAAGAATTCCCTTTGGAATCATCAATATTGGTGCCACTTTCAAATATGCAATGGATATTTCCTTTAAAGATCTGATTGGGAAGTGCATAATCATCTACATGGATGATTTAACTGTGTTCTCTAAAAGGTGGACTGATCATGTCTTTGATTTATGTAAGGTTTTCAAAAGTTGTAGAGAGTTTGGAGTTTCCCTTAACCCAAAGAAGTGTATTTTCAGCATGACTGAGGGCAGGTTGCTTGGACACGTTATTTCAGAACAAGGAATCTCCATAGATCCTAAACACATCCAATATTTTCTCAAGATCTTGCTACCAGGCAACAAGAAATAATTGAAATCCTTCTTTAGAAACATCAACTTTGTCATGAAGTTCATCATGGGTTTTGCTAAGATTGTCAAACCACTCAATGCCATGTTAAAATAGGATGCCAAAGTTGAGTGGACTCCCAAAGCCAAACATGCTTTTGAAGAAATCAAATGGGCCATTGCTGAGGCACTTGTTCTAGTTAGCCAAAACTATATGATGCCATTCTACATCTATTCATTCGCTTCAGAGCATTACTGTGCTAGCATCTTAACTTAGAAAGATGATGAAGGAAATGAGCACCTGATTGCTTTCATGAGTGCTCTATTGAAATATGTTGAATTAAGCTACCACAATGTAGAAAAGAAAGCATATGCCATTATTAGGGGAGTGAAGAAATTTAGGCATTAAATCTTGCACAATAAAATGTTCCATTGTCCCCGATCCTATAGTGAAGACGTTTCCTATACAAAATGAATTGGGTGAATGAAGAACTAAATGCATCACATTGCTCTAGGAGTATGATATGGAAATCGAATTGATGAAGTTGGTGAGAGGATAGGCACTTACTTGCATTATTTTTGAAGTAGCAGCAGAAGTGGGACTTGAACTCACTATGCAGCAATACCAGCTCGAAGATGTTTCCCTAGGAGAGTTGTACAAGGACATTGTCTATTATTTGTTGAATCAAAACTATCCACCTCACTTATAGGGAGTCTGAAAACATTCTCTTGGGATGAAAAGTAGTAGTTACATGTTACAAAGTTCCATTTTATACAAGAAAATTCATGACTTGGCATCTACTTAAGATTCCTCAGCAAGGAGGAGGCAGATTGAGTCTTGAAAGAGTTTCACGACAAGTTTGGCACTACTCATGGATCTGGGCCTTCCACTGTACATCAAATATTAAGGGCAGGGTATTATTGGCTAACTATCTTCAATTATGCTTATTATCATGTTCGTTTGTGTCACACATGTCATACTGCTACCACCAAGGAGAAGAATGCTACTGTCCCATTGTAGACCATGTTGGAGGTGAGGTTGTTTGTGCAATAGGGTCTCGATTTCATTGGTCTAGTAAGTCCTCCATCATCTATGGGACATAGGTACATTCTTACCACTACTGATTACTGCACTTGATAGACAAAGGTAATTTTATGTAAGCAATGCACAATTGAGGTAGGTACAAATTTTTTGGAAAGTTTCATTTTAAATTGTTTCAGTTGTCCTTATGCATTAGTGTGTGATAATGGACCTACTTTTGCTTCATTAAAATTTTATAGTTGGGCCTTTCACTATGGAATTTCCCTTAAATTTTTGTAAAATTACTATCCTCAAGGCAATGGCCTTGCTAAGTCCACAAATAAGAACTTGATCACAATTATCAATAAATTTCTCGTTAGGAATCCCAAGGACTGGCATACCCAGCTCTAATTTTCCCTTTTGGTAAACCACACTCGCCACAAGGCTACCCTTGGTGATTCCCCATTACATATTTTTTATGGATTTGAATCCATATTTCCCATCAACCTAAATATTTCCACTCTCCAATTTATCAATTTTTACAAAGGGAGAGACCATAGGGAAGCTCAGTTAGCTGAGCTCTTGCATTTAGAAGAAATTTGAGACCGTGCAATAGAAATTTTCTCCAAACATCAGGTTGTGGTTAAGACATGGTTCAATCATCAAGCCAAAATCAAGGTCTATAGAATTGCAGATTTAGTCCTGTATTGGGACAAGGCCCATGAAAAGAAAGGGGGACACAACAAATTCGATAAGCCTTGGCTTGGCCCCTTTCAAATACCTAAAATTTTGGGAGACAATGCTTTCTGCCTAAAGAACTTAACTGGTGAATATATCATGATTCTAGTGAATGGGCAACACCTTAGGCATTACTTCCAAGCTTGAGCTTTGTTGAGCTATTTCCTATAAATATATGTACTTAGGTTAGAATAGGTTTCCTTTTGGCTTGCTCATGTTTTGTTGTTTCGCATCGCTCTATTTTTCTTTTTCCCTAACAATTTTGTTTAGAAGAGGATGTTCTATATCCCATTGCGATGGTCATGCTCATTCAAGGAATGGTTTTATTTTCTTTATGTCCTTAGTGTTCTTCAACTAAAAATTCATTCCTAACTATTGGTGCCTGAAGGCCACCTAGGAATGGTTTCCTTGTTTGAAATCTGCTTTAGAACTTGACTCTTGGTTAGCTCTTTTACGCATATCTCAGATCTTGCACACAACACATGTTAATTATTTTTGAAGGACTATACAATGGTTGTTATGATACCCTAGTGAGTCAAAAATCCTAAGTCCACACTAGTGACCACTATGGTTCCCAAACCCATTGTAGACTTTGGTGCTTACAAGGTTGAGAAAAAGATAAGTGAGAAAAAGAACATTGAAAGAAACATCAAAACACAAAAAGAAAATTTTGAAATCAAGTGACCATATCGGTGTGCAGATAACTATATCAAGGCTATGGACACCCAGCTGCCAGTAGAGCCATATCCATGGGATCATAGCAACAAATGCATCAGGGCTATGGATGCATGACCAACAATGGGGCACTGTCCCTGGAGGTTACTTTTGGTGTTGGACTATTTATGTAGCTTGCTCGGTTGGATTAGCGGTCACTTGTCACAATTCTGTAGAAAGGAATGAATTCACTACACACACTTCTAAGATGTCTTGTAGACTTACCCAACTCAAGATGCTATTCTCCCAGTTCACTCTTTGAAGCTAGCTCTTGGTCTATGAAACTAGAGATTCTGGGTCCAGAATGAATGCTTATCCCTAGAATGTTCAGGAGCATTTCCCAGTGGAGTCACCATTTTTTGTGCACTTGGCACACATGCCCCATCCAGAATGGGGACCCTCCTTTCTTTTTCCTTACTGATTCATTATGTTGTTGCCTCATTTTTTGTACCCCCCATTTTATTGTCCCAGATGCTCAACGTACCTTTGCACTCTTAGCTTAAACTGACCACATTTTGTCCCCACCATCTTAGTTAAGTCCTAGAGCCTTCTGGATCTTGCCTAGTAGTTTGCTTCTATTAGTGACCTTGGGGCCTGGTGGGCCCACCTTTTTGGGTTTCCTTTGCTAGGTTTCCCTAAGGTATTTTCCATTTGGAATGGAGGAAGGCTCCCACCTTCCCGAACCCCAAGCCCTGGTTCCTTGTTCTTTGTTTATTTAAACTTGCTAGAATTTTGAACTGCTTTCGCCTACATTGGGTCTCCTCCACTGGACTTTCATCCTTGGAACTCCATTTTTTTTCTCTATTTCAGCATCCAACATGTGGTGTCTTTCTACCCTCTAGACTCTAGGTCTCCCTTCGCCATCGGCTTCTAAAGTGTGTTTAGAAACAACGACTGGATTGCGTCATTCTAGGCCCTGGGCCTCGGACCTCCCACTGCCATCTGTAAATTTGAACTCCACCAATCCACTACCCGGTCATATGGGCATTGAATGAGGCCATTAAATGCATGTCTGCATATAAATATAGGGGCCGACTTGTCATTTTCATTTGTCAGGTTTTCCATAAGAGATCAGAGCTTTTTCCAAAGGAGATCACCACATCCATTGCTTGATTCCCTCACGTCTGGGATCATCATTGGACCTTCCTTAATCGATTTCACATCTTCTCCCATTAGAAATTTTTAGGTAGGTTCGTCGTCCATTCCACCGAGAGTTTTTTATAACTTTACACATAAAATAATGAATAAACACGGGCTGAAAATGCATTTAATTGATAATATATGACAAAACCCACAAAACCCATCTTTTAAAATTTTGAAGAACCTCCAAAATCAGCCCCTAACATCAAGTTGGAACCAAACCTCACTACTTTCATTCTTCATGTAGGGCATTTTCACCCTCTGGGACCATGCCCTTCCACCACTGTTAACAACTTAGAAAATGAAAACCTTTTTCAAAGGGCGAGATACCCTCGTAGGCCCGAAACCCTGAACATCCGTTGGCCAATTGCCATTAGAATTAAAAGCTAACACTTAATCTAGCCTCCACATTAGCCTCCCAGGCCTTCCTCACCGGGTTTCCCTAGGGAATTTTCCGTTTAGAATGGTGAAAGGCTCCCGCCTTCCTAAACTTCGTGCCCTGGCTCGTCAATTTTTTCCCATTGAAAAATTGCAACATTTTAGACTACTTTAGTCTGCTCCAGGTTTGGTCCACTATACTTCTATCCCCGAGACTCTGTATCACCACTACTATTCCTAAACGGTGAAGAGGGTGAGATTTTCCACCCTCTGGGGTCCGTATTTCCTTTCACCTTTTGAAGATTCAAATTCAAGTAAACTATGCCTTTGTAATGATGGGTCCTAGTCCAAAAACTTTGATCTACGGATAGTGATGGAGTCTTTTCCATTCAAAACGGCCATGTTTCAGCGACCTTCCACCTCCGGAGTCTCGACCCTCCATTTTCCATCTTTTCCTAAATTGGGCTTTGTCCACCAGGTTTTTGTCCCATCTCGGCTGGTTCAAAGGGTGAGGTAAACCTGTCTTCCTGACTTCAGGGTTCCACCCCCTTGATCGCCTAGAGAAGCTTCACAGAAGAAAAACTAGTGGCCAAGGTTGATGTTGGGTTTGGTCCACCAAGCTACTCCCATCGGGACTCCGTGCCATGATCACTCCAAACAGCTAAATCTTGGCCTTCTATCCCTCGAGGCCCGAGCACCTTGAATTCCAAAGTGAACCATCGGTCGTCTTTTGGCCTTTCAGGTCCTAAACCTTAGAATTTCATTCCTCGAACTCTATTTCTCATAGGTAATTTTAGACAAGAAACTCTTGATAGCTTTCTGGCCCTAAACCCCTGGGAGTTTCAAAATTGATCAAAATGACCTCAAATTTGAAAACCAACCTCGACCCACATGCTCAAATTCAATACTCTTTGACATGGGCCTTTTCAAATCATCAAAATGTGAAGATGATAGAAATTGCCTAGATTTCCCTAGCCTATACACCTTTTCAAAAGAACATTCCTACTAGAGAATTCCAACCCTTTGGGCCCAAATTGTCCAAAATCCCTTCAAAAAATGAGTAACGACATCTTAAAGTAAATATTTAACTTCATTAATCATATGATGTCTAATTAGATTTCATCCATGGGATTTTGACTAATGTTAATGCTTTTGTAATTGGTTGTACTTATTACGTCTATGTTTGTAGGATATATGGAATAGGGTACAAGTCTCTTGGGGGAAACCTTAAGAAAAGGACAAAGGAAAGAAAGTAGGAAAGACTCCTCGTGGAAAAGAGGATAAAGACTAGATAAAGTTATAGTTTCAGGGTGAGCCTCTATGTTCAACAAACATCACGAACTGGAACAAGATCACATAAACCATTATTAGCCATGTCGATATTGATGAATTCAAACAAAGGGTCAGGGTTCACCCAAAGACTAACAATGCAAGATTGATCAGAAAAAGTGGGATTAGAAAAGTAGCAGGCTTCCCCCATCTCTTATAGGCCTTGAATTCATCATGGCTTGTCGGAAGGCCTACCAACCATAGACACGGACCATTGTTGATAGAGATGGGAACATCCTTGCTGATATGTCAGCCAAGGGAATTACTAGAACTTTTCACATTCCTACCATTGAGGAGATGGAGGTACCCACCATAGAAGAAGGAAAGGAAATGTGGGATGAGGACCCAATGGACTACAAAAAGTTAATAAATCAGTATTGGATCAAGGAGAAAAGGGATAGTGCTGCAAAGTTTACTCAAGAACTCTTTCACAACAAATTCTATGAGGACTACCATGACCTAGTAAACATGTCGACCATGGTGATGGGCCTCTCTAATGCTACATTTTTATAAGAATGGATGGTGTATTTTGTTGAACAAATCCTTCATGGGGACGAAGATGCCACAACAAAAGTATCGTTCTACTAGGGAGGCATCATAAGTGACTGCTTCCACGAGCATTTTATGAATCTTACGAAGAGATCTAATTTCTACATGACCTCTTATCTGGTGTATTCACTTGCTAAGTAGAGGCAATACAACGGATTATTTGTGGCACCAAATGAGGAGTTGGGCAGAAGATTGAAGGTCTATGACAGATATCCTCAGCTCCAAGTCAGGAATTTCAAGAAGGGGTAATACAGGTTGAATGATGCCTTCATCAGACACATCATTAGGTTTCTAAGAGGGGACTTTGAGAGAAGGGTCTCTTACAGAGCATGGGTGTTCTTGAACCAATACGCCTTCCTATTCAGATAGTTCCCAAAATTCACATATATTCATGCCCAGGGTTTCACAGAAAGGTCGAATAAGCTTCCTTGGTACCCTAATGACTATATTATACTATTAGAACTCTCTCGGTAGTTGCAGCATGTGCATAGGTTCCTCGGTAGTAAACATTTGGCAGGGATCCCTTATCCCTTAGATTTTTTTCAATAGATGTATAAACTACAAACTTCTTAGTGTGTTAGGAATTCTAAAAAGGAATTGGTAGAGCACCATTTCTTCCTACACATTTCTCACCCACTGGTGGACCCATATGGGCATGTAAGAAAGGCACTAGTACCACAGTATGCCCACCTACATCATGTTGAATATTTTTGGATAGATTGCTAGGATGAAAAAGAGTTTCATGCAAGACATTACATGAGGATGATTGTGTACTTCATAATAAGGGTGTATCTATTTCCTATACCATATTAGGTCGAGGAGGACGAGAGCACCATCATGGATCCTAGATACAACATAGTTTCCAACTTGTCCCTGCCTGCAATAGATATGGATGAGTAGAAGGTCGATGACCCTGATATTGTAACCAAACCAATTGTGGCTTGAATTGAAGAATGGGTTAAGGGACAAGCAACTCGACTAAAGAAACAAGGAGTTGTCCTGACATATGAAGGGCTCAAGAGTGAGCCTAGTGCCATAGAGGATGTCATCGCTACAACTTCAATAGACGGGACATCCAAAACTCCTCCACTCACAAGATCAAAGAGGAGGAAAGGGGTTGCAATGGAGAAATCTCCAAACCCCAAGGTTTATTGAAGGAAAGATTTAGGAGGCTCACCCTCTAAGAGGCCAAAATGAATAGGAAGCATCATAGAGTGGCACACAATCGAAGAGGGTGATGAAGAGAAAGCAGATCGTCTAGAACTTCCTCTAGCTCCCCTTGTTTCAACCAGCCTGCCATCTATTTCCTAGGCCATGGTCACCACATCCCCACCCGTGGTGGAAATATTAGACCATCTTGCCTCTTCACCCTCAGCTGGGCCCATAATAATGATTGACTCTTCCTCCACCGTGACAACTTCGCTTTCCTCTGCCACCATGTCACCTACTACATCACTCCCATTGGCAATAGTGACAACACCAGTGCCCATGCTTTCATTACTAGAGGCTTTCTCATGACACATGCAAAAAATCATTTCTGAGATCTTCAAGATCTTTTTCAACCCCACCATTCAAGCTTCCTTAGCATAAGTCCTCGCCACTACTATACCTTCCCAAAATCCAACAAGACCACCAACAATGGAGGTCACAATGTTAATTTCTTAGGAATGGGAGAGGTGGGAGAAATAAGCCTTGAAGGAAATGAATACCTCGAACACCCAAAGTATGAACACTGGCCAATTGATAGGGTGGTTCGTGAAGAACAAGAAACAAGGTCTTCTGAGAGTGGAGATGAAGAGGTGGTTATAGGTGGTAAAACCATCATACAAAATTTTGATGATAATCTCGAAGAGGAAATGGCCAGACAACTGAAGCATGATGAAGAAGAGACAAAAGGGTCACCTCCCAGAGGAGAAGAGCAGAAAAGTGGTAGGGTAGTAGAAGATGTAGAACTCCCTACGGGGGAACAATAGCTGGAGGATGTACCACCTCCATATAGAGAAAAAGGATAAATAGAATAAAGCAAACCTGAGGAGCATGTGCACGAGCACAAACAAATTGAAGAAGGAAAAGAAAAAGGAATTGAGATAGAAGAAAGTCCCCAAGGGTGATTTCCTACCAAGCCTCTCATCAAATGCAGTACATTCATCCAAGACATTGATGAGCAAGAGTGAGACAACACTAAAATGGAAGAAAGGGCTCCCATAGGTGAGCAAACAGAGATACAGACAAAGGAAGGTGAGGGTGATCAAGAATCACCTAAGGGATAATATACTATGCCCGAGTAGCTGGAGAGGCAGCTTGAAAAGAAGACCCCTACCCCAAAGGATCCTAGAGAAATGCTAGAGGCTATCCTGTCCCGAGCAAAGATATCAACTAGGAAGGAGAAGAAGCCCAAAGTTAGATCTAAGGTAACAATGGATGCTTCCAGGTCTCGAACTATGCAAATAGCAACACCAGCGCTAGACCAAGGGGGAGTAAGCTATAATATCTCCACCATTAATTTGAGAACTTCTACTAGAGAGTAGAAGGTGGAGCATCTTGAGGAGTTATTGGCTATGGTGGTGCACCTAATAAAACAAGACAAGGTCTCAAAAAAAAAAATTAAAGTATAGGTTTCCACCTTGAAAAATTACATCCAACAATGGTCTTGAGTTGAAGACATGCCTACCATGTCCATGGCTCCACTCCAAATACTTTCTAAGGAATAGACTAACAAAATGGAAAAAGAGAAAGACCTTGGAAAAAACTATAAAGAGTTGGTTCTGACAAGTTCTATACATTGGGAACATGGGTATCAGTCGGGTTGTTCGAACAACCAACAAGTTCTTAGATTTACATCAGTCCCTGGAAGGCACAAAGAAGCTCTGCACTAACTTCCCTATAATGTATAATTCCACTTATCCAAATATCAAGGCCATCCTTTGACTACCAAAAGCCATGTTGGAAAATGAGCTCGTGCTAAAAAGGGATGATCATTGGCTAGTGGATGTGTGGAAGCGGGACTTTGATAACAAAAGAGAAAGGTTAGAGTAGGTAATTCATAAAGTGGATCTAGACATTGAATGGGTCAAATAAATTAGGGCAGACTATGCCTGATATTTGAGGCTGATGACAGGCTATGATATGCCCATGGTGCGAATTGATCTGGAGAAAATGAAGCCCCATTTCTAGAAGAATATGGAGGATAGGATATTGAATGAGATAACGATAGATTTCATGAGTTTTTCCACCCACGCCTTTTCCTAATAAGAGTTGTTCATAGATGACACCACCAAGTATGCTGAAGACTAGAAGAGGCTTGAGGACAACTCCAAGGAATGGAGTTATCAAGTACTACAGTCTGAGATCATGGAAATCGACAAACTCCAGCCAGTGATCTTGAAATCCATGGCATATGTAGGTTTGAAGAAGGAGGAGGGCAATGTTATTTTCAGTGAGGAACTTCTAAAGGAATAGCTACAACAGTAAGTGCAATCAATAAAAGACAAAATGCTACAATACTACCACTAGAGGACGAAATAGGGATGAAGAAAAAATTGTATTTTAAGTTATAATATATTTGGGGGTAGGTAGAACCCTAGTTTGTAATGAATCTTGGCCACAAAATGAGATTAAATCTTGTCCATTTGTTCTACTTTTTGGGCACTATAAATAGGGGGTCTCCTCTCATTTTCAAAGGGAGTTGAGTTGTTGTAAAGACATGTAGAAATTTCTAATGAAAATACATTGAATTGGTGCATTTTCAGAGTTCTTCACATGTTTCATGATTCAATCTCCATTATCAGATGCTTTATTTAGATTTACATTGTTGTTCTAGTTAGATTTAAACTACTTAAATAGATTTTTGTAATGTTGTTCCATAGTCATGAAGATTTCTAATGTGTAGATGCCTTCCTAGTCCATACTTTTTGCTATTTGTTGTTGGTAAATGGCTGTGCAAAGTTAGTCTGGGCTTGAATTCAAAGCTACTCCACAATTTTATCTTTGTTCATGCATGTATATGGTGAATGAATGAATAAATATATGCAGGCCTTAGGAGATAGCACAAATTTCATGAGACTGTAAATTCTCTAGTTAAGTGAAATTTTGTTTGAAGGAAGTTGTCCATAGAAGGAACTCCATGATTACTATTCACAGTTAGTTGCAGATCTAGGAACCTTCTCTCTTCCTTGCTCTTTTTCTTTTTTTTCTTAGAAACAAATTGTTCTAAGGTTCATTGCACATTAGAAAGCCAAAACTTGAGGAAAACATTGAAGTTTTAGATTTTTGTTTGAACCTACAACAAATTACACCTTAACTCCCATCTCAGAAACATAAAATTTTAAGATCCACTTCGTATATAGCTCTATAAGTCTTCCCTATGATTACTAGAAAAATTGCATCAAACATCAATTCAGGAGTTCCATGCTAGTAATGACCTAACACCCCGGAGACCTTGGGGTGAGTTTCATCAACTTGCTGTTGGAAATTTCCTTTCAAGAGAGGTAGTGCACATACACACTTCCTGTGTTGAGAAAGTGTGCTAAACACCCATCAAGAGTATTGTTGTTGTTTTTTTTTTTGGTTGGAACCCTTTTAGAGTAAGTACCAGCGCCATAATGTTTATAGCTTTAGCATCAACTACACCATCATTGGTAACACATTTATTTTTTATCCAATACTTATTTTT
>VDFB02271358.1:744181850-744220553 GCA_007258455.2 Sequoia sempervirens | reverse complement strand
TAGTGTATTGTCAAGTAGATTTAGTTATGGGTCAAGGTCCATTCCTAGATTGTAGGAATCAATTTAGAGTTAGTAAAGTCCATTTTGATGAAAAAGTAGTGTAGTAGCTCTTAATATCTTTGTTTCACTTATCATATTATATTGTATTATATTTTTGCTCTTATTTTCTTAATTTTTATCATGGGTACCTCCCTTGATAAGAATGAGTTGCTTCTTGTACTCTAAAATAATGGTTCAATTTGGAATAACAAATATCTAGCTAATATCTCTCTAAATCACAATAAAGAATCAAATGAAATGGGAAATGAAATAAGTATACACCATAAAAGAATGAGTTGCGGAACAAACTATTGGAATAAAATTCCAAAAAATGTGTTTCACAAATGCTAAGGATTTTAGAGTTAGTAATGATAATTGAACTAATGATATAAGTAATATTAATATATAAGAAAATTAAATGGGCTATTTAGTTCTGATTTTGATGCAAATAGTTATGTTTAAATGGTACAAATTCATCTATTATGATGTTGGAATTTATGATTTGCTGTTGACCCATAAACTTGATGTATCTTTTTGGGTTAGTTATGACAATTTATATTTTCATTTCTAGCCAGAGTTACGTGCTTATAAGAGGACGGAAATAGTTTTTCTAATATAAGGATTTGAAAGGAGATATGGTTTCTATTTCTAAGGATTGTGAGATGCCAAGAAACAAATTTTACATTATAGTTAATGCCTCTCAAAATTTAACAAGCACCAATTCTGTTGAAGATCAATCTGGTTCATATACGCTACTTCAAGCACAGGAAATTAATGCCACATCTAGTTCAGTAAGCTCGTTAAATGTGCCAACTATGAATATTTGTGAGCCCAAAGAGTTAGTGAAATCATTTCTATGGATCCAAGCAACTTGGAAAAAGAAAAGCTATTTGGGTTTGAAATCGATGTTAATCCGAACTCTGAAACACAATCGGGCTATCTGGGATTGAAATTGAAGATATAACATTGAGACTCTAAAATAGAAAATGAATTTGTTAGATTTTTTAACATAGATATTGAGGAATGATATCGATCGCTCTATATCTTCTTCAAATTGAAATTGATACTTTGTTAGTTGGCTATGGAATTAAACTATTCCCTTCTCTCTAATTGTAGGTGAAATATATTAGTATTGAAAAGAAATGCATTTTCATAAAATGGTTGAATGGAAAATCAAAGGATTAGATGCAAAGTAAAATCTATAATATTAACTTATAATACATAAGTTGTTGGATATAATTATAAGTGTTGTTATAAATTTGAAGAATTGAACATGTGTTAATTAATAATAGTGTTGGTAATTAGATTTGTAGAGGTGTTCAAGTTGGATACTTAAATGTTAATGATATTTGTAGTTGTGCCCATAGTTGTTAGTGTGTTATCAATTAGTTTTAGTTAGATATCAATATAGACTCCAAGATTATAGGAATTGGTTATGAGTGTAATCTTTATAAATGTAGTCTCCATTTTGATGATTAAAATTAGTAAACAGCAGTTTTTAATATCTCTATTTGACTTCTTACATTCTACTACATATGATATTTCTATTAATATTTTCCTAGTATTTATCACTGTATCAAACCTAGATTGGGCATGACTCCATCATGGGAGTGTCCAAGAAAAAAAGAACATCTTGAGAATTATGAAAGCATCTTTAGAGTTGATCATTGAAGGATGGGAGATAGAGTATATTGTAGAGATAATAACTTAAGTATGGTGTTCAAAAGTGTGATTCATATGTTTAGTGCATGAATCAAATCTAATTATTTGGCTAAAATGTAAATTAGTGGAGAGGATTTGCATGGCAATAATGCTAGTGCAATGCAAATTTGTTGTCATTGCAATTAGTAATATATTTTTTTGTGTATTTTCCATTAAAGAAGAGGTTTTTGAAACCAAAAAAAGAGGGAGTTATTGTTGTCAATGTTGGTGACATCATGCTATCCCTAGAAAAGATTTTAATCTTGATTTTGGTTAACATTATGTATTTTTTGATAATCATAAGGTCTTTTCCTTCAATGAGAAAACAATATTTATATTGTAGAATAGGTGATTGGTTCCTTCA
This sequence comes from Sequoia sempervirens, assembly GCA_007258455.2. NCBI lineage: Eukaryota > Viridiplantae > Streptophyta > Pinopsida > Cupressales > Cupressaceae > Sequoia > Sequoia sempervirens. The sequence continues at coordinate 744,218,449 of VDFB02271358.1, read as the reverse complement.
ATGCAATTAACATTGGAGACTCTTCATCTCATTGGTTGGTTAGACTTGTAAAGTATGAAGAAGAAGATGAAAAATCATCCTAATAAATGTTAGCTATGCTAGAATCATCAAAGAACATATGAAAAGGTTGTCAAAGGAAATATTGGTTCCTTGAAATACCTTCAATTGTGGTGTTGAGGAAGGAGAGGTTCTTGAGGTTTCAAAGAAGTGGTGATGTCCACTCCTTTTATATTTTAGTGGATGTTTTGTTGTAGGAAAGGAATTTGAGATAATTGTACATCCCACATCCACATGTGCATGTGTGTTGTTGTGAATTTGAAGAATTTAACATGTTAGTAATAGCATTAGCAATATGAGTCTTAGAGTTGTCCAAGTTATATAGTTAAGTGTTAGTAGGATTTGTTATGGATATAGTCATTAGTGTATTACCAAATAGTTTTAATTATGGATCAAGCTACATTCCAAGATTATAGGAATTGGTTTTGAGTTGTAATTTCTATAAATTTAATTTTCATTTTGATAAATAAAATTAGTGAACAATAGTCATCAATATCTTTGTTTTGCTTCTTATATTATATTATATGATATTTTTGTTTCCATTTTCTTAGCTTTTGTCATGGGTACATCCCCCAATATGGAATGAGATACTTGTAATCCAAAACAGTGGATCCATTTAGAATAGCCAATATCTAGCTAATGTTTATTTCAAGTCCAATAGATAATTTAATGAAATCGGAAATGAACCTCTAGTCCAACACTGCAAAAAATATGTTGCATAAATGCTTATGGTTTAAGAGCTTGTAATAATAATTAAACATGTTAAAATTAATATTTATATTTATGAAAAATAAATAAATAAAGTATGTAGTGTATCTAGTTATGATTTTGATGCAAATAGTTAAAAAATGCTACAAGTGCATCTATTATGGTGTTGGAAATTTATGATTTACTGTTAACCCATAAAGTGGACTATGCATCTCTTTGGCTTAGTTATGTGAGTGTGTGGGATTTTCCTAAAGTACAAATGTGAACCTACAACTTGTGGATCTAATATGATACAAATACTTAGTTTGAAACTTGTTTGCCTTAGATTTTTGTATCTAGATTCATGTAAGGATGGGTGATTCTTACAAACACCTTTGGGTATTTACTAGACCATGAGGTTCAAGTTATCCTTTGTCAAACCAACATATAGACATATTGTGACAACGAGTATAGGGATACATTGTGTAGTGGGTATAGTTTGTAGAAAGGTAATTATTTTATCCTTATAGTGTCATTTAATTGAACAACTTAGGGGAACCCCCTTAGTCTTGCATAATCAAAAGTGAAGGAGGTCTTACCCACCTTATTTCTTGGTCCATAGTTGTGTTGGGAAAATGTGTCTCAACGTTACAATTATATATTGTTTATTTTTGATAGGATGTATATATATTTATATATATTTCCTAGTTGCACCGATAGGTGTATATAATGGAAGCAAAGAGGAAAGTGTGAGCATGTTAATTTTTTTAGGAAACTCCTAAAATGGCCAACATACATTAAATAATGATATATTGTAAATATAGACTATTAATTGTTAGGTTTTAGATCTAATGGTGAATATTTTGTTGGCATGTCTTGTCCTAGAATGTCACCCTATTTTATGAGGGCATTGTACTATGATTGTTGTAGGCCGGTGAGTGTTTTTGAGTCGATGGTGGTTGTGTTGTCTCTTGATCTCTAAGTGATGATACTCTTATGAGACACTTGCTTTGCATATATATTGTAATATTTTTTATTTAATAAATAATATATTAGGTGGATTTTTGGAGTGTGGGGGTTTTTTTTCTCCTAAAAAGAGGTTTCCCCATGTAAAAATCACATTGTGTGTCATGGTATGCATGATATTTATATTATTTCTATTTAAGTTTTTTGTAAATGTTAAATATCTTTAAATTTTTACATTTTCTCCTCTCAAGATTAGGTAGCTTAGGAAGTTGTTTCCTAATACCTTGGCTTCCCTTACAAGTGAAGTATCGAGCCTAATCACCTTTGGTTTTAGTTGCAGGTTGTTGGGTTTTAGACTAATCCATGTGTATTTGAAAGGAGGGCTTATGTAGAGGCACCTTTTGTGATCTTGTTGTAGGAATTTTTTAAGATGGCTTAAGTTCACAGGAGAATAGAGGTGGAAATTTTTTCTAGAAATAATTTTGAGATGTGGAAACTAAAGATGGAGGATCTGTTGATAGATCAAGATCTATGGGATGTTGTTGATGAGAATGTTTCAAGGCCTGCAGATCCTACTCAAGTTGCTCAATATGATGTTATGGACCATAAAGCCAAGGGTCTAATCAGATTGTGCTTGGTAGACTCTGTTTTAATTAATATCCATGAAGAGACCTCTACACAAAAACTATAAAGATACTGCCAAATCTTTAGTGAATAATATTTTCTTGAGGAATAAATTGTATTCCTTAAGAATGGAAGAGGGTGGATGAATTACATACAACCTGGAACCATTCAATATGTTGGTGGATCAATTAGCATCAGTTCGTGTCAAAATGGATAAGGAAGAGACATGTCAGATCTTTCTTTTTTCTTTTCCTGATTCGTGGGATTCTCTTGTTATGGCTATTGTGAGAACTTCTATTATTTTGAAGATTGAAGATGTGGTGGGTTATTTTCTTTCTGAAGAAATAAGGAAGAAGATATCCATCACTACCAATGAGGCCCTAAATATTCATGGAAAACCTAAGGAAAAAGGAAAGAAAAATGAGAAGAGCGACAAATCCAAGTCCAAGGAGAGATTTAAATCTCCTAGAAAGTCTAATGTTATTTGATGGGCTGGGGTAAGCTTGGGCATGTTCGTAAGGAATGCAAAGAAGAAAAGAAGAAGAAAAAGAAATTTGATTATGATTCTGAGTTTGAGAAGGAAGATAGTGATGCATTCATTTCAGCTCTAGCAACTCATGTAGGTAATGATGCATGGTTAATTGAATCAGGGGCATCCGTCCATATGACCTTTAATAGAGATTGGTTTTTTGAATGTGAAGAATTTGATGAAGGTAAGATGTACTTGGGTGATGATTCTCATTTAGAAATTATTGGCCATGGTAAAGTTAAAATTAGGTTTCGATGGTAGAATAAAGAGGATTAATGGTGTGTTGCCTATTCTTGGATTAGCAAGAAATTTGTTATATGTGAGCAAACTAATAGATGTGAGTGTGCAAGTAGTATTTCCTAATGTAGGATGTAGGATGGTTAGAGGTGCTATGGTGATTGTTAGAGGTGTCAGATATGGCACATTGTATAAGCTTGATGTATGCACTGTTAAGTGTAATAGTACTTCTTTGAAAATAAAGTATGTGGAATAAGTAAGGGTTTCACCTTCAGTAGATGGTCATGGCTTTTGGGTACCAAAGGGTGCTCTTTCTTCTTAGTCAAAGTTACATGTAGAGAAAACTATGTTATGGCACTAGAGACTTGGCCACATTATAGAAAGGGGTCTAAGGATCTTGAAAAATAAAAAGCTTGTTAAAGGTTTGTTTGATTGTAATCTTGAATTTTATTTTTGTGACCATTACATTTATGGAAAACAAACTTGCGTTCAGTTTTACTCGAGTTCTCATAAATCTTGTGGTGTATTGGATCTTATTCATTCGGATATGTTTGGTCCTATAGATGTTCCTTTGATTGGTAAATCCACATATTATGTTTTTTTTATTAATGATTATAGTAGAAGGTCATGGGTATATTTTCTAAAGAGTTAATCTAAAATTTTCAATCAATTTATAGAATTTAAAGCAATGGTTGAGTTGCAGACTGGAAAGAAAATAAAATGTTTGAGGACTGATAGTGACAATGAATTTTTCCCTAATGATTTTGATAGATTATGTAAAGTTTGTGGTATTCATAGATAGAAGACAACTTTGTATTCTCCAAAAAAAGTGGAGTTGCATAAAGAATGAACATGACACTAGTGGAGAAGGCTAGGAGTATGTTGAGTGGTGTTGTTCTAGAACAAAGGTTTTGGATTGAAGATGTTGTCACTACTTGTTACCTGATTAACATGTCTACTAGATCAGCTCTTGTAGATAAGACACCTATAGAGGCATGGTTGGGTCATAAGCCTTCATTAAGACATCTTAGAGTTTTTGGTTGTGAGGCATATGCACATGTTCCAAAGTAGAAGTGAACAAGGCTATGAAATGTATCTTGATCAGATATTGTTATTATTTGAAATTATACAAGCTTTGGGATTCTGTTGCATAGAAGGTAATACATAGTAGAAGTATTATTTTTAGAGAAACTAAGACTTCTTTTGTTATATTGCAGCCATAACAAAGTAAACAGGAAGATGTGATTCAATTTCCTTCTACACTTGAGAAAGTTGAATCAAGGCCCAATGATAGAAAAGAAGTTGAGGAGAGCTCATCTAGCTCTAAATATTCAGAAGAGGAGGAAGAACCTCCAACTCAACTTGTTCGTAGGTCTACAAGGCATAGAAAACCACCCGAAAGGTATTCACTTGATGATTGGAGATGTATTTTTTCTTTGAATACTAATATGGATGAACCCAAATATGTAGAAGAGGCACTAGGTATGAATGATGCAGAATCATGGAAGATTGTTATGGATGAAGATATGACATATTTGAAAAAGAATGATACATGGGGTCTTGTATCATTTCTCGAAGGATGAAAACCTATTTGTTGCAAATGGCTATTCAAGAAAAAGATTGGTTTAGATGGAGGTATTGTGAAGTACAAAGCAAGGTTGGTTGTGAAAGGTTACTCTCAAGTTGAGCATATTGATTATGGTGTGACATTTTCTCCTATTACAAAAGAGACATCCATTAGATTTTTAATTTCTATTACTATTGCTTATGATTTAGAGGTTGAGCAAATGGATGTGAAAACTACTTTTCTTCATGGTGATTTGGAGGAGGATATTTATATGACACAACTAGAGCACTACATGGTGAAAGGTAAAAGTAAGTTGGTTTTCAAATTGAAGAAATCTTTGTATGGATTAAAATATAGTCCTATGATGTTTTACCATAAATTTGATAAATATACATTGAGTTTGGGATTTGAGCATTCTAAATCAGATCATTGTGTTTACTATAAAACTAATGGTGATCATTTCTTATATTTTGATAATATGTTATTTATTAGTAGAGGGAAAGGTATGAATTTATAACTAAAATCTCAACTTGTTGCTAAATTTAAAATGAAAGATCTTGATACAACTAAACACATTCTTGGGATGGAAATTAAAAGAGATAGAGTGAATAGAAAGCTATGGCTTGGCCAAAGTAAGTATGTCAACTCAATTTTACAGAGGCTTGATATGTAGGATTGTAGACCATTGTGTTTTCCTGTTTCAATTGGAACAAATTTATCTATGTCAGATTTTCCAACGTCTCCATCAAAGATGGAAGACATGAGTAGGGTGCCTTACTAGAGTGCAGTTGGAACTTTGATGTATGCTATGGTTTGTACTAGACCATACATTGCCCAAGTAGTGGGAGTTCTTTCCAAATATATGTCTAATCTTGGTATAGTTCATTAGAACAAAGTTAAAAGAGTCTTCAGATATTTATGGGGTACCTTATATTATCATAGTAATATTGCTAAAGATGATATTTCCCTTGATATTCATGGTTATGTGGATTCAAACTAGGCAGGTGATATTGATAGCAGAAAATCCACCAGTGCTTATGTGTTTACTTTATTTGGTGGTGTAATTAGTTGGATGAGTAAGTGACAGGATGAGGTTAGTTTATCCACTATTGAAGTAGAGTATATGGTTGCTATGCATGCTTATAAAGAAGTCATTTGTCTTAAGATACTATGTTCAGATATTAGAATAAAATAAGGTGCAATGACAATTTATTGTGACAGTCAGAGTGCGATATGTCTAGCTAAGAACTCAAAATTTCATGCTAGGACCAAGCACATTGATGTACAATATTATTTTGTTAGATATATGGTCAAAGATGGTAGGTTTAAGTTGTTTAAGGTAGAAACTTTGATGAATGTTGTTGATTCTTTAACTAAGCCCATGAGCACATAGAAGTTTAGACGGTATTCAAAGACTATGGGCCTTTTGACACCTAACAATCAAAGAGATGATGTTTACACCCTCATGTTTCTCTTGCAAGGTGTTCAACAAGTGAGATATTTGTTGGGAAAATGTGTCTCAAAATTGCAATTATATGTACAGTTTATTTTTCATAGGATGTATTTATATTTATATATATATTTCCTAGTTACACCAATAGGTGTATACAGTGGCAACAAAGAGAAAAGTGTGAGCGTGTTAACCTTCTTAGAAAACTCCTAAAATAGCCAGTGTACATTAAATAATGATACATTACAAATTTGGCCCATTCATTGTTAGGTTTTAGATTGAATGGTGGATATTTTATTGGGCGGTCTTACCCTAGAATGTAACCCTATTAAATATGAGGGTGTTGAACTATGACTATGGTAGATGGTGATGTTTTTTGAGAATCTGATAGTGGTCATGTTGTCTCTTGATCTTTGAGTGGTGATACTCTTGTTAGAAGCTTGCTCTACAAGTATATTGTAATCTTTGTGATTTCTGAATAATATATTGGGTTGATTTTCGAGTGTGGGGTTTTTCTCTCGAAAGGGTTTTCCCTGTGTAAATCATTGTGTCATGGTATGCATGATATTTATATTATTTCTATTTCAGTTTTTGTAACTATTAAAGATCTGTAAAGTTTTACATTTTTCTCCACTTTACATCATCACTTCTAAATTAATTAAATATTTATTTGATTAACTGTCTTCATTTATCTACCAACATCAATTAAATCAAAGATTATTTAATTAATCAATCAATATTTTAATGTCCAACCTTAATTAAATGAATTCAATATTTATTTAATTAAACCCATAATGCTAGTTTCAAGAAGTTATTAAATACAACTAAAATTAATTTCATTTCCATTTTTTTTCACATCATTAATACACTAAATTTAATTATTTAATATTTATTCAAATTATTTTAGTTCAAAACTATTTTATTTATTTTTTCTATGCAAAAGGCCATAGCCTATATTATATATTACATATATAATTATAAATTACATATATAGTTATAAATTACATATATAGTTATAAATTACATAAAAAAATAAATTTATAGTACTGGAAAAAACCAAAAGGTGGCAGATTGAAACATCTTTGTAAAGGTTCTCAAAAAACAATATATAGCTCACTATATTTTTTCAAAAGAAAAATTGAAAGCATACTGGTGTCCTTATATTCACGCCTCCATAAATCCTTCAATAGTTGATGATTCTCTACATGACTATCATTTAAATCCAAGTCATTTTCACCCTGCCCTTTATTGAAGCCTACATCATTATCACCCTTCCCTTTGATGAAGCTTGCTACACTATCACCCTAGTCTTCATTGTAGATTGCATCAATATTCCTCACCGCTTCTACCTTGGTTCGTCCATGCCTAAAATGATGAGAAAACATGAAGGAAACTGCAAAGAGCTTATCTATTATCACATTAACCATTTGGACCCCCAATTCTTGTGTATACAGATTTAGGAATTTATTTAACTCCCATGGATCATCATTTTTGAGATGTTTTGTTGCAAACTCAAACACTACTTTGAATGCCCGTTTGTGTTTCAAGTAACATTTTAGGAATATTCTTGAAACATATCCCTTCCCACTCTCTATATTATAGCCCTGCACACATTGTAATAGCTCATTTTCCTTAAGAAATTTGGATAGACAATCTCTTTTACCACAATTTCCAACATTGCAAAAGATTGTAGTAAATCTAGAGAATTTGAAAGGAAGAGTGGAAGCAACTATTTTGGGAATTACGGTTTGGGGGCAACCCACTTGACTGCATGATTTCCACTCCAATAATCATATTAATACTTTCCACCATGCTTGGACATGAAACTATGAAGACTTGCAATAATTCATATTTTCTTACCTCTCATGAGAATGAATTCTCCCCTTTGTGAATTTGTATAGGTATCTTGAGGTTCTTTCGAATGTATTCCATTGAGTATCTCGTTAAAAACCTTGACTCGACTACAAGAAAATGAAAATATTGAAAAATAAAAACATAAGAACTATGTGTTTCTTTTACAAAAATCCCCCAAAATTGATGAAGTCAATATAATAGACCCCAATATAATAGAAACCAACTAAGATTCCAACTAATAGAGCACCCACATTAACTAGAGGCAACACCCCAACAAATCACAACTAGTAACCAACAAAGAATAACTAGTACCCAAAGACTATACCCTAGAAAATCACATTAGAAACCAAAAGTGAAAAGACTACTATCCAAACACAACACCCCAACATATGAAAATTAGTACCTAGTAAAGAAAAGCTAGTATCCAAAAGCAACACTCTAGCCAATCACCTACAATTCACTTATTGTTTCACTTGTAGCAGCACCAAGATAATGCAAAACCTAGGCTATGCTCCAAACTTCTTTGGTTGCAATGAGACCTACCATAATTTAGCACCCAACACACATTCCCTAATAACTACTATGCTCCTAATAAGAAACAAAATGAAGCATCTAATGCTCCCTTGGCCTTATAACTAATACATTTCCGATGAAACTTATGATGGGTATGATTGAGCCTTTATTCTTTTTGATTATTTTGTCTTTTCACATCCAAACTCTGAGATTGGAATGTATGGCGCAAGTGATTTAACATGCATGACATAGGTGATATTGCGTTGGGAATATTTTTAATCATTATATTGTGTGATATATAGGTGATTATATCTTGTAACCAACAAAAACCAATAAACATTAGTACGTGAAATCATACAATAGCTTGACACATTGCTACCATTTGTACTTTTTTAATTGATAATATCTCCTTCATTGCTGCTTGATAATGTTAAAAAGACACTTGTAATTTATTCTCATACTAAGTTTGAATCCCTCCCCTTCCTTTGGCTTATTACTTTGGAATTATTAATTTTTAATATGAGATCATCCTTACTTTATCATCATGACCAGACATCACCTAAATGCCATCATCCGCACACCAAACTACCTCTGTACGTGTTCATCTAATTTTTTGACACTTACATTACCTTCATACTTTTCATCCATATATGTCACTTTATATGACACTCCTCCAAAATGACATGTTCTAACTATGTGTCACCCCAAATTACTCATTTATCACATGTGTTTCTTGATTTATAATGCTTTGCAATTCTTGTGTGATATTTTTTAACCCTATATCATATATTATTTCCTTCTTCTCTTGTTCACAACCCCTATTTTCTAGTCTGTCTGCCAATTGATTCCCCTCCTTGTATGTATGATTAATCTAGTATTCCTCTAAAACATAAATTAATTTCCATAATTTGTACAAGGATATAATTGATTTTCCAACTACATTGTTTTGTCTCTTCTTGCATTGATTATAACCAAAAAATACCCTTCTATTTGTAATTTTTTAATATTCAATTGATGGCCATATATAAACCCTACAATAGAGCTTGCACCTTTGATATATTGTTTGTACATGATGGTAATCTTATTGATTTTTCACTAATGAGTGAACCTTCTAAATTTATTATCACTACTATCGCTCCTAATTTCTTGGTTTTCCTTTGCAAGCTCCATCAAAATTTAACTTTACAAACCCAATTTGTGGAGGCATCCAAGACACTTTCTTTCTATCCACCTTTTTGTGATAGGAACTTGTAGACTAACTTTAAATGGAACAACAAGATTTTTCCAATTTTTAAGTTGCTTTGAATCCCAATCTAAGAAAATAAATCCTACATGCTTAGCATTGTGTACATAAGAGTTTTCTATTTCAAATATTGATTTTTCTAGCTTAAACAATACATGAGAACTACTTTAAATTTTCTTTTGAAATATCCTCTTATTTCACTTCCACCAAATGCACCATAAAACCACAGAAGGAATGATCCTCCACAAAATTTCAAACATTGAGGATTGATATAGTATTGGCCAACTAAAAACAAGTCCCAAAGCATGCTCGGAAGTGGGGCATACCAACTAAGCTTAGAATTAATAAAGGTTCAAAAATAATTTGCAAAAGAACATTGTAGAAATAAATGATTTATATCCTATATACATGTCCCCCACAACACACAATTAAATGGATTTGAAATTCCATGTTTCTGTAGTCTTGAACTTGTTAATATCCTATTTTGCAAAGCTAGCCAAACAAAGCACCTTGCTTTTGGTAGCACTATTGGATTCCAACAAAAATTCAAAGCTCTATGTGGTTTAGTATGTGCTTCACTATTCATCATTGGCTTGTATCCCAATTTCACTATATATTTACCTGATTTTGAAGGTTCCCAGATAATCCTATCTACAAATTTTGAACTATAAACAACTCTTCCACTTAACTTATTAATATTCCCTTGTTGATCAAGTGATAATATAGGATCCTCAAATTTTTTCCATACTACTTTCCATGTGAGCACATCTATAGTGTGAAAGTAATCTTAGACTTTCGTTCCCAAAATTGGAATCATATGATTTGCTATTAACTGAAAATTATGCATTGTACTTAGAGGAGGATATCCCTGCCATGAATTATTCTAGAACTATGCATTTTCTCCATTATTAATCTCCCGAGTTATGTACAGGGTTATTACTTGTCTACAAGTTAGTAAAAAGTTCCACATAATAGATCCTTGTGGTGAATTTCAAATAGAGAAAATGCATTCTGATGCACTAGTATCTAAATATTTCTTCTGCATAATATTGCACTAGTTGGCTTGGGGCTTTAAATGCATATGCTAGACCAAATTTGCACCTAGTGAAATATTCCTTGTTGTTACATTATGGATCCCTGCTCCTCATTTCAATTTTTCTCTACATACAAGAGGAATTTTCTTTTTACTGTCCATATTACCCTTCCATAAAAATTTCTAATCAACTTTTCAATTTGTACATGACAGTTCTAGGTACTTTCAAAATAACCATATAAAAATTTGGTATTGCAGATAAAATAGATTTAACCATTAGAATCCTTCCTGATAATAATAACCAACTTCCCTTCCAACACATAATTCTTACTTGTATACTTTGTATGACATTTTCCTAATAGGATACCCTATTTTCTCTTGCAAAGAAAGTAATTCCTAAATATGTACATGAAAGATCTATTTCTTGGAAACCCAATACTCTCACAATTTGATCCTTTAAAACTGTTGGTGTATTAAAAATATATATCTTTGATTTGCTTGAATTAACCTTTTATCCTAATGAGGAAGTATATTTATGGGTATGTGCAAGATCATCATGGAAAAAAATGCCCTTATGTGGCAAAAAATTCAAAAATCAGAGTTAGGCAACTTGACGAAAAATTTGAATAAGTTATCTATATTATTTCAAAAATATGTAAGAATAGAATTTGTAGCAAATTGAATGTAGTTTCTAAACTACTTGGTTTTTTTATTTTTAAAACCTATTTGGTGAAAATTTGAAATTTCAATGCAGTAGTACTTAAATTTCAGGGAAAAAATAAGAAGTAGGTGTCTGCTTGACCACCCTAACCACAATAAAATGATAATATTTTTTATAATATTTTATATATAAGTAGATGAATCATGTCCAATGTGATGCATATTTTTGTAATTTTTTCCAAGTAAATAATTAATTATGAATTTTTATTACAACTTTTAATCATATAGTACGAAGCATAGAATGTGACACATATTTCGATTCAAAAATGTGATACCGCTTTGAAAGCTATAGATGTTTTTCAATCAGCCTATCAACGGACTTTAGTTGTAATTCAAATAGAAAATAAATAATTATTATTTATTAAATTCAAAGTAAATCATAATTTATATTGGTGGAAAGCTAAGAATATCCTTTAAAACCCTTTTCATTTCATCAATTTTGGGTTAAAAAAAGTCATACCACATACCCTACAAAACCCATCATATTGCTACTTTTGGACCATCATGATTCTTCACATACCCTTATCCAAAATATACTTTGTTTGTTTAGCTTCCAAGATTGTTGCACTACCAAATAAGATGGTATCATTTGCAAACAAGGAGTGTGTTGCAATTATATCTATAGAACAAATTGTAATTCCTTTCCAATTTCCTTGTATGTGAACCTTCTGCACAATCCTGCTCAAATCCTTTGTCAGGATGATAAAAAGAAAAGGAGATAACTAATCCCTTTGTATTACACCTTGAGTCGAACTAAAAAAACCTACTAGTGAACCATTGACAAGGACTAAGAACTTAGCCCCCGCCAAACAAGACAAAACCACTTGCACCATTTTGAATGGAAACCAAACTTTTTAAATAATTGCATTAGAAAAGACCAATCTACTCTATCATATGGCTTCATCATGTCCAACTTGATAATCAATGAATGAATAGCATTCATTGTGATGGAATGCAAAAGTCCATGTGCTACCAAAGCACCTTCCACTATTTCCATACCAGGAAAAAATCCTCCTTGCTCCTCTAACATTAACTAATGAATGATAGGCACCAGAGGTAAGTGAATTTCTTTTGTAAAAATATTGTAAATCATATTACAGAGTGAAATTGGTCTAAATTCTAAGAAATATTTCAAAAAATTCAACTTTAGAATGAGAGAAATATGCATAACATTAAATTGTTTTAGCATTGTGTCTATGCTTCTGGATTCTTCAATGATTTTAAAAGGTCCTTCCCAATGAACTTTCAACATTTCTATAAAAAACAAGTGCTATGAAACCATTTGGTCCTGGTACTTTATATAGAGGCATAGAAAACACTACTTCCTTTAATTCTTCTAGCATGAATGGCCTTAGAAGAAGATCATTTTCCTCTTGTCTTACTAACATTGGTATTGCTTACAACATTTCCTCTCTCCTTCCCCACCTAAATGGATTGATGACATGAAATAGAAAGTAGATTTGAAAAAAAATTAACCCCCTCTACTTGAATGTCTTCTTCCTTTGTTAAAGTGTTTCTTGAAACATTATCTTGAATTGAAAAATGGAGCTTTTTACTTTTTTGATATATGAAAAAATTATATTTTTATCTCCCTCTTTTAGCCAAAGCTCTCAAGACTTCTATCTCCAATAGATTTCCTCTCGTACTACTAGAACTTCTTCCCATTCATCTTGAAGTTTCTTTTTCTACTAAAAAAGATTTGAATTTCACCCATTAGATATATTATTTTTGCATTTACTTCTTTAAGCTATTTAAAAATTTCTACTTTATGATCAAACATTCTTAAATACATGTGTATTCCATTGCTTGATTATGCCTTTAATATACCTTAATTTCCTGTAGAATCTAAACATTAATGTGCCTTCCACCATAGGATACAACAACCACCATCCCTTTAATATATTGAGAAACTTTGGATGTCAGAATGACATCACTTAAAACTTGAAGGATGATTTAAATGTAGATGTCAACTATTTATTCTAAATTCCCAATGATGTTGGATAATGGTCTAATCCTATCCATGGTAAAATTTTAGATTGCATACCATAATTCTCTGTTACCTAATTTAGTGTGGTGAGAAACCTATCTAGATGCTCAACTATCTGAAAATTAAAATTCTTCCTTTAATTTGTCCAAGTAAATTTACCGTTTCCTACAAGGATGTCAATAAGTGCATTATTTTGAACAAAGGTACTAAAATATTCAATTCTTTTAGGAGGAGGTATAATCCCACCTTGCTTCTCATTCAAGGATATAATAGCATTAAAATTACTAGCCAGAATCACCTTATCTTCACCAGAATGTTGAAGAACTTGTGTCAATGCTTCCCACAATTTCTTTCCAAAAGCGCAATTGGGTGCATAAATGTTTGAAAGCAAAACTATAAATTAAAATGTATCACCTTTAATAGGTGCTAATTAAGTTCACTTGTTATAGGCTCCATTGCAATACATTTTGAATTCCACATTGATATCAACCCTCTCGAAGCTCCTTAAGCTTTTGATTGACTAGATTTCTAGAACGACCATTTACTCATGGCTGAGGTAAAAATCGCCTGAGATAGCTTTTCCTCCTATAGAAGTACAATATATTCCCTACAAGCATCAATTTGTTGCTTGATTTGGGATACCCATAACATTCTAGGATATTATCTTCATATTGTTGTTGGAGAGCAACAAGGTCTCAATCTTTTTTCAATATTACAATCCAATGTAGATTATTTTCCTATTGCTATCTCCTCTTGAATCTTGATAGCATGTGATTGTTGACCTCTTTTACTTGGTGATTTTTGTGGTGTTGTAGACAAAGAGTGGGGACTAAGCAATTGATAAATTATGTGAGAAGTCGTATTCCTCATCTCCCTCTTCCCTTTCCAACTGAGCATTAATTTCTTCAGTTAACAAGTTGAAACTATCAAATTTTCATCCAAATTTGTGGCCATTTCATCAGGATTGGAGGTAAAATGTAATAAAGTATAGGAATAAGATGAAAATTCATTTACCTTACAATCCTAAATTTATTGTGTAATTTCATCAATTAATGATGAGCCAACCATTGTTGTTATGTGGTTTGCCATACTTTCTATGTTTCCTTTTGTTGATTGAGGGTATTAGCATGGGTCAATTGCGCTTGATCCATGAAGAATCAAAGCATATTCATGCAACTAATACTCAATATTAAACACGATCATTCAAATAAAAGATAAACTAAAAATTTATTGAAATGAAGCATTCTACATACAAAATCATTAATGTCTATTCTAACCCATCTGAAACTTATCCCATTTTGAGATTGGTATTGTGTTGATGTGGAACAATAACCCTTTCCAAATCCCATGATTAGTGAGCTTGTTTCAGTTGATTCTATTGAAGAGAATCAATGAAACAGTTGTGAGATGTGAATGAAAACATGATTTATGCTAAAATGAACATGATGCAAGAGTTAATCTACCATGATTTTATGCTAAAAGATGTAGATATGCAATTGATAAGCTAATCTAAATGAGATTAAACTAAAAGATTCAAACCCTAATTATCTATTTAACTAAATGGATGCATGGAATCCATTAATGGAATCTAAGCTATTATGCAACTAAAAATGAACTAAAATAGGCTAAATGTGTGCAAAGTATGAGTGTGAGTATGATTGATTTCAACAACATAAGTTTGCAAATTGAAAGATGGATGATGGATTCAACAACATAAGTTTGTAAATTAAAAGATGGATCCATTTGTCTCCAAATAGTGTTTTAGTTATAGGAAATCAAATGAGAGATGGAGGGTTGAGATTGAAAAAGCTAATCAACGGTCAAGGATTGAGGAAATGGGAGATATGGATCATGGATTCTCATCAATAGGTGAGAATGCGAGATGAAATTTAATCAAGGGTTCTCATTCCTTCCAAACAAGCACACCTTTGACTTGTACAAGAGGTCAAAAGTTAACTCGCATTTGAAGTTTTGAGTTAACTTGCATTTGAAGTTTTGTGAGAATATTATTTCTTAAATGATTGGAGGAGAAATAATATTCTCTGGAATATTCATGGGTGAGGAAAAAAGGATATTTGCTAATTAAAACCAAGTTTAATTGTGCAAAAGGGGAGGGACATGGAATACTCCCTTTGCAAGTGGGAAGAATTAGATTAATTAGATAATTGCTAATTAAACAAAAATTGAATCATGCAATTAAGGGATTAGAAGAATAAAGATGATATTCATTAAATAAAATGATTTGATGAATGGGGGAAAGTTGAAATGACATTTTATTAAATAGCTTAGGGTTATTTAATTAAATAAGAAGATTTAGGGAATTAAATTAAATAGTTTAATTTATTTAATTTAATGAGACAAAATGTTAGCGTGAAAGGGGGGAATTAACCTGATTAAATGAATTAGGTTAATAGATGTAAATGATGCAATTAATTGAATAGCTCAAATAATTTAATAAATTAAGTGAAAAGAGGATGGGTTTTAGGAGGAAAATATGTTAGTATACCTGATTCGAGTGTATGATATCATTTAGACATTTTTTAGTGTCTACATTTTCCCCTCTTTGAAGTGAGGTACCTGTTGCTTCGATTCAAAGATTGATGCACCCTTTTGAAAAAAATTGTTGCTTAGATCAATAAAAAAAATTTAATTTTTTAAATGCCCCATTGCTGAAGGAATAAGCTGGTTCCCTACCCCCTTGAGAAATCAGGTAAAATTTTGAATTTTGGGTTGATTTCTTGAAAAAGGTAAAATGATGCCCCAAGGGTCCAAAAAGGATCTGGGATGCAAGAAACATGCAAAAAACATGAAAAATGATGCAAAATAAGGTTTAGATTGGCAAAATTGGTGAAAATGGTGAAAAACCTTAGCTTGAAGATTAAATTAGGGAAAAAAACCCTAAATTTAATTCTTAAATAAGACAAGAAGGGTCACTTTCAATTCATTTGTCCATTCACACCTTAGAGAATTCTTGCATTTTGAGTTTTGAACATTTGACTAGATGGCGTAACAAGTGCTCCCACAACACATTTCTGACCAAGTTTGAGAGTCCCAGAGCCTTCCAAGCACAAGACCACCAATATGTGATTCAAAACTTGATTTAAAATTTGACTTTTTTTATGCATTTAATGCTTTTTGAAATTTAAACTTTGGTGGCATCACTGTATAGTGACACTAAATTGAGAACCAATGATGCTAAATTAAATTTTAGTGACACATGTGTATGGCGATGTAGTTCACAATTTAGAATTAGGGTTCCCAATTTTAAATTGTGACACATATGTTTATAGTGACACAATTCTCAATTTGAAAATTAGTTTTCGGGTTTCCAAAGTTTAAATTGCGATGCATATGTCTTTGGCGACATGATTTTCATTTTGCAATTTGAAATGCCTTGGGCACCACAATTTTGAATTTAAAATATGACACTATCATAAATAGCGATGCTATTGTCATTTTGGGTATGAAAAATCCACACTCAATCAATTTTTTTTAAATTTTGACGTCATGCACTTCATGGGTGTAGGAGGTCATCCCACGTTTGATGTATGCAAGCACCAATCGATAATTTTGGAGAGACTTGGTGATTTATTTGAGTTGCGACAAGAGCACTTGGGAGAGATTGTCCTATGCTACATTGTGTACATTCCCATTGTTTGGACACATATGGCTATGATGACCGTGTTGTGTGAGTGATGGCACAATGAGACTTCATTGTTCCACCTTCCCATAGGTGAGGCGATAGTGAAACTAGAGGATGTCTGGCAGATTTTGTGTTTGACCGATACATGGTGAGCATGTGATATATGATGTTGACGCTGACTACGATGCATGCCAGGAGGTGATGGAGATTGAGGGAATTGTTCTAGTCACTTCACAAATTGACCTCAAGATGTGTAGAGGTCAAGTGCCCACTTTTTGTTTGATAGTGCTAGCTAGTAACTCTAGTTTGGTCGCTCTAGACTAAGGAAGCAAAGGGTTCAGCCTAGGATGGGGCTTGACATGATACCAAATGCTCTATAGGAGAAAAATATTTGTATGGGGGCCTCATTATATCATGATATGCATGACTTCGTTTATTGTGATGGTAGATTTATCGGCACAGGGGTTACTCTGCTACAAATTTGGGCTTAGGAGCACATTATTGTGCTTTGACTGATTGTTTAGATGGTTGATAAGGAGCTAGATGATCCAGTCATGTGGCAATATAGAGGTGCTATTATAATTCAACATACATGGTAGCTTGGGCTTCGATACTAGCATTGGGTACTTGATGATATGACAACATTTAGATGGAAACCCTGGATTCAGATACCAACATGGTACGATGATGTGAAACATCTATTCTTCACCAAACAGACCCGATATATGCAAGGTTAGGAGAACATGATTATAGAGAGCTACCTATTGAATAGGGTGGCCTAACAATTTGTAGAGCAGCAAGATAGGCCCAACGATGCATACAAATCCATTTTTGTCACATCATCTTGAGAGGTGCCTATGTGGGAACCTACAATCCTAGCTCTTGAGGTGGTTGAGGGCTTTCAATAGTTGGTTATCTAGCCATGGGATTATGATTAGGGTCAGGTGGTCGCTCTGATGAAATTTATGTATGATGCATGGTTTACACCCCCTCACAAGTTGATAGATCCAACAGGTACTCCTCCATGAGGGAGACCTAGAGGGAGGGGAGTAGGAAAAGGTAGAGGCAAGGGACAAGATGTCCAAGATGGCCAGCCTCAAGATGGGTAGATTCTAGGGGCATCAGTAGTGGATCACCAAGATCCGCAACAACCTCCTATTTAGCAATAGTAGCTAGTTCAACCACCACCACCGGGGCCATACCCCCAAGATTTATAGATACAATAACTGTAACAATAGGTATAGGTCACTATAGGTGAGCGGGATCAAGCTTGACAACAAATTTTGGCTATTACTAATAAGAGGGTATTAGGATTTAGGTGCCATCTACCTTGTAAATCCTTTAATTAATTATTCTCCTAAAGTGTTTGTACATTTACCCATAAGAGCTGAAACCGTTTGACCAACAATGGTGAAAGAGACAATGTAAATGCAGTGTTACTATTATCATTTGTCCTTTTGGAAAAGGACAAAATAGCTAGGTGTCCCACTTTGGAATCTTCTAGAATGAGGTTGTTGGGTAAAAACAGGGTGTTGTAAGAGCATCCATGACATGTATGATAGTTTTCATAAGATGCTATGACAATATGATAGATTCCCTATGATAGAATATGCTATTCTAGGACCCTAGGTGCCCATGCATGAGAGATGCCTTATGACAACTATAAGAGGTTATTTTTGGTGTTTTTGACCATTTTCAAGGAGGGAGGCATGAGTTTTTCTAGGTGGTATTGCTGCCTATTGTTTAGTGAAACCATGGTGGTTTCCATCCTCACAAATCTCTATAAATTGGGGCCTTGAGCTAGAGTTATTCAATTCAGTTTTGTAGGTTTGCAAGGTAACATGGTGCTACTAGATTTCATAGATTTTGATAAGAGAATTCTATTGTTGCATGTAATATTTCAGATTATTAGTAATATACTTGCCTCTTTTTTTTGGTGGATTTTTTTCCCTTAGGGGTTTCTCCACATAAATTTGTTGTTGCATGTGTTATGATTATTCTATCTCTCTCTCTCATTCTTTCTTCACACTAAGGCTAAAGGTTAATCTACATATTTGAGAATTTCATACACTTATTTAAGTTCATATTACAAATTTTCTTCACCTTTATAATCAACATTTGGTATCAGAGATAAAAATTCTGTTAAGGAAGGGACACTTTCCTTTTAGAGTGTTGAAGGTTCTTTTGCTACAGTGGGAGCTTTTGTGTTGTGGGTTTTGTAAATTTGTGAAATATTTCATACCATGGCCTCCACCTCTTGTCAAGATATTGAGAATTTCAATGACACTAGTTATGAGATGTGGAAGTTGAAAGTGGAGGATCTCCTTGAGGAGAGAGATCAGTGGTTACCAATTTCAATTGATATGAAGCCATCTACTTCATCCTTGTCAAATGAAGATTAGAAGAAGCTAGACAAGAAGGCTTGAGGGACCATTCGGTTGTGTCTCATAGACTCTATCCTCCTGAATGTCTCTTTAGAAGACATGACATACAAGCTTTGGAGGAAGATAGGTGAAATCTACCAAACTAAGAGTTTGTCTAACAAGTTGTATCTCAAAAGATGTTTATATTCATTAAAGATGAAGGATGGTGATTCTATTACTGAACATTTAAATGCTTTTAATTTGATTATAAGTCAGCTTGCATCTATTGATGTTAAAATAGAAGATGAGGATAAATGCATTTTATCGATTTGCTCTTTGCCAAATTTTTGGGAAAATTTAATTGTTTCTATAACAAGTGGTGTTGCAGAACCTAAGATGGATACTATTATTCCTATACTTCTTCTAGAGGAGATGAGGAGAAAGACCATGCATAGTGGCTCCCAAGATTCCTCTCATGTGTGAGGTATGTCCAAGGAGAAAGGGTCTAAAGGGGATAAGAAGAAGGATAAGTCTAATGGATGATCTAAGACCCTCAGAAAGAGTAGAGTGAAGTGTTGGAAGTATGGTAAACGGGGACATATGAAGAAGGAATGTAGAAAAAAGAAAAAGAATGCAGATTCATCCATGGAAAAGTCCTCTAATAACAGTGATTTTGATGCTTTGATTATTTGAGCTAACATAGTTTGTAATGATGCTTGGCTTATTGATTTAGGTGCTTCCTTCCATATGACTCCTCACAAGGAGTGGTTTTCTACATACAAAGAATATGATAAAGGAGAGGTCTTCATGGTTGAGAATAGCTCACAAAATATTGTTGGTAAGGGAAAGGTAAAGTTGTGTTTCAGTGATGAGAGGGTTAAAATCCTTGATGATGTTTTACATATTCCAGGACTTACAAAAAGTTTCATTTTGGTTTCCAAGTTGAATGATTCTGGAATGCATGTAACATTTGACAAGTTTGGTTGCAGGATGGTAAGGGGAAGTTTGGTGGTTGCTAAAGGATCTCAGATAGGGACTTTGTTTAGGCTAAATGCCTCTACTTAAATTGTAATTCCTCTTTTGTAACTAGCGCTGAAAATGCATGTATATTGTGGCACCATAGATTGGGTCACATTGGTGAAAAAGGTCTTAGGACTATACTTGATAAGAAACTAGTAGATGGTATTTCTGATTATACTGTTGGTAAAAATGATTTATGTGAGGATTGTGTGTTTGGTAAACAAAACAGGTCATCATTTCCCAAAGTAACTATTAAAGCTAATGGATTGTTAGAACTAATTCATTCAGATATATGTGGTCCAGTGGATACAAATTCTTTGGGTATATCTTGTTATTATGTTTCCTTCATTGATGATTACTCAAGATATACTTGGATTTATTTCATGTATACAAAATATGAAATTTTCACCAAATTTAAGGAATTTAAGGCATTGGTTCAAAAGAAAATAGATTATAAGATAAAATTATTGATATCTAACAATTGGGGTGAATATTGTTCTAAGAAATTTGATGAGTTTTGCAAACATGCAAGAATTGTTAGGAAAAAGACAACACCTTACACACCCCAACAAAATGGGACAGTAGAAATAATGAACCATGCATAAATGGAAGGATCTAGGAGCTTGTTAAGTAGTGCTAATTTAGATAATTTCTTTCAGGAAAAAGTTGTTCATATTGCTTGTTATTTAATTAATAGATCTCCTTGTAAAGCTCTTTTGATAAAACACCTTATGAAATGTGGTTGGGTAAAAATCCTTTAGTTTCACATTTAAGGGTCTTTGGTTGTGAGGATTTTGTTCATGTGCCTAAAGAGAAGTGGTCTAAATTGGATCCCAAATCTCAGAAATGCATCTTTGTAGGTTATGGTGAAAATGTTAAAGGTTATAAACTTTGGAATCCACTAACATGGAAGATGATATTTTCTAGAGATGTAATTATTAGGGAATTTAGAGCTAAATCTGAAGATGAGTAAACAAAGGAAAATTCGAAAACAATTCATTTTGAAACTAACCAGGAAGATGCACATGTGGAAGAATAGAGAGATGGACAAGAAGATGGAGAAGAAGAGAGTTCAAATGAAAGTTTTGAAGAATCTATTGTAACAAAATAAGTTGAAAATAATGAGGATGGACATGAGGAGGAATATCTTACTCCACCTTTGAGAAGGTTCACAAGACAACAAAATCCAGTTGACAAGTTTAGCCCACCTGATTTTCTTTGTAAATTTGCTTTGTTAAGTACTGATGATGAACCTAGATATTTCAGGGAGGCTCTCTCTTTAGAATAATGTGAGTCTTGGATGTAGGCTATGCAGGTTGAGATGATGTCTTTGAAAAATTGACACCTGGGATCTTGTTAGTTTTCCCAAAGGAAGAAAGGCCATTGGTTGTAAATGGGTATATAAAAAGAAGTTTTGTGTAAATGGTAAGTTGGAATAGTACACGACCAAATTAATGGCCAAGGGCTACTCCCAAAGAGAGGGAGTTGATTTTGTGAAATATTCTTCCTTGCTAAGTTAATCTTCTATTAGATTCCTTTTATCCATTGTTGTTGCTTATGATTTAGAAATAGAACAAATGGATGTTAAAACTGCTTTCTTGAATGGGGATCTCAAGGAAGAAATTTATATGCAACAGCCTGACGATTTTGTTGTGAAAGGAAAAGAACACTTGGTTTGCAAGTTAAAACAATCTCTATATGGTTTGAAATAGTCACCTAGGATGTGGTACCAAAAGTTTGATGCCTTTGCATTAAAGTTGGGTTTTGTTAGAAGTGAAGAGGATCATTGTGTTTATTTTAAATTTGTTAATTCATCGACATCGATTATTGTCTTATATGTGGACATATGTTGGTTCATTGGCAAATAATAAGCAATGATCGTGAACGAAACCCGGCTTTTCCGCACATTTGATATGCAATATTTATGGCGGCTAAATATATTCTTGGGATGGAAATCATTAGGGATCAGGTTCACAGAAAGCTTTGGTTAAGTCAGAGTAAGTATGTTAACACTATTTTGTAAAGGTTTAATATGCAGGGCTATAAACTAGTAAATATTCCATTTATTGTTGGTACTAAGTTGAGTTTAGACATGTGTCCCAAATTGGATGATGATATTGATGAAATGTCTAAAGTTCCTTATGCTAGTGTTGTCGGTAGTTTAATGTATGCAATGGTTTGTACAAGACTAGATATAGCCCAAGCAGTGGGAGTTCTAAGAAGGTTTCTGTTCAATTTTGCAAAGAAATATTGTACTTTGTTAAAAGGTATTTAGATATTTGTGAGGTAATTTAATTACTATCTTATTTATCATGGTGTTGATAAATATTGAATGTATAGAGTTTCATTGGATGTAGATCGTAGGTGACTTGATAGTTGGAAGGTCCACCAGTGGCTATGTGTTTACTTTGTCGGAGGTGGTGACTTGATGAGTAAAGACAACCTACAGTTGCTTTTTCCACCATTGAAGTAGAGTATATGGCTGCTACACATGCCTCTAAGGAGGTGGTTTGGTTACAGAGAATTGGTAATGGTATTGGTTTTGATTGTAGGATAGTGAGGATCAAATGTGAAATCGTGAGGTCATATGTCAATAAAATCCTATGCATCATGCTCATACTAAGCATGTTGATGTTTAGTATCACTTTGTGCGAGAAATGGTTAAGAATAGATAGGTCTTGATTGAAAAAGTTGACACTTTGGATAATGTTGTAGATTCTTTTACGAAGCTAGTCACCACAGATAAGTTCTCTTAGTGCAAGAAGGCCAGCCTGACTGTAATTTGGATTCTATGCATTTGTATTCTGAGTGAGGTAATTCTGCATAAATGTATGATGTCAAGTGGGAGAATTTTAGATTTAGGTGCCATCAACCTTGTAAATCCTTTAATTAATTATTCTCCTAAAGTGTTTTGTACATTTACCCATAAGAGGTGAAACCATTTGACCAATGATGGTGAAAGAGACAATGTAAATGCAGTGTTACCTTTACCATTTGTCCTTTTGGAAAAGGAAAAAATAACTAGATATCCCACTTTGAAATCTCCTAGAATGAGGTTGTTGGGTCAAAATAGGGTGTTATAAGAGCATCTATGAAATGTATGACAATTTTCATAAGATGCTATGACAATATGATAGATTCCTATGACAGAATATGCTATTCTTGGACCCTAGGCGCCCATGCATGAGAGATGCCTGAAGACAACTATAAGAGCATCTGTAAGAGGTTATTTTTGTTATATTTGACCATTTCAAGGAGGGAGGAATGGGTTTTTCTAGTTGGTATTTCTGCCTATTGTTTGGTGAAACCATGGTGGTTTTCATCCTCACAAATCTCTATAAATTGGGGCCTTGAGCTAGAATTATTCAATTTAGTTTTGTAGGTTTGCAGCGTAACAAGGTGCTGCTGGATTTTATAGAGTTTGATAAGAGAAGTCTATTGTCGGATGTAATATTTGGGATGATTAGTAATATACTTCTCTCTCTCTCTATGGTGGATTTTTTCCTTAGGGTTTCTCCACGAACCCATTAAGTTGTACGTGGTTATGATTCTTCTATCTCTCTCTCATTCTTTCTTCACACTAAGGATAAAGGTTAATCTACATATTTGAGAATTTCATACACTTATTTAAGTTCATATTGAAAGCTTTATTCACCTTGATAATCAATAGAGGGACTAGACATGAAAGAAGCTATAGGTTGTCACGACAGAGTGAGACTATGAGTAGCTGCTCAGAAAAACTGCCAAGATGCAGTTAGTGCAGGAGGTAGGGTAGTGCTAGTAGCTCAAGATGATGATGACTACATCTCAAGGGTGGATAGTCTTTGCAAGACTATAGAGGTTGTAACAAGGTAGCCTATTATAAGATGCACTACTACAAAGATGTCCCTACAACAAGACAACTCTTGACTTGCCCTTAGAGGACTGGGGCACATGTTAGAGTAGAGGATTAGCCTGAGAGACAGGATGGAGAGGGGAGCAGCAATCAAGGCTAGCTCAATTTGTACAAAAACTTTTTTGATTATTTCTTGATTCTTTACATAGATATACATTTATGGGCTCATTTTTTATATTCTCGTGGATATTGTATTTATGATCAATATAAATACACTGACTCATATATTGTACCATGACTTTCATTTTTTGATATATATATGATATTGATATAGATTCGATATGATGTGTTCATCTTATTTCATGCTTATGGTATGTATGCTTATGTTTTATCATGTATGGGTGCATTATATTTATGCCTATGTGATATGTGATGATATGAGATGTAATGATATGGATGGATGTAGTGTTATATTTATTTTCATTATCTTTTGATGATATTCTATGGATGATGGATGATATGATATGTATATGTTATGGATGCATTTTATTTTTTTTGTGTATTTTCTATGCAATTTTATGATATGATGATGTATGCATATGGGCGTATGTATGGATAATGCATATGTTCATGCTTATGATATAATAATGCGATTTACTTGATCATGTGTGATGCAATGATTTAAGATGTTTGAGAATAATAAATCTATATTATTCGTTGTAACTTAAGTGATAATGATGATGTAGTATGTATGCATGCTGATGGTTTGTGGATGCATTTATGATGTTTTTGTTGACTATCATGATACAAAACTAGTGCGAAGAGAATATAGAAGAAACAAGATGGTTTGACCATTGATTTTGATGACTTCTTTGAAAGATCCAACAAGTCTATGATCCACCGAGACTTTATTAGAGATGGTGATGTGAAATGTAGAATAATGCATAATGATGATGATGTATGATGATGATGATGAATGCATGATGATTATTTTCTCAAATCTTGGGATTGGTATTTTTTCGTCATTCCTTATTGTTTGATATAACACATAGACACGATGCATCAAGGTTATGATAAACAGGATGGCATTGTATCTAGAGTAATGGACTCTGACTCTGGAAACATATAGGACAATTCTTGTTCACACCTTGACATACAAAAACCTCGTTGCAATGTAAGTTAGAAGCTTAGAATATATTGGACCAAAGCATCTACAATAATTAACAATCTACTCCAAACAATTTCCCTACACACAACTAAGCATGTATATGCCAAAATTATTTTACAAGAGAACCCACAAGCACAAAAAATGAAAGATAATGATTGTTGCCCCATTCCTTTCTCTCTAAATCATTTTGATAGGAATCATTAAGAGGTCCTCAGAATGGGTCATTAAGATAAATCGTAAGGAAATATTAAAGACAAACAATCAGTGCTATCTATATCTCTTGCTAGTTTAATTTAGCTAAGGTGATGTCTGATGGTGATGTCCATCACAAGAAGGATACATCCTAGGACATGTTAATCAGGAGTTGCTTGATGTAAGATGATGATGAGCTTTATGATAAGCCATTGATATAAACTCCACCAACATGTTTACCTATGATCTATGATCTAGCCTTTTGAGATTGAAACTTAGGTTCTCACTTTACAACTTGTTTTACTTTATTTCTATTTGTTTTGACAAAGTTTGAAGGTGATGATTGATTTACTATGGGTGGAGATTTATTGTAGGTGAAAGTGAGATGGTATGGATTTTTTTGGGTTTTCTAGAATATTTTAATGTTTTTGGTATTTTGAAAAGTTTTGAGGCCATTTTTTAATCTTTTTGAAAGTTTATATGAATGTTTATGTTTTATATTATTTGAGGTTGTTTAGGGTTTTCTCTAAGATTTTTGAGCCTATTTATGTCTTTTGAATGTTTTCTAATATTTTCGTGTTTTCTGATATTTGTATGTTTAGGGATTTTATAAGTTTCAACCAAGAACCTAACCTAAAATACCTATCCTAGGGGCCTTGAGGGCTGATCAAAGATAAGCCTTGCCTATGTTATACATGCAAAGACCATGTAGTTCGACTGACTTGACTTATTTACAATGAGATATGAACAGACATGGGATGCTAGTTTATTATGAAAAACTCCTAAAGGAATGACCTAGGGTGTCTTGGGGGAACATCAATGATGGCCTTGCCTATGTTTAAGCTCAGAGACGACATAGTTTGAAAAGGTACTATTTTTGGTTAATACATTGTAGCAATTTCCCTTCGATGCTTCGACAGTAGAGGGTATCACCTAGAATCAAAAATTGTAATGCCTTCTTGAAAAAGGTCTTTTTAAGGTTTGAAGTGATTTTGGATGGGAGGGTTCATCTACTAAGGTAGGTGAATGTGTCATGATACCCTAGGGATCCATGACCAACAATGAAACACACAAATTCAGATTCAGGGATTTCAAAAGCTGGTACAAGAAGTTGTTCTACCAATAATTCATGTTGAAGGATGCTTTTCAACATGTCTATCAGTGATCTGATTATTTCCATGGTGTTTGCTGCTTAGTTGTTCATGTGAGGAATTTACACAAAAGTTATATCTATGAAAAGGTCTTTGAGATTTCTACCATCTTCTTGTAAGAGTAAGCTTACATCCTTAGTTTGACAATCATTGGTGACTTGGTTGATAAGTAGTTGTGAGTCTCCATAGACTTTCACTCTTGAATCTCCATTGAATTGTATCCTTAGACCTATGATTAGGGCTTCGTACTCAAAAATGTTGTTAGTGCATGGGAATGATAGCTTATACTACTTTGGAATGCAATCACCTTGAGGGGTGATAAGAGAATACCTACTCTTGATCCATGATGGGTGAATGATCCATCAACGTACATCTTCCACTATTCTGTGAGATTGACAAGGAACACTGATTCATTAGGAAACTCAGATATCAAGGGGTTCTCTATATAGATATGTGCCTTTTCTATTTGGTCTACAATCAATTGTCCTTTTATTTCCTTGCGCTCCACGTACTCTATGTAAAATTTTGTTAAGATTATTACCCATGGATTTGGCCATAGGCCTAGTGAGAGTTTCTTTGGATAAT
Source organism: Sequoia sempervirens (assembly GCA_007258455.2). NCBI lineage: Eukaryota > Viridiplantae > Streptophyta > Pinopsida > Cupressales > Cupressaceae > Sequoia > Sequoia sempervirens. Next base: position 744,191,025 of record VDFB02271358.1, on the reverse strand, counting down.
AGGAATTTCAATGGATCAATATTTGCGATGAGTTTGATTTGATGTGACAACATATAGTTCTTTGAATTTTTTGAAGCAAAAAATACCACCAAAAAATTCTTTTATCAATGGGTGAATAGTTCATTTCATATCTCACTAAGGTGATACTAATGTAATAGATAGCCCTTTCCTTTTTGCTTTCATCATGTTGTGCTAGAATAGCTCCTAGTGCTGTTGATGTTGTTGAGATATATAAGATCAATGGTTTGTTCAATATTGATGAATGAGCACTAAATATGTCAATAGATAGTCCTTGATATGTTGGAAATATTTATCACACTTCTCATCCCACTTGTAAGTTATTCCTTTATGGAGAAGATGCAAAAAAGGGTGGATTTTGTCTGATAGTTGCATTGTGAACCTTCTGATGGATTGCAATCTTCCTTGTAATCCTCTCATCTATTTTAATGTTTTTAGTGGTTCAATGTCAAGGATGGATTTTACCTCTGCTGGATCAATTTCTATCCATCTTTGTGAGATGATATAGCCAAGAAGTTTCCATGACATAACCCTAAAGACATAGTTTTTTGGATTTAGTCATACCCTGTATTCTTCAAGACTGTCAAAGATGGGTCCTAAGACTTCTATGTGCTCACTTCCTTTTCTTGATTTTCCAAAATATTATCCACATAATCTTCAATTGTTTTGTGGATCATGTCATGAAAGATGAGGGTCATTTCTCTTTGATAGGTTGATCCTGCATTCTTTAACCCAAATGACATCATATTCCAACAATAGGTTCCCCATGGACAAGTGAATGTGGTCTTTTGGTGATCCTCCTTTGTGATCATGATCTGATTAAAGCCTAAAAAACCATCCATGAGTGACAACATTTAATGCCCAATTGTTAAATCTACAAAGAGGTCAATGTTAGGAAGAGGGAAATCATCCTTTGGGCATGCCTTGTTGATGTCTCTAAAATCAGTGTAGATTTTGATGCCCCCAGTGGGTTTTGAGATTGTTACCAGGTTTGAAAACCACTCAGGATAATCTATCAGTCGGATGAATCCAACGTGAAGAAGCTTTTGTAACTCTAGTTTCACCAAGAGTGCTCTTTGAGGGTGCATCTCTTGTAACTTTTGTTTTACCGGCTTAGCTTCATGATAGACTACTAATGATGCACAAATACTTCTAGATCAAGCCCTAGAATATATGTGTATGACCATGCAAATTTGGTTCTTCACTCCTTTAGGAATGCTGCTAGGTTTTTATGTTCTTCCTCCAATAGGGATTCAACATAGAAAGTGATCTTGGTGCTTCTTCTATTCAAACATTGATAGGTGTGGCTTTTTCTGCTAGTACTATTGACTCTTTTGGATACATTACACTAAAGGGGAGATAGAATCCCAAATCCTTGGGCACCATAAAGAGGTTTTCACCATCAAATGCATCCTTTGTTTTTAATATTTTAGGATCAGAATGTGCCACAGTGTGGTTTTCACTCAAAGATTTGCATGTTAGTTGCATTTCCTCAATTGTGTGACTGAAGGACTCAATTGTTTCCCCATAATATGCCCCTATATCTAGCTCTATGTTAAAGCTTACTTTGTGATCTACGGTCCATGGTAAGTTGTCTTGAAGTCCCATAAAATTTGAGATTGCTTCATAATTTTCAAATAAATCAAGAATTGGTGGTCCTTGTTGGTACTTTTCAATGACTTGTGGGAATAATAGATGTATGTGAGTCAGTTGATTGCTTAGAGTAAAGGATGTTATGGAAATCATGAAGAGTTAATTGTTCTCAAATAGATTGGCAACATCAAGGGGGAAGTCATCTAAGGTTGTATCATAGGTTGGTGGTAACCAAGAGGAAGCCTTAACTCATTTAGCAGATGTACCTTTTCCAATAAGGGTGACCTTACTAGTAGTACAACCTACACCAAGATTCTTTACTCGTTTCTCAAGAATGATGGGTTCTAGCAAACCATTATCATTCTGTCCTAGCTTTTCATTCTTGTTGTATACCATTCCCTTCATTAGTTGCAAGCCTTTGTTATCATCTTCCATGGGAAGACTGGGGATAGGTTGCTCATCCTAATAGAGGAGTTTAGAGACATCCTCTTCATTGACATCTTCTTGGTTCAAATCCTCCCACTTGGTGAAGGTAGTAGCTACCATTTTGATTGTTTTGGGCTCTCTATTGCTAGATGTGGGTTTCCCATGAGATTGAGGAGAAAGAGGTAGCTCTCCTAAGAAAAAGGTGTATTGCATTAGCTTATAGCTCCCAAAACCATCATCCAAGATCATTGCTTTGATGTTGGGTATACTCTGCACAATGGGTATTTTCATTTCTGAGGTAGATGCGAGGGATGATGGGTCAAAAAATGAGGTAGATGGTGTAGGACCTTCATCATTTTTGGGTATTGTACCATAGCAAAATGGGTCTTTGAAATTTTCATGGTCATTTTGGTCCTCCTTTCTTAGTATTTGATCTATTTTTCTTGATTTAATGATGTAATATAACTTAAATATTCACATTAAACTCTAAATATTCAATTTAATGATATCTTGTGATAGTGTTGTGAAGTGTTGTAAAAAATTTCTACACTTTTCTAGATTCTTCCCATCATAATTCATCTAAATGTAACCTTTTTATTCATCATCAAGTCCTATTTTGAAATTTGTAAAGTTTGTAACAAAAGATTCACACTTTTCTAGGCTTATTTTGCTATTTACACCTTTCTTATGTCTCTTATGACCCCTTTATACACTTATAGGACACATTTAAGTGTATTTTTGAATGTAAACCCGACAAACAATATTAAATCAAAATTAAATCCCAACACCCTTTCACAAGCCTAGGGTGGGACCCATTCGCCATGAGTGGTGAATGAGTCCAACTTGGCTCCAAATTCAAAATATTTCAAATTTTCTTTTGAGTTTTTATTCAAAATTACCTTATGTCGGCCTGTGATGTTGTATTATTGGGTTACTAAGGCACAAGTGTGTATAAATAAGTGATTTTCTCTCATTATTCACCCCCATTCATCTTAATTCATTCAAGCACTCAAGCATTTCATCTCTAAGCATTTTACATCTTTCATCAAGCATTTATCAAATACTTTGGAGCCGCCATTGCATTATCTTTATATTTCTTCAACAAGGGTTTTGTAAGTAATAGCATTTGCATGCTATTTGTTTATCATTTCCTTCGTATTTCATTTCATTATCAAGGCTTTGATTACCAAAGTGGGATTTGACCAAGGAAAATCCCTATAACCTAACCCTTAATCACTTTTCCCCTCTTGCATGTGTATTTGTAAACTTGTGTATGTAGATTTATCAAGCAAAAAGGTGTTGAAAGGTGGTAAATAATTCAACAAAGTATTTCAATTCAGTATCAACCTATTTCAAGCTTGGAGAAGATATTTTGTCTATTTTCTGTAGATTTGACTTTGACAACCTGATAGGAACAAAATTGTAGATCTGGGCCCATAGTCTTGATTACTGAATCTATAGAATTCTGGGAGAGGACTGATTCACCACCTATGGCAAATGAGTCCTAGCTTAGGGAAAAAAAAGTTATTTTTCCAGATTCTAGTCCCCGACACTCAGAAACTAGCTTTCAGGTGTTTTCATCATGAGCAAGACTAATTCACCATTAGTGGCAAATGAGTCCCACTGTTGCTATTCACTGATCTTAAATAACATTCAGAATATTCTAGACTCTCCTAGGTGCACTCTATTCATCTCTATTTTATCTCATTCAATTCTATTTATATTGGCTGCATATCTCACTGTGATTTCAAACATTACATATTACATTAGTTTTGCATTCTTAGTTAGTCAATTTCATTACTTAGTTGCATTCATATCAATTCATTTAATATCTTGCATCCTTATTTGAGTGAACCCTAAATTTTTTTATAGGTGGAGTGTGGCCTAGAGGATTCTATCGCTCTCCTTTTAGGTTAAAGATCCTAAGAGTGTAAGAGAAGGACATAGAACCTTCCTCTCCCATCTCACCTGAAACCCAAAATTGTTGGTTCATTTGGTGAACCTACATATTGAACATCTCTTTTTTATTTTCACTTTCATTTTCATCCTAGGTCTAATTTGCATCAACAAAGCATTAGGAAAAGTTTTTTCTTTCATCCTAGGGTGTCTTTAATTTGCATTAGTGAAAGCTTCATTTAGATTTCATTTTTGCATTCCATATCGTTGAAAAATATAAAAATCTACATTTTCATCTTTTATTGCCATTTGAAAAGCATTAAATTCAGTTTACATTTTTTGAAAAACACAAAAAAATCTCATAGTTGTACTCATTCTCCACCTAGGGTGAATCAGTCCCCCTACACATTTCAGATTGCATTTTTAGGCATTTTTTGGAAATTTCTTGCATTTTTGTTCTCTGTTTCAATTTGTAGAATTCTTGTTCTTTACATTTTGCATTCCTAGATTACATTGCATTTACATTCACCCTATCCTTTGTGGTACTTGTATGAGTGTCTGGTGTCCCATTAATAATACTTTAGTGAGACGAAGATCTAGACTCATGGCTTCCCATAGCACTTTCATTGTGGACCTTGGGATCTTAAGAGCTCCTACTCCTAGTATGGAAATGGTACATTAGGAATGGACAATACCACTTCTATGCCTTCACCCTTCCATCCAATGAAAGTTGACACACAAAATAATTCCATTCCACAAGTAAAAGTCATTAATATTCGTGAAGATTTTGCAAATTTACAACAAGACTTGTCACTTGAAAACATTTCCACTACTGCCATACCCACCATAGAAAACCTTCATCATTTGATTGAAAGTGACGAGGAATTACATGCAATGAAAAGAATTGATGAGATATATAACAAACATGCTTCTTCCACATCCCAATTAGAAAACACAGTTGTAAGCCAAGGAGGGCCTCACATTCCTCCTCCTTCAACCATAACATCTATACATACTTACACTATTCCTCAAGTTACAACAACCATACCATAGGTTAGTCAGGTGAATCCTCCCTTTGTCCTTCCAACTAGCACTCCTAGTTCCTTTGTGGCACCTAAAATTCCATATTCCACCACCTTTACTCCACTTAGCACGTGCCTTTCACTTGTCCCACCACTACATTCACTCTGTCTCCATTTTCCCTTCTACCTCACACCACCTACACCGATCCCATTATCACACAACCTTTTCACCCAATGTCCTCCATGCAAAAAAAAAATTCAACCATAAACCAAAACTAGAATGCACCTCCTACTTACTATGTTTGTGGTAGTCCATTATCTTTAGAAATCATGAGAACCCCGATGCCACAGGGAATTGAGATGTCTAAGTTTGAGAAGTATGGTGGTTGAGGAGACCCTACTAATCATGTCAATTCCTATACAAAATTATGTAGTGACTTTGTTCTAGATGATAAACTTTTAGCCAAATTGTTTCCTAGAACCTTAAAGGAGACTGCTTTAGAATGGTTTTCCTCTCTATCCAATCACTCGATTCATTCATTCAATGAACTTGTGGATGCCTTTATCAGTCACTTCCAAGTCCATATGAATCCTAAAAATACTATGGCTAGTTTAATGAGGTGCAAACAACATACAGATGAAAAGATAACTGATTACATTTCTTGTTACTAGTCATTATATGCTCAAATTGATGTCCAAGTTCCTCATTCACATCTGTAAAAGATGTTTATTGAGAACTTGCAATCCGATTTACAAGAAAGGTTAACTATGATGAAATTCCCTTCATTTATGCACCTATGCACTACCTTGTGTGATTATCATAACTCAGTTACTAGTCGTGATTCAAAGTCCACTTCTAATTGAGCTTAGAAATCTGAATAAAACAACCAAAATAACTTGCAAAACTTTCACAAAAAAAATGGAGGCCTTTTACAATTCAACCCTCCACCTCCACAATTAACCCCACTTGTTAATAACTAGGTGGTAGCCACTAAAGCAGTCATACCCTTTACCTATGGGGACCTAAAGAGACAGTTCACCCCTTTTCCTGATACCTTGCACAATACCATGAACCAATTATTACAACAATAGATGATTACTTTTCCTACTGTTAAACCACTTGATTTGAGCAAAACTTTTCCTCCTTCCTTTAAACATAGGGTATGTGCGGGGATCATCATGGAAAAATAGGCCCTTAAGTGGCAAAAAAAAGAAAAATCGAGTTAGAAACTTGACATAAAAATTTGAATAAGTTATGTATATTATTTCAAAAATATGTAAGAATAGAATCTGTGAAAATTGAATGTAGTTTCTAAACTACTAGGTTTGTTTAAAAAATAATAATTCTATTTGGAAAAAAATTGAAATTTCAATGTAGTAGTACTTAAATTTAGGGAAAAAATAAGAAGTAGGTGTCTATCTAACCACCCTAACCACAATAAAATGATAATTTTTTTTATAATATTTTAGGTATAAGTAGAGGACTCATGTCGGATGTGATGCATATTTTTTTGTAATTTTTTTTCCAAGTAAATAATTAATTATGAATTTTTATTACAAATTTTAAAAAAATTTAAAAACTTCGTATATGAACCACCTTAACTTGGTCAAAACTTCATGAAATTCAAATTTTATTTTTAATCCTATAGTATGCAAAGCATAGAATGTGACACATGTTTTGATTCAAAAAATGTGATATCATTTGAAAGTTATAGATATTTTTCAATTAGTCTATCAATCGGCTTTAGTCGTAATTTGAATAGAAAATGAGTACTAATTACTTATTAAATTCAAAGTAAAGCATAATTTATATTGGTGGAAATATGAGACTCTCCTTTAAAACCCTTTTGTTTCATCAATTTTGGGTAAAACAAAAGTCGTCACCACATACCCATCATATTGCAACTTTTGGCCCACCATGTTCTTGGACATACCCCATAATGCTTATTTCCATTTTCAACATTAAAATGGACATGATACTGAACATTGTAAGTGTTTGAAGTACTTAGTTCAGGACCTCATTGATTCTGGTCACTTGTCCATTGTGAATGTTAATGATTAGGGTAATAAGTTTGTAGCCCCTCCTAACTAGAATTTGAAAATATTTACCAATCCTATTCATAAACATGATATCTCCTTTTTCAAATCCAATGAACCTTCACACATTGATGTGATGAACATTGACACCAATAAAGAACAACATGATAGTACTCCCAATGTTACACATGTTCCCCCTATGACTACAATGGCGGGAACAATAGACATTGTCCCTTGTAAGGGCCCAACCACTAAAACTCTTGATATTTATTTTTCTCCTAAGGATATACTAAAGAAACTTCTTGAAGGTCCTCTCTACATAGCTGGTTGAATCTATGATAAACCTACAAAAGGGATATTAATAGATCCCGCTTGTGGTGAGAATTTGATCACAGAATAAGTTTTAGTATGACATGATCTATATCAAGATGATTATGATAAAGCAACTGAATGGATTAAAACACATAATTATTTTGTGTGCCCTACGATTAGATTGATCATTCTCCCATTACAGATAGGACCAAAAGCATTGGATGTGACATTTTCTACAATTTCACAATCAAATCAGTTTTGTCTACACTTGGGTCATCCTTGGCTTCGCTCGATGAAATTTGTTCCCTATGTTGTTCAAAAGTGTCTAAAGTTTCCACATTACAATGAGATATATTCCATACACCATAGTGGCTTTAATCCCTTGTCCTCTAAAGGTATCTTTTCCTTGGATTTTTTTTCGTCTAAACCTATGGAACCCATTACCCCTCATAAGGATTTCTTTTTCATAGCATATCAAAAGTTCAAAGCCAAGAAGATAGTCGAATTGTCTCTTTGGGATTCATCCATGTCTACCTCTGATATTCCTATTTTAGATGAAATAATGCTCCCACCTACCTCTGAACTTGAGCAACCATTACCAACTCCATCGCAACCAAAATTTTTATCCAAGAGACCAAGAGATGTTGAAAGTAACCCTATCCCACCACCACACATTAAACAAGTGTATAAAACTAAGGAGAAAGTGATTGATCTGTCTCCTGAAAGAAAGGATCCTACAGTTGACCAATCCACCCTTACACCTAAACAAATTCAAAATAGGATTAAAAGGAACCATGGTGCTAGGGAATGTCATCGTCATTGTTGTTTTCTTACTTGTCAAATGAAAAATGAGAACAATAAAGAAAACCAACCTTCTCCCTTCACAAAAATAATTCTTGATAATCCCCTTGACCCACCACAAGATATTCCATCACCGCCATCACAACAAAATGATCACATACAACACTCTTCAAATTTGATGCATCCTTCCTTGGTGATTACTCTTCACCCTCCTCTCGTGATGAATTTGTATGATGATGGTGACAAGGAGATTGCTAAAATAAATGAAGAGGTGCATAATAATTTGAATTCTTTATTCTCTTCTATGAGCTTAGATGATAAATCTCTCATGCAATGTGTAGAACTGGGTGATTCTCCTTGTCTGGAACTTGCAATTCCTCCATTGGATAGCCAACTTCCCTCACAATATGATGACCATGATTGGGAGGCAGATGACCTATTAGATGGTTGATTTGCATGCACCTCACTAGCCCTTTTACATCTTTTTTTATTTTTATTTTTCTTTCTTTTATGTGTGTATCATGTTCCCCCATAATGTGTGTTTGATGTTCTCTCCCTTTGTGCACTTCTTCTATTCATCTCTCTATTCTTCTATATGTTGTACATTGTGTTTTCGCTTTGTTCGCCTTTTGCTTTTTGTTTTGTTATTTCCTTTTTTGGATGACGCAAAGCATAAAGACGACCTATGTCTCTTCCATGTTGACCCAAAAGGTCATTTTTTTTTCCTTTTTCAATTTTTATTTTCTTGTGTTTTCCTTTTGGGGATGAGGCAAGGCATTGAGACCAAAATGTCTCCTTCATGTTGACCCAAAAGTCTTTCTTTTCGCTTTCATCCTTTTCACTTTTTCTTTTCACCTTTTTCTTTTGCTTTCCTTTTGGGGATGATGGAAAGTGTTGAGACTGCAATGTCTCTTCCATTTTGACCCAAAAAAAACTTTTCCTTTTCTTTTTTTTTCACTCTCTATGTGTCATTCTTCTCATTCTATGTGCTTTGGGGAATGATGACAATTCTGAGCTCTTTACTAAAACATTGCGATAGCGAGCATACTAACCCGAATCCATAGATCCCT
>VDFB02271358.1:744154650-744181750 GCA_007258455.2 Sequoia sempervirens | reverse complement strand
TCTAGAGATGCTATTTTTAGGGAATTTAGAGCTAACTCTGAAGATGAACAACCAAAGGAAAAGTCAAAAATAGTGCATTTTGAAACTAAGCAAGAAGATGCACATGTGGAAGAACAGAGAGATGGACAAGAAGATGGAGAAGAAGAAGAGAGTTATGAAGAATCTGTTGTAATAGAAGAAGTTGAAAACAATGAGGATGAACATGAGGAGGAATCTCTTACTCCACCTTTGAGAAGGTCCACAAGACAACAAAATCTAGTTGACAGGTATAGCCCACCTGATTTTCATTGTAAATTTTCTTTGATATGTACTGATGATGAACCTAGATCTTTCAGGAAGGCTCTCTCTTCAGAAGAATGCGAGTCTTGGATGCAGGCCATGCAGGATGAGATGATGTCTTTGAAAAAATGTGACACTTGGGATCTTTTTAGTTTTCCCAAAGGAAGAAAGGCCATTGGTTGTAATTGGGTATATAAAAAGAAGTTTGGTGCGAACAGTAAGTTGGAATGGTACAAGGCCAGATTAGTGGCCAAGGGCTACCCCCAGAGAGAGGGAGTTGATTTTGGTGAAATATTCTCTCCTATTGCTAAGTTAACTTCTATTAGATTCCTTTTATCCATTGTTGTTGCTTATGATTTAGAAATAGAACAAATGGATGTTAAAATTACTTTCTTGCATGGGGATCTTGAGGAAGAAATTTATATGCAATAGCTTGATGATTTTGTTGAAGCAAAAGAACACTTGGTTTTGCGAGGTTAAAAGCGGTTTCTATATGGTTTTAAATAGTCACACAGGATGTGGTACCAAAATTTTGATGCTTTGCATTAAATATGGGTTTGTTAGAAGTGAAGAGGATCATTATTGTTTATTTTAAAGTTATTGATGATGGAATCGCGATTATTGTCTTATATGTGGATGATATGGTGTTCATTGGTAACAATAAGGTTGTCATTAGAACTAAAAACTTAGCTTTCTAGCACATTTGATATAGAAAGATTTAGGGGGCTGCTAAATATATTCTTGGGGTGGAAATCATTAGGGATCAAGTTCACAGAAAGCTTTGCTTAAGTCAGAGTAAGTATGTTAACACTATTTTGTAGAGGTTTAATATGCAGGACTGTAAACTAGTAAATATTCCATTTCTTGTTGGTACTAAGCTAAATTTAGACATGTGTCCTAAATTGGATGATGATATTGATGAAATGTCTAAAGTTCCTTATATATAGTGTTGTCATAAGTTTAATGTGCATAATGGTTTGCACTAGACTAGATATAGCCCAAGCAGTGGGAGTTCTAAGCGGGTTTATGTCTAACCCTGGTAAAGAGCATTGGACTTTTGTTAAAAGGGTGTTTAGATATTTGTGAGGTACTTTTGATTATTGTTTGGTTTATCGTGGTATTGATAATGTTGATAATTCATTAAATACAAGTTTTTGTTGATTCAGATTGGAAATTGACTTGGATAGTCGAAGGTCCACTAGTGGCCCTATTTACTTTGTTTGGAGTCACTGATAAGTTGGATGAGTAAAATACAACCTACAGTTGCTTTGTCCACAACTGAAGCAGAGTATATGGCTACTACACATGCCTCTAAGGAGGCGGTTTAGTTACAGAGACTTGGTAATGGTATTGGTTTTGATTGTAGGATAGTGAGGGTTGGATGTGATAGTTAGAGTGCCATATGTTTGGCTAAAAATCCTATGTACCATGCTCGTACTAAGCATGTTGATGTTCAATATCACTTTGTGCGAGAAATGGTTGAGAATGGATAGGTCTTGATTGAAAAAGTTGACACTTTGGATAATGTTGCAGATTCTCTTACGAAGCCAGTCACCACGAAAAAGTTCTCTTGGTGCAGGAAGGCCATGGGCCTTGATCACTGTACTTAATTATATGTAATTGTATCTCTATGGGTGTAATTTAAAATGTATGATGTCAAGTGGGAGAATGTTAGGATTTAGGTGCCATCAACCTTGTAAATCCTTTAATTAATTATTCTCCTAAATTGTTTTCAACATTTACCCATAAGAGGTGAATCTGTTTAACCAACGGTGGTGAAAGAGACAATGTAAATGTAGTGTTACCGTTACCGTTTGTCATTTAGGAAAAGGACAAAATAGCTAGGCGTCCCACTTGGATTCTTCTAGAATGAGGTTGTTAGGATGTTGTAAGAGCATCTATGAAATGTATGACAGTTTTCATAAGATGCTATGACAGTATGTCAGATTCCTGTGACAAGTATGACAGATTCCTATGACAGAATATGCTATCTTTGACCCTAGGTGCTCATGCATAAGTTATGCCTTATGACAGCTATAAGAGCATTTGTAAGAGGCTATTTTTAGGACATCATGACCATTTCATGAAGGGAGGAATGGGTTTTGCTAGGTGGTATTTCTGCCTATTGTTTGGTGAAACCATGGTGTCTTTCATCCTCACAAATCTCTTTAAATAGGGGCCTTGAGCTAGAGTTATTCAATTCAGTTTTGCAGGTTTGCAAGGTAACAGGGTGCTGTAGGATTTTACAGGGATGATAAGAGAAGTCTATTGCTGCATGCAATGTTTCATAATATTATTAATATACTTTCCTCTCTTTCTATGGTGTATTTTTTTCCCTTAGGGGTTTCTTCACGCAAATCTATTGTTGCATGTGTTATGATTCTTCTATCTCTCTCTCATTCTTTCTTCACACTAAGGATAAAGGTTAATATACATATTTTAGAATTTCATACACTTATTTAAGTTCATATTGAAAGATTTTTCACCTTGATAATCAGCAATTACAACCCTTGGATTTTGGTTTATGTTTGGGTCTCTAGGGAGAGTGGCTCTTAAGTGGAGACCGGCGCCTCAAATAGAGGAGGAAGTGAACATGATAACCCATGTAAGAGTTAGATTAACAGAGTGAAAACCTAATAATAGGAGAACAGGAGATGGGAAAAATATGGAGACTAAGATAATTTTGGATACAAAGTATGTCCATTAGGGCTATTGCAAGACTAATGGTAGACTGAGAAGGCCGTGGTTGGAAAAGTTGTTACCTCATCCTCATGAGAGGGGTTAACAGCTCCACATGAGTCACCCTATGGGTCTGACGCCTCAAGTAGGAGGAAGGGCCAGGATAACCATAGATGGGGGCCAACGCCTTAAGCAACCTAGTACAATCGATGCTTGGAGGGAGGGCACTAGATAACCCATGTAGGACTATGCAATGACACTCTCTACTAGTTTCCCTTATGCTTTGCTTTCTTGGTTACCTCTAGAAGTGTGTTATGATTGTTGTATTGGATTTACTTTGCAAGTGATTATGATTGTTTCTTTTGATATATCTAGGATGTGTTTTTATGGTCTTGTGTTTACTATGATTGGATCTTGGTTGTTGTCATTTAGGATCTATGGAATCTTCTGTTGTTGCTTTTGGAGTTATTCTTACTATGATATTCTTTATTGGGTTGGTCTTTTGGCATTCTTGGTCGTGATCACTTTCTTGTTAGCTCCTTAGCATGGGGGGTGGGTCTTCGAACCCACGTGGTTGGGTGGAACATGCTAAGCACCCCATTGGGTCCCTAGTCGAGGATCAAAAGGTGCAGATCTGTGCCACTTGTAGTAATTCTAGAGTTGTATCCCCACTTGGAGCCAATTATGCTACTTGTACTCATCTGCTCAGTTGTATCATGCTATCTTATTGTATGGTTTCCATTCATGTTGGGAAATGATTTTATATTATTGTACCTCTTTAACATTGTAATGTGATGTAATGTATTATTTTATCATGATAAACCTTGTGTGGATATTGGTCCATGACAGTTGTTGCTTGATGTATTGTATCTGTGGAAACATGTCCCTTGAGTTTGAGTTAATCATGTATATGTTGTTTTTACGTACGTGGATGGTTCTTATTAATGTTTTGTCATGTATGAGTTACATTTGTAAATGTTTACTTTGTTATGGATTATGTCTTTGGCTTTAATTCTTTGTCGTCGTTGTATGGATTTAAGTTTCGTAATGACTCCTCATGTACCCCAAGGGACGTAAGTGTTGGCAATTTTTTTTAATTAAGTTTTATGACTTATGACTCAATGTGCATCTCATGTATGTTTAGATTTACTTTAAAAAATAATTATCGCAGTGGTATTATTAGTTGTCAATGGGGTGCCACCGCGTGAGGTGTTACAAATACATCTTGTGAAGAATCATTGGAATAATTTGAGATGGTGAAGCATTGAAAGTTATGTTAGGATTTTATGGAAAACCATTTAATCCTCCTAAAATAAATGGGTTACACATTCTATAATTAGTGCTAAGCAAGAAGATGGAGAAAATGAAAGTAATGAGATTGATAAAGACAACATAGAATACAATCTTTAAATTCTAAAACAAACTACACTCCCTTTAGGAGATACAATCAAAATATCGATGTATATTAATAATGAGAAGGTAATTAAAATAGGAAAGTTCCTTGGTGAATATGAACAAGAATACCATGCAATTTTACTTCATGACTTTCCTGAACTTTGCTTGACTATTAGGATATGTTGAGAATTAATGCTAAGATAGTGAACCACACAACATGAAACAACTACTGAGGAAAATGCTAAACTAGTCCAGATGAAAGATAACAAAATGAATCCTAAGATATCCCCTTATTATTTAAGGCCAAGATTGAGAAACTCTTGGGTATGTGCAAGATCATGATGGAGCCCAAAAAGGTGGCTGATATGATGGGTATGTGTGTAGTGTATGTGTGTCTAGCATTTTTTCTTACCCAAAATTGATGGAAACAAAAGAAGTGTTTTAAAGGAGATTCTCAACTTTCCACCAATATAAATTATGGTTGTACATTGAATTTAATAAAAATTATTATTCATTTTCTATTTGAATTCTGACTAAAGTCCTTATTGATGGAAATAATTGAAAAACATCTATAAACTTTCAAGCGGTATCACTTTTTGAATCAAAACATGAGTCATATTCTATGCTTCACATAATATAAGATTAAAAACAAAAATTAATTTCATGAAGTTTTGACCAAGTTAAGGTGGTCAGACATCACAGTTTATATTTTAAAAATTTGTAATAAAAAGTCACAATTAATTATTTGTTTGCAAAAGAAAATATTACAAAAAAATATGCAACACATGGGGACATGATTCCTCTACTTATATCTAAAATCTTACAAAAAATGTATCATTTTATTGTGGTTAGGGTGAATTAGGAGAGACACCTACTTCTTATTTTTCCTTGAAATTGAAATTACTACTACCTTGAAATTTCAATTTTTTTTTCACCAAATAGAATTTTTTAAAAAAACCTAGTAGTTTAGAAACTACATTCGATTTGCTACATATTCTATTCTTACATATTTTTGAAATAATATAGATAACTTATTCAAATTTTTACATCAAGTTGCCTAACTCTGATTTTTTTGAAATTTTGACCACTTAAGGGTTTGTTATTTCCATGATGATCCTACACATACCCTCTTTGAAGTTGGTTTTATAAGACCTATTTATTATTCTCCTTTGATCTTGAACATTGTTGCATTTAGAAAACCTAATAATCATATTAAGATGTGTACAAACTTTCATGATGTGAATAAAGCATCTTCAAACGATCATTTCACCTTTCCTAATATTGACATGATAGTGGACTCGATTACTTGAGACATGATTTTTTGTCATTCATGGATGTATTTTCTAGATATAATCAAATCTTCATTAACCGTCAAGATCAATACATGACAACATTTACTACAGCTTGGGGAAAATTTTGTTCCAAGGTAGTCATTCCTTTTGGATTGAAGAATGTAGGTGTAACATATCAATGATATATGGCATTGATATTTCATGATTACATACATAAGATTTTGGAAGATTATGTTGATGATATTTTATCCACATCTTTAAATCAACAACATAATGTGAATATCCTTTGAAAATTCCTTAAGTGAATGTGAAAATATAACATGATATTGATCCAAAAAAAGTTTCTTTGGTGTAGAAAGTAGAAAATTATAGGTTTCATAGTATCGCATAGAAGCATTGAGGTGGACACAAAAAAAAAAGGATGCTATAATTAAATTCCCACCTCCTAGAAAAATTTCTCAATTGCACAATTTGCAAGGAAGAATTCAAGTTATCAATCATTTTGTAGCATCCTTAGCCGACTGAACATTACCTTTTATGCAAATCCTTAAGAAAGAGCTTCAATTTAATTGAAGGATCATAAATAGGGTTTTGATATTTTAAAATATTATATTTCTACTCCACCTATTTCACAACCCACTATGCAAGACAAACTGTTCATCCTTTATACAACATCAGCCCATGCTCTCATAGCATTTTTTACTCAAGAAGATGAAAATAGTAAAGAACATATTTTTTATTACATTAGTTGAACTCTGATTGATTATAAGACATGATATATGATAATAAGAAAAACAATGTTTGGCTCTTGTATTCACAGCTACTAAATTGAGACATTACTTACTAAATGTTGAAGTACATGTGATGATGAAATTTGATCCTTTAAAACACCTTTTCACTAATAAACATTTATCAAGATTCCTAGCTAAGTGGGTTATGATGTTAACTAAGTTTGACCTTAAGTTTGTCTCACAAAAGGAAATTAAAGAACAAGCCTTGACCAACCAATAAGCTAGCACTTCCTCTCCCTTAGCCTTACCTAACAATGATTCATTCCCTGATGGTAATGTGTTGATGATTGAAACTAATACATGTGAGTTATACTTTGATGGCTCTATGTGTAGAACATGCTTCGATGTAGGGGTTATGATAGTCCTACCTACATGAAAACCTATTCCCTTGTCTTACCACTTAAGCATCCTATGCACAAACAAAATAATAGATTATGAAGCATTAATTATTGAATTACACACCACTTTAGCTCTGAGAGCTAAAAATATTAGGATATTTGGTGACTCACAATTAGTTATCAAGCAATTAAATAGATCATATCAAGAAAAGCATGAAAAATTATCAAAATATTAGAATCTCAAAATGAATATGTATTAAAAAAAATTGATTCATATACCATTGATAACATCCCATTAAAAGATAATCAACATGTGGATGCAATGGAGAATGTGGCTTCCCTTATATCTCCTCGAGATCCTTCAAAAGATTTCACACTCACTGTCCATACAATTATGAAATCATCAATAGAATATAAGGTCAAAGAAGTGTCATCAACCATCATGGAAAGTTGTAGTAAATGGTATAAACTAATATTTAATTATTTAAAATAAGGTACCTTTCTTGAGCTAACAACTAAGAATATTCAAGCCCTTTGAATTTTTTTGTCTAGATATATAATCCTTTCCAACATGTTGTTTAGAAGTTCCTTTTATGGTCTTTTAATTAGATTCCTTAAACAATATGAAATCCCCATAGCACTTGTGGAAAGTCATGTAGGTGCTTGTGAATATCATTTTGGAGGAAGATCATTAGTTAAAAAGATAATTAGGATAGGATAATATTGGAGACATATGGAACAAGATTTATTTGAATACATTAAGAAATGTCAAAAATATCAAGAACATAGCAATTTGATTCACACTACCACTTCCAATCTTCATGCCCAAGCTCTTATTTGGCATTTCTTGGTATGCAGTCTAGATCTTATTAGAAAATATCGCCACTCTCTTCCATTGGACATATATTTAAAATTACTGCAACATATTATTTCATGAAATGGGTAGAATCCATTCCCCTTATTTCAACAATTATTGATGTAATATGTCATTTCATATTGGAACACATTATTTATTTCTTTGGAATCCATTCCATGTTAGTTTTGGACAATGGGAAACCATTTAATAATAATCACATGAAGAATTTCTTAGAAAAATTTAACATCCAATATCATTTTTCAACACCCTACTACCCAAAATCTAATGGTCAAGTTGAATCAACTAATAAAACCCTTGAGAAAATCTTAAGGGGGAGAGTAAGCAAACACAAGAAGGATTGGCACATGCAGATGACAAATGCATTATGGGTTTATAGTACTAGTATTAGAACATCAATTGGAAATACTCCTTATAACCTTGTCTATGGTACTAAGGTGATAATTCCCTTGGATTTAGAGATACCTTCATTACGAATCGCTCTTCAAGGACTTATTGATGATAATACTTATAAAGAAAAATGATTGCATTAGCTTGAAATGATTGATGAACAATGCACTAATGTTCTTGAGCATCTTCAAGCTTACTCTAAATAAATGCATCTTATTTTCAATGATAATGTCATCCCTCACTCATTTACTAAAGGTTATTTTTTGTTATTATAAAATAAATGAAATGTCAATTTTACCCCAATTGAAAAAGGAAAATCCAGCCCTAATTGGTTAGAACCTTACATAATTGATGAAAGTTATGGGTCTAGAGCATACATGTGTAGAATAAATGAAATGTACACCTCTTAGAAAACCTATTAATTCCACACATTTGTGTTAGTACTATGTCTAATCTTCCTCCTTGAATAGTGTGAATGATAAAGTAATGTTAGAGTTAGTAGGTAACTCTGTTGTTTTTGTTGCATTGCTTCATTCTTGACAAAAAATCATTGGTGCATGTCTTGAATGCTAACGTAATTATTCAAATTAGTTTTAGGTTGTTACTTTAAGTTTCATAAGTTATTCAAGTTAATATTGTATGTTTTGTTATATTAGATCGTTATATGCATTTAACATTCTTCGATCATGAGTGTATTTAATTTAGCATAACATAATCATAATGCTACATCTAAAAGAAGACTAGGATAATTTTAATTAGATCACATAAAACATGTAGGATCACAAATACATTTATTAAATAGTCTTACAAATATTATTTCATAAATCACATTTCCATCTAACTTAAACACATACATAAATAACCAAATAAAGATGCTCATATACAATGCTACTATGGCCTATGGCTACTAGATTCCTTGGGACCTAGTGATTGCATTTGTCAAGAGATTATTCATCAAGAGATGATAGTGTGTGATCCTTAATTAACAATTGAATCTAGTGCTTCTTGTAGGCCCTAGGCTTTTCCAACAATTGTAGTGTCCCATACAATGGCCTCCATGCACTCTCGCTCTATGCAATCTCTATCTACATGCAGCTTGGAAATCTCCTTGTGAAATCTCTTTTCCTTTGTTGGATCTTGAGATGAATGAAGCACCTCATATGTAGCCTATAGTGCTAATACATCACCCTCAACTCAATCAACACACTTTCGAGCACTCTCATATGCACCTCTTAGCCTTGTGAAAGGCTTGAACAAATCTAGATGTTGCTCCATGATTGGTGGGGGCATGTAGTCTATGTTGATAGTTTTCTTTTGTGATCAAAGGAGGTACTATCACTACAATTTCTTATCAATAGAGATCATGCAACTCTCTCACATAACCTGCAAGATAAAAATCATAAAGATAACCAACAAACATCATTATCTATATAACCAAAGCATGAATATGAGCATAATTACAAAATCATAAGCACAATCATAAATAATGTGTCATCACCTAGTTGATGCAAGAGCATCGATGGTGTGTAAGGGCAATCTTGCATCACCCAAAAATAGTTAAATTTCAAGTTTATCATTTTCAGATGTTTTTACATTTTTGGATACCCTTTTGTCATAATGAAATTCCCAATTTACGGTTTTTATTTTCTATTCCTGGGTTGAAAGATATTGAAGTTTTAGTTTCCCAAATTTGTACCTAAAAATCTTCTGAGTTGGATTTGAGGCACTTAGAGCTCCTGGATTGGCCCCAAAACTTTCAAAAATTGGCATAGCTAATTTCAAGCGTGTTCTTGACTTCGAGAGACTTTTCAGCGGTTCAAAGCGGTTCCTGAATCCAGACCCCAGATCAAAGTTATATTTTCAGGGAAGTTGGCGTACTTTCTAGAAGATACAATTGCAAATGTTCTTTTGAAATTTGAACTTCAATTTGTAATTTTTTGGTGCCAAACAGCCTAAACTCAAATTTGAATGTTGTTTTGGCTCCAAAACTAAAGAGGAGCTCTATTTATGGGCGGGTTTCTAATTTTTGGGTAACTTTTTGGGGACAAGCTCGCATATTGCGAAAGGGTTATTATGTAGCTTTTTGTAACTTGCATGTGTTGTAGAACTTGGGGATTTGAGATCCTCTACATGTAAGAAGCTCCATTTTCTGAATAATAAAATTATTCTCTTGTTTGTGGGGTTATTTTCTATGTCTAGAGACTCGCCCTCATCACCTAGCTCTCTAGCCAACTATGTCAAAATAGCCTCATCCTATATAGGATGAATAGAAGATGTACTAGCTTCTCCATGCTCATAAGTATTGGCTCTCTCCACTCATGGGAAATTTTACCATCATGCATTTCTTACTTCCCTCACTCATTAGTTCGTCCTCATCTTACTTTTCCTCCTTGTCCTCCTCCTCATAGTCCATGCTAACCTCCTCACTATAATCCTCCTCTACCTCATTTACAAATAGGTTTGCATCCCTCAACCCTATCTCTTCACATGTCTCCTCCTCATCATCCCTATTATTTGGAAGAGGATTCACAGAGCCTATAAGATGATCCATAGGAAATACTGGAGTTGGTCGAGTTGTGTCCCACCACTCCTTATATGTATCTATAGCACCCATGTCATCAAGGCTAAAGATTGGGGGTATGTCAAGATCCTCATCATTTGAATCACTAGAGACAACATCATCAACTATGAGCCATATTTTATCTCCTATCCTTTGGTCACTTAACACTGATTGATTGTAAAATGGTTGTGCTACTAGTGGTATGTATACCTATTCAAATTTTCTCATAACAATATTGTAGTAGAATTGTCTCACTACATAATCATTTATACCTAGTAGAAATATGTCCCTTTGCACCCTTGTGAAGTAGTGGGTCTCATCTAGCCACTATGATATTAGCTAGTAACTTCTCTATAAGATCTCCTAATCTAATAGTAAAACTCAACTCTACAAAATAGCAGGTCTATATACTATCATTCTCTTATCAATGGGTAATTGAAAGAGTGTGGGTATCACAAAGTGCATATAGAATGAAATCCTGTCAGCCTAACGCATATGATATTCTCCAAGTACCAAACCTATAGTAGTGTACAATGCACCATGTTATCCAGCTTTTGATAAATGAACCATCCTAAATCATAGTAGATATGTGCCAGTGTGTTGTGACCCCATGTATAAATAGTCTTTTGATACTCCATCTCATGTATAATGTGCACTATTCCTCCATCTAGGTGTGCTCCCTCACCATCTAGACTAGTACTAATCCTATAGTAAAAATCATAATCCACCTCATAAGTGGTTACCATGAATAGAGTAGCTAGCATAGCTCAATACATGTCCCCACAATCTCCTCTTGAATCAATCCTCCAAGATAGTACTATATATCTACTCTCATCTCCTTGTATGAATGGTCCTATACAAAATGGATACTCACCATGAATAGGAAAAAGAAAAATGTGATGAACATCCTCCAGAGTGATAGTAATCTCACCAGTAGGTAGATGAAAGCTATAGGTATCTACATCCCACTTCTCTCGTAACTCCATCAACATGGTATCTCATGGGGGCATGAGATACACCTAGTATATCCATGTATCCTATAATGTCTCCTTCTCCTCCTTTGATAGCGCTATAACTAAATATCATAGGAAACAGAAGAGTCTAATGTTAAGATGCTATCATGATTGAGGGGGAATCTAATACAAAAAAATAAATATATCACCTATGAGCATTATAAAATCTTAAATCTATACATCAATAGTCAAAAAGTGTGTTAAAGTTGCTCTAGGGTACTTTTCTAAGGGTCCTAGACACATATTCCTTTTTTTGGGACACTTTGCAAAAAAAAAAAATGCTTTGCAACTCTTTCTTCTAGGGTCCTAAAACTATCTATAAATACATAAAACATAAAATGCATGCATAAAAACAAATCTAAGGTAGATAAGAATCCACTCACTGAATGTTACAAATCACCTTGTGCCACCTCTTTGCATAAGCTCCCTAGTCTAAGAGGAACATACAGTCATACACTCAAAATTGTCATTGACTCTCCATTGAATTCAAACAAGAAGAAGGTTAAAGAAAAAATGATTACAAAATACTTCACCTTTTACTCTTATATACTTTTCAAATTAGACCATTTACATATTAGGGTTAAAACATGTCTTTTTCATTCAAACTAGCATATTGGGGGTTAGGAAACTCTATTTTTTATGCCATATGTTGTATTGGAATAATAATTCCACTCGTATTCTCATCAAATGTCTATCACTATGTGGTATGGTACTTGGAAATACCCTATGATATGACTTGTGGAATTTGATGTGGTTAGATTACTACCTTGATTCCACCTCGATAAAGCAAGTCAAATCAAGGGAGGGAATATTTCTAACCTCAAATTTGATTTCATGAAGTTAAATAAGAGGATTTTTGAATGACAAATGAATTGGTTTTGTAGGGTAAGGTTCCTAACATTGTGGTTTTGCAAATAGCTACGATGGGGGTTTTATTCTCCCATGTTTGCAAATGAATCCATATGATTATCCTTTTATGAGATAATTTTTACTATTCAAATTCCTTTAGCTTGCAATAGGCATGTAGTGTCATATGGGTGCTAAAGTGGTAGCTAAATGTAGTGTAGAAAATTGTACTCCCTTCTTGGAGATGGTACCATTTCACACTTAGTTTGGACCTATTTTAGTTCCTTTCATTCATGATGATTTAAATCATCGTTAATAAGCCCCTAAGACCATTTATTTTAGATCCCAAGGCTTATTTCAATTGAAATCTTGACAAAATCAACAAATTCATTTAATTTTCTAACATCCCAACATTTTCTCACCTCGAAAATCTAATGTTGGGCTCATACACTACCATGGGCATATAAGTCCCCCTACATGGGACCCATATGCCACCTTGGGAATATGAGTCTCATGTGGCCCCTTTTTAGGATTTGAGCAAGAAATTGAGAATTCTAATTCAAATTTTTAGTTAATTTTGGTATTTGGGATCTAATAACTAGTAATTTAGATGAGATTCCTATAAAACTAAGGTTTCAAATCATTATTTTATCTATCTAGCAATTTTACCTAAGCAACTTAGAGTTTTTGACCAAGAGAAAGTTTCAAGTATTCAAGAACTAGGAGAAAATAAAGTTGAAGTCTTGGAGAAGCATTATAGTGTTTTTTCAGGTCTTCAAGATCATTTTCAATTCAAGATCTAACATTGTCAAGGATTGACGATGGTTTCCTATAGAGAATCATGATGGATTCTAGGTTGGGGAGATGCAACTAGCCATAAAACCAAGCCTAATGACTTGTTTTCTAAGTTATTCCATCCTTAATTATCATTCTAATTTCTACCTAAAGGAAGGTAATTACATTATTGAGGCTTATTAGGGTGATTAGAGATCTACCAAAGTGACTCATCTTTAACATTCATTCATGGATCCTATTCTAGCACATTAGAGTAGAGTTTCATTGCACTTTAGATCTGCTAATCTTAAACGCACATAACATTAGGACTTTCAAACACATTTCCCTTCAAGATCTATTCTTTCTATCAAGGTTTAATTACCAACTTAGGGGTTTGACTAAGGAAAACCCCCCATAATAATATCAACATACTATTTTTTTTACAAGGTTTTAGCACGTTTATATTTGAAAGAAAAAATAGGAAAACATAGGAAGGAAATGTAGAGATAGGAGAACAACTTCAGATCTTGACTTTTTGATGTAGAGCAATGTGGAGAAACATAGTATCTAACTCAATTTTATCCAATTCACTCAAGTTGTCCCTAGAAAACACCAATGGGTTTCTAGCCTTCCAAAATAAACAAATGGACTTATCTTTTAGGGAAGGCCATATGAAGACCAAAAAAAACACCAATATAGACTCTCAACAAACCCCAAACAAAAATCCCAAATAGTCTCAAGAGAATTCTTTGTGCCAACATTTAGAAACAATAACCCAACCCTACAAAAGGCTACTAGAATGAACCCACTTTTCCAAATGAAGTGTCTTCAAAACACTTTTTCTACACAAAAAATATTTTGAATATCAATTAGTACATCTCAAAGCTCCCAATTTCATAGACCATTCTCATATTCAAGGCGTTTACATTGTTGTCCCAATAAACCCTCAATTTGTCATGTAAACACCTGGGGTTTTCAAAAAAAAAACTACTATAGGGCCCATAAAATGAAAAAAATGGTTCAAAAAAGTTTATTTAGGTCTGTACAAACATTTCCCACCTTCACAAACTCTATCCCATCAACAATTCAACAAAACCATGCTCTAAACCATCATTTTCATAAGAAAAATGACACTACCCAGCCCTAGGGCATCCTCCCATTACACACAAATTACTTTTTATTTCTAAATAGGGCATGTAAAAAAAATTATACCATGGTAATATTCCTTCCCTCCAAGAAACATCACTACAGTAGGTGGAAGGCTTTAATGCAAGATTAAAATTCCAAATAGTGCCTTTTCTAGTACCCTAACATAGGTAGTTCTAAAAAAGTGAAGAGATCTCTCTGAATAAGAAGTGTTATTTCCTCAAAATAGGTTCAAATGAAAGGTATTTCATGTTTCTACACAATGGACAATAATTTAGAGAAAATAACACTTGTACGAGTTTCTATACAGGGAACAAATTCAACAAAAATAGGGAAATACAAAGAAAAAAGCATTTGTATTGATTTTTGGAGTTTCAAAACATTCAACAGCCACCTTCTTTGAGCCATGGAGAGATTTAAAAAAAAATTGAACCAAATATCAACTTTCCATTTCCCATAACTAACATTTGGATTACTTAACTCCTAAATTGCATTATTTAGTCAATGTTGCTCTTGACAACATGTTATAACTTTTGTAATTTCCACTTAATTGACCTCCTAATAACACACTAAACACCCTCAAATACATATTATATGGTCATTTAGACCTTATATAACATAAATAAAACTTTAGCACCCCCTAGACTCCACTACTAACACCTTGTTACACTTTCATTAGATCAAATATTGCACAAAGGGTGTAGGTGCTCCTGTAATGTACAACCCCACTAGAAAAAACTCATGCCACATGATTTTTGGTTGATACCAATTCTACCAAGCTTCATACCCATTCCTCTAATCCACAAAATCCTTCCATTGATTCTTGTATTGTGCTTTCGCAATTTTCCTTGCACTTTTGACTAGGTTTATTCTTGAAAAGGACTATGTTTTTATGTCTAGACTTGATGTCTATCCTCTTTGTTCAAAACTTGTTTGCTTCCTCTTGCCTATACTTATACACAAACAATGGTTATCAATTCCTTGAACTATCCTTCTCTTTACCTCATCCCCATGCTTGCAGATTCCCTCAATACTTTTCCCAACCTATCGTTTTATCCCAATCATCAGACTGACCATTTTATTAGTCTTTTGTAAAATCTTACTATCTTGATGTTCCATTGCATTCACTATACCATTAGAAACCTTACACCTTTCAACTCTACTTGCTATTAGAGGACACACAGTGGTCCCTACCAGTACATTTTCATGTAAATTCACTATCAAACCACATTTCAAACCTCTACTCATCTTCATACATGTTGTCCCTGTGTTCTCAGTCTTAGGATTGATTACAACATCACAAATTTTTATTTCTTTCACAACATTTATAGGTTCCTTTCTTCCACACATAATGACCTTTTCTTTACCCTTGAGATCTTCTACAAGTGGGGTTAAAACAAAAGAATAACCATCTTTCTCTATGGTGTAGGTATTTTCCCTTCCATCATACATGGCAGGACTATCATATTGCCAAGGTATACTTAGGAGTAGGTCACACCAGTTCATATGTAGGATATCACAGAAAAAAATATCACTATAGTCCCTAACCTAGAAATCTACAACATCCTTTTCATTAACTAACAAAGATTGACCATCACTCAACCATGACACCTTATAAGGAAATTCATGAGGTATTTTTTTCAAATTATCTTGTTCACCATCTTAGTAGAAACCATATTTCTAGTTGATCCAAAATCAATGACAATTCTACATACCTTATCCTTACACTTACAATTAGTTTTGAAAAGGCTCTTAGTTTGGAAATGGCTCTACCTCACCACACCTTCAATATTGTCTTCATCACCATCAACATCTCCCCTATTTCAGGATCAGCCATCTTACTTGTAGAATGATTGCTTTCACACTCCTCCTCTTGAACCAATTGTGCTCTCCTATCAATTCTCTTTTCACCACTTGATGAACTACCAACTCTTTCAGGACATTTCCAAGATGGATGACCAAATTCATTGCATGTGTAACATCTCCCTGCAAAATCATTAGAACTTCTACCAACACTAAACCTTCCTCTACCTCTAAAACCACCTCTAGAATCAACACTTTTCTCTCTGACTTTATTTGCTCCTTTTTCTTCCAATGGCTGCTTTGGTATAGAAATCACTCCTCTTCCTCTTGCACTAGTACCACCTCTTCCTCTAACTACTTTCTCTTGTCTCCTCTTAACTTTCTCCTCCACCCTGATTGCTTCTTCAACAGATTTGGAGTTAGCAACCACAAGTTCATCTTGAATATTAAACCTCAAACCACCTAGATACCTAGCCACCTTTTCAGCCTCATCCTCATCCCTTCTAGATCTTCTGCTTAAATTGTAAAATTCATCAGTGTAGCCTTTAACATCTAGTTCTTTTTGTTTCAATCCTTGCAAATTTTTATACAACTGAACTTCATAGTCCTTTGGAAGAAACCTACCTTTCAACTTTTGTACCATCTTGTCCCATGAAGTGATCCTTGATTTTCCTTGATTTATTCTCTCTACTTGCTCATAATCCCACCAAAGAAGAGCATGTCCTTTTAGCTTTGTTTTTTCCACCTTCACCATCTATTCTTCTAAAATCTCTTCACTCTCAAAGTAATTATCCATAGCAGCTATCCAATCAAGTAATTCCTCTTCATTTAAATTACCACCATAAATAGGAAGATCAACTTTTACCTTTATTGATTCACCTTTCACTACTTTGAGCATCTTCACCATTCTTTGAGCTTCAAGGTCCAGTTCTTCTTCAACATATTCATAGTCTTCATCCTCCTCTTCTATTTCACTTTATTCATTCACTTCTCTCCTTTTGCTTGTCTCCAAGGTAGCAAGACTTTCCAAAACTACATTATGAGATTCTAGAAGCTTAGCATGCTTCTCTTTTAGGTCTTGCAACTCTCTAGCAGCACCAACACTTTTTGGAGGAATCCTTTCAACCCTTGACTCTTCACCAGCCTCTTCTTCAAACCTACAAAGAAACCAACCATAAGGAATCTTGTCCACATGCTCAAATTACCACTTAGATTCAAAGGAAATGTGGAGAAACACAATATCCAACTCAACTTGATCCAATTCACACAAGGAAACAAATTTCAAAACACAATTCACTCAAGTTGTCCCTAGACAACACCAATGGGTTTCTAGCCTTCAAAATCAACAAATGGACTTATCTTTTGGAGAAGGCCATACCAAGGCCAACAAAACACCAATCTAGACTCTCAACAAACCCCAAACCAAAATCCCAAATAGTCTCAAGAGAATTCTTTGTGCCAACATTAAGAAACAATAACCCAACCTTGCAAAAGGCTACTAGAATTAGCCCTCTTTTCCAAATGAAGTGTCTTCAAATCACTTTGTCTACACAAAAAATCTTCTAACAATCACTTATTACATCTCAAAACTCCCAATTTCATAGACCATTCTTATATTCAAGGCTTTTACATCACTGTCCCAATAAACCCTCAATTTGCCATGTAAACACCTAGGGTTTTTAGAAAAAAACTACTATAGGGACCATAAAACGCAACCAATTATTCCAATAGGTTTATTTAGGTCTATATAGACATTTCCCACCTTCACAAACACTGTCCCATCAACAATTCAACAAAACCATGCTTTGAACCACCATTTTCATAAGAAAAATGACACTACCCAGCCCTAGGGCATCATCCCATTACACACAAATTGATTTTTATTTCCAAATAAGGAATATAAACAACTATTATCCCATGGTACTATTCCTTCCTACTGAGAAACAGCCATAACAGTAGGTGGAAGGCTTTAATGCATGATTAAAATTCCAAACAGTGCCTTTGCTGCCCTAACACAATCAATTCCAAAAAAATGAAAAAATCTCTCTGAATAAGAAGTGTTAGATGGAATCCAAATAGGTTCAAATGAAAGGTATTTCATGTTTCTATGCAATGCACAAGAATTCAGAGCATCTAACACATGTACAAGTTCGTACAAA
Source organism: Sequoia sempervirens (assembly GCA_007258455.2). Classification (NCBI taxonomy): domain Eukaryota; kingdom Viridiplantae; phylum Streptophyta; class Pinopsida; order Cupressales; family Cupressaceae; genus Sequoia; species Sequoia sempervirens. Next base: position 744,163,411 of record VDFB02271358.1, on the reverse strand, counting down.
GGGAACAAATTCAGGAAAAATAGGGAAATGTACATAAATAAGCATTTGTATTGATTTTTGGAGTTTCAAAACTTTCAACAACCACCTTCTTCGAGCCATGGACAGATTTTAAACATGTTTCAAACCAAATATCAACTTTCCAATGCCCATAACAAACATTTGGATTACTTAACTCATAAATTTCATTTTTTTTGTCAATGTTGCTCTTGACAACATGTTACAACTTTTGCAATTTCCACCTAATTGATCTCCTAAGACACTAAACACCCTCAAATACATATTATATGGTCTTTTAGACCTTATTTATCATAAATAAAACTTTAACACCCCCTAGAATCCACTACTAACACCTTGTTACACCTTCATTAGATCGATAGCCCGCACTAAGAGATTGGCCAGGTGCTCTGCCACCACTTTTTGAAAAATTAGAATGGGGCTAAATCACCCCTTGTGGTGTATGAGTCTTGGTATACCACTTTTTCTATATTTCGGAGGATTCAGACTTGCCACTCTGAAATTCCAATTTCTACCCAAAAACCCTAAATAATGACTAAATAGCCCTGATTGGCATATGAGTCCTAGTGTGCATTAAAATTCAAAATTTCAATCCATTAAAGATATTTTTCCAAGCATCTTTAGTTTTCCATGTGCACCTCTATTCATTTTTAGTCCATTATTCAAATTTGAGTTTTTTTTCCTAGGTTACATGGTTAGATTTGGATTATCATTTTACATTTCCTTCTTTCTAAGCCTTTTCTTAGTGGGTGAACCCTGCACTATCCTTAATCACACCTAAGAAAACCATCATAACCACAATCCATTCCTCAATCAAGTCAATTGGTTGAGGGATCTTGGTTTCCTTTAATTAACTAGAGGAAATAAGCCCTTATCCCTTGTTCCATCTCCTAAAAGGTGCAACCCTATTTCTATGTGTTTAGATGTAACTCTTATGCAAAAGTAAAAATATTGAATTAATGTAAGTGGGTGTAAGGACGTTCTACTGAAGGATCTCATAGGCCATTACATTTTTCAATTCAAAACAAGTTCTATGTTGTAATTAGGTGAAGATCCAATATAAATCTATCTTCTTGTTATTCTACTTTTATTTCATTACTAGAATAAGTTGTTAAGGTGGACTAAAATATTACATTTGATCAACCCTTAAAATAGCATTAACATTTGTTAAGGGAAACTTAAAACCAAAATCATTAGGGAATGAACATCCAAGAAGGTACTGGTTTAATTTAATTATGTGATTATTTAATTCATATAGATAATTTGATCAATGCAATTAACCTTATTTTTTTAAATTGGAGTATTTTCTAATTTACTCATTAATAAATGAGGCTCATAGTATTAGCCTATTTATTAGATTCATTTTTAGATATATAAAATTATTTGTATTCCTTCAAGCTATGTATATGAGTTAGCATGTCATAATAAATGTGAACTTCACAGTAGATAGTTAGATCAAAGCTACTTTTAAATTGGATGGCCTTCGTGATTTTATTATTATTTTGATTGGAATGATAATTTAATTCAAATGAAGTTAGTTAAATATTGAGTAGTAAATTAACCCAATTAAATAAATATCATGAAGGGATGATGTGGAATCAATGATGGTGTTGGTGATGGGAGTGAATTATGTATGATTATTACAAATAAAAATAATATTGATAGTCTTAAATATTTTCTTAATTATAAATAATTATAGTTTCTTAAAGTCACAATTAAGAATTTCTACTATGCTAATAAGTACTACCTTAATGAGGAATACTTGATGATTTACATGCATCGGTGGTAGATATTTAAAGGACCACCATAATACTAGCATTGACCAAACAACTATACAAAAACATGTGATTGTGACATGAAAGCTTGTTGTGTTGCAATAAATCAATATTTGTGATATATAATCAAGATAAATAAGCCTAGGTTATAGATAAATATGGAATGTAAATTAGTTTATTTATGCATAATAGGCTACTCAATTGAATGCTAAAGTTATATGTTATGCGTAGTGTGCTTGTATGTATTAGAGTATAGTGGTCTATGGGTGATTGGTTTGTATAACATGTAAATGAAATTGATTCAAAATTAAATGTACTACACGTACTCAATGTGTCTGGTGTGCTTATGCATAATACAACTATTTTACATTTATGTCCTTTAATAATTTTCACGTAATTGACTCAAATAAAATGTAAATGGTTTTCATTCAAATTATTGTTGAGTTGAATGGTGTACCTAATATAGCTAGCATATGTTTGATAGAGAATGATATCCAATAGTAGATTATTCAATAGATATTGTTTGTGGGTTGAGTTTAACAATGTTGTATCATCATACATGTGTGTTCTATTATTGTTATTGAAAAATATTATGATCATGTTAAGAATACCATGATCTTGGTTGAGATGATTAGGACATTACTTCTTGCATTATTAATTAGTACATGGTAGTTTTAAGAGACATTTTTATTTTTAGATGTCCTATATGGACTAAACTTATTATTAATAGGGATAGATTTTTATCCATCCTTGTTTTTAAGTATGTATTATTTCTGATATTTAATATTTTAAAAGGAATAATTGTTGATTGTATATCAAGAAATATGTTGTGTAGCATGGTGTAACATTTAGGGTAGATAGTAATTGAGAGAAAGGGTAAAAGTATTCAATTACTTTATTATGAGTTAGTGGGGAATTGTGTTAGTGGTTTATCATTGAAAGTTACATTAATACATCACTTGAACTGATTTTACCCTATGTTTTTTGAACAACCAAATATGAATTGGTTCAATCTGAAGTTTTCGAACTATGGTTCCTCTATGAATTATATATATAAGCAAGGCTATCAAAGATGATCCCCAAAGGAATCACGTCTAACCCCTAGGCTTGTTCTCTTTTTATTACATTGTGTTTGTATAGTTAGTGACTTGATTGTGCCTTCTAATTATGAATGTGCTTGTAGTACTAATTAAGTCTATCTTGATGATGTAAATTTCATGCCTCTATTTCAAATCCTACTAGGATTGCCTAAAAATTTTAGTTACTCAACTAAATATTATAATCTATATTTGTTCAAATGTTGTTATGGATTTTTATGAATAATATGCTTTGGAAACAAAATTTTGTCACTTATTCAAGTGTTGTAATTTAAATTTGTAATTTTTTTTTTGTCCTTAACTGTAGTTTGGTTAAATTTTTTTTGTATTAGAACAATTAGGTGAATTTATAAAGACATCAATATATGTGAAGGGAATGTTTGGTATCAAAATGGTTTGCCTCTTATGATTTTGAACTTCTATGAGAGTTCCCATGTCATGTAGATCATCCCCATTATCACTCTTATCATCATCATTATTACCATTCATATCCTCAATCTTATCAACATTCATCACATCATTCCTGACTACACTAGCTTTCACAAAGTTAGTTGAATTATTTAGCATTGTGTTGGTGAAAATATTCAAATTTTGGTTAGGTGGGGCAACTGAATTATTGTATTTTCCATTAACACCACCTAGTTGGATATGATTAGAATAAATGAGGTTTTATACTTGAATTTTAAGACACATGCATCATTCTTTTTCATTTCCACTTTGTCAATAATATTAAAAAAATGAAGTTTGGTTATAATTTGGAGACCTAAGGGTTTGGTTATGTCTATAGGTTTGACCAAAGGTAAAAGAATTAGAATCTTAATCAAAATTTGTAACATGACTGAATGGAGGGAATTGAGTAGTGGGGTAAATTTTCCATCCCTAGGTTAAAAATTTGTATGGGATATAGATTATTGCAACAACTTGAGGTTTGACATGGTTTGTTTGAGATGGATTTATCTTTAAAAATTTCTTGTTTCCCTTCTTATTTTTTTTTTATAATTGTTTTGATGTGCATGCATAGATTTTTTAGTATCTTTTGATGAAGATTCCTCTTCGTACTTATTAGTCAAATTGTTAGGACTTTTCCCCTTATGTTATTTTGAAAGTTATCAATGAGAATTCTTTGGATTTATGCATCAAGAAGAGTTATATTGAATTGTGATAATATCAATTGATAGAGACTTATGAAATCTATTACTTTCTTACCTTGTCTTTGTTTGCATTACATTAAATTAGTTATGTTGATTTTGGGGGAAATGTGCAATTGGAAATGGTAGAGGAAAGCATCAACAAGATCATTAAATGAGTGAAATGATTTATTTATTAATGAGAAAAACCACTCCAAGGCCATGTTCTTCAATGACCTAGGAAATAGTTTATCCAAGATCCTATCTTAAAAAATAAGTCAATACATAAGGTTATAATTGTGGATATATCATTGTATTTATCAAAGTGGACTATATCTATGTTTTGTGGCATTTGTGCTTTCAATATCTCTAGTGACAATGGGTTTCTTTTGACATGTTGTGATGGTTGTCCATTTTCAATTTGGTTCAATATTGATATTTGTTGTTGAAGGGATACCACATTTTGTAAGAGTTGGTTTATGATTGAATCATTGGTTGTCATATTTTAGGAATAAGGTGAATATGGTGTAAGTGTATATGTGTTCATTGGACTACTATATTGCAATTTTATGAGGCATATGATGTCTTTGGAGATATGATGTTTGAGTTCACAAAATCGTAAGAATTCCTAGTGGAAATATCAAAATTTGGAGCTATACTTGTATTTGGCTGCATCATTGTGATAATAGTTGGATTTGTATATGTGTAAATACAAGCTATATTTGTAGGGAGAGAAACATGAATCCCCCCTTAACATTGAGTGTACCCCAAAGCTTGAGAGAAACTAGCCATTTTAGGTACATGACTGTCTATGATGTAGGATAAAATATGCATTACCTCTAATCCTTGAGAATCATCAAGTAATTTCCTCATGTTATCTATTGTAGGGACCACTATGCTAGTGATATATTCCATCCTCAGATAGTCTTGAAGTTTTTCTAAGGATTTATCTAATTGTTTCAATTTCTCTTTAGGGACATGGGCCACCATGGTTTCAACATCAGTGATAGTGGTTAATGGTAAGGTTGAACGAGAATTGTGGAATTATTGATGGAGTCCAAAATGGGTTAAGTATTTTAAAAAACTTGTCATCAGAGGGTTGGAGAACTCAAGATTCATAGTGTATGTGAAAAAACATGAGATGCGATGAGTCTCAAACTACGTCGAGCATTGAAGTATTGGCAATAGGACACAAGGTTGTAAAACTCATGAAAGTTTCACAACACTAAAAGTGAACCTAATATGAATACCAAACTACTATATAAGTATAAAAAATCACTTAGAAATAGAAAGTAACAGGGGTATGTACAAGATCATGATAGACCCAAAGTGGCAATATGAGTGGGTATGTGGTGACAACTATTTTTTACCCAAAATTGATGAAATGAAACACTAGGATATTCTCAGCTTTCCACCATTATACATTATGCTTTACTTTGAATTTAATAAATAATTATTATTCATTTTCTATTTGAATTATGACTAAAGTCCTAATTGATAGGCTAATTGAAAAGCATCTGTAGCTTTCAAATGGTATCACCTTTTTTGAATCCAAAACATCATCACATTCTATTCTTTGCACATACTATATGATTAAAAACAAAAATAGAACATGAAGTTTGACCAAGTTAAAGATTGGTTAGACATACAAAGTTTTATATTTTTAAAAATTGTAATAAAATTATAATTAATTATTTACTTGGAAAAATTACAAAAAATATGCATGTATGTAATGCCCGATCATAATAACCCTAAGGAATGTTGCAATGAGTGTAAAAGGTGAAATATTTTTTTTAAAAACTATAATTAGTTGCATACATTCATTAAGTTATGCAGCGTTACTACTTTGAGTTTCCACATGTAATTTAGTATTTCACATTGCACATATTATTTAACATTAACATAAAGATAAACATTACATTTCATTTGGAATTCCATTCAAGATAACATAAAGTACATACATGTTTCTTACATTGCATTTGATAAGATATTACAATACTCATACATCTGATGAGGTAGATCAAATAATAGATACAATTTACATTCTCAAATATTCACCTCATATACAATTGAGGGATGTTTTACAATACAAGTTTTACAAATTACAATGAAGAAGTACACATAAGTTTCCAAGTGCGAGCTCTCCATCCATGAAGTTCTTGATGCCATGATCACAAACTGGGGACCCAATGGAGGTGCAGTTCCACCCAACCATATGGTGCTATTAGGTCCACCCCCCATGCTAGGAGATAGTAGTATGTTTACCTAGACATAACCTATTAACTCTAGACACAAGTACATAACTAACAAATGGTTACATTGCTTCTAGATTTTAGACAATCAAATATGCTAAATACACAAGGTTAATTGTTATTTCTAGGTGGAGTGTCATCCCACAATATTGCAAAGGTTACCCTAGTGTTTTCTTCTACAGGTTCCAGGCCCCCAACTTAGTTTACCCTAGTAACCTCTTACGAGAAACACGGCCCCATTGCGAATCATTATAGAATCGAATGTCTTTTGAAGAATCAAGACATCGATTTGTCATTCCAGGCCTTCTCATCTTATACTCAAGACTGTAGTAGCTCAAGAGTCAATAAGTGAGGCATAAACATCTTGTTAAAGATTTTTAATTCTAACTACTGTGTTATTTAGTTATCACTAACTTACTAACTCTTTGTAAGTTACCCTGACACCTCTTTGTGTGTCGGCCCTTACAAAAAGATACTCCCCTAAACATAACAAAGGAATCTAAGTTTTCTTGACTAAGGTTTATAAGGTGTACAGAAATACAACAAGAACTTTTACACTTTTCATAACGAACAATAATGACTATGTTCATACAATTGGGTGTCTAAACACCACACAATTACCATGTACACAACCTTAGCTTATTCAAGAATTTAACTTTAACAATCACAATCCTCACTTTTACAATTGGTCTGGAAGACTTGAACATCTACAACATTCCCAATTTTCCCAAGAAGAAACACAATATAAAGCAAATTGAAAATAAATATCTACTATTCGGATTTACTAAATCCAGTCTTTCAAATGAATTAACAAGAATTTAAAACATCTCTATTGTACTACTTTTCTCAATCAATATATAAAATAACATCATTTAATTCCAATTTAACTTTCACATCTACATTTATCAAAATCTATCGAATCTTATTTTTCAACTTTTCTATTATAATTCTAACTAATGTTATTTCTAACATATCTTTATACTTAAAAGAATATCTTATTTCCTACTATTTGAATGTAAGTTTTAAAGATTTATTTATATAATATATAATAAGTTAATAAATATATATATATTTATATATTTACATATATATTGAAACCCCAAATCGGGTTCATATCCGAATTCAATTTTTAACCATATAATTTTCAAATCCGCAAAAAATCATAGACCAGCAGTTAGGGCTAAGCCCATCCATACGTGGGCGGTGCTGTGGTTATGGCTGCCTATGCAGCCCGCCCCACAGGCTCGGCCATGGAGGCTGAGACAAGCGTTGCCTGCAAGGGCGGCGCTGGGCTCGGCCCTCGCCGCCATGCCCCTGCGAGGATGGCTGTGGGTAGCCCCGCCATGGGCGCCGGTTCACAATTTTTTTTTTAACATATATATATATTTTAAAAAAACACATACAAATTTTAACAAAATAAAATCTGACGCTATTAAAAATCGCGTACGGCGATTTCTGAATTCATTAAATACTGGGATTTTCAATATTAACAAACATTTATATATATATATATATATATTTGTATATGTATATGTATATATATTTCCAATACATATACATATATATATATATATATATAATTGATAAATAACATTAAAGCTACAGTAATTGTGCAAATATTTTTAACAAGGTTTTCAACAGGTAATTGACAAAACTAACATTCTGCACAATATTTTTTTTAGAAATTTAAAAATTCAACAATAGAGAATTTCTTTTCTTTCACAATTATTATTTTTTTTTTTAAAAATCATATCCTACAGGAACATATACAAAATTTAACAGGAAACTTCTTTTAAAGTTCTTCAAAGATCTTTCCTACTTCTTTGAGAATCTTCTACTATATAAACAAGATTTTTACAAAATTTCCCGAGAAGAATACAAGAGACACAAAACTAAAATTTTCTCAAACATTCTTTTTCAAAAGGAAACAAATTTAAAAAAACAAGAAAAATACATGTTTGTCTATAGAAGAAAGCCTCTTGCTTGTAGCGTGCAATTTCCTCAAAGCTTTCCAAAAAACCCCAAATCCACAGAACAGTTATTACCAATCACAAAAAGCTTCCCACCAAAGGGATCTTCCACAAATATACAATATTGCCAAAATAATAAAACAGAAAGTTTTACAGAGCTCCAGTATTTTTCCCGTAAAGAAATTTTGATAACCCTCTGTATTTCCCAAATCCCCGATAATATCCAGAAAAATCCTCAACCAAAAATCATAATTGCACTGGCACACTTGTCGAGAAGTACAAAATATCTTCCCAACTACTTCTCAGCAATCTTGCCTTTCAAGATTTGCATGATTTATTTAATTTATTTAAATTTTAAAATTTCAATATTCAAATTACATGCATTTATTTTATTTAATTTTCCAATTTTTAAATTGCAAATATATTTAATAATAAAACATGCCATTTCCAAATAATATATAAATTTCAATAAATCTATACACACACAAGAACAATTTAATTTAATTTATTTATTTATTTAATTAA
>VDFB02271358.1:743963513-744154550 GCA_007258455.2 Sequoia sempervirens | reverse complement strand
AAAGATTGGGGGTATGTCAAGATCCTCATCATTTGAATCACTAGAGACAACATCATCAACTATGAGCCATATTTTATCTCCTATCCTTTGGTCACTTAACACTGATTGATTGTAAAATGGTTGTGCTACTAGTGGTATGTATACCTATTCAAATTTTCTCATAACAATATTGTAGTAGAATTGTCTCACTACATAATCATTTATACCTAGTAGAAATATGTCCCTTTGCACCCTTGTGAAGTAGTGGGTCTCATCTAGCCACTATGATATTAGCTAGTAACTTCTCTATAAGATCTCCTAATCTAATAGTAAAACTCAACTCTACAAAATAGCAGGTCTATATACTATCATTCTCTTATCAATGGGTAATTGAAAGAGTGTGGGTATCACAAAGTGCATATAGAATGAAATCCTGTCAGCCTAACGCATATGATATTCTCCAAGTACCAAACCTATAGTAGTGTACAATGCACCATGTTATCCAGCTTTTGATAAATGAACCATCCTAAATCATAGTAGATATGTGCCAGTGTGTTGTGACCCCATGTATAAATAGTCTTTTGATACTCCATCTCATGTATAATGTGCACTATTCCTCCATCTAGGTGTGCTCCCTCACCATCTAGACTAGTACTAATCCTATAGTAAAAATCATAATCCACCTCATAAGTGGTTACCATGAATAGAGTAGCTAGCATAGCTCAATACATGTCCCCACAATCTCCTCTTGAATCAATCCTCCAAGATAGTACTATATATCTACTCTCATCTCCTTGTATGAATGGTCCTATACAAAATGGATACTCACCATGAATAGGAAAAAGAAAAATGTGATGAACATCCTCCAGAGTGATAGTAATCTCACCAGTAGGTAGATGAAAGCTATAGGTATCTACATCCCACTTCTCTCGTAACTCCATCAACATGGTATCTCATGGGGGCATGAGATACACCTAGTATATCCATGTATCCTATAATGTCTCCTTCTCCTCCTTTGATAGCGCTATAACTAAATATCATAGGAAACAGAAGAGTCTAATGTTAAGATGCTATCATGATTGAGGGGGAATCTAATACAAAAAAATAAATATATCACCTATGAGCATTATAAAATCTTAAATCTATACATCAATAGTCAAAAAGTGTGTTAAAGTTGCTCTAGGGTACTTTTCTAAGGGTCCTAGACACATATTCCTTTTTTTGGGACACTTTGCAAAAAAAAAAAATGCTTTGCAACTCTTTCTTCTAGGGTCCTAAAACTATCTATAAATACATAAAACATAAAATGCATGCATAAAAACAAATCTAAGGTAGATAAGAATCCACTCACTGAATGTTACAAATCACCTTGTGCCACCTCTTTGCATAAGCTCCCTAGTCTAAGAGGAACATACAGTCATACACTCAAAATTGTCATTGACTCTCCATTGAATTCAAACAAGAAGAAGGTTAAAGAAAAAATGATTACAAAATACTTCACCTTTTACTCTTATATACTTTTCAAATTAGACCATTTACATATTAGGGTTAAAACATGTCTTTTTCATTCAAACTAGCATATTGGGGGTTAGGAAACTCTATTTTTTATGCCATATGTTGTATTGGAATAATAATTCCACTCGTATTCTCATCAAATGTCTATCACTATGTGGTATGGTACTTGGAAATACCCTATGATATGACTTGTGGAATTTGATGTGGTTAGATTACTACCTTGATTCCACCTCGATAAAGCAAGTCAAATCAAGGGAGGGAATATTTCTAACCTCAAATTTGATTTCATGAAGTTAAATAAGAGGATTTTTGAATGACAAATGAATTGGTTTTGTAGGGTAAGGTTCCTAACATTGTGGTTTTGCAAATAGCTACGATGGGGGTTTTATTCTCCCATGTTTGCAAATGAATCCATATGATTATCCTTTTATGAGATAATTTTTACTATTCAAATTCCTTTAGCTTGCAATAGGCATGTAGTGTCATATGGGTGCTAAAGTGGTAGCTAAATGTAGTGTAGAAAATTGTACTCCCTTCTTGGAGATGGTACCATTTCACACTTAGTTTGGACCTATTTTAGTTCCTTTCATTCATGATGATTTAAATCATCGTTAATAAGCCCCTAAGACCATTTATTTTAGATCCCAAGGCTTATTTCAATTGAAATCTTGACAAAATCAACAAATTCATTTAATTTTCTAACATCCCAACATTTTCTCACCTCGAAAATCTAATGTTGGGCTCATACACTACCATGGGCATATAAGTCCCCCTACATGGGACCCATATGCCACCTTGGGAATATGAGTCTCATGTGGCCCCTTTTTAGGATTTGAGCAAGAAATTGAGAATTCTAATTCAAATTTTTAGTTAATTTTGGTATTTGGGATCTAATAACTAGTAATTTAGATGAGATTCCTATAAAACTAAGGTTTCAAATCATTATTTTATCTATCTAGCAATTTTACCTAAGCAACTTAGAGTTTTTGACCAAGAGAAAGTTTCAAGTATTCAAGAACTAGGAGAAAATAAAGTTGAAGTCTTGGAGAAGCATTATAGTGTTTTTTCAGGTCTTCAAGATCATTTTCAATTCAAGATCTAACATTGTCAAGGATTGACGATGGTTTCCTATAGAGAATCATGATGGATTCTAGGTTGGGGAGATGCAACTAGCCATAAAACCAAGCCTAATGACTTGTTTTCTAAGTTATTCCATCCTTAATTATCATTCTAATTTCTACCTAAAGGAAGGTAATTACATTATTGAGGCTTATTAGGGTGATTAGAGATCTACCAAAGTGACTCATCTTTAACATTCATTCATGGATCCTATTCTAGCACATTAGAGTAGAGTTTCATTGCACTTTAGATCTGCTAATCTTAAACGCACATAACATTAGGACTTTCAAACACATTTCCCTTCAAGATCTATTCTTTCTATCAAGGTTTAATTACCAACTTAGGGGTTTGACTAAGGAAAACCCCCCATAATAATATCAACATACTATTTTTTTTACAAGGTTTTAGCACGTTTATATTTGAAAGAAAAAATAGGAAAACATAGGAAGGAAATGTAGAGATAGGAGAACAACTTCAGATCTTGACTTTTTGATGTAGAGCAATGTGGAGAAACATAGTATCTAACTCAATTTTATCCAATTCACTCAAGTTGTCCCTAGAAAACACCAATGGGTTTCTAGCCTTCCAAAATAAACAAATGGACTTATCTTTTAGGGAAGGCCATATGAAGACCAAAAAAAACACCAATATAGACTCTCAACAAACCCCAAACAAAAATCCCAAATAGTCTCAAGAGAATTCTTTGTGCCAACATTTAGAAACAATAACCCAACCCTACAAAAGGCTACTAGAATGAACCCACTTTTCCAAATGAAGTGTCTTCAAAACACTTTTTCTACACAAAAAATATTTTGAATATCAATTAGTACATCTCAAAGCTCCCAATTTCATAGACCATTCTCATATTCAAGGCGTTTACATTGTTGTCCCAATAAACCCTCAATTTGTCATGTAAACACCTGGGGTTTTCAAAAAAAAAACTACTATAGGGCCCATAAAATGAAAAAAATGGTTCAAAAAAGTTTATTTAGGTCTGTACAAACATTTCCCACCTTCACAAACTCTATCCCATCAACAATTCAACAAAACCATGCTCTAAACCATCATTTTCATAAGAAAAATGACACTACCCAGCCCTAGGGCATCCTCCCATTACACACAAATTACTTTTTATTTCTAAATAGGGCATGTAAAAAAAATTATACCATGGTAATATTCCTTCCCTCCAAGAAACATCACTACAGTAGGTGGAAGGCTTTAATGCAAGATTAAAATTCCAAATAGTGCCTTTTCTAGTACCCTAACATAGGTAGTTCTAAAAAAGTGAAGAGATCTCTCTGAATAAGAAGTGTTATTTCCTCAAAATAGGTTCAAATGAAAGGTATTTCATGTTTCTACACAATGGACAATAATTTAGAGAAAATAACACTTGTACGAGTTTCTATACAGGGAACAAATTCAACAAAAATAGGGAAATACAAAGAAAAAAGCATTTGTATTGATTTTTGGAGTTTCAAAACATTCAACAGCCACCTTCTTTGAGCCATGGAGAGATTTAAAAAAAAATTGAACCAAATATCAACTTTCCATTTCCCATAACTAACATTTGGATTACTTAACTCCTAAATTGCATTATTTAGTCAATGTTGCTCTTGACAACATGTTATAACTTTTGTAATTTCCACTTAATTGACCTCCTAATAACACACTAAACACCCTCAAATACATATTATATGGTCATTTAGACCTTATATAACATAAATAAAACTTTAGCACCCCCTAGACTCCACTACTAACACCTTGTTACACTTTCATTAGATCAAATATTGCACAAAGGGTGTAGGTGCTCCTGTAATGTACAACCCCACTAGAAAAAACTCATGCCACATGATTTTTGGTTGATACCAATTCTACCAAGCTTCATACCCATTCCTCTAATCCACAAAATCCTTCCATTGATTCTTGTATTGTGCTTTCGCAATTTTCCTTGCACTTTTGACTAGGTTTATTCTTGAAAAGGACTATGTTTTTATGTCTAGACTTGATGTCTATCCTCTTTGTTCAAAACTTGTTTGCTTCCTCTTGCCTATACTTATACACAAACAATGGTTATCAATTCCTTGAACTATCCTTCTCTTTACCTCATCCCCATGCTTGCAGATTCCCTCAATACTTTTCCCAACCTATCGTTTTATCCCAATCATCAGACTGACCATTTTATTAGTCTTTTGTAAAATCTTACTATCTTGATGTTCCATTGCATTCACTATACCATTAGAAACCTTACACCTTTCAACTCTACTTGCTATTAGAGGACACACAGTGGTCCCTACCAGTACATTTTCATGTAAATTCACTATCAAACCACATTTCAAACCTCTACTCATCTTCATACATGTTGTCCCTGTGTTCTCAGTCTTAGGATTGATTACAACATCACAAATTTTTATTTCTTTCACAACATTTATAGGTTCCTTTCTTCCACACATAATGACCTTTTCTTTACCCTTGAGATCTTCTACAAGTGGGGTTAAAACAAAAGAATAACCATCTTTCTCTATGGTGTAGGTATTTTCCCTTCCATCATACATGGCAGGACTATCATATTGCCAAGGTATACTTAGGAGTAGGTCACACCAGTTCATATGTAGGATATCACAGAAAAAAATATCACTATAGTCCCTAACCTAGAAATCTACAACATCCTTTTCATTAACTAACAAAGATTGACCATCACTCAACCATGACACCTTATAAGGAAATTCATGAGGTATTTTTTTCAAATTATCTTGTTCACCATCTTAGTAGAAACCATATTTCTAGTTGATCCAAAATCAATGACAATTCTACATACCTTATCCTTACACTTACAATTAGTTTTGAAAAGGCTCTTCCTATAACGCCCGAGTACAAAACACAGATTTCGGAAATCCCAACATAAATAATTTTTTTTTTAAAGAAATTTTTAACATAAAGTTTTGTGTCCCATATTTTTTAAAAGAACATTTATATAAACGAAAATAAATAAAATTCCAAAGCAATCCGGCTGACCTTGTACTGGTTCAGCTCGAACCCCCAACATAATATTAAATTAAAATTTCATTTTGGTCTGACAGTAAAACAAAAAAAAAATTAAGAAATCAATATGGACATAGGTTTATGATTCATATTAAATAAATATATATATACTAATCTCTAAGAATATATCTAATAACTCTAACCAGACAGAGGTTTCTCTATACACAACTTTCTATTCACTAATATTATGTTTTTAATCAGAATATATATATATTTTCAAATCAAATGTATTTTAAAAAAAACAAACAATATTATCCATGATCAAATTATAAAAGAAACTACATAATGGTTTCTCAATGACAATAATCTTTTCCTATTGGTTTGTTAACTAGGAATCATTAAATTTCTAATGAAGGTTTTCTTTTTCTTTCAAGCAATCAATCATATATATTCATTTCTTTATCTAATTTCTTTTAGAAACAAAAAGAAGAATGAGATGAAACATTTGAAACCTGGAGTCCTGCGCTTATTCATAAATCTGGTGATGCTCATTGATTCTGATGGCCTCTCCAAAGAGCTCCTCGTTCTTGCTTCAAATCTCCTCTGAGTAACTGTGCTCAAACCTCAAACCCGATCCTTTGTTCAAAAGACTCCAGAATAACCAGTAACAGATTCCCCAATCCCTTTCAAGAACTCTCCTCAAAGTATAGCGAAAGATTGAAAAAAAATATTCTCTTCAGATTCAAAAATACATAATCAATAACTTGTACAACTTCTGTATCACTAATCTTCTGTGTATCAGCAAACTCACAAAATTCCTAATTAAATAAAAGATATTGTCCATTTCTTCCAAAAACTCTAAAAATCAAAAATAAAAGAAAATCATTCTTTAAAAGAAAACTTTTTAATTAGATCTGTATTCTTATTTGTTCTCACCACTTTTTCATTCTTTTATTTGTTTTATTGTTTTAATTTCTATTTTTACCACATTTCTTGCACATCACATTATCTATTTAATTTAAATAAATTATTCTAATAATTATCCTCCACCAAATAATTGATTAAAATAATTAAAACACATTTAATATTTAATTGTCATTTAATTGAAATATATGACTTTCAAAAATAATTAAATCATTTAAATATTTAGATAGAATTTAAATCTAACATTAAAAACAACCAATTATTTCCATCATTTAAATCGAATACACCACAACATATAAAGTACCAACATTAATCAAAATACAAAAAAATGCAAAACACAAACCACAAATGATGATAATTACAAAATGAATAATACCAATCAAACGAGACGATCTGACATCATGGGACAGGATGACTTCATCGTCACCTCTGTTTCAACATTTAACCGTTGGGCTATTGGTGCTCACCCTGTCTTGCCGAAACAAGTGGAATCGAGACTTGTACCTGCAATACCTGCATACAGATGAAGTTGTGTACATGTACATACATATATATATAAAATCAAAGCATTAAATTAAAGCACTACATTGTGAGAAGGAATCGCAACATAACAGGGCACTCGCGAACGAGTGATGCTATATTGTCCTTCATCACACCTATTCTAACAATTATAATATAACCACTAAGTTAACATTTCTAACTAACAATCATCACATAACAAATTTAATTAAATCACTGCATCATATCATAATTCTGAAAATCAACTAATATAACCAACCATAATGTCATATGAAATAATCATGTCCATAATGAAATAACAACATCATCAAATGTCTAACTAGCTAAATCAAACAATAACAGTATCATCATACTATCTGAGTATCAAAACAAAACATAACACTACTGAGTCCAAATAGCAACCAAGAGGGTTATTACATCCTCCCCCCCTTAAATCTGGCTTACTCGTGTAAGCCAGAAAACAAGTAAGGGTAGGATTCTCTCATACGGGAAGCATCCTCCCATGTCGTTGAAGCCTCATCATTGGGATCCCACTGGACCCTCACCTTCTCAATATCCCCACCTCTGAGAACGAGCCTCCTATGCTGCACCACGGCCACAGGCTCTAGAACTAGCTACCCATCCTCGACCTATAGAGCATTCCAGTCAAGTACGTGAGTAACATCAGGAAAGTAAGATCTAAGAACTGATACATGAAAAACATCATGAATCCGCAACAAACTAGGTGGCAATGCCAGGTGATAGGCAACAGGACCAATATGCTCGAACACCTCGAACGGACCCAGGAAATGGGGCACAAGCTTATAACCCTTTCCATAATGAATAGGGCTCTTCCGAGGATGAACTCTGAGAAACACTTGATCTCCAACTGCAAATTGTCGATCTACTCTGTATGCAACAGCAAACTTCTTCTACCTGTCTTGAGCTTCTACCAGATGCTCTCAGATGTGAGCTACCTGTTGCTCCATGTCACGAAGCATCTTAGGTCCAAGAAGAACCCTGTCCTCTAATTGATCCCAACTCAAAGGGGTACAACAAGGATGACCATACAAAGCCTGATATGGAGCCATGCCGATTGAACTGTGATAACCATTATTGTAGGCAAACTCAACCAAATGCAAATAATCTTCCCAATGATACTATTGGTCCATGACGTACATACGAAGCATGTCCTCGAGCACCTGATTAACTCTCTCAGTCTGACCATCTGTCTCTAGATGGTAGGAAAAAATAAAATTCAACTTAGTCCCTAAGGACCGCTGAAGGGATATCCATAATGCAGAAGTGAATACCGGATCTCTGTCAGAAATAATCTTGTGCGGTATCCCATGTAATCTAACAATATCCTCCATGAACACCCTAGCCACCATTGAAGCAGTATATGAAGATCGGATAGGGGAAAAGTGAGCTACCTTGGTCAGCTTGTCAACAATGACCATGATAGTGTCATGTCACCTGGAAGACATAGGCAACCTGACTATAAAATCCATAGAAATGATGTCCCACTTCCACTCTGGAACAAGATGTGGCTGCAACAAGCCTGTCGGATGATGATGCTCAACCTTAACTCTCTGACATTCAAGACACCTAGCCACAAAATTGGCAATGTCATGCTTCAATCCTACCCAAAAATATAGTGAACGAAGATCAGTGTACATTTTCTTAACTCCTGGGTGTGCTGAATAAGGAGCTCTATGAGCTTCCATCAAGATAAGGGTACAAAGACCCTCCGCAGGAGGTACATACATACGGCCTACATAGCACAAAATGCCATCCAAATCCAAAGAGTATCCTGCAAATTTACCTTCAAAAGCTCTACCCGACTCAACCTCTGCCTTCACTACTTGATACCAATCATCAGAAGAAAGAGCTGCAATAATCTGACTCTTCAAATCAACCTCAAAAGTCATAGCGAATAACTCATGCCTATGTCTACTAAATGCATCTGCTACAACATTTTCCTTGCCTTGAATATATTTCACCTCAAAGTCGTACTCACACAAAAATTCCATCCACCTTCTCTGTCTTGCATTCAAGTTCCGCTGCGTGACAATGTACTACAAACTACGATGATCTGCGTGCAACTCGAACTGATGCCCAAGGAGAAAGTGTCTCCACCTCACCAAGGCATGCACAACTATGGCCAACTCCAAATCATGAGTGGGATAATTGAGATCATGGTCCTTCAGTTTTCGTGACTCATAAGCAATCACTCGACCTTCCTGCATCAACACAGCCCCTAAACCTTCCAAAGAAGCATCTGTACAAACAACGAAATCACCTGTCGGATCAGGAACTGCTAAGATTGGAGCACTAGTCAACTTATCCTTAAGAGTTTGGAAAGCTAAGTAACATTGTTCATACCAAAGAAATTTCTTTCCCTTCCTTTGCAAAGAGGTGATAGGATGAGCCAACCTAGAAAACCCCTGAACAAACCGCCTATAATATCCTACAAGTCCCATGAAGCTACAAATTTCTCAGACATTTGTGGGTGCGGGCCAATCCACAATGGCCTGAATCTTTGCAGGATCAACTAAAATTCCCTCACCAGAAATCACATGGCCCAAATACTGAACTCCAGTCTTATAAAAGTCACACTTTTTGAGATTGGAAAACAACTGATTATCCCTTAAGCACTGCAACACCAGTTTTAGATGTTCCTCATGTTCCTCCATCGACCTAGAATAGATCAAAATGTCATCAAGAAACACTAGAACAAATTTATCCAAGTATGTACAGAATACTCCATTCATTAGACTCATAAAGACTAAAGGTGCATTTGTTAACCCGAACGACATCACAGTGAACTCGTAATGTCCGTATCGAGTTCGAAATGCGGTTTTGTGATTATCTGCATCTGCAATCCTCAACTGATGATATCCTAATTTGAGATCAATCTTAGATAACACCTTTTCCCCTTTTATTTGATCGAAGAGATCATCAATTATAGGTAATGGATATCGGTTCTTCACTGTTACCTTATTCAACTGCCTATAGTCAATACACAAGTGAAGAGAACCATCCTTCTTTTTCACAAATATCATGGGTGCTCCCCAAGGAGAAACACTTGGGCGGATAAAGCCCTTGGCCAACAATTCTTCCAACTGAAGACATAGTTCCTGAAGTTCCTGCATTGTCATCCGATATGGAGCTTGAGATATTGGTTCAACTCCAAGTACCAGATCAATCTGGAAATCCACATCTCACTTTGGCGGCATACAAGGAATCTCCTCTGGAAACACATCAGAAAAATCCTTAAGAAGGGGGTAATCATCCAATGACAATCCCTGACTATCCTCAGATTCCAAGTCACTCACAGATACTGCAAAGAGCTGACAACCCTGTCGGAAGTGCCTTTTGAGCTGCATGGTAGAGATCATACGTAATGAGATGGGTCTCTGAATACCCAAGATCTCCACCTCCTTACCAGAGTCATCAATGCACCGCACTGCTTTACGTCAGCAGTCAATCATAGCACGGTGTGCACTCAACCAGTCCATGCCCAAGACAACATCATAAGATCTGAGTGGTAGAATTATGAGGTCCACCTTAGTTGACATTTCACCTATGCTCAAATTACAATCCTGCACAAGCTTCTTTACCACAACCCTTAACCATGAGGCTAATTCAACATGCCATTTTATGCCTTGACTATTTGCCACCAGACCACATCACTTAACTACTAAAGGTGATATAAAGGAATCAGATGCACCAGAATCAAAAAGTATAGAAATGCTAGAATTATTCAACACACCTGATGCCTCAACTACAGTGTTCTGATGGACTGCCTGACGATTATCCACTGAAGCGAACACACAATGAGATCTCCCTGCATCACCTACTGTCAGCTCCAATGCTACTGGCCTCTGATTAAATCCAGAAGTGTTCTTCTAAGGACACATCCTAGCAATATGCCCCTACTATCCACAAGAGAAACACCTAGTACCTCTGCCAAAACCTCTGCCCCCTGATGGAGCATTTGACTGCTGAAAACTCCCTCGACTCGGCACTGACTGGAAACTAGGTGCAGGTTGTGCAAAACATTCCTGACAAAAACGGTTCCTATTATGATCCCTGTGATACTGGGAATTGCCACCCTACTGAGATTGAGTGTTCTTCTATCTCGACTGCTGCTGCTGATGACCCCCTTTCGAGGGTGGGTACCTATTCCTGGAAGATCCTGCTCCCTGTGACTGCCCTCCATGAGTAACATAACTAGGTGTGGGTGTGCTGCCAATCTATACTTTGATGTGACCATCCAAAGCCATGGCCAAATTCTCCTCCACTAAGTGAGCCTTCTCAACTACCATTTCCATCGTCTTTGGCTCAAAGACTCGTATGCCACCACTGATGTGGGCATTTAAGCCCCGAACAAAATGCTGCACTAACATGCCTTCATCGTGGCTAATCCCTGCATACTGCTTCAACTCATAGAAGTGCCTCTCATACTGCTCCACTAATATAGACAACTACTTGAGATCATGAAACTCGTCAGCCCTACGCTGCCTCTAATGGTCTGAGAGAAAATGAGCTTTGAACCTATCTAGGAACAACTCCCATGTAACCATACTAAGATTAAGATGCAACTTTTGTTCCTCAAGATGCCACCAAGTAGATGCAAAGCCTCGCAAGTGCATAATTGCGCACCAAGCCTTGGTATTGCTACCGTAGGGGTGCATAGCGAAGCAATGATCTAAGTCAATTAACCTCCAGACCTCCTCTAGAACCATCAAAAGTGGGAGGGTGTGCCCTCATCAGATCTCTCATATGGCCTGCTATGACTGCATCTTGAACCACATCTGTATCCCTGCGACTCGGAGACCTCTCTCTCTCTCAACCTGGTGCACCTTATCTAGCCTAGGTCCCAATCGGTCAAGAATCTCTCCAAGTATATGCTGTAACTAACCGTCTAGACTAGGCTATGCTAGATTCTGGCCACTTGATGGAATGCTGTGAAAGCTCTGTTGTTCCTCATGCTTGGAACCATGGGAACTAGGAACTGAGGGGCTTTGCCGATTTTCTCTACGACCGGCACCACAGCCGCTTGCATGGCCATGTCCTCTACCTTGAGTCATAGCTTTGCACAACAAGATAAAGTACAAAATGAGCTCAAGAGTTGCACGCATGGTAACCTAATGGACTATACTACCCAAAGACCCTAGCGTTTGCAACCTTGGCTCTGATACTAAGTTGTAACGCTTGAGTACAGAACATGGATTTCAGAAATCCCAACATAAATAATTTTTTTTTTAAAAGAAATTTTTAACATAAAGTTTTGTGTCCCATCTTTTTTAAAAGAACATTTATATAAATGAAAATAAATAAAATTCCAAAGCAATTCGGCTGACCTTGTACTAGTTTGGCTCGAACCCCCAGCATAATATTAAATTAAAATTTCATTCTGGTCTGACAGTAAAACAAAAAATAAAATTAAGAAATCAATATGGACATAGGTTTATGATTCATATTAAATAAATATATATATACTAATCTCTAAGAATATATCTAATAACTCTAACCAGACTGAGGTTTCTTTGTACACAACTTTCTATTCACTAATATTATGTTTTTAATTAGAATATATATATATTTTCAAATCAAATGTATTTAAAAAAAAAAAAAAACAATATTATCCATGACCAAATTATAAAAGAAACTACATAATGGTTTCTCAATGACAATAATCTTTTCCTATTGGTTTGTTAACTAGGAATCATTAAATTTCTAATGAAGGTTTTCTTTTTCTTTCAAGCAATCAATCATATATATTCATTTATTTATCTAATTTCTTTTAGAAACAGAAAGAAGAATGAGATGAAACATTTGAAACCTGGAGTCCTGTGCTTATTCAAAAATCTGGTGATGTTCATTGATTCTGATGGCCTCTCTGAAGAGCTCCTCGTTCTTACTTCAAATCTCCTCTGAGTAACTATGCTCAAACCTCAAACCCGATCCTTTGTTCAGAAGACTCAAAATAACCAGTAACAGATTCCGCAATCCCTTTCAAGAACTCTCCTCAAAGTATAGCGAAAGATTGAAAAAAAATATTCTCTTCAAATTCAAAAATACATAATCAATAACTTGTGCAACTTCTGTATCACTAATCTTCTATGTATCAGCAAACTCACAAAATTCCTAATTAAATAAAAGATATTGTCCATTTCTTCCAAAAACTCTAAAAATCAAAAGTAAAACAAAATCATTCTTTAAAAGAAAACTTTTTAATTAGATATGTATTCTTATTTGTTCTCACCACTTTTTCATTCTTTTATTTGTTTTATTGTTTTAATTTCTATTTTTACCACTTTTCTTGCACATCACATTATCTATTTAATTTAAATAAATTATTCTAATAATTATCCTCCACCAAATAATTGATTAAAATAATTAAAACACATTTAATATTTAATTATCATTTAATTGAAATATATGACTTTCAAAAATAATTAAATCATTTAAATATTTAAATAGAATTTAAATCTAACATTAAAAACAACCAATTATTTCCATCATTTAAATCGAATACACCACAACATATAAAGTACCAACATTAATCAAAATACGACAAAATATAAAACACAAACCACAAATGACAACAATTACAAAATGAATAATACCAATCAAATGAGACGGTCTGACATCATGGGACGGGATGACTTCATCGTCACCTCTGTTTCAACATTTAACCATTGGGCTATTCGTACTCGCCTTGTCCTACCGAAACAAGTGGAATTGAGACTTGTACCTGCAATACCTGCATACAGATGAAGTTGTGTACATGTGCATACATATATATATATATAATCAAAGCATTAAATTAAAGCACTGCATTATGAGAAGGAATCACAACATAACAGGGCACTCACAAATGAGTGATGCTATATTGTCCTTCATCACACCTATTCTAACAATTATAATATAACCACTAAATTAACATTTCTAACTAACAATCATCTCATAACAAATTTAATTAAATCACTGCATCATATCATAATTCTAAAAATCAACTAATATAACCAACCATAATGTCATATGAAATAATCATGTCCATAATGAAATAACAACATCATCAAACGTCTAACTAGCCAAATCGAACAATAACAGTATCATCATATTATCTGTGTATCAAAACAAAACATAACACTACTGAGTCCAAATAACAACCAGGAGGGTTATTACACTTCCTTTGCAATGGCTCTACCTCTTTTGCTACGTTCAATACTGTCTTCCTCACCATCAAAATCTCCCCTATTTTAAGATCAATCCTCTTACTTATAGAATGATTTCTTTCACATTCCTCCTCTTGAACCAATTGTTCTCTCCTATCAATTCTATTTTCACCACTTGATTAACTACCAACTCTTTTAGGACATTTCCAAGATGGATGACCACATTCATTGCAGGTGTAACATCTCCCTACAAAATCATTAGAACTTATACAAACATTAAACCTTCCTCTACCTCTAAAACTGCCTCTAACATCAATACCTTGTTCTTTAACTTATTTCTCCTTCTTTTTCTTCAAATTATTACTTTAGTGTAGAAATTAATCCTCTCCCTCTTGCACTAGTACCACCTCTTCCTCTCACTGATTTCTCTTGTCTCCTCTTAAGTTTCTCCTCCACCCTGATTGCTAATTGAAAATATTCCTCAACAAATTTGGCATTAGCAACCACAAGTTCATCTTGAATATTAAACCTCAAACCACCTAGATACCTAGCCACCTTTTCAGCCTCATCCTCATCCCTTCTGAAATTCTAGTTTCTACCCAGAAACCCTAAATAAAGAATAAATAGCCTTGATTGGTATATGAGTCATAGTGTACATTAAAATTCAAAATTTTAGGATTACAATTTTTTTTTCAAGCATCTTTAGTTTTCCATGTGCACCTCCATTCAATTTTAGTCCATTATTCAAATTTTGAGTTTAATTTTCTAGGTTACATAGTTAGATTTGCATAACATTTACATTTCCTTCTTTCTAAGCCTTTTCTTAGTGGTGAACCCTCTTTTATCCTTAATCATACCTAAGGAAACTATTGTAACCATAATCCATTCCTCAATCAAGTCAATTGGTTGAGGGATCTTGGTTTCCTTTAATTAACTAAAGGAAATAGGCCCTTATCCCTTGTTCCATCTCCTAAAAGGTGGAACCTTATTTCTATGTGTTTAGATGTAACTCTTATGCAAAAGTAAAAATATTAAATTAATGTAAGCGAGTGTAAGGATGTTCTACTGAAGGATCTCATAGGCCATTACATTTTTCAATTCAAAACAAGTTCCATGTTGTAATTAGGTGAAGATCCAATATAAATCTCTCTTCTTGTTATTCTACTTTTATTTCAAGACTAGAATAAGTTGTTAAGGTGGACTAAAATATTACATTTGATCAACCCTTAAAATAGCATTAGCATTTGTTAAGGGAAACTTAAAACCCAAATCCTTAGGGAATGAACATCCAAGAAGGTACTAGTTTCATTTAATTATGTGATTATTTAATTCATATAGATAATTTGATCAATGCAATTAACCTCATTTTTTTAAATTGGAGTATTTTCTAATTTACTCATTAATAAATTAGGCTCATAGTATTAGCCTATTTATTAGATTCATCTTTAGATATATAAAATTATTTGTATTCCTTTAGACTATGTATATGAGTTCGCATGTCATAATAAATGTGAACTTCACAGTAGATAGTTAGATCAAAGCTACTTTTAAATTGGATGGCCTTGGTGATTTTATTATTATTTTGATTGGAATGATAATTTCATTCAAATGAATTTAGTTAAATATTGAGTAGTAAATTAACCCAATTAAATAAATATCATGAAGGGATGATGTGGCATCAATGATGGTGTTGGTGATGGGAGTGAATTATGTACGATTATTACAAATAAAAATAGTATTGATACTCTTAAATATTTTCTTAATTATAAATAATTATAGTTTCTTAGAATCACAATTAAGAATTCCTACTACGCTAATAAGTACTACCTTAATGAGGAATACTTGATGATTTACATGCATCAGTGGTAGATATTTAAAGGACCACCATAATACTAGCATTGACCAAACAATTGTACATAAACATGTGATTGTGACATGAAAGCTTGTTGTGTTGCAATAAATCAATATTTGTGATATATAATCAAGATAAATAAGCCTAGGTTATAGATAAATATGGAATGTAAATTAGTTTATTTATGCATAATAGGCTGCTCAATTGAATGCTAAAGTTATATGTTATGCTTAGTGTGCTTGTATGTATTAGAGTATAGTGGTCTATAGGTGATTGGTTTTTATAACATGTAAATGAAATTGATTCAAAATTAAATGTATTGCACGTACTCAATGTGTCTGGTGTGCTTATGCATAATACAACTATTTTACATTTATGTCCTTTAACAATTTGCACGTAATTGACTCAAATAAAATGTAAATGGTTTTCATTCAAATTATTGTTGATTTTAATGGTGTACCTAATATAGCTAGATATGTTTGATAGAGAATGATATCCAATAATAGATTATTCAATATATATTGTTTGTGGGTTGACTTTAACAATGTTGTAAAATCATACCTGTGTGTTGTTCTATTATTGTTATTGAAAAATATTATGATCATGTTAAGAATACCATGATCTTGGTTGAGATGATTATGACATTACTTCTTGCATTATTAATTAGTACATGGTAGTTTTAAGAGACATTTTTATTTTTAGATGTCCTATATGGACTAAATTTATTATTAATAGGGATAGATTTTTATCCATCCTTGTTTTTAAGTATGCATTATTTCTGATATTTAATATTTTAAAAGGAATAATTGTTGATTGTATATCAAGAAATATATTGTGTAGCATGGTGTAACATTTAGGGTAGATAGTAATTGAGAGAAAGGGTAAAAGTATTCAATTACTTTATTATGAGTTAGTGGGGAATTGTGTTAGTGGTTTATCGTTGCAAGTTACATTAATACATTACTTGAATTGATTTTACCCTATGTTTTTTGACCAACCAAATATGAATTGGTTCAATCTAAAGTTTTCAAACTATGGTTCCTCTATGAATTATATACATAAGCAAGGCTATCAAAGATGAACCCCAGAGGAATTAGGTCTAACCGCTAGGCTTGTTCTCTTTTTATTACATTATGTTTGTGTAGTTAGTGACTTGATTGTAACTTCTAATTATGAATGTGCTTGTAGTACTAATTAAGTCTATCTTGATGATGTAAATTTCATGCCTCTATTTCAAATCCTACTAGGATTGCCTAAAAAATTTAGTTACTCAACTAAATATTATAATCTATATTTGTTCAAATGTTGTTATGGATTTTTATGAATAATATGCTTTGGAAACAAAATTTTGTGACTTATTCAAGTGTTGTAATTTAAATTTGTAATTTGTGTTTTGTCCATAACTGTAGTTTGGTTAAATTTTTTTTGTATTATAACCATTAGGTGAATTTATAAAGACATCAATATATGTGAAAGGAATGTTTGGTATCAAAATGGTTTTCCTCTTATGAGTTTGAACTTCTATGAGAGTTCCCATGTCATGTAGATCATCCCCATTATCACTGTTATCATCATCATTATCACCATTCATATCCTCAATCTTATCAACATTCATCACATCATTCCCGACTACACTAGCTTTCACAAAGTTAGTTAAATGAGTTAGCATTGTGTTGGTGAAAATATTCAAATTTTGGTTAGGTGGGGCAACTGACTTATTGTATTTTCCATTAACACCACCTAGTTGGATATGATTAGAATAAATGAGGTTTTATACTTGAATTTTAAGACACATGCATCATTCTTTTTCATTTCCACTTTGTCAATAATATTGGAAAAATGAAGTTTGGTTATAATTTGGAGACCTAAGGGTTTGGTTATGTCTATAGGTTTGACCAAAGGTAAAAGAATTAGAATCTTAATCAAAATTTGTAACATGACTGAATGGAGGAAATTGAGTAATGGGGTAAATTTTCCATCCCTATGTCAAATTTGTATGGGGTATAGATTATTGCAACAACGTGAGGTTTGACATGGTTTGTTCGAGATCGATTTATCTTTAAAAATTTCTTGTTTCCCTTCTTAATTTTCTTTTTTATAATTTTTTTGATGTGCATGCATAGATTTTTTAGTATCTTTTGATGAAGATTCCTCTTCATACTTATTAGTCAAATTGTTAGGACTTTTCCCCTTATGTTATTTTGAAAGTTATCAATGAAAATTCTTTGGATTTATGGATCAGGAAGAGTTATATTGAATTGTGATAATATCAACTGATAGAGACTTATGAAATCTATTACTTTCTTACCTTGTCTTTGTTTGCATCACATTAAATCAGTTATGTTGATTTTGGGGCCAATGTGCAATTGGAAATGGTAGAGGAAAGCATCAGCAAGACCGTTAAATGAGTGAAATGAGTTATTTAGTAATGAGAAAAACCACTCCAAGGCCATGTTCTTCAATGACCTAGGAAATAGTTTATCCAAGATCCTATCTTAAAAAATGAAGTCAATACATAAGGTTATAATTGTGGATATATCATTGTATTTATCAAAGTGGACTATATCTATGTTTTGTGGCATTTGTGCTTTCAATATCTCTAGTGACAATGGGTTTCTTTCAACATGTTGTGATGGTTGTCCATTTTCAATTTGGTTCAATATTGATATTTGTTGTTGAAGGGATACCACATTTTGTAAGAGTTGGTTTATGATCGAATCATTGGTTGTCATATTTTAGGAATGAGGTGAATATGGTGTAAGTGTATATGTGTTCATTGGACTACTATATTGCAATTTTATGAGGCATATGATGTCTTTGGAGATATGATGTTTGAGTTCACAAAATCGTAAGAATTCCTAGTGGAAATATCAAAATTTGGAGCTATACTTGTATTTGGCTGCATCATTGTGATAATAGTTGGATTTGTATATGTGTAAATACAAGCTATATTTGTAGGGAGAGAAACATGAATCCCCCCTTAACATTGAGTGTACCCCAAAGCTTGAGAGAAACTAGCCATTTTAGGTACATGACTGTCTATGATGTAGGATAAAATATGCATTACCTCTAATCCTTGAGAATCATCAAGTAATTTCCTCATGTTATCTATTGTAGGGACCACTATGCTAGTGATATATTCCATCCTCAGATAGTCTTGAAGTTTTTCTAAGGATTTATCTAATTGTTTCAATTTCTCTTTAGGGACATGGGCCACCATGGTTTCAACATCAGTGATAGTGGTTAATGGTAAGGTTGAACGAGAATTGTGGAATTATTGATGGAGTCCAAAATGGGTTAAGTATTTTAAAAAACTTGTCATCAGAGGGTTGGAGAACTCAAGATTCATAGTGTATGTGAAAAAACATGAGATGCGATGAGTCTCAAACTACGTCGAGCATTGAAGTATTGGCAATAGGACACAAGGTTGTAAAACTCATGAAAGTTTCACAACACTAAAAGTGAACCTAATATGAATACCAAACTACTATATAAGTATAAAAAATCACTTAGAAATAGAAAGTAACAAGTTGAAGAAAATAGGAACCACAATAAAAAAAGGTCTCAAGAAAAAAATATTGGACAAGACAAGAAAGACAAAGTCACCTAAGGGAATCTAAGTCATCGTCAAGGGTTCTAAATTTTTGAAGTTGGAATATAGACTAAACTAATTAAGGATTCTAATTCGACTCGTAGATAGTTGTAACAATAAATAAATTTTAATATTTTTCTTAATCTATTCCAATTTAAAGCATAATACAAGTATTCTTGACAATCTCAAATATGCTTAAACAAAGTTGAATGCGAATTTCATTTCTGAAATGTAACAATTGACTAATTGTAATATATAAAGACCTGATAATATTAAAGTTTGAATGAAAATTTTAACCCTAAGCAATGTAATTTCTTTAACCAAATAAACTAAATGCAAAAAATATTTAGAATATGCAATTATGAAACTTAAATAGATCTAAAAATTCAAGAGAACTAAGTAGAAAAAGATAGACAACTGTAAAAAAAATATGATGCACTTATACAAGGACAAGGCCACCCAAGGGAGAATGTTTCCTTGTTAAGGGTTTTGAAAACTAAAACTTTGAATGTTTGACTTATTTTTTAAATTTATTCTTCCTATCTACAAACAAGTTTTATAGTGATTTTTTTTCTAGAATTTTTTAGTGCAATGGAAATGAAAATGTATGATAATTTTTGGAACAAAATGACACATTTTTAGATGTAATTTTTAAATGAAAATATGATCTAAATTATTCAATACACTGTAATGGAACCTATGATGCAATATGAATGCAATATTTTAGATTTGTGTGACCCTTTCTTGATACAAATATGAAACCTTAAATGAAAATGAAAAATAAAATGATACCAAAAAAAAAGCTATGATGTCAAATATTAGGTCCAAAAAAATGAAATGTAAAATTGTGGGGATGCATAAAGTTAAATTTTGAAAACCAAAGGTATGTTCCAAAATTTCTAGGATTTGAATAGGATGGAAATCAACAAGGTGCTTAGATTGACTTACAACCTCCAAGATGAGTAATCAGACTTGGTTCTGATCCTTTGGAGTTTTTAGAATGAATTGGAGTGATTTCCCTAATTAAACTCTATGAATATTATGATACATTCAAAATCCAAAAGGTAAATAGATAAAGACAATGATTTGCATATAGATATGGAAAATGTAGACTAATGTGTACCTATCACAAAAATTTGGATTCAACATGCCAAGAGGAACTTATTCATCTAGTGGCGAATGGGTCTTTGATAGGGGGTACTAAAACTGTATTTGCAGTCTTCTGGTGCTAGATTTGAGATCTTGACTCCTAGTTGTAAACCTGTCGAAATGTTGTCAATAAATTCCATAGGCAATTTCTCATGAAGGATGGTGACAAAATATGCAACAATTGAAAAATTTACTTCAATCTTCCATTGATCCTTTCCAAACCTAGAACTTGCACATTCAAAGAGGGAGAAAATGTTGTGCTATATAGAGGCTTGTCTTAGTCAAACTCCATGTAAGTTTTCCTACTTCCACAATGGAAAAATGTCAATGATAAATAATAATGGAAAGGAAGGAATGTTGAAATCATGTAATTCTTTATAACTCACCACCCTTGAATGGCTACCTTTAAGGATGCAAGTTATACACGTAACCTCAAGGATTTGGATCTTTCTTTTGTTGAATGCTTGAATTCTTTGGAGACTTACAACAAGGGTTCACCTTCACAAAACATGAATATGAACACACATAAATTGACATATAATTTTACATGATGTTAGGATCTTGAATTATTATAATAATGCTCTCAAATTCTACTCTTGACTTGATCTTGACAATAGTTTTTCCTCACGAATGCTAAATACTGTGTGTTATCTTTCAAATTGTAAAATAACTATGTATTTCTAGGTTTTCATGAGTTTTTTGAAAATTAGATTCCAAAATCTAACACTTCATATTTGAATTTTGGATGTTGAAATGTCAAAAAAAAAAAATTGGATTTGGTTTCAGGCTAAGAAAGGGGACCCATTTGCTAATGGGAAAATAGTTGTTGGCCCAAATTTCCAAGATACACCTAGTCAGAAGTAAAATAATAATTGGTTGTATTTATTTAGTGCTTGTGATCATTTGGAAAATGGTAAAAGTTAGGCTTTGGAATGCATAATTTAAAAAATTACATGCTTAATTAAGTCTAATAAATTATGGGGACAAAACATAATGTGAAATTGTTAGGGTATACAATTTTCTACACTACACTAGTCGATACGTATCCTTCATTTTTTGTTATTATTATAAAGTGATCTAAATACTTGAAAATATATCCAACAAAATCTTAAGGACTTTGTGATTTGAATTATTATTTAATGAAAAATAATAAGATAAAATAAAACTATTATAAAAGAAAATAACTCTCAAAGATGAGATAGATGTGTTTAAATATTTATAATAAGATATCCTTATTTTCTCTCTCCTATTGGGAGGACATCTATTATAATT
Source organism: Sequoia sempervirens (assembly GCA_007258455.2). Lineage (NCBI taxonomy): Eukaryota > Viridiplantae > Streptophyta > Pinopsida > Cupressales > Cupressaceae > Sequoia > Sequoia sempervirens. The sequence goes on along the minus strand of VDFB02271358.1, from coordinate 744,132,481 downwards.
GTGTGATAAAATTAGTCTCTGAGAAGGTCACATTGAATCCTACTTCTATCCTTATTTCACTAGTATAATTATTTAATTTTCTCTTTTTTGTTGAGGAGTTTTTTTCCATGTTATTTTTACCCTATATCTAGTTATGAGAGTTTTATTTATTTGTACATGGGTACCTCATTAGGTATTGTAGCAAAAAGTAATCAATGCATCAACCATTACATTCTTCATCAACATTTTTAGCTTCTCCCTAAGCTACTATTAAGGAGTGGTGTTGGAGTAATTAGGAAAATAACTTGATAATTAATTAATCATTAATTAATTATTAGGTCCACTATTACTTTAGTTACTTAAACCAAAATTAATATTTCCTTGTATTATTTGATTGGATTATTTATAATTCAAGTAATCTCATTGTTTGATATTAGGCCACTTGTCGCAATACAATAAATTCCCTATCTAAGGTTTGCCTCTTTTCTTTTATAATATAACTCATTTGTACTATGTTTGTGAAATTAAAAGTGGAAAATAAGGGTTTCATCCCTTTAGAACAAGGCCCTACAAGCCAATGACCAAGAAATGAGAAGAGAAACAAAGAATGGGTACAAACCCTTAGAACAAGGCCCAACGGGCCATCAACAACAAGAAATCACTATAGTGACAACAAAGAACAACCAACACTTGGTCACAAAAGACTAGGAGGGATAGGAAACCAAGGACCAAGAGTAGTCCAAGCTAACAAAAAACTTACAATCCATTCCTAGTACTAAAACCAAGAGCAACCAAACACATAGAACAAGGACCCTGCAGTAGTAGGCCAGTAACCAACCTTCCACTTAGAAGGCTATAATCCAATTGCAACAATAGACCTATAGTAGATCTTCCACTCAAGTTAAGCAAACTAGAGTCTTACATGCTCACAAATGTGAATGGGTAAGAATCACCACTTGCAGCAAAGCAATGTTCATCAAGAGGCACCGAACAACTTGAAACCAACCCCAAGACCACCTCAATAGGCTAGGGCTCCCCCCAATGGGAAAGGAAGAAAAGGGGACTAGAACTACCATTAGATCCTCCCTCTCGAGCAAGAATGTTCCACCTCAATAGGAACCAACAAAGGAGAGATGCAAAACCCACCACACCTACAATCACCAACTCCACTTCAATATGAGCGATATTTATGAGCGATATTCACCTCAATAGAACATTGTGATTGTAGGAACAAGAAGCAAGCAAGAACATTAGTAGTATGGGCCCAAAGCTCCTCCCAAGGCATCTATTTGGAAGAAAAATGAGGGATAGAAAAATCCTCCTAGCATAATCATTCTTATATTTTCATTCAATTGATAATAAAATTACAAGTTAATCTCAATATTAGATGCTTGTGAGGATCCATTATTTTCTCAAGGAAGGATGAGCATAATCATTTATTTGATATTTATATGGTGTCATAATAAGAGATTTGGGGTCTAAATCACACTTCTTTCAATATCACAAGAGAAAAGACTAAAATTGATCTCAAACATCCACTTGGATACTAATGTCAGTGGAAGAGCCATAATGATGGATTGACATTTATTCTTTTCTTTGTGTGTTAATAAGGATTAATTTGATAATGCAAATATGTACCTAGGTTAACTCTAAAACTATTGTAAAGTACATTATTTATGGGTGATCCCACAAAACTACATAAAAGATTAAAATAAATATCAAAAAGATGTACCTAGGTTAACTATGAAACTATAGTAAACTGGACATAAGAAATAATTAAAATTATATAACAACTCTCAAGAAAATAAAAATCAAATAAACCTTAAATAAATAAAATCATTTTTAAAGTTAATAAAAATAATATGAACAATGCCAACAAAATAAAATAATTCTTAATTAACTTGTCAAGTAAAATAAAATTTTACAATTAAATAAATGAATTTGACATTAATATATTGAAGATAATTTAATAATAAATTTGATAATTCATTAATGAATTTTTTTTTTTTTTAAGAAAATATAATAAATTTAAATTTAATTTGAAAAAATGTGATACAAAAATTTACCATATTTTAAATTGTGAACTATTATTTTATTTCAACTTTTATTTTACCATCATCACTAATCAAATATAATTTGAAATCATTCATATTTTATTATACACTTGAAAATGAGATCAAATTTATAAAATATATTTCACATTAAAATCTGACACACCATTATAAGTCAAGACTGGAGTGTGATGTCAACCATGTCACTCTGCTTATACTTACCCATCAAGCTGAGAGTTCTGTTAATATTAAAAAATAAAGTCAACAATGTTCATAAAATAAAATATTTCTTAAATAGTTCTAAATTTAAGTTAGAAATTGATGATAGATAGATCATTAATATTAAAAAATAAAGTCAACAATGTTGAAAAAATAAAATATTTCTTAAATAGTTTTTGATAAAAGGGATAAACGGGTTTTACAGGAACCCGAAACCACAAAGTAACATTACAAACAAAGACCAAAAAGAGAGGTCCGATCAACAAAAAAGCCTACCAAAGAGATTAAAACTAGCTAAAATTGGTAGCCACAAAGAACTGCAAAAAACCATCAGAAAGCCAGCAAATAGAGAAACCAGGGCCCACCCATAGCAAATCCATAGTCTTCAGGAGCTCGTCAGTAACCGCTTCCAGGTCCACCATGTCCTAGCCTCCCCCATGAAAATCTGAGTCATATTTGAGGTAGACGGGGCTTTTCTTTTCATACTTGATCAGTGCACCTAGAGATCTTGCATCATCATCCTGGTCTTTCTCCTTATCTAAGTCAACAATCAATGCTCTATTCTGGGTTTTCTCCACACTTTCAGTCATGGCTTTGATGATTAAAGAATTATGTTTGGCTATTCTGCAATTCTAATCATCAATTTTTTTCACGGTTCCTTTAATTTTATCAAGATCATTTTCAACAGTACCGTTCTTTTGCATACTTTCCTTCACAAAGGTATTCTTCTCCACTTCGAGCTGACTTAGCCGAGCAACTTTGGCTTCAATTTCCCCCAACTTACTATGAAGAGACAGATTATTGGTCTTCAACTCACTGATTTCATTAAATAACCATTTGGCATAATTAAATTGCTCCTCAGAGCATCTCTTGGCAGTACGAACAAAGTCATAAGGGGGGTCACTATCAGAATTGACACCAAAATTCACCGACTTCGCACCTCTGGGATGGCTACAAATCTCCTTTTGAACATTTTGAGGGGAGTGGGGACCATCAAGACTGACCTTGGCCACTTTAGCAGAGACAGCAGAAGAGTCTTCAGGATAAGAGAATAACTTTTTAGCCGGAGAACTAGAGCCCACCAATATAACTATTTATAAATTTAAGTCAAAATAATTTTTATCATGAAAATAAGAATTCAAGATAGATGTATTTAACATATTTTAATAATAAAATTTATAATTAATATAAAAACAATTTATTGTTTGAAAGAAAAATCATAAAATTAAATTTTAATTTAATAACTATGACATATATCTGTACCAAATTTCAAATTATGAATCATTATTTTACTTTAAAATTTATTTTAACATTACCATCAATCAATCTTAATCCATTATCTTTTAGTTACATATTGATTATATTTTTTTAAAAAAAATAAAAAAATTTTATTAAAGAGAAATTAGGAACACCTATTCATAAAATATCACTTATAAATAATTAATAATGTAACATTTTATAAGATTATCAATTATTCATATGATATATATTATAGAACATTTAATATAAATAAAATTATTTTAAACTATTTAATTGCATGTCCCTAGTAAAATTATGTTCTAAGATATATTGACTTTATTTGATTTCAATATAATATTATGACATAGCCTTAATATTTTTTAAATCATTTATAAATATATATTTTACATTACTAACTATTGACAAGTATTTTAGTGATAGGAAGCCATGAAATATGATGTCAAAATCTTGTAAATGAAAACAAAAATATTAAATAAATATTTATTTATTAAAAATAAATAAAATTATTTGACAAATCAAAATAAATGAAAATAGAATAAATCTTAAATAAATAAAACCATATTTTAATATTGGATTGTAAATTTAAGCTTGTTAGTGCCCTTGAATTTGTCAATGATGCATGAGGGCTATGTTGTGAATCATGTGGGTATAAGTATCTGATAGACTTCTCTTTTGGGCTTCCACAAACAAATATTATAAGATATATATTTTGATTTCGTAAAATCTATGAAATTTTGTATAATTTAAATAATAATAAATCAAAAAGTGTATTTTTTATTATTGTTGGTAAATGTGATATTATAGTGTGAGATACATAATAGATATTTACATCTTTCTTTCTTTAGAGTGGTATGTTTGCATGCTTATTAAAGTTGATACTATTTATTGATAGAGAATCCTACTAAGTCAGGAATCAAAGTATAGCTCGAAAATTATGTAGAAAATTACTCTTTCATATGTTGATATTATACATCTTTTCTTTTATATCTATATAGTTTGGAATATAGAATGACCTTGTTTACGATGTAAGAAAGTAAACAAGGGTACAAAACAACTACCACCTTTAATAGCTTCTTTGTGGTCCAAATCTTTAGCTCAAGTGAAGGACTAATCTATATCCTACTTTTTAGTAATTCCAATGGCCACCTTCAAGTAGTCTATGTCCCATCTAGCCTTCACACACAATTCTTAAATTTCCATCCACATACTTTTGATTACCAAAGGGATTTGATGTAGGGGCATTGTAATGTTTTTCAAAACCTTTTTTTTATCATTTCCTTCACCCACCATTGTGCATGTTCGCAGTAATTTGAAATTTGATTCTTTTGTTCATTTGGGGTTGTAAGAACCTACTTAAAGACACATTTAATGAACAACAGCTAGGGGAAATGTAGGAGAGGAATTTTGAGCATGAGTTTTGAACTAAAATTGCATTATAAGGGCATTAATGACTATTTTGAGTATTGCACCCAATTTTACATCGGATTTTGGGGAAGGCTCTTAAATTTTTCAGGATTTGGAGAAAGAGGTAAATAAAAAATAGAAGGAACAAAACAAGAGAGAGTAGATGAGATGAATAAAGAGAGAGTGGTACAGAGGACAACAAGAAAAAAATCAAAAAGGAGGAAGAGGAAGCAGGCATGTGCAGGATCATGGTATGCCAAACAGGCCCTTAAGTGGCAAAAAATTCAGAAAAATTAGTGTTAGGCAACTTGACGTAAATATTTGAATAAGTTATCTATATTAGTTCAAAAATATGTAAGAATATAATTTGTAGAAAATTGAATGTAGTTTCTAAAATACTAGGTTTATTTAAAAATAAATAAAATCTATTTGGTGAAAATTTGAAATTTCAATGAGTAGTACTTAAATTTCAGGGAAAAATAAGAAGTAGGTGTTTGTCCGACCACCCTAACCATAATAAAATGATAATATTTTTGCAATATTTTATATATAAGTAGAGGACTCATGTCCGATGTGATGCATATTTTTTGTAATTTTTTCCAAGTAAATAATTAATTATGAATTTTTATTACAACTTTTAGAAAATATAAAAACTCGTCTGTCTGACCACCTTAACTTGGTCAAAAATTTATGAAATTTATTTTTATTTTTTAATCCTATAGTATGTAAATCATAGAATGTGACGCATGTTTTGGATTCAAAAAATATGATACCGCTTTGAAAGTTATAGATGTTTTTCAATCAGCCTATCGATCAGGACTTTAGTCGTAATTCTAATAGAAAATGAATAATAATTATTTATTAAATTCAAATTAAATCATAATTTATATTTTTGGAAAGCTGAGAATCTCCTCTAAAAACCCTTTTCGTTTCATTAATTTTGGGTGAAAAAAAAGTCGTCCGCCACATACCCTACAAATATTGCCACTTTTTGGCATACCATGATCCTGCACATACCCAAGCCATATAGGAGTATGTTTCAATCAAGGAGAAGGAAAGAGGAGAAACATAAGTATGTTCACTATTGACTAATACAACAAATGAAGTAGTTATATTAGATGCTTTGAAAGAGTTGTACAAGTATGATTTAAAATTTAGGGATGTATGGACATGTATGGAGCCTACTAATGTGGATATGACACCATGGATGAAAAAAGTAATTGAAGATGGATTGATATTCAAATAAAAAAAATTGATACCTCAAGGATCAATGAGGTATAGTTTGATAACAGAAAAATATAATGGTATGTGGAATCAAAAATTATCACCCTTATGTTCACACTAGGTTTAGCTCCCCCTTATGTGCTTGGATCTAATTATGCAATAATTACCCATTTAATAAACATTTCAAAATATAAAACAATGGGAAATTAAATTATGCATTTAATATTTTCCTTCAACAGTTTGAGACCCTAAAGGAGGTAGATTTAGTCTAGGGTGCATTGCACCCTAGACCACTTGTTTTGGCTCCAAATTCAAATATGTTGGCATTGATATCTTATTATTTGGATTTCCAATTTCAATTATCAACTATTGACATTTTTTTTAGAAATTAGAAGAATTGCATAAAAATACTATTCATTTTATCATTTGAAATCTAAATGAGACCTAGAAGCAAGATAGCACTTTCAATGGAGCAAATCAAATATCCCAAAAGAGCTCATGATTAGTCAATGCCAAAATTATCAACACTTTTAGAAAAACTCATTCATTGAAGCATCATGTCATGTCTTATTTAATTTTTTTTCATGTTTTGCATGCATTTTGTTTGTTATCACTAACTCTTCTAGACACTCAAATCAATTCAAGTTAAGCAACAATTGATCCTTGAATGTGATGAGTATAAATCCAGTCCATCAAATAGACTAGTCTAAGTGGTGAGTTGCAACAAGTTGTTAATTTTTACTTTTTATACCATTAGCCTTTATCCAACCAAGGATAAGCTCTCTTTTACATCATAATTGTGATTCTTCAGATAGGAATACCAACATGAGGTTTGAATTAGGTAAGCCCTATATGGCACAACCCTTCCCCTCTTTTCATGTGTGAATGTTACAGATTTGAAGTGAATTTTAGGAAAGGTTACTTATTCATTCTTGCATTCAAACCTACAAGTTGTCAACATATGGAAATTGGATTTTTGTTAGATGCATAGGAAAATTGAGATGGGGGGTGAATTAGTTCTATACTTTAAAAACATTGGAAACCCTCATTAACATTTAGATCTACATTAGTTCTTAAATCATTAACATGCATAAATAGGATGTAAAAATGTAGATTAGTAATACAAATAGATCAAACACATTAGAAAAAAAAATTTACATGAAAAAATAAAGAAGGGAAAAACCATATTGAGGATTAGCTCACCAATATATGAATTGTAGCACTAAATACAATAAAGGCTCAGTACCTAGAAAGATAAAGTCAAGTATCAGTATTAATGCCTCATTTTCTAAAGGACTTACTATCTAGAATAAAGAAGAAAGAAAAAGGGGTGCTTCATTTCCAATTTGAATTGCTAACAATGCATCTCTCTTATGTTGAAGATACAATTCCACTGAAGCACAAACAACTTATCAAATATATTGAAATGTAGATACAATCTACTCTTGTCATTAAGAAGTCATAATCATTAAGGATTACACTCAAATCAACACACTTGATCACTTTTGCACCTTTCACATCATAAAATTTTCACACACACTCCATACAACAATTCTCCTTACAATTATACCCTTTATGACATAAAAAAAATCAATTAGGTTGGCCTTTAGGAAACATATACACCACTACCATTCAACATCAAATAGGTCATAACCAAACACCTCCACAACATAAAAAAAGTTAAGCCATACTATACCACTACTTAAATGGGACCCAAATATACATAAACATGCTTCTCAATACTTCGTCAATCAATAATTATCCTTTGTAATTAGTGTTAGCATTCAAGTTTGGAAAAACTTGCACTAAAACTAACAAGAAACTCCAAAATAGCCTCTTAAGGTTCCAAAACCATCTCATGTACCACAAAACATCACTCCATAATATTAATACATATGATAAATTCCAAAATCATTTGAATATTTTACATGACTACATCAACCACCTAAAACTCAAGAACACCTTCATTTTGAGAAACCAAACATACTGGCATAGACATCGAACACATCAAACAACCTTGCAAAACAAAATGACACCTAAAAATTCAAGGGAAGTTAGGTATAAAAATTATAAGAATGTTCCAAAATTTTCAATACTAGAATTTTTCATATGAAGAAATGTGGAGCAATCTCATTTCTACTAAACACCCTATTTCATTATATAGACATACTTTCAAAGACATATTCCACTATAGAATGATACAAAACCTAAAACTATGGATATGACACCTCTCGACACCTTTGAGTGATCAACACTTCCAAACTACAAGGGAACATCTTCAAGCATGGAGAAATGTAGTCAAACACAAAAAAACACTATGTCATACTGAAGAAATGGAGAAAGAGGTAAGCAAACAAAAGGAGGAACATAACAAGAGAGAGTAGCAAACAGCAAAACAAGAAAAAATATAAAAAGGAGGAAGGGGAAAGAATAGAGAAGTACATGGAAAGAAAGGAGAAAGAAAGAGGATTGATATAAATATCTTAGACTTGTTCATCAAAAAGAAAGAGAGTAAAAGCATGGAAGATGAACACCTAAGTCAAGTCTTGAAGGAAAAGACAGAAGAATGTGAAAAGCTCACCAGAGATAATGTTGTCCTAAACCATGAGATGGAATCTATTGCATGATGAAGATGACCAACGATATTCAAGAGAGAAAGAAGAATGAAGAGAATCTTACTTAGACCTTGAAAGAAAAATCTAAAGAATGCAATAGAATTAATGATGGATTCAATTAGCTAGAGCTTGAATTGCAACAATCTAGAAACAATGAAGAAGAGCTTGAAAGACAGATTGTTATTCATAGGGAAGAACTTACTACTGCAAATGAATACAAGGAGAAGTTCAATATTAGCTCAACTTTAAGCTTGATGAACTGATTCAAAGTCAAAAGATTGGAAGTGGCAAGCAACATCTTGGATATGAGAAAGGAGAAATCTCTGGATCTGGTCAAAGGAAATTTAGGCTAGGAAATTAGACAAGCAAGTCTAGAAGGTATTTGGTAAGATAACCCAATGCTCAAAATTTCAATGCATACTATTTTGTTTGCAATAAACTTGGTCATATGATTGGTCAATGTAGAAGTAGAATTAATCCAAGTGGTCCATCATTCTTTGGTTAATGTTTCATTTGTAATAAGTATTTTCATAAGTCAACTGAATTCAAAAATATGACAAACAACTTTTCCAATAGAAATGCAAGATGTTATGATTGCAATAGATTTGGCCATATTTCTAACCATTGTAGATCAAGAGAAAATCAATGGGATAACAATTTTGGAAAAAGAAATGTTGTGTGCTATAATTGTAACAAATCTAGTCACATTGCAAGATTTTGTAGAAGTGGGAAGGGTCTGGTAAACAAAAAGAAAAATATGCAAAAGGATTCAATAAGGGAAAAGGAAAAGTTACCACAGATGAAATAAATAATCAAATGAAGAAGACATGGGTGAAGAAGAGTGTTTCTGATGTAGGAAATGAATCACACTAGAATTTGGTGCTTGAAATTCCTCTAGGAATTATTTTAAGGCCTCTAGCCTAGGGGGAGCTCTAAAGAAAATATTTTACCCCTATCAATAGTTGGTACAATCAGCCAGAGCTTGAATTGCAACAATCTAGAAATAATGAAGAAGAGCTTGAAAGAAAGATTGTTATTCTCAGGGAAGAACTTACTACTACAAATGAATACAAGGAGAAGTTCAATATTAGCCTAGATTTAAGCTTGATGAATTGATTCAAAGTCAGAAGATTGGAAGTGACAAGCAAGGTTTTGGATATGAGAGAGAAGAAAGCTCTGGATCTAGTTAGATGAAATTTAGGCTAGGAAATTAGACAAGCAAGGCTAGAAGGTATTTGGTAAGACAACCCAATGCTCAAAAGTTCAATGGATACTATTTTGTTTGCAATAAACTTGGTCATATGATTGGTCAATGTAGAAGTAGAATGAATCGAAGTGGTCCATCATTCTCTAGTCAATGTTTCAATTGCAATAAATATTGTCATAAGTCAATTGAATTTAGAAATATGACAAACAACTTTTCCAATAGAAATGCTAGATGTTATGATTGCAATAGATTTGGCCATATTTCTAACCATTGCAGATCAAGAGAAAATCATTGGGATAACTATTTTGGAAAAATAAATGCCATGTGCTATAATTGTAACAAATCTAGTCACATTGCAAGATTTTGTAGAAGTGGGAAGGGTCTGGTAAACAAAAAGAAAAATATGCAAAAGGATTCAATAAGGGAAAATGAAAAGTTACCACAGATGAAATCAAGAATCAAATGAAGAAGACATGGGTGAAGAAGAGTGTTTCTGATGTAGGAAATGAATCACACTAGAATCTGATGCTTGAAATTCCTCTAGGAATTATCTTAAGACCTCTAGCCTAGGGGCAGTTCTGAAGAAAATATTTTACCCCCTATCAATAGTTGGTACAAGAATGTGAAAAATTGCAATGATTGCACTAATGATCTACAAATGTGCTAGGAAAAAATGTTGAGTAAACCTTGAGATCGAACATAAGAAATATTTGGTACCTTTGAAGAGAAGAATATGCAAGTGCATACAAAACTAAAGAATCCTATGATAGTCCAGAACATGAGAAAGGAAGTTGAAGCTTTTGCAAAAACCATTGGCATACCATTTGAAGCAATGAGGGAAGCTAGGAAGGAAAGAGAACAAGCTAAAGAAGGGGAGCCTTCTAGAACTAAGTCAGCTAGTCTAGAAGCATCTTGTACTAGATCTAGATTTACAAGGATCTCTACACCCTCATATAGTCCTACAAAGAAATAAAGCCTATTAAAAGCTCAAGTCAAGACATCCATAAGAGAAGGAAAGAGGAAGAAGGATAAAAGCACAAGAGTCTATGTTGTTGGAGACGATGATGAAATTGAATCAAATGAAGTAAGAGAAATCAAGCATAAGGGCACAAAGGCATCAAAATTCTCTAAGGACAATCCCTCTAGTGAATAAAAAGCAAAGATAAAGGTGAAAACTGATAGATTAGGTATGACTATAGAGGAAGTGGAAAACTTTTTAATTGATGATGGTAATCTCAAACCATTTTCTAAATGGTATGACACTTTTGGTAGTGTTAGTTAGAGAACTCTTGAGGAAGCCACAATAAAATATTTGAATATTTTCAATATGAATTGTATAAAAATAATGTCAAAGTTACCTAAAGGGTTATATGAAGTCATAGAAATGAGGAGAGTAAATGCAAGAGTTGAAGATGAACAAATGAGAGGATGCATACTTACCAATCTATGTCTAGTAATGTCAAAAGAAGAAATGAAGAAAATCCTCAATGGTGCTAAAAAGGATTTTAAGAGAAAATCAAGGGTGAATAAGCTTATGATTGGGAAAATTGACGAAGTAGCAAAAGACACTGAGAAAATGCTTAATGCAGTTCTATTGAAGAATAGATATAATGTTGTCTTTGAAGAAATTCATGATGGAGATGCTCACGCTAATACTGAATAAGTGAAAGAAGACACAATTGAGAACACTCAAAATCCTCTAGATATACAAGATATTGAAATTCCCATGGAGGCTAAAGCTCCTAAGGATATGTCAGTTGAAGAAATGGAGATTCCCAAAGCCAAGCAAGAATCTATGAATGAAGAAAAGAAGGTTGAGGAAAAGGAGGTTGCTATGGAAGCAAGATACATTGCAAAGGAAGTAAAGAAGTTTTTAGAAGAACCATCGAAGGTGTTTGACCCTAAATTGGTTGAAGTTCTTATCAACTTGGCCACTCTATCTCCTATTCAAAAGCTGAAAATAGTGTCATTTGCTCAAGCCAAGGCAAGGGAGGAGATATTGAAATATCACATTGAAGATAGTGAGCTACTAAGTCTTGCATTTGGTATCTTGGAGAAGATCATTCCCACACATGTGTCAAGGATTTATTCCATTCTCCCTCTAGTCAGCTAAATAAATTTATCAACTTTGTAAGTACTCACTTTGAGTCTCTTGAAGAGTCGACTGAGGATAAGGTCTAGAAAGAATTTGATGCAAACATGTTTAGTAGATTGAAGTGTATGAATGCTAGTGATAAATCCTTATTAGCTACCTCTGAAAAGAACATTCAAAGTGCATTATCTGAGGATGGAAATATCTACATATCATGCTTATCCTTGTCAAAATTCACTGAGGTCACTGAGAAGAAATTTAAGGAATATGAGAAATAGTTAGTAGATATTTCTCAAACCTTTGATCCTCTAACCATTTCTATGGTTTAAGCAAGAAGGTCAAGCCATATCCCTGCTTGAAAAAATTAAATTTTGAAGCATGAAAAAGATAGAATTGTTGAAAGGGTATGTGAGCTCAGAGTACTAATTGGTCCTAAAATAGAGACAATGCTTAGTGCATTGAAGGAAGCACAAGATGCTATGGTTGTTAGTGATCTGACAAATCTTGAGTCAATAGAGATGCAATCCTTCCTATTCTATGGTCACATTACTATTTTGGAGAGTCTCAAAAAGGGTTGGGACACTAGTTTAGGCTTGTTGAAGATCAATTTTGAAACATATTCAAGTTCATGTAAGTTAGAAAAGCATGTTTGTACATATACAGTTCATGGAAAATTTATATGAAAATTCTTTTCTTTGCCATTGATTTCAAAGGGGGAGTGTGGGATAGTGAAAAATTTCATATTTATCTCAAGGGGAGTTGTGATTAATTTTTTTTTTAAGTTTTGAGGATTGTCGTGTATTCATGATAGTACTAATTCCCACACTTAGTCATTTTTCACAAAGTGTTGCCATCAATTCCAAAAGGGTAGATTGTTGGAAAGAGACACTACACAAGTCATCTAGTGTTGTCATTCATGGCAACCCTAGTTAGCAATCCCATCCACACCTCAATAATTTCTTACATCAAAAGTCAGATTAAAGATATGTGTTAACTGTCAAAGCTAGGCATCCGATAGAGTTGTGTACATTGACTCATATGTAATTTCTTGTTATCATTTTATGTTGTGGATCATAGGGAAGGAATTTTGATGTATGAACTATCTTATCTTTGAATCATAGGGCCTCACAATGATTGGTGTGCAAGTTATAAGATCCCGTTTATTGATTTTTAGTCTAATAGTGTAGAAAGGTTGGCTAGATGAGTGTATTGTGTTGTGGATATTTGAGGCATAATTGTTTAAAGTGTTTCTTGTTAGAGACATGTTGTTTTGGGTCCTCACTATGTTTTGGCCAACATTGTTTGATTTGCATTGACAATTTTTTATGGATTGGGCTAATAGTTTGTATATGTTTCATATTTTCTTAAAGCTGACATACAAAATTGATATAATCTCTAGTTGCAAATATATATAATCAATTATTCATATCATTTTGACATATGATATATATGTTGTGAGAGTTATAAGGAATATAGATTGATTGTGTGTAGTTTTGTTTGAGCAAAAAAAGACTGGTGATTCAAATTAAAATAGACAGAGTTTCAAGAGTAGAATCAAACAAAATGTGAAGAATTTTATCAATGTGCTTAATCAAAACTATAACCAGGGATTATTAGATGCTATCTCATACTTCAACCACTCCAGTTGTCTATCTATGACTGTAAGATAGTGATTCTTCTTTTGGGAAGTAAGCCTTTTTTGTATTTGAGCAACGAGCTCTCGGAAGTGTGCCCAAATCCATGTGTATTCCCCGTTTGTAAATATTTATTTTGAGTATACTCATATTGTGCATTAGCCTGCACCATGGTTTTTCCCCTAACAGGGTTTCCACATAAAAATCCTTGTGTTATGGTTTTGTGTTTGATTGCCTTGTGTTCTTACATCTCTCTTTTGGTTCAATGGTATAAGTGGTTTAAAGATAAACTAAATAATGTTAAATTTTGTAGAACAATGGTTCACCCCCCTCTTAGTGTTCCTTGATTTGAACACTTACCTGATTGTCTCTGCCTTATCCATCATCAATCATTTTAAGCATGGGAAAATCCCAACCACATCCACGAGGTATCACCCCTTGCTAGTTTAGAACCCGTTTTGAAACCTCATTTAATGATGGACCAAAGGAAAACAATGAGCTATTAACCATTGATCAAACCACTGTAATATTTCAACAAAATATATTTGTTTTACATCATCCATCATAGGTTCCTCCCCTACCAAGCTACGTCAACCAATGATAGATTGTACCCGCATGATGGGGGAGGAGCTCCACTCATTGATAGTCACAGGTTTTCCTTAGAAAAACATAATGTAATCGGTGATAGTGCAAGGGACAGTGATGGGTTACAAAAATTAACTGCATCGCTAGTCACATGTTACCCTCCAGATACAAGGGCACAACACAAGATAGGTGATGAAATCCCATGGATGTTGAAAATCATGCATCACTCATCATAGGTTTCCTTCTCAAAGTAACAACATGTCAAGTAATGGGCGGTGAACCAAGGACTAAAGGAAAAACATTACATCGCTCATCGCCAGTTTCTTGCTATAAGTGAAGCACTACCTACAATAGGTGATAAATCAGTAGTGATGGATATAGATGGTGCTATGGTTGAAGTGTATCACTCATCGTGTGTTGAGTATAACATTTTGAAACAAAAATAACAATGGGAGATTGACCATGAGTGGCACTTTAAAAGGGTAAGAAATTCACATGCAAATAAGTTGTTCATAAAGAAAGGGCCTTCCTAGGAACAATAGGTGACTTGAAAGATAGGGCTAGTAAAGAACAATTTAGTAGGGGTCATAAAATGTCACATGATTTAAATGGTGACCTGATGCAACTTGTCAACAAGCAAGCATAAGCCAATGAATTGATTGAGGGTATATACAAGAGTAAAGAATTAAACCATAAACCCTTGTGATATTGGGGAATAAAATTCCATAGGCTTGGACATAGTACTAGTGGAAAGATGAAAATTAGTGTTCCACCAAGGGGCACATGGGGCACCTAAATGGAAGGTGGAACCCACCTTGAGTTAAGTTAACTATTTGGAGAAAAATATAACACATATGTAATGCATGTAAAGATACTAAAAGTTATGGATTGATGTTTACATGCATGAAGTTGAGTTTAATTTAGTTCAAATTAGTTTAGTTTAGTTCAATTCAATTCAGTTCAATATTAGTTCAATTTAGTTTAGTTTAGTTTAGTTCAGTTTAGTTATGGTTCAGTTATCTTTAGTTGCATGTAGTTAGTTGTAGTTTAATTCTAGTTGACTTCAATTAACTTGTAATGCATGACTAATGACTTGGGTTGCATGAAAGATAATAGGTGACTACTTTTAGTTAACAGGGGATGTCCATTATTGCATGAATGGTGGAGAAATATGTTTCAGTTAATAGAGAATGACTTGGACCCTCCTTGGGTGCCCAAGTTGGCTTCTTGGAGTTAGCACTTTTACACACTAAGATATTTCAGAATGCTAAGTTAAGTGGGCCCATTCTTGGGTCCCACTTTGAGGATAAGCGTTGAAGATATCTATGGAATAAAGGTTGAGTTATGACTTTAGTTTGGGATGCCCAAATGAATGAAGGAGGTGATTTGACATTGTTCTTCATGGTAGAACTCTACTTGCAAGAGATAGGAATAGGTTTTTGGTGATAAGCTTTGAGCTTTGTAATTGTAACTCTTTGGAGTTTACAAGGTTGATTATTACCTATATATCTCAAGCAAGTTGAAGAGAGTTTGTATCAGCTTTATTGAAGGTTGTGAAGAAGATATGTTGAAGGAAAAAAGAAGCACCTCAAGCAAGGATTGGAATTATTGTAATCTTATTTTGAGATTAAATAATACATTGATTCTTGGTGGAGTTTTTTCCTGAAAGGGTTTCTCCATGGTATATGTTGTGTATCTTATAATATTTTATCTAATTCTTCTACAACCTTCTATCTTCATTCTACAAATGATAAAATGAATTAATCAGATTAATCACCCACAAAGAATCTGTAACAAAGAATACATATTTAGATCAGCAATCATAAAGTTTTACAAAGTATTAAGTTGCATAAACACCTCAATTTTCAACAATTATGATGGAGACCATTCAAATTATGGGTACCTTTGTTGCCAACAGTATTTTTCAAGATTGGGAGGTTGTCAAGCCCTAGCTCCTATAGATTGGAAGTGTATTTCATTATGGGCTCTCATTCAATTAGCAAAATATTTCATGGCCTCCTCTTTTTACTAATGCAAGTTGACCATTGGCAAAACTTCCTTGGCTTAAAGCCCTCTAATTCCACAAGTAGGGTATTCAAACCCTTCAATACTTTTTCCATAGACCCACCATGAGTATTTTTCCTTGGGAATCTCTTCGTTCCTAGTTTGGCTTACAAAACGATGACTGCAAAACCTATGATAGTTTGGTGAATGTCATTCTCGATAATATACTAATCCTTGGTGGAAAGGCTAGAAATGGTTTCTAGAAACCCCATTTAGAAATTGCAAACCCCATAGTCTAGATATCAATGGCTCTCACCTCATTTTATGATGATTGACAAGCTAAACTAGAGGTGGCACCTCTAGCTCTCTATGTCTATTTGGAACATTTTTTTTTACATGGTCTACCATTATTGATCCCAATCTCAACCACATTTGTTAATGTATTATTTTCCAATCCTTACTGGTGATGTCTTGACTTTCACACTTGGGGGTCCATGACCCTAGTTGCCCTTTTTATGGGTAGATACAGTCATTTAAGCATCTCTTCTGGTTTTGCACCAAAGATCAATAGCTATACAATTAGATTCATTATTTCTTTCATTCATTTTGGTTAGAGCCTTTATCAATTGGCATATGGTCTTGCTGGAGGACTCTCCCAAAATTTGTAGCTAACTATACCCAGATTTGACACACTTTTAGGCTGGAAATCCTCTTCAATATTTGGAAAGATAGAAATTCCTATATTTTTTCTTACAGCCATATTGATAAATTTGTTTCTTTATATTCCAAAGCCATTATTTTATCTAATGTTCTTTTGTAGATTCAGGTGCAAACAAATAAATTTTCACTTGAAGTTACTCACCTTCAGGAGCTTCTAGACAAATAGGGTAATGTCCCTTACATTTTGGCTCATGTGCCTCCCTCCCACTTCCTTCTAAGGCCTATAACCTTCACGGGACTAGTAGAGAAGTGGCTCCACTAGGTATTTCTATCCTCATTCTCAGGCTCCTCCTTGTCATGGCTTTGGCCCTTGCAAGTGGCCTCCCTCTCCTCCTTCATGGGTTGACCTGTGGTATCCTTCTAGAGGAACAATGGGGGGTGGAAGTAGAGCTTCTGGGTGGCCTTCTAGTGATGCTCCTAGGGGAAGTCTTGATTGACCTATTGATACCTTTAAGTGGCCTCCTAGTGAGGATCTGGTCATTTCTACTCACTATGAAGATAAAGATAAAGAGAAATATGACAATGGTTGGACTCCCCTAATGTTACTTTGGACCCCATTGTTTTATGGGTAAAATCCAATGCTAAGGACCCGCCACCCTCTTCTGCCATTGCTATGACAACTTAATGACCTTTTTTATTTATGTTATTGTAATATTTTTTAATTTCTCAGCATGGCCCAAGACTCTTTGATATTTTGGGCTCTTCCCATGTGACTCTTGGGGTGTGCTTTCTTACCACCCACTTTTTTTTGTGAATATGCATATTTTTATGTTTTATTAATATAGATACAGATACTCATTCATTAAAAATAAATAAAAAATTTGATAAAGATGTAAAAATATACATAAAAAAAGTGGTCAATATATAAGTACTAGATAAATACGAAGATAACCTTTATTTTTTTCTTTCAAAATAACTTAACATATTAAAAAATATAAGAAAAGGTTTATTTCTACAAAGTTAAAATAAAACTCTTCTTTTTCATTGTTTTTTTGTAAAATTTTATAACAAAAGTTGTAAATGTGATGAGGGTGAAGTTGAAGTTTGAGTTTTTTAAAGTTAAAAATGTGATTTTACAAGCCACAAGTTATTTCTAACTCTTAGTCTTCAAAATCCAAGCCTAAAAGGGAGGAACCATTAAAAATATATATTTAAGGAATTACAAGTGCATATGTTGTAAAACACATTTGCATTATGTTTTTCATAAAAAAATGTGTTTTACAAGAAATCTCAAGACTAAAACTACTGATTTCTTGCTCATTTCCATGCACTTGCCCACCTAAACTTATACTTCGATGAATGAAACAACTTAAACTTTATTTTTAGAATCTATTCACAATGACCTTTTTTATCTTTTAATCAAAGTGATTCTTTATGTTGAAGAGCACATCTATGGCATTTCTTAAATTGATAGGCTAGTGTTCTTGTCAAACCCTTAGGATGACCATTTTTTACTATGGAACAATGATCAATGGAATCAAGCATTTGTGTAATGGACATAGGATTATATATGTTGGTATAATTTTCCAATAATGCTACCATGGTCTTGTAAATGAGTTTTTATTATTACTTCATTGCTGGACTCCTAAGATGTCCTTGATTTTATATTGAATGAATAAATACATTTTAAATTCAACATAGTAAAGAAAGCAACATAAACATGCACTAGATTAATTTATAATGGTTAGCAAAATGATCAATAATATGTGATTTGAACTTTGAATTTTAAAAGTTTACAATTCATAGAAAAAATTATAGATATGAATAAAATCAAGCTCACACCCACATATATCATCTAAAGTATGAGCCAAAAGATTTCAAAAATAATCACCAATATCTAAAAATAATAATAAAACATAAACAAAATAATATCATTAACCAAATTCAAGCAAAAATATATCTCCACTCTACCAATAGTGTTATATGAAGATGCTCACTCTTTCAATAATGGTAAGCACCCTCTAGATATTACATATAAACTTATTACAATATGAAATATCATGGGCGTGCAAATTTTAGATACAATTAATAATTTAGCCGATAGGCTATATTATGCATTAGCTTCTAGCCTGAATGTTGTCTCATGCCAAGAAAAAGTCTCATGCCAGCAAGAAATCATCGGAAATAAACTCCGAATAGTTTTGGTCACTTGTCTGAAAATAGATTGTGACTCATCGATTTTATGCACACTGACTAAGTGAAATATGATCTAATTTTTTCTTATCCTTATCTCTGCTCGCTACAATCTGATTTTTTATCCTTATCTCTGCCTGCTGCAATCTGATTTTTTATCCTTATCTCTGCTCGCTGCAATCTTATCCTTGTCTTTACAACATCGCCAGGGTGTTTTGCTTTAAATATGTGTCTATGCAACGTTTAAAATCATGGTTAAGATCAAGTGTAGAATGGAAGAATTTATTTCCAAACAGTGACACTTATAGTTTTTGGTGGAACTTTTGAGGACAGGAGAAAAAGTGAAAAAATACATGCTCTTTTAAGAGAAGGAAAGATAGTCTAATTAGAGGGAAACAAAAGTTCTGCCAAAGAATGCAATACTGGAGATGGATCTGGCTTTTGTCAATTTGTTCTTTTCTATGAACAAGTAAAGGACTGTTGTGTTCACTTGCAGATTATAAAAATGATCATTTCTGTATAATATTCTTGGCTTGCATGTTTCAGTTATTCCTTTATCTATGAGTATGAGTTGCTCTTCATCTTAAAATCTGGGTTGTCCTATTAGAGCAGAGCCCATTCTATCAAAGATCAACAATTGTTAATCAAAAGAGTTTTGATTTTTTCACTACTTAAATAACCATTTTCCTAGGTCGGTTTTGCAGTTCTAGAGTCGAGCTGCACCAGTTTGGTATCAAAGTAAGACTTAAATGGCTCAAAAAAGAGCTCATGTAATTTGGGAAAGGAGAGGCCAGACGAATACAAGATGGAAGCGTAAGGTAGTTGATGAAGTGCTCAAAAGGTTGCAGGCCCTTGAGGCTAGGTTGCCTCGTGAGGATTCAAGGAGTTAAGGAGGAGCCATAGATTCTATGGAAAGACTTATTGAGGCTATAAACAAATAAGGAATTAGGGTTAAGGTTAAAGCCCCTAAATCTCCAAAAGGTGAGGAGAAGACAAGGGACAAGGAAAATTAGAGTGTGGTTAAATGTTGATTATAATTGCAGAATTAAATAAAAAGAAATTACAAAAGGAACAAAAATTAAAATATTAAAAATAACATAGAACAAGAACATGATATTTATAGTGATTCACCCAAAGATGGTTATGTCCACTTTTAGGGATTATCTCTTTTATTAATCATCAATTCAATTACATATTCAAGCAACAACTCTATTTATAAAACAGTCTCAGCTCCAATAATTGGAAAAATTCATCGGAATAGACAACTTCTAAATTAGTGAACACATGCCAATTAGAAATCATTACAAAGAAGGCAATTGTTTCAAATCTATGAGAGAAACTTGCTAATTAGGGATTCATTGAACCCAACAATCTCCCACTTGAAGACCAAATAGTTGCTCAGAGATATCCCTCCACTACAAGTTTCTTGTTAGAGTTGGACAAGTCCGAGAGAAGCTCTATAGAATTCAAACTTCTCCCTAGGGACTACCTTTGTTAATATATCAGCTGGATTCAACTTCATGTCAATTTTCTCCACCTACAACTTACTCTCTTCAATAACATGGTGAATAAAATGATATCACAGCTCTATTTGCTTTTTTTGATTGTGAAAGGCATAATTCTTGGCCAAGTGAATAACACTATTGCTATCACAAAAGAGAGTAAAAACTTATTGCTTACACCATAACTCACTTAACAACCACTAAAACCATATCATTTCCTTTGCTCCTTCAGTTAGAGCAATATATTTTTCCTCTATAGAAGAAAGTGCAACCACCTGTTCCAATTGAGAAACTCAACTAATAGCTGCCCCAACAAAAGTGAACACATAACCGGTAGTGGAACGTTGTTTATCTAGATCTCCAACCATATCAGAATCAACAAAACCTTGTAGGTGAATGTCCTTACCACCAAAACATAAAAATATGATTAGAAGTACCTTTCAAATACCTCAAGATCCACTGCACTACCTACCAATGTGGTTTACCTAGATTACTCATAAATCTGCTCACATCTCCCACTGCATGAACAATATCCAGATGAGTATAAGTCATGGCATACATGAGACTTCCAACTACTGATGAATATGGAACACTCTTCATGTATTCTTTATCCTCTTCTATTTTATGATGTGCATGGCTAGGGATAACAAAAAATTATCAACCAAAGGAGTACTAAAGCATTTGGAATTCTTCATATTGAATCTATCTAAAATTTTAAGAATATATTTTTCTTGAGATAATCTAAGTTCTCTCTTATTTCTTTCCCTAATCATATTCGTCCCAAGAATCCTCTTTGCTGCCTCTAAATCCTTCATGGAAAATCATTGAAATAAATGTTGTTTCAACTCATGAAATATCATCACGCTATTGACAAAAACCAACATATCATCAACATAAAGTAATAGAATAACAAACTTATCAATAGCAAGATTTTTGTAATAAACACACAAGTCTGATTTTGAATGAGTGAAATGTTTTTGAGTCATGAAGCTATCAAATTTTAGATAACACTATCTCAGGGCTTGCTTGAGCTCATATAAACTTCTCTTCAATCTACAATATAAATGTTTTTGACCCTGCTATGCAAAATATTTAGGCAGCTCCATGTATAATTCCTCTTTAATATATCCATGAAGAAATTTTGTTTTGACATCTAATTTCTCAAGTTCAAAATATCAAACAGCTTCCAAACCTAACACTACTCGAATGGTGTTCATTCTCACAATTGGTGAAAATTTCTCATTGAAATCAATGCCTTTTCCTAAGGAAAACCCTTCACAACCAATCTAGCCCTAGAATTTTTATGGCCTCCATCTTCCTCTTTCAAATGATATACCCATTTATTCTTTAATGGTTTCTGATTTGGTAGAAGAGGAACCAAATTCCATGTCTCATTTGCACACAAGGACTCCATTTCTTCATTCATTGCCTCCATCCATTTTATAGAATTTTCACCTTTGCAAGTTTGTTTAAATGTTGTAGGATCTTCCTCATCACAAAGTAATAATTCACAATCATCAGATAACAATAACTCATAATCATCATATTTAATTGGTTTCTTTTTCTCTCGGGTTGATCTCCCTAATGGAGGACCCATCTCTGGCTACAAATTACCTTGTATTTCCATATTTTCCTCATTATTCTACCTTTGTATACTACCATATTGCTTATTACTACCGCTAATATTCTTCTTTTATAGATTTAAACTCCCTTGTTCCTTATCAGTTTGCTTACTTCCAATGTTTTTGGAATTTACATGCCCCTGTTTGATTATCAACTGGAAAATTTATCTTGGGATTGAAAACTCCAACTTCTTCCTCACTCAATGATGAGGGATAGGCTAAACTCATAGAGGGAAAAGCTTGGTACATGGAAACCACTAAATGATGTGATGTAATATGTCTAGGTTGCACATTACCTTGGGAGGGCGCTAAACTAAGAGGAGGTTGTGCTATAGTAAGAGGAGGTTGCGTTTAAACTATTGAAGGTTGCACAACATTTGGAGGATGCCTTTGAAATTTAATAGCATTAGACTTGTCTATGGGTAGCGAATAGCCAAGAGATGGAGACTTGGTTTCAATGTGCAAAGGAAACAAATTAATGATTGAGGATTGCACTAACTATAAGAGGGGCTGCGTAGTTACTTGAGAATTGTGTGCACCACTTACTGATGGTTGTGTTGACTGTTGGTTCAATGAAAAATAAAACTGTGTAGAAAAAGTAGGATGGGAACTTGTATAAATAGGGGTATCAATGTGTGAAGGCAGTGGACTTAAATTAGATGGCTACAAACTATTAAAGGCTAAGAAAATCAAATGGAGGTTTTCCTCACACAACCATTATCAAATAAATCAACATCAAAATATTCATCTTAAGATGTGTCTTGAGGCTGCAACCTAAAAAAAAATTCTCACTGAAGATAACATCTTGACAACAAACAATCTTTTTAGAGATGGGATCCTATAGCCTAAAACCAAACTAATCCTCTCCATAGCCTAGAAAAAAACACCTCTTTGATTTGAAATCAAGCTTCATTCACTGCTCCTTGGGAATATGCACAAACGCTTCACAACCAAACACCCACAAATAGTGGTATAAAATTATTTTCCCAAGCCATCTCTCATCTAGAATATTAAAATCCAAATGAGATGATGGAGTACAGTTGATTAAATATACTGTAGTGTTACACGCCTCTACCCAAAACTCTTTTTCCAAATTGACAATAGAGAGCATATAGTGAGCTCTTTCAAGAATCATTTGATTCAACCTCTTAATTCCACCATTTTCTTGAGGGGTGAATGGGACCACCTTTATTCTATGAATTCCATTGTCTACACAAAAAATTTCAAACTTTAAGGAGAAAAACTCTCCCCCATTATCAGTTTTAACACATTTAATTTTATGCCCTATTTGGTTTTCAACAAAAGCCTTAAAATTTTTAAATTTAAAAAAAAAATTGATTTTTTATTTAACATGTAAATCAAAACTTTGTGAGTGTAATCATTATGCAAACTAACAAAATAATTTTCACCTTCAAAAGAAGTTAGCTCAGTGGGACTAAAAAACATCTGAATGCACAAGTTCCAATGGAGTGGTTTTTTTATCATGGCGTGTCCTGAAGAAGCTGGCCAAACTCTATTTTCCTTAAAGGCAATGCTCACAAAACTTGAAATCCACCAATTTTAAGTTGGGAAGTTGATCTTGTTGAAGCATTACTTCAAACTCTTTCTTACTCATGTGCCCAAGCCTCTTATGCCAAATTTTTGAATTGTTGTCCATAACTATCATGGTAGCTCCAACTTTACCATGGCATTTTAAAATGTAAAGATTACCCAACTTCTTTCCCTTTGCAAACACTAAAACTCCCTTGACTACTTTCCAATTGTCTAAAGAAAATTTAACATTACACGAAGAAGCAATAAGTTGGCTTACAAAAATTAAATTTCATTTCAACAAAGGAACATATGTCACATCCTTTAAAATCTATTGATTTCCATTTTTCAAATTCAAAATTATATCACTTTTTCCAAACAATTTTAAATTTCTTATTGTCACCAAGAAAAAGCGTACCAAATGTACCTTTTTTGAAATTTGTAAAAGCTTGTTGGCATGAAGTAGCATGGAAAGAAGCCCCAAAATAAAGTTCCCATGACTCTTCAGTTTTGTCTCCAGCGACCAAGACCAAGACACTATCATCTTTTTCAGTTATAGTGTTTGCTTCATTGTTACTAACTTTTCCCTATGCCTTCTTATAATTCCAACATTTTTTCTTAGTGTGGCCCAGTTTGCCACAAAACCAATAGCCACCAATCCTTTCTTTGGACTACAATCTATGTGTAGTTTTTGACTTCTGTCTATTATTATTTTTGCCTCTTTCTTTATTTCTACCTCTATTACCAGTACTTACAATAGGTAAAGCTCGCCAAATGAGGGTTCCTGATTTTTTCTTGACATGTCTTCACTCAAAACAATGGCTGCAACAACATTGAATTTCAATTTTCTTTTGGTAGCCACGGAAGTGCTCACTACCATCACCACACCTTCCTAGCTATTTGGTAAAGAATAAAGTAATAAAATTGCTTTGATCTCATCATCCAAATTAATTCCCATAGAAATCAACTAGGTGGCTAATGTATTAAATTCATTTAAATGACTAGACATAATCCCTCACATTTTAAAATTATACAAATTTTTTCGTAATGAATATTTTATTCGAAGCTAATACCATCTCATACATTGAAGAGAGTTTCTCCCACAACTCTTGCATTGTCCTTTTAGCTGAGAAATTAAATAAAGCATTACTGGGCAATGAACTCCATCTGCACCTTCCACATACTGAAGTTCTGAACTGCAAATTTTTCAATCTTCCATTTTTTCTACATCTTTCATGGCTATAGAAATTCTTCACTGATTTCTAGCACCAAATTTCTTCACCAAGGTTTGATACCAACTAATTGCAGAATCAAATGAAAAGAAATTGCAATAGGAACAAACATTAAAAGATTAAAAATAACACATAAAAAAAATGATATTTATAGTGGTTCACCAAAAGATTGCTACATCCATTTTTAGGGATTATCTCTTTTATTAATTCTCAATTAAATTATTTATTCAACCAATAGCTATATTTATAAAACAGTCTCAACTCCAATAATTAGAAAAATCCATCGAAATAGAAAACTTCTAAATTAGAAAACACATGCCAATTAGAAGTCATTACAAAGAAGGCAACCATTTCGAATCTATGAAAGAAGCTTGCTAATATGGGATTCACTAAACCCAACACTAAATATGTTAAAATGCTTGATGGATATCTTACAATCTATTGGTCTGGTCTTAGAATGATTTTGATTGCATAAACATTGAAGGAATAAATGCAGTAATTTATATGATGTTTCTAAATGTTGATCATCTTGCCTAGTAGAGCCCTTTCGTTACTCTTTGACCCAATAAGCTGATGGACAAATAAGATGAACCAAAACCAAATTCCCTACAATTGCTAGTTCAATCTGTTCACAATATACAAAACAATAGCTCTAAAAATATCCTAGTTTTATACATACTAGGTTCTTGAGCTCAAGACAAGATTTTTGCAGCTCCTCTTAAATGAAAATATTGGTTACAAGGAACTATTGTATTTATGTCCTACACCAGTCTCCGTGCAACTCACGCTTAATTGATCTAGACAAGTTCATTGCTGACGAAATCCTTATTTCTGAGATCAATAAGGCATTTCATTACATGATGGGAAAACAGGGCCTGAGATGTATAATTAATATGGAAGAGTAGACGGTGAGGGGAATATGAGTGTGAAGATTTTAGTGAAAAACATGATTAAAAACCTTAGCCTTTTATCTGTACTAATTCCAACATGAACTGAAATGAATTTTTTAGGTTTTTTAAAAGTCCACCAAATTTCAAACTTCATTCAGCGAAACCTGTGACATAGTAGAATTCAATGCAAGAGATAAAGAAATTCCACATTATTTTGATAGACTACTAATCCAGTGGATTTGGTATATTCAAACTACATTTTGTTTTCCAGACACTCATCCAACATTACAATATTGAGGATCAAGATTGAGTTTTATTATTATCATGCAGTTTTCAATATTTTAAATGTGCATTAGTCATTTTTTTAGACATACTTCATTAATTTTTCAATTTCTTTATTAAGATTTATCTCTAATAACTCTTCTTTATACTTGATCCTTTAAATCTAGTATTGAGCGCATTACATTCTCAAACATTATCAAATTCCACCTAGGTCAATATAGTCCCTAAAGCACTATAGGGAGCTCTTCGAGCAAACGAAAGATGTGGTCAAGAGAAAAATAACATCCAAAGAAACAAGAATCTAGTGTAGCCTGAGTAGACTTCCCCAAGATATTTAGCCCATCTGCAGAAATTTGGGGGCATTTTAGGCACACTACATCCCCCAAGAAAAGCATAAAATGGAGATAACCCTTCATTTTGGGGGACATATATTCTAGTAATGTCTCTCTGTTATGGAATGCCAAGCAGATGTCCCA
This sequence comes from Sequoia sempervirens, assembly GCA_007258455.2. Lineage (NCBI taxonomy): Eukaryota > Viridiplantae > Streptophyta > Pinopsida > Cupressales > Cupressaceae > Sequoia > Sequoia sempervirens. The sequence continues at coordinate 744,105,820 of VDFB02271358.1, read as the reverse complement.
GTGTGCCTGAGAATTTTAGGATGTCCTCAATCACCTTCATATTAAAGCAGTAAAAAGGATTTTGTTAAAAAATGATGCAATAAATGGAAATCAACCTTAATTTAGCAGCAATGTGTCTTATTCTTATCTTTAAGTTGTCTATAAGTTGTATTTATGTAGTAGCTTTTATTTCTCATTCCAGCTCCTTGTTTGTTTTGATTGTTTGCATATAGCATATCTTTCACATTGGGATTAAGGGAGAAGAGCTTATAGTGGGCCTCACTAACTTTGCACTTCTCAAAGTCTTATGTGAAAAATTCAAATCACTCCCAAATTTGTACAATATCTTATTTGGAAAGTCCCTGCTTATAAAAATTGGTTTCAAGGCCACATCATCAAATATGATGCCACATCAGCATGCTTTTTGTCAAGGTATCCAAAAAAGGCCCAAAAAAAGGTGAGACTGATACTGGGCCACTAAGTCATCTATTCTTGGTGCAATGATGTGGCATCACATGATTTGTCATTTTGTATACTTAATGGATAAAAGTGTTTTGCAATTAGATATTAAGTGCAAGTTTATTGGATATTAAGTCTACCTACTATGGGGCCCACTCATGCCTACTATTATACCCACCATTGGACCCCTACCCTCTATGGGCCCCTTTCTCTTAAATAAGTTAGTCATAATTGTTAAAGATTGACATTTTATGCATTTGACATGTAGATGTTTAGTGTCATTGTGTGTTTGATTGAATAAATTAAACTTTTTATTTTTATTTTAAATATTTAAACAATAATTTTTATATGGTACATTAATTGTTGTCCCCACACCATCCCGAAAATACAGAAGAAAAAAATTGCCACTCCCTGGAACTTTATACAGTGTGTCACAAATAGGCAGAGATTTGAAAATTTCGGAGGTAATCCAATAGAATTCATCATGTCAAACATTTCTTATTATTTTACTGCAGCTAATTCCAATACTCTTTCCAAAGACAGGTCCAATAAGATAGTTATATAATACTATCAGCATATTCCTTGCAGCTCCCCCAACTGCAAGTGCTAGTGTAACTACTTTACAAAATGTTTGCCCAAAAATTGAAACCGTAGAATCTCCGAGGCACATTCTACGGACTCGTTGAAGACTAGTGGTTTAAAAAGTCCTACAATACCTACTGTTTTTCATTTAAGAAATAGGGGTTAAACACATAATACCGGTTGTTTTTATTTAGCTTTTTGTGGTGGTGCTCAGTGGATTGGAAGGAGAGGCTGCAGGAGAGAAGAGAGAAGCGTATTTTCTATGCAGTACTCTGGTTATATTTATTTATTAATCAAAATTTAAATTATTATATCATTTGGAATTTAATTAATAAACAGTTAAATATGGGGAAGAAAAAATAAAGATTTTCAGGTCAGGTCAGGTCACCAAATAACGTTTATAAATATGGGGAAATGTAAAATTCATGAGACATAGAAAGCCCTTTCCTTGACGGAGCTTGTGCAAAACAAAGTTGAGAAGTCAAATAAGCCATCTTAATGGAGGTGCTTATATCTCAATCTCTAACCAAATCTAAACCGGCCCTTGAGAATCTGTTTGCCATGAAGGGAGGAAATGAAGACTCTAGTTATGCTAACAATTCTTCACTTCAGGTAGACAAAACCTATTCAGCGTTTTAATCTTTTCTAATGCTTACAATGAATATGAAATAAATTCGACCTCCGCTCTGCCGTTCTTGTCACTTTATTCTGCTTAAAGATGAAACATTTTTTTGTTTTTTTTTCAACTCTTCAAATGTTAGGGGTTAAAATCTGTTCGTTGCTGCTTTCAAGATGGATTACTTACCAATTTATCTATCCGTTTCTGTGAGCTCTTTCATATTATACTAAATCTCGATTTGGAAATTTTGCTGGCACAGTTAAGGGGGATTGAAGCTGTGAAACCAATCCTGGAACGAAGTATTTATGAGAACATGAGATTGAAGTTTAAAGCGGGTGGCATATTTAGGATAGCGGATTTCGGGTGTGGAACTGGGCGCAATACGCTTGTTGTAGCAGACACCATTGTAAGAGCTCTACAATGCTCACTTCAGGAAGGGGAGATGCCAGAATTCGAGGTTTATTTCTCTGACCTTCCGTCAAATGATTTCAATTTGCTGTTTCGAATGTTGCCTCCGCCAAGACAAGGCTGTGAGGGTGATGGTGATAGTGATCACAATCCACTGGCTGTAAGGTCTTACTTTGCAGCGGCTGTGTGTGGATCACATTTTACACGTCTGTTTCCAAAACAATGCCTGCATTTCTGTCATTCTTCTACCAGTCTCCACTGGATTTCACAGGTGAGTAATAAAAAGTAATAATTTTTTCATAGATGAAGATGATGTGGTGTTTTAGGAAAACTTACCGTCAGCAATTTATCATCAATAATTCATCACCAATAATTTATTGTTGTCGAAAATTCACTACCATTAATTCATCCATCTTGTTAATTCATCACATCTACAATTAAAAAATTGTTGATGGTAAATTTATCCAGAAATGAATTTGTCATGACCATGGATGAATTGAAAGTGAATTGGTGATGGTGAATTTGGTTGTCTAGGCAAATGAGATGATAAAATATAAATGCAGGTGCCAGATAGTGTTCAACAGAGGAGGTCTCGTCGCGTGTACGTTTCAAGCGATTGTGAGGAGGCAGTGGGCGCTGCGTATCTACACCAGTTTAATGAAGACTTCACAGCGTTTTTAACTTCGCGCGCAGAGGAGATAGTTGATGGGGGATGCTTGTTTATATCTCTGCCGGGTCGTAAGGCAGGCACCCAAATATTGGAGGAGCAAGGCGGATTAGGATATTATGCACGCGACTTAGAATATGCATTCGAGGAGCTTGTCAATGAGGTTAATATAACGCATACTCTTAGATTTTTTGTTTTCTCTTAGTTTGTTATTATGAAATAACATACAGTTCATGCCTTTTTCAAAACATATCATGAATTTAAATTGGGGGGTTTTCCAGCGCGCTCGGTTCTTTATAGGTGAAGTCCTAAACGCAAATGGCACCTCTTAAATATTACAAACGTTTGCAGTGAAAGGATAATGAGTGTATGCAATAACACTAACTAGTGACTCTGAACATGAGTGATGTTTATGTTTAGTTAAATGTTTCATATTCAAGTAAATAAGATTTGGAATTATATTATATAGTAGTTGTGACAAATTCTGCATTGGCAGGGTATTATTGAGAAAGAGAAATGGGAATCCTTCAATTTGTCTTGGTTTGGGCCAAATTTAGAAGAGGTAGAGAGTATTGTGAAGAAAGAGGGATCATTTGTACTAAAGAGTGTGGAAATTGTGGAAGGAATTCCTCTATTTTCTGCCAGAGAGAGATGGGAAGAGAATATCTTTGGAAGATTTGTTGCAAATAGGTATAGAGCAGTGTTTGAGAATGTTTTGGAAGATCATTTGGGATCTGAGAGACTGATAGATGAATTCTTCTTTAGAATTGAAAAGAGAGCTTCTCTACTATTTGAAGAATATCTCCCTAGAGAGATAGAAGTAGTTGTTGCCATTCTCATTAAGAAAAATGGTGCAAAATAAAACCATTAATTAAACCATGTTGAAAATATCTTTGCTAAGTATCATATAAAATGCATGCTTATATTAGGTGTCAATAAAATATAACCTATATCACTCTTGTAAAGTATTCCTTACATAATATATATTGCATTTTGTTCTTAAAAGGCATATTTAATTTGTATTACAATTTATTTGAAAATTAATATTGTTCATTATATTATTAATATTTAATTTCTTGTAATTTGTAATTTCTGTATTTTGATTGTGTTTAAATTTTTCCATCAAAATCTAGAAATAACAAATTAAAAGCATTATGGATTGTGGAAATCTTATAGTATTAATTTAATTTCTTCATAAAATTTGTGATTGTATTTTTTATTTTTCAGAAAACAATGATTATTTGTATGATAATTAAATTGAATAAATAAACATTATTTAATTATTCAAATAATTTAAAAAGTGAATAAATAACTTTTCTTTAAAATAATAATCTACTTAATACATTTATGACCTTTGTTTGAGACTTTTTAAAAAAGATGCTATATTTTTATTTCATAAATTTCTATATAAGAATTTGTACTAATGTTGAACTAAGTAAAATGATCTTATCTAGAATGAGAAGCATAGTAAAGTGTAGATATCCCTTGATGCATGTGTTCTACTAGATATGTGGCATAATCATATATTACATTGTATGTTGGGTGTTGAAGGTGTGTAGCCATAGACATGTAAACATTTGACATGGTGGATGGAGGATCAAAATTAAGAATTTGGCACAAGGAATAAACTATTTTCTTGAAGTAATTAGCAAAGTACTTCATGGGGAAAGGCTCATTTTCATCCTTGCAAGTTTTTATCTATTTCCTAGATTTCTTGACCCTAGTACTTATAGTGTGCATGGGTAGCATTGTTAGCCTAAACATAGCCTTTGTGTTCTCATATTCTTTTCTGAAAGTTTCAAGATCAATAGAAATCATATCTTGACTCCATTCATGCAACTTGAAATTTTTTGCAATTTCCTCTCTAGTTATCTTAACCATTTGTACACCATCATATGTCCTAATCACCCCTGAGATGGGATCATATCTCATAGCTATATCTTTTAGTAAATCCACATCCATATATATGTTGGGAACAACTAACTTCCCCATATCCAACCTCAAGGTGTTGCAAATGAGAACTCCATAAGTTTTGTTCCCAAACCAATTTTGGAACATTTTCCACCATGGGTATGGCACATCAACATCTTTGATAAAGTGTTGTTTGTCTAGTAAGCCCTCTTTAATTCTAGGGCAATAAAAAAGACCATTTCCCTCGGCTTTTCTTCTAGTTGATGGTTTCAATTGGTCAATGATATATTTGGAAAGAGGTCTTGACATGGTTTCAGAACTAGAAAATTGAGCCTTAGGAGTCATTGGTAATAGGTGAATTCTAATTAATCTAGGGTTTTGACACTAGAGATGTTCAAAACCTAACCTTTTTGTTTAAAACCTAGGGCATGGTTCGAAGGAAAAATTTCAATAGGTTTGATAGAATTTTAAACCCTAGAAGAAGCTCAAACTACCAAATAACAACTTAATGGCTTATTGAGTAATTTGATAGTAAGATACAATGAACCTCTACCCTAATCCAAGGAAATTTAAAGAAAACATAGAGAAGAGTGTTTTTTTTACCTATGGTCTTTTTGCTCAAAGAAAACCCTAATTTCAATCACCTTGAACTCTAGAACATTCAATTTGATCTTGTAGATGCTTTAAAACTCACTTGCATCTTTGATTATGTGAAAAAAAATATTTTATGTTCTTTTAGATAGTATTTGGGTAGCTCTGGACATTATTTATGCCATTATTTCTTGCTCACACAAATTAGAATGACTCCCATAGCCACTTCTTCAATTTTGAATGTCGACCATTGATTGCTTTATGAGATGGCATGTTGGATGACTCAAATTGAGTCAACAAAGTTTAAATTTCTATCACTTTCGCTCACCTATCCTATGCCAATAATACTTTTCCACTTGGAATTTTGACTTGTTCATTCTATAGGCTCCACCTTCTTTCCAAGAAATAGGATAAGCTATGTGGCAATTTCCCACTAGCCCCACTACTTTTCATAAAACATTATTTTATTCCTATGGCTTTAGTGGGGAAAAATTGAGATTTGATATCAACAATGCATCTTGGTCATCAACTTAAAAGCTTATGGTGTTGGGTATGTTAGTGGAGACCAAGCCCCACACCTACAATAGTACATGTGTCTTCAGCAAACTAACCCCACTATTTTTCAAAAAGTATTATTCTATTCATGTGGGGTTAGTGGGGAACGACTAGGATTAAATGCTCATATCCAACCATTAGCAATTTTGCACATGCAAAAAGTTAGTCTTAAGAAAGGGGACTAACTAGGTCAATGGGACCAAGACCCATGGGATAAATGACTTAAGACTTAAGTCATTTTAACAAGAAATATTTCACCCAACTTAGGAAATATTAATGCAATGATATAACATATGATGAATGAAAAACTTAGACCAAGGGGCCTATGACAATATGTTTCTGATGGCTTAAGTCATGACTCACAAGACCTACAACCAGGTATATCAGGTCAATGACGAAATAGAATGTCAAGGGAAAAAGAACTATGAATTTTGAATAGAGGGCCTTTGAACCAAAACCCTAAACCAAACCCTAGGGAATAGACACAAAAGATACAAAAAAGGCAAGGAACCAACACAATTTTTTTAAAATTTAGAGGCTCCACTAGCATCCTCAATCACATCGCTAAATCAATCATTCCTAACCAAAACTTCCAAATCAATCCTAAGGACATCCTAATCCACAAACACTCTCATCTATCAATTAATCTAAACCTCACCACTTAACCACCTCATCATAAATCTAAGTCTAAACCTAGTACAAAACCCACATCCTTAATCTCTGAAATAATCATTTCTTTGCATGGTAATCACTAGATCACAAGAAAAGAAAATAATGGATTCTCAAGGATAATCCTTTCCAACACCACTTTGTCTCAACCACCAAACCCCCATGAAGACATGGTAGACACTGTAGAAGAGTCCCCTAGACTAGGGGAATTCACCAATGACCCTTACAACCAAGAAATGATGGAGAAAATCATTCTCCTGGATAAAGACCATCTCATTCTTAGCCTCATAGTACATGGGGCTAAAATACCCTCCATGGATGACATCCTACAAGAAAGGGGTAGTGACCCTTCAAACAATCTCGCATCATCCAATAATTTCTCCAATCATCTCATTAGTCCACAACTTAACACCAATATAAACCTCTTCCACCAACACAAATCAATCTAATATACCCACATTAACCTCTTCTATGAACACAATCTTATCTAACACCAACCCACCACCTTCCTCAAATACCACAACGCCTCTCAAAATAAAGACAAATATCCCTCTCTCCACAAATATAAGACAACCCCTTAACAACATATTCTCACTTTCATCACATCTAAGGGTCACTATTCCCCCTAATGCTAATGTCACTTACACCCCTTCCAACCCAACTATACCCCCACTTCATCTATTCATTCCAATTACATTGCTCCACATAACAATATCCCTCCCCCACCCCCTAATAACCCCAATCCTCAACAAAATAATTATGCATAGCCAACTTCCACCCCCTTCTAATACATTTACTTCTAATCCCCAAATCAACACTACCAACAGTCATACCCAAACCCAACACAAAAATCCTCCACCCCCATCCCCCAAAAAATCCCCCACATATCAACAATCAAATCCCAACCCCTAATCATAAAAAATACAATACCAACATTGATAATCCCCCATCAACACCCCATATCAATACATGTATAATCAACTACTCCAAAGTGCTCCACAAAATTACCTTTTCCAAGATTTGAAGAAAATGAAATACATGATTAGAGGAATCCAAAGTGGTTAAACTAATAAGACCTTTAGGAATGAAGAAATATGTCCTTATCCATTTTACCAATCTATACTAGAAATTCCCTTCCCTAAGGATTATGAGATCCCAAAATTTGACAAATACAAAGAGAATAGTAACCCCATTGAACACTTAAAATAATTTAGAGTCACATGCCAAGAAGTGGCCTATAATGACATATACCTCATGAGGTTATTTCCTAGAATTCTTAGTGGCCAAGTCTTGGAGAGGTTTACACAATTACCCCATGGATCTATTACGTCCTTTGCAGACTTAATTGAATGTTTCATAACACAAATTTCATATAACATTGACCAAGAAATAACTTTGGCTAAGTTATGCACAACAAAACAAAACAATGGGGAAAGTTTCACCCCATTCCTTCAAATATGGTGACCTTGCAAGTAGATTCCCCTTACAAGTACCAGAAAAAAAAAATGGTTAACATATTTGTTGAAAATAACAATGGGGAAAGTTTCACCACATTCCTTCAAATATGGTGACCTTGCAAGTAGATTCCCCTTACAAGTACCAGAAAAACAAATGGTTAACATATTTGTTGAAAATTCACACCCTAAAATCGCTCTACACTTACGACTACAATGTGTCACAACATTTGAAGACATCATTGAAAAAGGGTTAACCATTGAAAAAGCTTTAATTGCAAAACAGGTAATCAAAATCTATAAGGACCAAAAAGACAGTAACCAAACCTATAATGATAACCCCAAATATTGGGCCAAAAACAAAAATGTTGTAAACAATGGTGTAGCCAATAGTAAACATGTTCAAAACATACAAAACAAACCATCCCACAACACACAACAACAACAAGGTGCATACAAGACCATAACTATTCCCTAGGGAAAAGGAAAAAAAAAATCAATCTAAAAGTAAATACACTCCTCTAGGGGAATGTCTTGTTGTCATATTTCATAGATTGGCACAACAAAACATGATAAAATTCCCTATCACTACACATCTTGAAGAAAGTAAACCCAAACTTGAATGGTATACGGAAGATGAATATTGTGAATACCACCACATTAAAGGACATAGCACAATCAAATGTATGAGACTAAAGAATTACATTCAAGACCTCATCAATAAGGGATAAATTAAAATTCAAAATAAAAATTTCCCAAATGAGAAATGAGGAATTTATACAAAACCCTTCCCACAACATAATGATGGACAATCTTCATATACTAATGTCTCATGTACATACACAAATAATTCCAATTCATCTACACATGACAAAATCATCAATCGAATTGAACAATGCAACACAATAGCCATAAAAGTGCCTGATTGAACTATCACCACCCATCATGGACGAATGACAACATAAAGAGCATCCTCCTCCTCATCCACTCCATCCAATACTAAAAAATATAATATCATTGAATGCTTCAGTGAAACACCATCTCAAATTTCCATCTTGGAACTTCTTCGTACTTCGCATATCCATAAGGAAGCACTAAAGAAAGCTTTTCAAGGGTCTCAAGTACTAAGTGATATCAATGTTAACCAATTCCAAGCTATAATTGGACACCTTTCATCTTCACACCAACTATCATTCACTAATAAAGATACTCATACTGAAATACCACATAATAAATCATTACACATCGAAGCCATTCTTCACAAGCATAACATCAAAAGGATCCTAATAGATGGTGGATCCAATCTAAATCTTTTCACACTAAAATTAATAAAACAATTAGGTTATTTAGATGATGTCATTGATCCCCATAAAAAGATAATCATCAAAGCATATGATGATGTTGAAAGGGAATTAGAAGGTACTGTCATGTGGTCTCACAACATGCCCCATTTTGCTCCTTGGAAAAATCTAGACAATTTATTTTTTTCCTTTTCCTTTCTTTATGTTTCTTTTTCTTGCTTGGGTGTGCTACTTTTGGAGGCAGTGGTAAAATGGAAGTTTGTGTGTCATCTTTCCTAGTCCCTAGCTAAGTCCTTTTCTTTACAAGATTTGGAGTGTCGCAAGCTCTTCTCCCTAGTCTTATCAATTTTCTAGACCCTCGGGTCCCAGAGTCAATGCAATTGCACTAAGGACATTGTATCTTTGGTTGGTTTTACATTTTTTCCTAGTCGGTAAGTCAAGCCCAGTGAGTCATCACTAGGATAAATCATCCCAGTGCATGTATTCCTTTTACTTTGTTGGTTAGCCTGGTGGTTACTCTTTTTTATTTTCTTAATTTTGAGATGTAAAATAAGAGGTTTTATTGCAAATATGTTTTTAATCAATTTGGTCTCACCTGAACCCAATTTCGAGTCTTGTATTTGCACCTAGTTCTCATGAACCCAGTGGGTAAAAGTCTCAGTTCTTGGTAATCTTTCCAAGGTTTGATACCTGAGGTTTCAAACCTTGTGATCATTAATGGTCAAGTATCCAAAGTGGATTTTCTTATAAATCCTTCATGTTGTAAGAATTAAAGTGACATGTAAGCAAGCCATATAAGCCTTCTACATCGTCTTCTTCTCCAATGGTGAGCCCTACACAAAAACCAAGGTGTTCATGATTTAAACCCTAACCTACCATGATTGCATCTTTATTCAAGGAAATTAATGAATTGTAATAGGAAATAAATGAAGGTGGTGAAAAACACACATACTCGGGCAGGGGCCCTAGCTCGGTTGGCTAAGTCTTTCCTATTGCAGGAGGCTAGTCACGAGTTCTAGTCTCCCCCATCCCGTGGTACCGGAAGGCATGTCGTGCCAGTGCCACCGGTCACGTTAAAAAGTTTACTAGGTGCGCTGCAGTTTATAGGGGGTCGTGCTATACAAACCCGATTTCTATAGCCTAAATAAAAAAAAAAGAAAAACACACATACTTGGCACCACCTCGAGCATGCAGTTGCTTTCATAACACTCTACATTGTGCTATACTAATAATTTGTAAGGACATTCAAGAATCAAGATTTAGACTATTGTGAAGAAAGAAAGGTAAACCTTAAGAAACCAAACAATGCAACTCCCCATGAAAGACAATCGTATCACCAACAAAACCAGGTATGTTTCAAGTAACTGAAATCATCTTGGTCTTTCTATGCATACATGTCTCAAGATAAATGGTGTTTCCCCTGGATTTGTGAAGTAAATTTAATCAAACTGTAAATTAAAATTTTTATGAATTTTTGAAAATAACTAGTTAAATTTAACTGTAACTCACACACAAGGCACATATCTGCTAATAATGTAGGAAATTCAAGAAAATATTAGCACTTTGAAAGGAATCCAAGAGGAGGAATTTCAATATTTTTCTTCGCAGGCCCCATACTAGTTGGTGGGATAGTTACTACTTCCATTCAGGGTGGTTTTCTAATATTGAGTTCATTGCATGGGTTCAACAAGTGAATGCTTCTCAGTGCTTAACGAATTTTATTGCAAGTGGGATGCATTTGGTAGGATGATTTCAACTAGCAATGGAAGCCCTTGAATTGGTAATGGAATGTTTAAATTGCTATGAACCAAACACGAGGGGCCTATTAAAAAGAAGAGGGGAGATGGTAAAGCAAGATGCAACTAGACATGTTGAGGAGATAACTCCTGATGCATCAAGTGAGAGAGTTTCATTACTGTGAGCTAACTAGCATAAAGAGACTATGGCTAGTAAGGTCAAAGTAACAGTACAACCCAAGGCAAAATTTTCTCCATGAAAAATTAAAAAGGTCAACCTATGCTCAATGAAGAGCCGAGAATGAAAACACACACTCATGCTCAAACGAGGTCTACATTTCAAAGGGTTACAAAATTATTGACCTCTCCCCCTTCGATTAATATGGTAGAAATGAAGCAAACACTAGGAAAGACTCCTATGATTCAAGAGGAAGGTCTTGAACTAAATGAAGAACAAATCAGAGAAGAGTGTGAGAAATGGACTACCATGATGAAACAAGTAGAAGAAAAATGATATAAGGAGAAACCCTTGGTACATCCAGTGGTGGAAGAAGATGAAGATATAGGGTCAAGTGCTATAGATGTTGAAGAAGAAGAATTCATAAGAGGAACACTCACCCCAGAGGTGGGAAACCTTGAGAAACTAGATGAAAAAGGAACAAGGGATACTGCAAGTTAGAATCCTATGGACAATATTATTGATGAAGATACAATTGATTCCCAACTTCTACTAGGAAGTAGTAGAAATGATGTTGAGCAACTGTAGGCTTTTGAGAAATCTAGAGAAGACTGGGTTGAGAGTGAGAATACAAAGCCTACACAAACCTTGGATGGTGGAGTAAGAAATAAGGAAAATCCCAGTATTTCAAGACAATAAGAATGTGATACCCCAAGGGTTAGTGTGGAGCACTTGGTTGCATAGGAAAATATAAGTCTCAATAATGAAGAGATAGTGACAAATCTAGGTAATCTAGAATCCATTCTATTGAATACTAAAGATGTTCAAGTTCCAGCATGTACATATTAGGAAATGTAACTAGTTTAAGAGGAGAAGTTCCTGAACATGTGAATAACTAGGAAAAAAGAAATCTTGAAGAGGTGAAACATAATGAAGAAACATATGATTGGTTAATCAAGGAAATAGCTTCATTGTTGGAGGTAGAACTAGTGCCTCTAGATCTCATAAGTTTAATGTAAGAAGTGGAAACCCCTAAACCTAAGCGAAGAGTGAAGAGAAAGCATGTTGTGTAAAGAAATGCAAATGGAGGGAGAACACTCCATATAGCTACCCCAGTGATAGACAAAAGCAAGCATGAGATGACACTTATGGATTATAGAGTGAGAACTATTAAAGTTGAACATTCATATTGGGGAGAGTAATTAGAAGAAATGAAAATGAATATAGAGAGGACTATTGTTAGGGTGTAGAAAAGTAAGCAAAAGAAAAGAGAAATGAAAGAACAGGTTTCCCTCTTGGAAAATTTTATCAACTCATTAGCCCAATCTGATCAAGAACAAGATGAATTGCCTCAAAATCTAGTACTTATGTCTAAGGAGCAAGTGGATTCCATTGTACCACTCCACCATAAGCTAAGTGTATTTGAATAATGAATAGAGTTCTTGATGAGGCAACTTGGAGAAGAATTAATCACAAATGCAATTGGGAAACATAATGAGGCACATCGTTAGTGCAAAAAGTATTTGAGACTAGAAGAGGAATGTAGATTTCGTCAAGAATGGACTGATGCTGAGAGGCAACACTTAAAAGGTCTTTATTCAGATAGATATTTGAGAGTTGATAGATCATGGGAAAATAGCCATGGAATAAGAAGTTTTGATAATGGAAGAAACAAGTGAATTGGGAAAGTGACACTTTCATAGGATGTGTGGAAGGATTTGAAGAGGTCACTGAAAGATGTAAGAAGTTGATTGATAGAGGTCAATATTTTATTGAAATGATAGCACAACAGAGTTGTGATCCCTTGACTTTAGGGCAGGGTCATCAAGAGATAAAAGCTTTCAAGGAGTGGCTTGAAAGAGTGAATAATGAACTTATTCATTCATTAAACTAGGAGGTTATTGATGAGATTATAAAGTGCAGGAATACTATGGTCAAATATGAGATACAAAATATGTAGAGGAATGAAAATATCATCTAGATATTAGAAGATTATACTAGGCTTATGTATAGGTGGAAGGTGATTCAAGGAATTCCAAAAGAACATATGCAACAATTATTGGTTTCTTTCCAGGAGTATCAACAAAGAAAAGGTGAAGAATATTTTTCAAACTCATAGTTCAATGAAGAAGGATAAATAACCGAATATTGATGAAATATAGAAAAATAGGGTTTACCACAATGAATGAACAAGATGATAAAGAATTGATTTTTCTAGGGATGTTTCACTCAATTATGAGGGCCCAAATGCCTAAATAACAATTAGAAACTAATCCTAACTGTTATAAAAATGAAAAGGGGAGTTTTGAGAGCTTAAAACAAGGTGTACCTTGTTGAAAACTTGTTATTTTTAGGCCATAGGTAACTCATTCACTCTTAGTGGTGAATAAGTCCTTGTTAAGGTTTCTGAAACTAACTTTTGGGTTCTACTTCTTGATCTCTACACTCCCAGATCCCTGGTTTTCACTACTTCAGGCTTCAATGAAGACTCATTCACCTTTAGTGGCTAATGGGTCCCTATTAGGGTTCTAAAAACTAAATTTTGGGTTTCATTCCTCTCAGTTGGTCTTATGTCTAGCATTGGTAGGAACTTGTATGAGAGGGCCTTTTTAATTCAGAACTGAAATCGGGTCCTAATGTGTTTCTATTGGAAGGGAACAAGTGCCTTATGTGGACCATAGGTTTTGGTCTCTTATTATTGTCACATGATGTTTGGAAGTTAGGAACCCCCACTTTTGTTTAAACCATATTATATTCATGTTCACAAATTTAGTAAGTATAAGTTTTTCATGAAATCTAGATCACTTCTTTATAATTCTATGTAAACACTACTTACAAATAAAAAGTAGGTAGCACAAATTCTACAATTAGTTATGTTTTTCCATAAGTGAAATTTTATATTGGACAAGCTACTAGAGAGATGATAAATGAAAGCTTTGACACTACTATGATTTACTATGACAATCAAAATTGTATCAAATGCTCTAAAAATTCACATTTCACTAAGTTTCCTTGCCCTTTTTAGGTAGTTATAGTTTGAAACTCTTATATATTAGGTGATATGCAATTAATGATTATGTTGCTATGATTATAGATATTTTATTTTCTAATGCATGAGGATCAACACTAGATTTTGTAGGTTGGATGAGCATGAATGTTTCACACACAACCTAATAACTTGATTCATACTTCATGCACTCTTCTTTATATTTAGATTGCTTTGTGTTGCTATGTTTCCCATTTTAGGAGATTTTGTAACTTTGGTAGGCTCATAGTCCCTTGTTCCTTTGACATTCCTATTTCTAGCCTTGGTATTCCTTAAGGTAATTCTTGTCATTATGCATAACTTTTTTTCTTTGTACATGGAGAATCAATAGTCATTAGGATTTATTTTATAACTCCATGAATGCCCCATCATTTAGGCATAACATTTGAATTGGGGCTTGAACTTAAGATCACTGTTTGTGTTTTCCAATAGCTCAACTAACCTTGGGATCAATTTTAACACCCTATATTTAGTTAGAACTAAGAACAATCTATTTTTAAAGAATGGATCTAGCTAGAAGTATTTAATATGGTAGATGAAATGGTGCAAGATAAGTAAAGGAGAAAAATCATGGCATATTTTCATTGTTGTCTTATTTGGACTTCTAATGTTGGGGAGCACCATGTTAGCTATCCATCTGATCATAATAAATTTGAAAACATACCATGTATTTGCAAAAACATGATTCATGTTATGGATCAACATCAATGTTCAAATTTGATGGATTTGACAAAGTGGATTTTTTGCAAAATCTCAACTCTCTTTCCATGGATAGAGAAAAAAGGAAAAGAACCCAAAAAAGAAGGGTTTGTGAAGAATTTGCTACACATATTGTTGAGTTTTTTGAGTTGAAATATTTTAATTAGAACATGCTTGTGATGTACTTTTAGCTAGTTCTAAAATATAGGTAGATTGAGGCTTCAAAATTAGTCGCCAATATGTTAAGTACAACATTTGTAGGATTTGATGGTGCACTTTTGATAGGAGTTAATTGTTCCAAATGTAGTCTCTCCTAAGGTGTATTTAAAAATAATAATTCTTGAAATAGTAGGGAGTACACTATAAAAAGACATAATATTTAGGGATTTTTTATTTTTAATATTATAAATCAAATCCCATTATGAAAAAATATAATTCTTAAAATATTTAATATTAAATTTTATAGCGGATGGCAATAGTTTTTGCATGCTATTTTTCTCAAGAATATGACAATTGGAGATGGAGCATTGATTCCTTCAATTTCAATCTACAATCAAAAGAGTTTCTTCCAATACTAGTTCAAATGTCAAGATCTATTGATCCACCAAATATTGAATTTGTTTTAAAATTTCTAAGTGGCAAGGAATTCAAAAATGACATTGCACGTATGCTCACTAATAAAAATTGAAAAACCAAGAAAAAAAATATAAATAATCTTTACATTTCATTTTTTAAAAAAATTGCTTCCAATATTTCCCTAGGCTAGGACTCAGCTGCAACACATCTCTTGTTTACTATAAAAAAGAAAGCCAATCTTTTCTTCTATTTATTAGAAATCTAAGATATAAATCATTTATATTTTAATTAAATTTATTATTTCATATATTTTTCAATAAAATTTATTATTATTTGTTTTGTTTTGTTTTGAATTGTTATAGTTTTAGTTTATTTAAATAGAAGGGAAATTAATGTAAATAATATAGAGGTGAAAAATCAAAGAAAAAATTAAGATTGTCATGAATAAAATAATAAGAGTGTTGAATAGGGTTTTTCTTTGTTTATTTTATTTTAATTATAAATTAGAAGTTTAATTGAAATATTCTTTTGATAATAATGAATTTATAAATGTATTATAAAAAAATAGAACACATATACTATTTTCACAAGTTTGTATAAATGTTTTAGAATTTATATTGTATAAGTTTGGTTCATGGAATAAAATATCTTTTAAATAAATAAATAAAATAAAATAATTTTTCAAATGTAAACAAAGTAAACAACAATTCTGTCCCCCAACTGCAGTACACCTAATAAACTTTTTTCACATGATCCGTGAGCAGGGGCAACACACCCTCCATGGTAGAAAAACTAGACCTCGTGACCTCATGCCTGCAACAGAATACTTTAGCCAATCAAGCTAGGCCCACCAGACCTCATACCTCCAACAGGATGTTTTAACCAATCGAACTAGCCCCACCACCCCAAACTAAAAAACAATATAACTAAAATAAAATAGTTCAATTATATTATATAAATATTTTTATCATCTAAAAATACTCTCCACTTGCCGTTCAACGTGCAGCATCATGTGGTTGGTCTGCTATTTTAACTCTTGTGCTCGAACAAGTCTAACTTGGCCATTGACTTAACAAATTTATTATTATTATTTTTTATTGTGCCGGCCAACGAGCCGATTAAAAAGCCAACGTTATTTCCCTATCAACCAGCCTGGAGATTATTCCCCTTGCTTAAAATATTTATTTTCGCTATCATCAAACGTGGAGAGTGTTTATTTATTCTTCCCACTTACTTTCCTGAAAAGATTAAGCCCTGTCTGCTCTCCTTTCACCAACCATTACAAAAAGAAAATAAAATAATTCAGTCCTTGTTGCCTATGAGCTTTCCCAACTCTCCACGTAGCTTTGAATGGTTTAAATATCCAAATATTACAAAAATGTCTTAAAGGAAGTTGCTAGGGAGAGGACCGAGAAGTTGAGCATGTTTCAATATTTGTGATAGTAGTTCTTTATATAATATCTAATAGTTGTGATAGTAGTTGTTAATATAATGTTCAATAATTGTGATTTGACTACCCATAATTAAACAAAATGTATTCTTTTGATCTAAAAAGTAATCAATATAGTAGTTCTTTATATAATATCTAATAGTTGTGATAGTAGTTGTTAATATAATGTTCAATAATTGTGATTTGACTACCCATAATTAAACAAAATGTATTCCTTTGATCTAAAAAGTAACCAATCATGTGATGACACATCAGTGCTCAACTACTCATGATGTGAATGCACAAGTATTGGTCTCACCTTGACAAAAAAACATGTTGATTTGGTCCTGAAACGAAAGTTATAAGCAAGGGACATGCCAAGCAAGCTACTGTAAAAAATTGGGAGTGATTTGAAATTTCCACGTAAGACAATTAGAATTACATAGTTAGGGTGTACAACTACAGGGTACTCTCCCCTATCATCCTTTTGCGACACCTCTTCCACCAGAAGATGAGTTGAGTGAGACTTAAAGCAGTAGAATACACATTTAATTATATTTATTTATTAATTAAATATATGTATATATAATTTTCAATTAATCAATAAATACGGTCAAATGGTTATTTTGATATTGAATAAACATTGTTTTGTATAGATGCATGGGAGTTTTGGAAGGGATTCGTAATGACTTAAAAGATACGTGTTCTACTTTTTTTTCCTTGATTCGATTATTTCAGTTGTTCAATGAATGTCTAATCTTAAATTGCCGAAGCTCAAAATCTAGGGGCTTTCTCATTTGGATTCAAATTAGTTACACTTTCACATGCTAACTAGGATCTATGGGATGGAGAGATGAAGGGTCGCACTAGATTATATTTGGTATATTTAGTTTTGTTGAATTTGCATGAAAAGTCCACCTCACAAGCCATTTGGAAGAAGTTGGGAGACTTATACCAAACTAAATTGTTTTTTAACCAAAAAAAAAAAAAAATTCCTCTTCCATCTTTTTATCCTTACATAAAAAATATAAAATATATAAAATAATTGTTTAAAAATATTGATTTATATAATACAATAATTTAGAATAAGTTTTATATAGAAAGCCCTTTGATTGATGGAGCTTGTCCAAAACAAAGCCGAGAAGTCAAGTAAGCCATCTTAATGGAAGTGCTCAGATCTCAATCTGAACCGGCCCTTGAGAATCCTTTTGCCATGAAGGGAGGAAATGAAGATTTTAGTTATGCTAACAATTCTTCACTTCAGGTACACAAAACTTATTCAGCTTTTTTATAACTTTTCTAATGCTTACTTTGAATACGAAATAAATTCGGCCTCTGTTTTCTCGTTCTTGTCAATTTATTCTGCGTAAAGATGAAACATGTTTCTTTTAAACTCTCCAAATGTTAGCGGTTAAATTGTGTTATTTGCTGCTTTCAAGATGGATTACTTACCAATTTATCTGTCCGTTTCTGTGAGATCTTTGTTATTATACTAAATCTAGATTTGGAAAATTTGCTGGCACAGTTGAAGATGATTGAAGCTGTGAAACCAATCCAGGAACGAAGCATTTATGAGAATATGAGATTGAAGTTTAATGCGGGTGGCATATTTAGGATAGCGGATTTCGGGTGTGGAACTGGGCGAAATACGCTTGTGGTAGCAGACACCATTGTAAGAGCTCTACAATGCTCACTTGAGGAAGGGGAGATGCCAGAATTCGAGGTTTATTTCTCTGACCTTCCGTCAAATGATTTCAATTCGCTGTTTCAACTGTTGCCCCCGCCACGACAAGACTGTGAGGGTGATGGTGATAGTGTTCACAACCCACTGGCGGTAAGGTCTTACTTTGCAGCGGCTGTGTGTGGATCACATTTTACACGTCTGTTTCCCAAAAAATGTCTGCATTTCTGTCATTCTTCTACCAGTCTCCACTGGATTTCAAGGGTGAGTAATAAAAAGTAATTATTTCTCCATACACGAATATGATATGGTTGTCCAGGCGAGTGAGATGATAAAATATAAATGCAGGTGCCGGAGAGTGTTCAACAGAGGAGGTCTCGTCGTGTGTACGTTTCAAGTGATTGTGAGGAGGCAGTGGGCGCTGCGTATCTACACCAGTTTAATGAAGACTTCACAGCGTTTTTAACTTCGCGTGCAGAGGAGATAGTTGATGGGGGATGCTTGTTTATATCTCTGCCGGGTCGTAAGGCAGGCACCCAGGACCAAGGCGGATTAGGATATTATGCGCGCGACTTAGAATATGCATTCCAGGAGCTCGCCAATGAGGTTGATATAACGCACTCTCTTAGTTTTTTCCATTTTTCTTAGTTTCTTCTTCTCAAATAACATTTAGTTCATGCTTTTTTCACAACATATCATGAATTTTAATTTGGGGATTTTCGATGGAAAAATCATAGGAAGATTGACAAATTCATCACAAGTAAAATTCACCACCAGCAATTCACAGCTGCAGGATGAATTTTCCGTGGGTGAATTGCTGGCAGTGAATTTCTCTAGAGCTGAGCCGTATGCAATAACACTAACTATTGAATCTGAACATGAGTGATACTTATTTTAAATTAAAAGTTTCATATTCAAGTAAATAAGATTTGGAATTATATTATATAGTAATTGTGATATAATAGGAAATTCTGCATTGGCAGGGTCTTATCGAGAAAGAGAAATGGTAACCATTCAATTTGTGTTGGTATGCTCCAAATTTGGAAGAAATGGAGAGTATTGTGAAGAAAGAGGGATCATTTGCAATAGAGAGTCTAGACATTGTGGGAGAAATTCCTCTATATTCTGTGGCAAAGAGACGGGAAGAGATTATCTTTGGAAGATTTGTCGAAAACCATTATAAAGCAGCATTTGAGAATGTTTTAAAAGCTTATTTGGGATCTGAGAGACTGTTAGATGAATTCTTCATTAGAATTGCTAAAAGAGCATCTCTACTATTTGAGGAATATCCCCTTAGAGAGATAGAACTAGTTGTTGCCCTTCTCATCAAGAAAAAAGGTGAAAAATAAAACCAATAAGTAAACCATGTTTAAAATATCTTCGCTAAGTATCATATAAAATGCATGCTTATATTAACTGTGAGTCAAATATAACCTATATTACTCTTCATATTGTATTCCTTACACAACATGTATTACATTTTGTTCTTAAAAGATACATTTCATTTCTATTACAACTGATTTGAAAATTAATATTGTTCATTATATTGTTAATATTTAATTTCTTCATAAATTTTGTGATTATATTTTTTAATTTTCCAAAAATAGTGATGAGTTGTGTAGTAATTAATTTGAATAAATAAACATTGTTTAATTATTCAAATAATTTAAAAAATGATTAAGTAATTTAATTTTTTAAAAATAATAATCTATTGAATACATTTATGATCTTTTGTTTAATATTTTTTTGAAAATATGTTATATTTTTAATTCATCAATATTTATATAAGACTTTGAACTAGTGTTGAACTAAGTCAAATGATCTTATCTAGAATGAGAAGCATAGTTATAACACCCATAAAGATAAATATTTGATTGTTAGAGTATTCCACAATTCAATGGAGACAATCTATAAATTGAAAGAAAATCAAGAGGTTTGGAATAAAGCACTAAAGAAAGTCATATGTTGGATCACATTTTACATATTATTTTTATGGTTTTTGGTTTTATCTTATTTCTAATTAGTTAAAATAATATATATCTATTAAAATAAAACTAAATAAACAATGAAGAAATGAATCAATGTAAGTCTTGTCTTATAAAAATCTTTAAGAGACATCTTACAATTGCTATTGGAATCAAATAATTATATTCTTAATCAGCTCTATAATATAGAAATTACTAATATTCTAAGCCTGCAAATAATATGCAAGAAATATATTTTAAAATAGCATCATCTATGGCCATTGTTAGTCCCTCTATACAAATGCAATATTTATTGCACCAAGATTTTTCTCAAGACATTAATGGAGAAAATTAGACTTTTTTTTTTGTGATACAAAAGTTGCATTAAGAAATTCACACACCACTAATACATTCTTAGACCTTTCATAAAAATATGCGGTGACATACTTGGCATGCATAAAATGCATGATGCATGGTGACAAAAGAAGAAGATTAAGTATGCCTTGATTTTTTCAAAGCCTTGTCAATATGAACCATCACACTAATAGGTGACATTTTTATGGAGGAGATGTGTGAATAATGGACAATAATGCACATGTTAGGAATGAATAATCTAATAGCTTCTATATTTCCTTGGAGACCTCATAATTTCTTGACAGATATGGGTGGAGACATGTCTCTTATAACCTTAACCTTCAAAGGATAAACTTCTATGGCTCTTCTAGAAAAAATGAATCTGAAAATATTACTTGAAGTGACACCAAAGTCACATTTGGATTCCCTAAGTTAGCTTCGTAACACATACAATATTTGCAACTCTTTATGGATAATCCATTGGGTGGATGAAGCCCACTTCAAGTAGATTTTCAATTGGCTATTATTTGTGGATGCTTCTTTCTAATCTTTTGTTTAACTAGTTTAGTGTCTATGTGCATGCCCAATTGACGAACAATTAAGGATGGGTGCAGACTAGGCATATCAAAATAGTAGTTGGAAAATTTATTATACCCTTTTTATAATACATCAAAGATAACTTGTCACTCTTTCTAGAGAGGGAAATAGAAAAAATAGGTGATTTTCATCTCTATTTATGTTCCCAATTTAATATTTTGACTCTCTTCGACCAAGATGACATGGATATTTCATACCTTTTTGGATCCATAAGGGGAAGATGAATGTCTTCATATTTAGGTGACTCATGGAGGTTTTCACCCAAAGATAGATCCTTTTTTTCTACTTTACCAAAATATGAAAGTGGCTTAAAGAGGTTTCCACTTCAATATCTTTTTATTTTTATTTTTATTCTTACTTTTGTGACTAAGGAATTCATCACCCCTAAAGTAAGTACCAACATTGAATTTCAAGATAAATCCTAATTTATGGTCCACAAGAGGTATGTCATTATGGATGCCCAAGAGCTCGATAAAGGATAGACAATTCTTGAACAAAAGACATCTAATCAACATTGCTCAAATTTTATTGATATTCAACTTGGAGCTCATTATGATTTGCATGTTGTAGTGATGGACAAATTAGAACAACAAAAGCATCATCATCTTGAAAATCATTTTCATTGTCCAGTCCATGAATTACATTTACATTAGGTGTGCTAGGATAACCAACACTTGCATCCATGTACCCTTTCATCATTGAATATTTCAAACTATTCTCAATATCTATGACAATTTGATACACCTGGTGTAATGTCGTCAGTTTTTTATCTCTTAGAAAATAACCCATTTCTTCATCAAATGCACCTAAGTATACAACCAAACACGCTGCATCATTTAGTCTCATACTTTCAGGAATGTCACCTAATGTTTTTGCAAATCTAAGATTGAAAGTTGGGACTAACTCTTCTTCTTCTTTTTGAATGTCCATGATTTTTTTTCTTATTGAATTTGGATTAATTCTTTCTCCAAACTATTCCATGAAAACTACTTTGAACTCCACCCAATAATAGATAGAGCATGATGGTAAATAAGAGAATCAATCTCTTGCATCTCCCTCTAGAGACTGAACAAATAACCTCATGATCTACCTCATAGTCATCCATTAAATTATTGAATTCTTTTAGATGCTTATTAGCCAACTCACTCTTTGTACCATTGAATTTTGGTAGCTTATTTCTAATTTCAGATGGTATGACATTTGGGAAACCACAAATTCCATCAAAATTTATAGCTCTATACCTTTTAGTGCTGGAACTTATTTTATTACATGACAAAGGCTGCACACTATGCATTGTTACATTTGGGTCCACACACGGATGCATAGGTTGACGGTACATTTTCTTATACCTTTACAAGCCTTTTCGTATTAACTTTGCAGTTATAAAGGGAAACTCAAACTCCCTTTACAACATGATCTTAAGCTATTAGAATGCTAATTTCTATCTCAACTTTCTTAAGCTCTTCTAAATGAGTTTCTTCAAAAATATATTGCATACTTCTCTTCATAATAGAGGACGCAATCTAGTAATATAGAAGTATGCAAGCCTAATGCTACTATTTCCCTTCCTTAGTTCTTAGTTTCACTCAATAGGAAACCAATTTTTTTCAAAAACTTAAAATATGGTTTTCACATACAAATTTATCCTTCTTGAAAACCAAAATATGAAAAATACCTGGATATGTTGCAATAGCTCTACAAATTCTTCTTCCTGACTAGAAATCTTTGTAAATCTGAAACTTTCTTCACATCTACATCAAGTTATTTTGATAGATTCACCACCTCTTTTCACAGGGGACTAAACTTCAAGCAATATGAAGCTCCTTCAAACATGAATTTCCTTCTAGGTATTCTCCCACAATAGATTCATGCATATATTCTCTTAAATCTGCTTCAACAAAGCCACTTCTAGGTCTCAAAACTTTACAATATCTGAACCAGATGTTCAGATTCACCAAATTCTTAACTATGTAATAGAATAGTCTGCAACTGGAGATTCAAAGTTTTCCCTAGCAGAGTCTCCAATTTTTTGGTTCCCAAATCTACTATCCACTTGAATCCTAAAGGGCTACCATGCCTAATGGTCAGATTCAAGGAGAGATTTGGAAAATGAATGAGAGATTAAATAAAAAACGCTTTCTCCCCTGCACTTCAGGCTTTGTTAAACCTTTGAGGGTGATCATAATAGTATGCTTGTGGATACTTGTGTGCCAAAGTATCAAACACACTGTAAAAAGATGATTCTCCTTTAAATGCTTAATGGACATACTACTCTAAAGGATTGGTTGATGTTCATGGTAATTCCTAATTTAAACATCAAAGATGTAAATCATTAAATTCCACACATAATGATACCAAGGTAGATAAGTAAGTTTGATTTAAAATTGTAGCTCATCACAAAATAATCTCAGGAAACTACAACATCAAGACACTAGTGCCATATTCGAGGGTGGAGTCACCTAAACCATGAAATTTAAAACTCATTATAGTATTCACTCTATCATAATTATGCCTATCATATGATGCATTACACCATTGATACTAGAAACCAAACCAGTCATACTTTATTAATCCAAGCATACAATTGCACAAATCTTCATTCTTGTTAATACAATTTAACTTACTCCTTGAATGAGAGTAACAACAATGAACAAACATCTAGGAAAAAACAAGAAGATGAACAATAGAAACCCTTGATTTCATTATATTCATAATTTCTGAAATGTGTACAATGGAGACAACCAACTCAGAATATATGATCATTTCTATGTAAACATAACAGTGTTGTGAATAAATTCTTCATTTACATAACTCAAAAAACTTCAAAAACCTAAAATCAACACTATACATTTGAGATTGTTACAAAAAATACTTTCCTATGAGACCAAGTAGTGAACAACATCCTAGAAATAAGTAGAAGATTGCACTTAAGGAAGAAGAAACCCTAAATGAAAATGTTCATCAAACACCTAGCATACTCAATTTCGTTGATCAATAACCATCTCCAATAGTAAAAAAATCCTCAACCTACACTTTGGTTCATGCCTCTTGCATTCACTTGTCCGCAAACAAAAAAATATTCCCATCATGATGAGCCATCATTCATCCATACCCTGCTATAGAAAAATCACCTCTTATTATTTCCCTATAGCTTCAAATATCTTCTCTTTTCCATGAAAATCTCTTTCAGTTTTTGCCCATGTAACTAAATTTTTTTTTGCTTACACACCTCCTTTTACATTACCCATTTATTTACCTCTTCACTACCCTGCAACTCAAATTTTCTTGTTTCATACAGTGAATATTTTAGTTCACTTTATCAGGCCTTAAAACCATTCTACCTGTACCACTTTATATTTAATTATTTGCACTCCAAAGTTTACTACATTTACATGTGAATGCTTTAAAATCATTTACCCAGCAATAGAATATTTGACCCATGGGATTTACATTTGAATTTTAATTCCCAACAAATAATTTTATTTTTCTCTTGGGGACACTCTAAATCACTTCATATCAGGCATACAAAGTATTTCTTACCTGTGCACCTTATATTTACTTCACATTTAAAATTATTGCTTTTAATGGTGTAGATTTTAAAACATTTTACATGGGCTATTAAAATCCTCAACATTTTAACTCGCTGTGAAAAGGAACTTTAAATATTGCCTTTAACAATTGTGCACAAACCCACCTTCCTACATGGCACATTCCCTACTCCTCCATTGCATTGTCATGATGGAAGAATGCATCCATATAAACGGGCTCATAAGAAAGCATATTTTAATGCTTTAAAATAAAGCTTTAGCACAAATAAAATAAACTTCAAATATGACCATTTAAATATTTTAATTCATGCCTTCACCAATCCCTGCTTCCCTGCAAGCTTTTGCTGATGGCAACAAATGGAGCCATGGGTAGCGAGAAAACTTGCTACTCATTCTTTAGATCCCTCCTCAAGGCACATTTACTACACCTAGCCACAAAAAATACAAAGAATTGTTCAAATTTCATCATTACTAGGTTATTTTTCTAGAAGAAAGGGCATTTTTGTAGCTGTCGACAACCAAAATTCATCTCAAACATCCCTAAAATCCTTTACCAAGCATTGGTAATGGTCAAGGGACGAATTTAAAGGGTGGGTCAATAAATTTGTACCAAATAGAGCCTCCAAATATTAGTTGGAAGACCAAAAGCGTGATTGCACTTGTCCTCTGCAACAATTCCTACTTGAAGCTACCCAAGATGCCTCAGAATAATCTCCAACACCTTTCCAATAAAGTTTTTGCAATGTTTATAAAGCATTTGGTGCTGCTTGAAATCCTACAACACCCTTCCCTACTTCCCCATGAGAATTTTCTATCATGAGCATGAGCTTTCACGAGAAACTAGGAAAAGCTATCTTTGATAAAGTCAAAAATTTATAAAGTTTTAAAATATTTAATGTTGCCCTAAAATACCTTTATTCATGTTCAATTTCAATTTGATAATATTTAAAATATGCAAAACATTTTAAATATTATGTTTTTTAAAACTTTAGAAACTTTACGAATTTCAATTTCACCTGTGGACCAAATTTAGAGAAAACCCATTTCCTCAAAACTTGCATTGTGGAAAGATTTCTAGGACCTCCTTTGTAAACTGGCTTGTTAGATGCCTTTGCCACAACTAAAATGCACTAAACTAATGCATTATATGATCTCTAATTTTGATGAAAATGGAGCTGGAGATGTTTTGGACCAAAATGAGGAATAGATTGCCCTTAGAATTGCAAAATTTGGAACTTTCTCGAAAAGCTATTTTGACTCAGTTGTAGTTAGAAAACAATTAAATGACCCATCAAAACTCATCCTGAGGGAATGAAACTGATCATGCATGTAGAAATTTGAACCAAAATCTTGGTGCAACAAACGGCTTGGAAAAATTCATGCTGAGGTGTAAGATATTAATATCCAAAGTGGCTCAGTTAGATTGCAACTGCACCTGTCAAAAACCAATTAGGGCTCACCAAATCACCTCCTTGGAAAATTATCAAATATTCTCCTAGGAAACTACCACTGGAAACACTAAATTATTTAGGTCCATTGAGTATGTGTGGAAGAGGTATTTCCTTCAATCCACATTCTTCATAAGATATTTAAGGTCAAAGTTGACCTTGAAACTTTCTCAAAATGTAGATGTAAAAACAGAACAAACTGCATTTTCATTTGACTTGGTAAAATTTCAAACTTGATCCAGTGGCTCTAAAACTAGACCAAGCAACATGTGAATATGAGGGGAATATATAATTCCAATAGATTTTCCATGACAATCATGCAATTGTGAAATATTAGTCTGAATAGGATGCTATTGCGTAGGCTTGAGAGTATGCAAACAACAAAAAAATCACAAAACCCTTTGTCTTTTCTCTTCAAAACCCTATCAAAACTCATCACAGGAGGCTAAACTAAAACATACATGTTCACATATGTCAGATGAATATACTCACCAAAGGATTTGGCATGAAAGCAAATGGGCTCCGAATTATGACCCTCAAAAGTAGGTCATTGGGGCAGATTTTTTAGGGGCATTTTTTAGTGTGGAAATCAAAGTTTTTAATCATGGGCACTTCAAATTTGAAAATTTTGAAGGTGCCATCAATTCCTAATGTAAGGAAGATAGTTTTATGTAGGTGGATATATCAAACTAAATTCATAGTGGATGGGTCAGTTGATAAGTACAAATCATGATTGGTAGCCAAAGGTTTTTAACAAGACGTAGGCATTGACTATACAAAAACCTTTGCACTAGTTTCTAAGATGACTTCCATTAGACTCACACTTGATATACCTGCATCACATGGATGGGGTGTACATTAGATGCGTGTGAAGAGTGCATTTCTTCATGGAGACCTTGAGGAGGAAATTTACATGGAACAACCACCAAGGTTTGTTCAGGATTCATCCTTTGTTTATGGACTTAGGAAATCTCTCTATAGCCTCAGAAAAGATCCTAGAGCTTGGTATGCCAAGATGGATTCATACCTCATATCTTTATGTTTTACTAGATGTAATTTTGATCCTAATGTGTATCTACTATGGTGGGTTGATTCACTTTTGATACTAGTTCTATATGTTGATGATCTTTTGATTACCGAAAGTACTTCATATGCCATTGTAGCAGTGAAGACATCACTTTAGGATAGATTTGACATGAAATACTTGGATTTATTGAACTAATTCCTTGGCATTGATATTTCATAGTCAGCTTCAAGGATTACTCTTGCACAACCCAAGTATACTCTTGATCTACTTGCATGGTTTCAAATAACTACTGGAAAACCATCTCTAGCTCACTTTCTTTCTATAGTCAAGCTTGAGACTTCCTATACTACACCATTTGTTGATGCTAAATTATATCAAAAACATGTTGGTAGTCTTATATACTTGACTCATACTAGGCCAAACATTGCCTATGCAGTAGGCATGTTTTGAGATTCATACAAAAACCTCATGAGCTACATTGGAATGAAGTTAAGAGGATCCTTCACTACCTTCATGGTACTCTTGGGTTTGGGATTCACTATAGAGTTAGTTCATCACTTGAATTGGTTGGTTATATAGATTCAGATTGGAGTAGTGGCACTGAGCATCATAAGTCCACTTCAGGTTACATATTTTCACTTGGTTTAGGTCCTATTAGTTGGTCTTGCAAGAATCAGAATGCTATTGCTATATCATCCACAGAGGTAGAGTTCAGGGGGGTTGTTAACTCAGCTACTAAGACTATATGGCTTCAAGGAATTCTTTTTGAGTTTGGTACTCCTTTCAGGTAGCCTATAATCATCTATTGTGACAACTAGAGTACTATTAAGATATTCAAGAATCTAGTTTAGCATCAGCGAACCAAAAACATAGAGATTCATATGTATTACATTCGAGAGTTGATTCATGGTTAGATCATCGACTTAGTCTTTTGCAAATCTTTAGAGTAGGTTGCTGACATCCTCACCAAACCCTTCATTGAGAGAAAGTTCATTCATCTACAAGCTTTTGTTGGGTTGTATTCTATATCAGCATCATCATCCTTGGGGGGATTTATAGTCTTCTCCAAATCTTCTCTTTTTTCCAAGGATAGTTTTTTTCCCACTAGATTTTCTATCTTACTCTGTTTTTTAGAGAGAGTGCATTGTACATGAGTACCTTATCAGGCTTCATTTCTAGGACTCCTTTTCTTTTGCATTGTACATGGGTACCTCACCAGGCTAGTAGCCAAGACCCATCTCGTCCATACCCCCCTAAGCTATGCTTAAGGGTGGGTGTTAGTGTTTACATTATCTTCTACATAAACATAGGCTAACTTAAGCCTACTTAGGTAGTTATTATAGAGTTGTTTGGCTCATTAGAATCCTTGACACTTGTCCAACTATTTTGCAGCATAGAGAGATGTCAAAAGTATTCACAACACCTAATGCTTGGTTATTTTGGAGCCAAGAGAGGTGATAATGCACTTCAACACCTCATGCTTGGATAATCTCCTTTATATGTACACCCCTAATTGTCTAATATAATAGATTGACATTATGTAGTTTATGTGTTCATTATTGTCAATTATCTCTATGATCTATGGGTTCTCACACATATTTATAAGTCTTTCCAAGAGATAGAATCTTGAAATATTTTGAGTGTCTCTTGCCCCACTTTTAAGGACTTATGAGAAAATAAAGTTATTTTTAAAATTACTACATGTACATAGGATAGGATAATAATATGGAAGAGATTGAATTGTATGATAATATGGAGAATTATCCTAATGTTTCTTCTCCACCTATAAAGAATCTTGTTGACTCTTCAACTTCTATAACACTTATTATATCTAGATTCAAAGGATTCTTCTTCTTCTTTAAATAACTAATTACCATCTTGTAGTTGAGGAATCTTGTATTCTAATAGATCAGTTCAAATATAAATTATTTTATTGCTCATGAAATAAAAATTTGAATATTAATAGTTCAATTTTAACTATATATATATATATATATATATAGTTTGATAACTCAAGTTCAATAATTTTATGATACATATATTTAAAAGAATTGTGATAACTATTAATTATATGCCTACTTAATTATAGGTCGTAAGAGGGGTTTAACGTATGGAACCAAAGGATATGTAATCAACCACTTGTGAATGTGGTTGTCAATGTGTTGTAGAGTTTTATAATAATATAAAAAAGTAAGAATACAAAGAAAGCTTGCCACTATGATTTTGAAGTAAGGCAATTTATAATTGTTAAAAAAAAAGATGAAGCATATGACATACTTTTACATTGTTACATTGAGAGATTAAATGCAATTTTATCTATGTTATATATTTTAATTTTGTTGTCATTCTATGGAAGAGTTATGTTTGAGGAATTAATTACCTCAAAGAAAAGGTTCTTTCACCAACTTTTAGAGTTTAGAGGTTAGAGATAGGGCTTGTTAGAGAGGTCCTTGATTTATGAAATGTGAGGATTTTTTTTATGGTTATAGATGTGATGTAGGAACTGATGGAACCCCTCAAAAAATTCTTTTGATTCCATTTTAAATTTTGCAAATACTTGGCTGGGACCCTCATTTTTGGCTTAGGGTTGTGTTCCTCATAATTGTTTTACAGTTTGTGTTGCCTAAATCCCTCACAATTAACCTATGAGTCTAAAAAGCCCTTGGCTATTCTAATTTTGCATTGAATTGTTGCTCTTGGTATTCAGTCATTCAAGTTTCCTTTTAGGCCATTGAAATCATTATTTTTACTAGCCCCCCCCCCCCCGATTTTAGGTTTATTGGTCACCAAGTTCCTTTTCAGGGTTCACATTCTCCTATGGCCGGGCTTGATTTTCATACTTAATGACTTAACTCTTAAGCCTTTGTCCCTATGGGCTGAATTCTCATTGGCTTAGTAGTGGTCGGGCTCTTTTAAAAAAAAATAAAAATAACATTTGCGGCATGTGCAAATTGCAGTCTTAAGTTGACCATTCGATCATTGTAGATAAATCTTGACCATTCCCCACATAACTATTTAATTTTATTGTTCACATGACATGTCAGTGGTGGGATGATTACTTCCAACGAGCCAACAAGAGTAGCTTGAAGATAGATCAACGGTGGGCACCACAACACATGTTTTTATCAGGACCATTCCTTGTGCACCCGTCTATCTTATACATTAAGGTAAAGTGATCGCACAGGCTAGTGGGAATTATACACGTGTAACCTCTACATGGTGGGTGTGATGTCTCTTGATGATCAGTGAATGACATCAGATGGAAATCAATGGTGGTTGATACATGATGTCACCACATCTTGGTAGTTCCCAGCACACCCATCTATTTTTTTTTCTTCATTAAAATAATCACATGGGCTAGCGGGAACAAAAAAATCTATCACTCCATGGAGGGACATACCAGACTATAGGATGGTGTAGGATTCTAGAGAATAGAGATTCCAAGTTGAATTATGGGTGACGTGGGTCAATCCTAACCACTCCCTTCCATCCTATGAAGGGCCCCCTTATGTCTCATATTTTCAATGGGCAAGTGGGCGAGTGCCACATGGAATATTCTAAAGGCTCCAATGGACTCTAGTGGAGTTGGAATGCTGATAAATCTAGCCGAGATGGCACTGTGATAAAAATGACACCATTTCTTGAGATTATTCTTTAAGGCACATGTTTAGGATTTTGACCTTCAATTCTGACAGTTATTGGTATATGTGGGAAGATGAAAATAAAGTAAGATAGGGTACATTCCAATACTCTAAGATCAAATCAAGACCACTCTTCATTTTCTTGTTGTGATGAAATCCAAGTGTATTAATTCCCATGGGTGAGTGGGTAACCATGGCATGAAAGGTTTTAATTGATGCTAAGTATGTGGTTGAAATTTATATAAAAAGTGAATGTATATCTTACTTGGGTATTTTGTGATTAGGAAAAGGCATTAACAACACACAATTAAGAATTTTCATGATTAGTTGCACCAGTGATAACTATCCATTGATTTAGTTTTTAAAACATGATCAACGATTGAGATTTTAAAAATCAAAGAAAATTGTTGTCAGCTCGTGTGCATAAGCTTTTCTAGAGTATTAATGGTTGGCACACTTGCATGACTCGATATAATGAGGATTGATGGCCATATTCTCTCATTCAAAATTTTCATTTAGAGATTGACAATTGAGTTTAGTCCAAGAGTAAAATTGATGATGGTTTTTTGAGTCTTCTTATTCTAGTTCTTGAGAAGATGAGTAAGTCAGGAAAGTCTGTTAGTCTAGTTTGAATGTCTAGGAGATTGAGTTTGCTTGAATCTAAGGAAAATGCTCCTGAGGATGAAATTGAGACAGAGGGAGCTCCCAAAACACCAAAGAGTAGAAGGGCACACAGGAAATTCAAGAAATATGGTGTAAGGAGTAGTTATCACCTGAGAAGCTAGACCGTTCGAAACAATCTGGTCAAGTTTAAGGTGAAAGAGTTGGTTGAATATGAAAAGAATGCAAAGAAAATTTGCAAGTATCATAAGGCTTATCCAGGGAAACATAATTCTCCCATTGAGGTTTCTGATAGCCCTTCAGATAATGGAGGTGACACTGATCTAGAGTGTGACCATTATCCCCTTTCCCTGGTACATTCTAAAGACTTTGATGAGGAAGTGGGGATGGTTCCTCTAATTCAACCATCAACAAGATGTGGGTGAGCATAATTTGATGTTGATGACTCGGAGTGTTTTCTCTGCCCCATTTTTATTTTTCATGACACCATAGCCACCTTGTTAGGATCATCTTCTTTAGTATTTTTGGGTTTTTTTTTTTGTGTTGATGTGGAAATTTTTTAGGCTGGTGTATTGGAGAAGTGCCAGACTGCCTAACTTTGATGACATGTATACTTTTTTCGAGTGGTATAAATTTTTTTGCTTGGGCTATGAATGGAGAATCTTCTTTGGTCAACAAGGACAAGGTGATTTGATGCTACTGTAGTAACAAAATTGTCCTTTTGAGGAGCTGGAAGGTCTTCATTCAAGGGATGTGGAGTTTGGTCTTTTACTCTTCCATATTTTTTAATGATTACATGTAACTAACTAATGAATATCTCAAATTCTAGTGCAAATGATCTCCAAATGAAATGAAATGTAAATGTAATTGAGCATGATGCTTGTTGCTCCCTTATTCTATAAAAGAGATTTCATGGCTCATTACAAGGGTAATAGTGTTTGGTCTCAACATGTTCTAGGTGAAAAGCTAGGTTTAGAAAGGGCATTTTATAGAAAATATGAATGAATAGAACAGTAGATTGTCTTGGGTATTGAGTCTTGTATGTAATAGTATTAAATTAGTTTTATAGAAGCTACTAATATCAAAACAAATCTTAGTTTAGAAACAAATACTCTCTATGTATTTTTCTTACAATTTATAAATGAAAATATCAATGGTGTTCTCATTTATCTTTAGTTGTTCCATTGAATGTATGACTCTATTTTAGCTTGAACTTAAAGAGTTGATTAAATGCTTGAATATAGTTATAGATTTGTAAGGAATTGCATAGGATTTGGTAAGAAGTTATTATTTTAGGCATTGTGAGTTTTCATACAGCAAAGCATTATGGAAATAGTCCACCAATTTTTTAATTAAATATCTTATATATTGCTAGTTCTTGCATATTTGACCGCATTGTCCCAATTGATGAAGCACTGGTCTATTTGTTAGATAATCTTGCATGGAAATGAGCTATTGGAATGGCTGGTTATGGATTTAAAATGAGAACAAAAATAATTTAAAAATATTTTTTCAATATAAAGTATGGGTTTGAAATACCCCTAATTCCTAGCAAATAGATAATCATTTGCTCAAAGGGTCTGCTCAATCTTCAAGGAGGTGCGTTTATTTGCAATAAATAGGAATCAATATGTGTATGAATGTGTTACCAGCTAGATATATCTCATTGAACACAATAAGGAACACCCTCCTAGGTCCCACAAAGCCTGAAGTGTAGGAGTAAAGACATCAAAATTCTTTACTCGTTGTGTTGGCCACTAGCCTTGAAGTTTCTTAACCATGAGGGTTGGCTACCCTTTAGAGGATTTTAAGGTTCTAGTGGAAAATCACCAACAGAAATGGCAACTTTGTTGGGGAAAACTTTGAATCTCTAGTTGTAGACTATTATGTCATAGAGACAAGAATTTGGTGAATCTTAACATTTGGTTCAGATATTGAGAAGTTTTCAAACCTAGAAGTGAGTTTGTTGCAACAAAATTTCAAAGAATTTTTGTGACTTTGCTATGGGAAAATACCCAGAATGAAATTCATTTTTGAAATAGCTTCATACTACTTGAAGTTTAGTCCTCTATAAAGAGAGCTAATGACTCTGTCTAAAGAACCTGTTGAAGATTTGAAGAAAGTTTTAGATCTACAATATTTCCAATCAGGAAGAAAAAATATACAACAGTTGCAATATATCCAGGTATTCTCCATATTTTGGTTTCCAAGAAGCATACATCTGTTTATGAAAACCATATTTGAAAGTCATGAAAAATTTGGTTCCCTATTAAGTGAATAAGCACTAAGAAAGGGAATAGTAGTGATTGCTCTGCATGCTTCTAAATTACTAGATAGTGACATCTATTATGAGGAGAAGTATATAGTATCCTTGTAGAAATTCATTTAGAAGTTCTTAACCAAGTTGGGTATGTGTAGGATCATGATGGGCTAAAAAGTCACGATATGATGGGTATGTGGCTGACCACATTTTTTTTACCCAAAATTCACAAAACAAAAAGGGTTTTTAAAGGAGATTATCAGCTTTCCACCAATATAAATTATGCTTAAATACTTTGAATTTAATAAATAATTATTATTCATTTTCTATTTGAATTACGACTAAAGTCCTGATTGATAGGCTAATTGAAAAAAATCTATAGCTTTCAAACAATATCACATTTTTTGAATTCAAAATATGTGTCACATTCTATTCTTCACATAATATAGTATTAAAAAAGAAAAAAATGAATTTCATGAAGGTTTGACCAATTTAAGGTGGTCAAACATATGAGTTTTTATATTTCTTAAAAGTTGTAATAAAAAATTCATAATTAATTATTTACTTGGAAAAAAATTACAAAAAAATATGCATCACATCAGGACATGAGTCCTCTACTTATATCTAAAATATTATAAAAAAATATATTATCATTTTTTTATGGTTAGGGTGGTTAGACAGACACCTACCTCTTACTTTTTCCCTTAAATTTAAGTACTACTACATTGAAATTTCAAATTTTCACCAAATATATATATGCTTTTTAAAATAAATATAGTAGTTTAGAAACTACATTCAATTTTCTACAGATTTTATTCCTACATATTTTTGAAAGAATATAGATAACTTATTCAAATTTTTACGTCAAGTTGCCTAACTCTAATTTTTCTAAATTTTTTGCCACTTAAGGGCTTGTTTTTTCCATGATTATCTTGCACATACCTAGTTGAGATAGAAATATGCATTATAAAAGCTTAAGATTATGTTGTACAAGAACTTTGAAGTACCCTTTGTAACTACAACATTGATACGAAAAAGTTTGTAAGGGTGAAAGAAAGTATATCATCAATATATGCATCCTTATATGGTTCCTAATGCAACCATGGTTTGTAATCAGCTCCAGTCAAGTTGTAAGAAAATGTTTAACTTTGAAAGATATAGAGCCATCAATTTCAATGGAATTAATGGTTATCAAAATGTTGTTCCACCTGAAATCAGAAATAAGGTACCAAAATTCAATGGTAAAAGGAGTGTATTAGCAATTAAGCATCTGCAATAATTTAACAATTTAATAAATGACTATGAGGTAGATCATGAGGATGTAATTATGAGACTATTTGTCCAATTTTTGAAAGGAGACATAAGGGACTAGTTCTTTGATTTTCCAGCATGCTCTGTTTATTCTTGGAGTGAGTTCAAAGCAGTGTCCATAGAGAAATTTGGTGAAAGAATAAATGCTAGTTCCATTATCAATAATTTTGTGAACATTAAGAAAGAAGAGGATGAGTTGGTTCGAACATTCAATCGAAGATTTTCTAAAACATTGAGGGATATTCTTGAGGCTTTGAGACTAAGTGATTCAGTGTGTTTGGTTGTTTATTTGGGATCTTTTGATAGTAAGATGAGCTATTTACTAAGAGATAAGGATCCTAAAACATTGCATCAGGCCTATGGTATAGCCATGAACATGGAAAACAACCAAAAGTATGGGATACAAAGGAGTTATTTGAATACAAGTATTTGCTACCTCGAGACACTGAATGTTGATGAAAGATATAAGGTAGAAATTAAAGATGAATACCAAAATACTTCTACCTGTATTGTTTCAGCTTGCGCATCATTCCATAATGTGGATCACATGGTGCCCCAAAAAAAATAGTCAAGAATTTGAATGCATTTATGATCCTATAGTCTCTGTTAAAGCCCTCTCTTGCATAAGAAGACATGAAGGAGAATCATCATATGATATTTATGCAAGGTTTATGGGTACTTTGTTTTCAATTCTCGAATGTCACAAACCTGAAAATTTAGAATGCATTGATTTGTTTTATGAATCTTATGAACCAGGTTTGAGTGCTCTGCCAAAGGAGTTGCAACCTATTAAGCTCGACCAAGTGTGTGAATACTTTTCTCTTTTTGAAAAGATAAGAGACGATCATCAGGAAATTATCATAATTTCAACCTATGATGATAATAATTCTGCTTCTCCACATGAGTTAAGAATTGAGATATCACATGAAGAGGGAGATAGTAGAACCATGGTTGAAAATACATACCTCAGTGAAGAAAATGAAATGTGTGGATTCAATTTTTGAATATTCAAGTACTTATAATCCTATGAAAGGCATAAGAATTAGCATTCAGTCTAAAAAAATTGAACATAGTTGCAATATAAATAAGTCCTCTTGTTGTAGTAATGATGATGACACTAAGTATGATCATTCCTCTGATAGTCATGACTTTCCTCATGAAGTAGAGATGGAATATTTTTCTGAAAATGAGAAATATGCTAATAATGATGGGAACACATGTTTGTTTGAGAAGGAACAACTTTCTTTCTGTGAAGAGTTTCCAGAGTGTGATTTAGAAATTTTAACTATAGAGGATATGAATGAAGTTGAAAATCTATATGTATGCTCTTCTAGTGGTTATGATGGTTTTGAATACAATAATGATATGGAAGATTTATACCTTCATGTTAAGGAGGATTTTATGATAGGAATAAATGTAATGGAAAATCCCTTATTTGATAAGCCTCCAACTTCACTAGAGATGAGAAATGATGTTCCTTATTGGTGTAGAGATAATCCACTCTTTGTTTAGAACTATGATGATGCATCTGATATAGGGTTAGAATGTGGCCTTAAGCAAACAAATCAACACATTGATGAGCTCCTCGAGGGCATTATATATGAATGTTTCAATTTGATATAGAAGTTGCAAATAAGGTTGAATATCATGGTGCTAGCTACTTGGAAGAGTATGAACACTTTCATTTTCCTATTTAGTTGGGAGGTATTTCGATGGAGCATGACAATGAGATGAATAACAAGGAATTTATTTTCATTATGCACATGTTTCATGTGATGAATATAACACACATTTTTCATGTGATGATGAAATTTTTTAGTTTATTCCTGGTTATACAATGCAAAATAACAGAGATTACATTAGCAGTGGTATGCTCAAAAAAATTGTGAGAGAAGTTAATGGTAATGTTTGTAAACATGAAGCTTTTAAGGGTAACTACCTATTTCTGCTTGTAAGAGGATGGTTATACATATTGTAGTGGTATGGCAGAGGTAAAAGTGGATGGAGGAAAATCAGTTCTTTCTATAGATTGGGTTTTGATAGGGGCAAGAATTAGCCCTAAGTTTAGTGGCCTAGTGCCACCAAATGGAATTGAAGCCTAGATAGATTGTAGGGTGCATATTAAAAATTTTCACCTCAAGTGAAGGCTTCAGACATGATGAAAATTGGATCTCTCAGTTTTGGTCTTTGTGGCCTATGTAAAAACTGTATATATTTCTTAGTTGTCTTGGTTTTTCTTAATGTGCTTGGTCTACTTCACCCATGATTCCGGGATCTCACCATGCCTACGAGAGGAATGTGTCCCCAATAGGAGCCACTAATGGAACCCCTCAAAAAATTCTTTTATTTCCACTTAAATTTTGCAAATACTTGGTTGGGACTATCATTTTTGGCTTAGGGTTGTGTTCGTCATCACTATTTTAGGGTTTGTGTTGCATAAACCCCTCACAATTAATTTTATGAGTCTAGAAAACCCTTGGTTGTTCTAATTTTGCATTGAATTGTTGCTCTCAGTATTTGATCATTCAAGTTTCCTTTTCGGCCATTGAAATCATTATTTTTACCAGCCCCCTAAGTTTAGGTTTGTCAGTCATCAAGTGCCTTTTCAACATTCAAATTTTCCTATGGTCGGGTTTGATTTTCATACTTACCAACTTAATTCTTAAGCCTTTGTCCCTATAGATCAAATTCTCATTAGTTTAGTAGTGGCCCCCATTTAAAAAAATAAAAAAAATAAAAAAATAACATTTGTGGCATGTGTAGATTGCAGTCATAAGATGACCATTCAATAATTGCATATACATCTTGGTTGTTCCCCGCATGCCCATTTCATTTTATTTTCATTAATAAATTTGAATGGGCTGGCGGGCACTTGCCATGTGGCATATCAGTGGTGGGACCATTACTTCTAAAGGGCCAACAAGCATAGCTTGAAGATAGATCAACTGTGGGCACTTGTACAACATGTGTTTTTATGAGGACCATTCCTCACATGCCCGTTTGTCTTATACATTAAGGTAAAGTGATTGTATGGGCTAGCAGACATATACACATGTAACCTCTACATGGTGGGCCTAATGTCTCTTGATGATTGACAAATGATATTAGATGGAAATCAATGATACATGATGTGGCCACATCTTGGTCTTTCCCCGCATGCCTGTCTATTTTATTTCTTCATTAAAATAATCACATGGGCTAGCAAGAAAGATGAAATATATCACTCCATGGAGGGACCTACCAGACTATAGGATGGCATGGGATTCTAGAGAATAGAGATCAACGGTTGAATGATGAGTGATGTAGGTTGATCTTGACCAATCCCCTCCATCCCATGAAGGGATCCCTTGTGTCTCATATTTTTAGCGAGCAAGTAGGTGATTGCCACATGGAACATTCTAAAGGCTCCGATCGACTCTAGTGGAGTTGGAATGTTGCTAAATCTAGTTGAGATGGCACTATGATAAATATGGTGCTGTTTTTTGTCATTATTCTTTAAGGAATGTGTTTAGGATTTTGGCCTTCAATTCTTACAGTTATTGGTATATGTGGGAAGGTGAAAAGAAAGCAAGGTAGGGTACATGATGATATTCTAAGATCGAATCAAGATCACTCCCCATTGTCCTATTGTGATGAAATGCAAGTGTATTAATTCCCACAGGTGAGCGGGTAACCGGGTATGTGTAGGATCATGAT
This sequence comes from Sequoia sempervirens, assembly GCA_007258455.2. Taxonomy (NCBI): domain Eukaryota; kingdom Viridiplantae; phylum Streptophyta; class Pinopsida; order Cupressales; family Cupressaceae; genus Sequoia; species Sequoia sempervirens. The sequence continues at coordinate 744,066,813 of VDFB02271358.1, read as the reverse complement.
GGGCCAAAAAGTGCCAATATTATGGGTATTTGTAGGGTATGTGGCTGACGACAATTTTTTTAACCAAAATTGATGAAACAAAAAGGCTTTTTAGAGGATATTCTTAGCTTTCCACCAATATAAAATATGCTTTAATTTGAATTTAATAAATAATTGTTATTTATTTTCTATTATAATTATGACTAAAGTCCTGATCGATAGGTTGATTGAAAAACATCTATAAATTTCAGACAGTATCACATTTTTTGAATCCAAAACATGTGTCACATTCTATGCTTCACATACTATAGGATTAAAAAAAGAAAAATTAAATTTCATGAAGTTTTGACCAAGTTAAGGTGGTGGGCGATTTTTATATTTTTAAAAGTTGTAATAAAAAATCATAATTAATTATTTACTTGGAAAGAATTACAAAAAATATGTATCACATCCAAACATGAGTCCTCTACTTATATATAAAATATTATAAAAAAATATTATCATTTTATTATGGTTAGGGTGGTCAGACAGACACCTACTTCTTATTTTTTCCCTGAAATTTAAGTACTACTGCATTGAAATTTCAAATTTTCACCAAATAGATTTTATTTATTTTAAAATAAACCTACTAGTTTAGAAACTACATTCAATATTCTACAGATTCTATTCTTACATATTTTTGAAATAATATAGATAACTTATTCAAATTTTTAGGTCAAGTTGCCTAACATTGATTTTTCTAAATTTTTTGCCACTTAAGGGCTTTTTTTTCCATGATTATCCTACACATACCCAACCATGGCATGACATGTTTTAATTGATGCTAAGTATGTGGTTTTAAAATGTGTATACAAAGTGAATGTATATCTACTTGGGGATTTTCTGATTAGGAAAAGGAATTAAAAACACACAATTAACCTTTGTCATGATTAGTTGCATGGTGATAACTATCTATTGATTTATATTTTAAGACATGATCAATGGTTGAGATTTTAAAAATCAAAGTAGATTGTTGTCAGCTCGCGCGCATAAGATTTTCTTGAGTATTAATGGTTGGCATGCTTGTATCGCTTGATATAATGAGAACCAATGGGAATATTTTCTCATTCAGAATTTACATTTAGAGATTGAAAATTGAGTTTGGTCCTAGATAAAAATTGGTGAGGGTTTTCTGAGTCTTCTTGTTCTAGTTCTTGAGAAGATGAGCAAGTCAGGTGAGTCTGTTAAGCCGGTTTGAAGGTCTAGGAGATTGAGTTTACTTGAATCTAAGGAAAATGATCTTGAGGATGAAATTGAGATAGAGGGAGCTCCTAAAACACCAAAGGGTAGAAGGGCACATAGGAAATTCAAAAAACATGGTGTAAGGAGCAATTATCACCTGAGAAGCTAGACCATTTCAAAAGAACTGGTCAACTTTAAGGAGAAAGAGTTGGTTGAATATGAAAAGAAGGCAAAGAAAAGATGCAAGTATCATAAGGCTTATATGGGGAAACATAATTCTCCCATTGAGGTTTTTGTTAGTCATTTAGATAATGGAGGTGACATTGATCCGAAGTGTTCCCATTATCCCCTTTGCCTAGTACCTTCTGAAGACTTTGATGAGGAAGTGGTGATGGTTCCTCCAATTCCACCACGAACAAGATATGGGTGAGTATGCTTTGATGCTGATGACTTAGAGTGATGTCTCAGTCCCATTTTATTTTATGACACCATAGCCACCTTGTCAGGATCATCCTCTTTAGCATGTTTGTGGTTTTTGGTTTTTAGTGCTAATGGGAAAATTGTTCATGCTAGTGTGTTGGAGAAGTGCCTAAATTCCTAACTGTGGCATTATGTATGAATTTTTTGGGTGGTATACAATTTTTTGCTAGGGCTATGAATGGAGAATCTTCTTTGGTCAATAAGGACAAGGTGATTCGATGCTATTGGAGTAAAAAAAATTCCTTTTGAGAAGTTGACAGGTATTCATTCAAGGGGTGTGGAGTTTGGTCTTTTACCCTTCCATATTCTGCAATGATTACATGTAACTAGCTAAGGAACACCTCAAATTCTATTGCAAATGATCTCCAAATGAAATGAAATGTAAATGTAATTGACCCTAATTCTTGTTGCTCCCTTATTCTATAAAAGGGATTTCAGGGCTCATTACAAGGTTCAGAATTTTAGGTCTCAACATGGTCTAGTTGAAAAGCTAGGTTCAAAAAAGGCATTTTGTAGAAATTATGAATGAAAAGAATAGTAGATTTTCTTGGGTATGAGTCCTATATGTAATAGTCTTAAATTGGTTTTATAGAAGCTATTGAAATCGAAATAAATCTTAATTCAAAAACAAATACTCTCCTATGCATTTTTCTTACAAGTTATGAATGAAAATATCAATGGTGTTCTTGTTTATCTTTAGTTGTTCCATTGAATGTATGACTCTACTTTAGCTTTAACTTAAAGAGTTGATTAAATGCTTGAATATAGTTATAGATTTCTAAGAAATTACATAGGATCTGGTAAGAAGCTATTCTTTTAGGAATTGTGATTTTTCATACAATAAAGCATTATGGAAATAGTCCACCAATTTATGAATGAAATAACTTATATATTACTAGTTCTTGTATATTTGACTCCATTGTCCCAATTGATGAAGCACTAGTCTATTTCATAGATAATATTGCATGAAAAATGAGCTATTGGCATGCCTAGTCACATGGACTTAAAATGAGAATACCATGCATTTAAAAATATTTTTTGAATATAAAGTGCAAGTTTGAAATACCCCTGATTCCTAGCAAATAGATAATTATTTTCTCAAAAGGTTTGTTGAATCTTCAGGGAGGTGTTTTTATTTGTAATAAATAGTAATCAATCTATGTATGAATGTGTTACCAACTAGATATACCTTATTTGAACACAATAAGGAACACCCTCCTAGGTCCCATAGAGCTTGAAGTGTAGGAGTAAAGACCTCATAATTCTTTACTCATTGTGTTGGCCACTAGCCTTGAAGTTTCTTAATGTTAAGGGCTAGCTACCCTTTAGAGGATTTCAAGGTTCTACTAGAAAAATCACCAATAGGGACATATTGAGGATTGGGCATTTTTGCATCACCTAAATAGACATTTTATGTTTTATTTTTTGTCTATGTTTTGTAGATTTTTGATGTTGAAGTTAGAGATATAGTTAGCAATTCTAATGGTTATTTTTTGTAAGCTTAGAGGATTCCCTTTGTTTTCACGTGAAACACAATTAGTTAAGAGTAGTTTGAACCTTAGTGGTGTCATTTATGACTAAGTTCTTCATCAAGAGGTTTTATGACATCACATCAAGTCCTTTAATAAATGCCTTGTAACTTTGTGGAGTGTCATGAGACCTTAAGCTATTTATAATTTTGTTTTAAATTTTCCTCTTATTTCGCTAATTTTCATTTAGAATGGGGCTAATTGGAGCGTGTAATAATTAGAGCTAGAATATATGTTAGTACATTGGAACCAACATAAATCTATTCAAAGAACTAATATCATACTAACCAACACAAAGGCCTAATTGGCCTCTTGATTAACAATACTAGCTAGTGTATAGTGTTGGATACTGTACAAACAAGGATTTTGGCACCCAACGGTCTTTCTTGCACTTCTAGGGTTTTTCACCTAAAAGGTGAAACATGGACCAAAATGCAATGTGAACACTCAAAACTAATGCAAGGAGGGATGAAATATGTCTAGACTTAATGTTCTGAATGTAGAAAACTAATAAAATAGATGATTTATTAATGTAAATCCTAAGAAATGGGAGATGTTTGAAAACACATTGTGTAATTTAAAAGACATAAATAATGACCTAAAAATGTAAATAAAGCAAAAAAAAGGAAAGGATGTAAATGGTATGTACCTAGAAATGTATTAAAGGCTGGAAATATCTCTGAAATTCTGAAATTGATGCTTTTTAGGGCTGGTGGGACTCATTCACCATTCTGGGACTCATACACCACTACTAGAGGATAAGTCTTGTTTTGTTGAAAAGTGTCCCAAGAGAAAAATTTCAAATTGAAACTTTGCAAGCCTTTGAAGATGGATGAAATAAGATCTTTCTCACTGATTTCATGTAGATTGGATGGATATTTTTCTTGAGATTTGAGTTTTCGTGATTCTTGACAACATTTCATAACAACTTTATCTTTTTTGGCATTTTACTTCAATCTACAAACCTACAATCACACATTAAAGAGGGGAAATTTTTTTGATTGTTAGAGGATAGGGGTTTGCCTTGGTCAAACCCCTTTTAGTTAATTAAATCAAAATGAAGAAATGATGTAATAAAGCATGCAACAATGGAGATAATACCTTACCATGAAGATGGATCTTTAATTTCTGCAACAAAAGATGAATATTCTACCTTTGAATGTCTAAAAAATGTTATCTTAATGACTTGAAATGATGAAACAATAGCTTTCTTGACTTGATGGAGAAGATAAATGATGAATGAATGACAAGAGATGTGAATTAGTGTTTGAAGACTTGATTTTATAGGCAATTCTCCTAATTTTCTTATTAATTGGACCCCCAAGGCCAACATGAAAAAAAACAAAACTTAAATTCCAAAATTTCTCGCTCAAAACTCAAAAATAACCCAAATGGGACTAATTCACCATGCGAGGTGAATTAGTCCCACCTGGCAGGGACTCATTCACCTAGATGGGCGAATTAGTCCCAAAGGGGTCCTTTTGATAACTAGAATGTTGGGGAATGAGGATTTTTAGTTCTTATATTGATTTCACCTAGTATTTGATCAAATAATGCCTTGGGATGCACAATTGGGGTCATAGGGGCCTATTAATGATGATGTAAATGTCAATTAGGGCTTGGGACACAAAATTCAATGTGAAAGTGTGATTAAATACACTTTACACCATTAAAATAGGGTCCACACAACCTAGAAGGACACAACATCCAATGTGAATGTGTAAGACTCATTAGAACACTAGATTAAAGTGAAATTTAGTTTACAAGTCTTCTAGATTAATGTGAAGATGCAATTAAATACATTTTATAATGTTGAATTACGGGAAAATAGGTTCATTAAGTCAAGAAAGGCATGAAATCCTTTTACAACACCTTTACAAGACAATGATGAATGCATTTTATTCATTTTGCAAGGTTCTAAGACCTATTTTTGATGTGTAAAACACCTCATAGCAAATCAAGGCCTCATTAAGTCCATATCATCAATTAATCCCAAATAAAGCAATAAAAAAGGAATACTTTTTCAATGTCCACAGATACATGGAAGATTCACCCACTTCATTGGGATCATTTTAAAAGCTTTTAAAAATCCGTATATGTATTTATGTAAAGTTTGTGATATATTCTAGAAAGATTCAAGGAAGAAGATGGATATTTAAAAAGAGTTATGTTGATGAGATTTAGGTTTGAATAGAAGATATGCAAATTAAGCTGAATATATAATAAAATCTAGAGAGCTTGTGACTATTTAAGGTTAATTTCTAGAACTACTAGGTTAATTCTTAGGTTTTGTGGTTTAAGGTATAGGTTTTAGGGTTTAGGGTTTTAGGATTAGGTTTTGTGGTTTAAAGTTTAGGTTTTAGGCTTTAGGGTTTTAGATTTAGGTGTTAGGGTTTAGGTCCTAAGGTTCAGGGTTTTAGGGTTTAGGTCCTTGGATTAAGGGTTTTAGTTTTTAGGTCTATGTTTTTTGGAACCTACGACTTATGGATTTTATTTATAAGTTTAAGTTTTGTGTCCAATTTAATGTTAAATTAATTAAATTACAAATATATTTTATTGTTTTCAATTTAGAATTTAATGTTTTTGCTTCACATCGATTAAATTACTTTCAAATACAATTTAAAAGCTATAAAATAATACAACTAATTACCAAAAAAATAAACAAAAACTAAACAACAATTACAAAAAAAAGTGTAAGATATAAAACCAAAAAGGTGTAGATTTTAACCAACCTAGAGGTTGCTAAGGTTGCTTATGTCGAGGTCATAGCTAAAAATGTTTTGAAATCAGTCCTTACAAATGCATACACAAAAACCTCTGTCACTATCCCTCCAACAAACTCGTAGGTAAAAATGAAAATATCAATGGTTTATTTAAAAATTATAAGAGCTTTAACTAACATGTACGTGTTATAAAATGAACATGCATTTTTTGGTGCATACCCAAATCTAAATGCATACACATTCAGATTTAGGCTTGAGTGCCCATAGAAAAGTGTGTATGTGCTTTTTTTAATATCGCATACCCATTTCTTGCGATTTTTTTTTTCACCAAAAATTCCCCTCTTTGTGGACCCAAATTCTTGCTTCTACCCCTTTTTTTACCTTTTGGTCTTTCGAGTGTTAAGTGGATGTCGATTTGCATGTGTGCTATGAAACACAATGGGTTTGTAGGTTTTACATAGATAATCAAAACTTACAGTTTTATAGATCTACAAAAAACTATTTTTTAGATTATGTTTCCCTTGGGATATTTTGTTGCAATAATGGGAAAAATGAAGTTTTTTTCATTGATGTCAACTATTCAATTGGTTATCAACTGGTTGTTGCTATCATTAAAGTCATGGTTGCAAGTTATTGGATGTATATGTTGAGCATATTGAGAAAATTACATTGAAGAAAGATTGTAGGTGTTCAGTGGTTGCTTTGGGATTTGCTAGATCCAAATTTTTGGTTGTTGATTCATGATTGTTGAAAGTTGCTAGATCCAAATTTTTGGTTGTTGATTCATTGTATAGTGCGAGAAATGTTCACTAGTTACATGAATTGTGGTTTTTTGTGTTTCTCGTTGAGGTTCGAGAGAAATATTGTTGGTTCAAATTTATCTTTGTTAAATTATTAGGACTTGCGGTTCTAGAATTGAGTTTTTTTATTGTATTGAAGATAATTTTGGTATCTGGAAGGTTCATGCTTAATTCTTCTATTTGTTTTACATCGGTTTGGCTGACCTTGTGTTGAACACTATCTTCAAAGTTGATGAAGTGTGTTAGATCTATTTGGGTCCTTATCAAGTGTGTGTTGGGGTCACCCTCATTCTAATTCCACCCTAGGGAATTTTGGCATCGACCTAATTTGAATTTAATGTTGGATGGCCAACTTTTGACATGTTTCAAAGTTGAAGATGGTATAAATACATAAAGATTTAGTGGTGAAATGAAGAAAGAAAGTGAAAGAGATCAGTGAAAATAAATAGAGAAAATAGATGTGAGATTAACGTGAATTATCAAGTGTGTGTGATGTGGGTGTGGAAAATCAGTGCAAAAGCCTAAATGTTGAGCTTCTAGATGTAGTGAGTAGAAGGTGTACTCGATCATTCATGCATGTCTATAAGTGGTTTAGAAAATTGTGGTGAATTTATCTATTGCATTGAGATTGTCTTCTCTCTATAACATATCTATTCTATCTTCTCTGTATCTTTTTGGCAATGATACCTTTGGGTTGCTAACCATATTGGATGGTGAGTCCTAATCCAGACAATGAGTCTTTGTTTTGGCAATGAGCCTTGTTTCTCAGGCAGTGAGCCTCATGTAGTTAGTTTTGATATTGTCTTTAGTGTGAGTTAATCCTCACTGTGGTTTTTCCCTTATTGGGTTTTCGTTGTAAATTTGGTGTTGTATTTGTGTGATGGTTTTCAGTTTCTGCACTTGCACCTAATGTTTAATCATTTAAGTAGTGTTGAGGATTAGTTTCAGTGAATGAAATAAGGTTTAAATTTGTGCAATTGATTCACCCCCCATCTTAGTTGTCTTGTTCAACAACTAATATCAGAGCTTGGTTCCTTGGTGAAGAGCTTAATTGCTTGAGGGAGGTCTGAGATGACTATAAAAATGATTTATTATTGGGTATGTGCAGGATCATCATGGGAAAAACAGGCCCTTAAGTGGCAAAAAATTCAAAAAAATCAGAGTTAGGCAACTTGACGTAAAAATTTGAATAAGTTATCTATATTATTTCAAACATATGTAAGAATAGAATTTGTAGGAAATTGAATGTAGTTTCTAAACTACTAGGTTTGTTTAAAAAAAAATCTATTTTGTGAAAATTTTAAATTTCAATGCATGGTACTTAAATTTGGAAAAATAAGAAGGTCAATGACCACCTTAACCAAATAAAATGATAAAAAAATTATAAGATTTTAGATATAAGTAGAGGACTCATGCCTCGATGTGATGCATATTTTTTATAATTTTTTTCCAAGTAAATAATTAATTATAAATTTTTATTACAACTTTTAAAAAATATAAAACTTGTATGTCTAACCACCTTAACTTGGTCAAAACTTCATGAAATTCAATTTTAATTTTTTGAATCCTATCATATGCAAAGCATAGAATGTGATGCATGCTTTGGATTCAAAAAATTTGATACTGTTTGAAAGCTATAGATGTTTTTCAATCAGCCTATCAATAAGGACTTTAGTCATAATTCTAATAGAAAATGAATAATAATTACTTATTAAATTCAAAGTAAAGCATAATTTATATTGATGGAAAGCTAAGAATCTCCTTTGAAAACCCTTTTCATTTCATCAATTTTGGGTACAAAAATAGTCATCAGCCACATACCCATCATATTGCCACTTTTTGGCCCATCATGATCCTGCACATACCGTATTATCTAAGGTTCAATGGAGCTAACTATGATATTTGGAAAATACTGATGGAAGAGTATATGGAGTATTGTGGATATGATGTAGAGATAGCTCACAAGAATCCTTACACTCCTCCTGCTAATGGTCCAAGTATGATTTATAAGATCAAAGCACATGAGGAAACCGATAAGGTGAAGCATATTTTGAAGAATAGTCTAGTCCATTCCAAGTTGACTAAGGTTCAAAATTTGAAGACTACTAAGGATGTCTGGGATGTTTCGGAAAGGGAAGATGAAGGTGATGGAAATGTCAAAGAGGAAAAATTACATAATTTAGAGACATAGTTTGAGATTCTACATATGTGTAAAGATGAGAATGTTAAATCTTATGTACAAAGATTGGATGAGATAGTAGCCAAAATGTGAGGACTTGGTGCTACTATAGCTGAAACTAGGATTGTAAAGAAGATTCTTAGAACACTCCCTGATGCTTGCAGTGAGAAGGTGTGTGCTATTGAATAGAGCATAGATTATATGACCTATAGTAAATACTTTTTGTTGGAATCTCTGAGATCTTATCAGATGAGGAAGTTAAATTTGATGAATGGATGTAAATTAGAGACTGATTTTAAGGCTACAAAAGCTGAAGATCTGGATGAAGAAAATATTGATGAAATTGAATGTAACTTTGTGAGAAGGATGAGGAAAGGCTATGACAAGTATGAAGGTAAGTTACACTTTAAATTATATTGATTTAGTTGTGGAGAAATAGGCCATTATGCTAGGTATGTGCAGGATCATAATGGAAAAATAGGTCCTTAAGTGGCAAAAAAATTTAAAAAATAGAGTTAGGAAACTTGACGTAAAAATTTGAATAAGTTATCTATATTATTTCAAAAATATGTAAGAATAGAATCTGTAGAAAATTGAATGTAGTTTCTAAACTACTAGGTTTGTTTAAAAAATAAAAATCTATTTGGTGAAAATTTGAAATTTCAATGCAATGGTACTTAAATTTAAGGGAAAAATAAGAAGTAGGTATCTATCTGACCACCCTAACCACAATAAAATGATAATATTTTTTATAATATTTTAGATATAAGTAGAGGACTCATGCCCGATGTGATGCATATTTTTATAATTTTTTCCAAGTAAATAATTAATTATGAATTTTTTATTACAAATTTTTTAAAAATATAAAAACTCGTATGTTTGACCACCTTAACTTGGTCAAAACTTCATGAAATTCAATTTTTCTTTTTTTAATCCTATAGAATGCAAAGCATAGAATGTGATGCATGTTTTGGATTGAAAAAATGTGATACTGCTTGAAAGCTATAGATGTTTTTCAATCAGCCTATCAATCAGGACTTTCATCATAATTTGAATAGAAAATGAATAATAATTACTTATTAAATTCAAAATAAAGCATAATTTATATTGATGGAAAGTTGAGAATCTCCTTTAAAAACCCTTTTCGTTTCATCAATTTTAGGTAAAAAGATAGTCATCAGTCACATACCATCATATTGCCACTTTTTGGCCCATCATGATCCTGCACATACCCTACTGCAAAGTGTCCAAAAAGAGCTAAGAGAAATAAACAAAGATATGAGAAAGAAAAGAAAGGAAATAAGATCAATAGAGCATATTATGTGAATGAGAATGCTAGTATATCTGATGAGGATTCTAATTAGGATGACCCTGATGACAATGAATTCTTGTTCTTCACTATAAAGGATGAACCTACTTCTGCTAATTCTGAAAAACATGTGAAGGAAAGCCCTCTAGAGAAGCAGAAAAATGAAGGTATTGTTATCTCCGCCCTACATGCTAAAAAAGAAAAGAACTATTGGGTTGTTGATAGTGGTTGTTCACATCACATGACTAGTGATAAAAGTAGAAATGTTAAAATTTTAAAATATGATGGAGGCTTGGTTATTTTTTGAGATAATACTGGTGCTAAAATTTGTGGGATAGGTTTAGTAAGTTTTGATGGAAAGCATAATAGTGATGATGTATACTATGGTAAGGGTTTAAGGCATAATCTTTTGAGCATTGGACAGATGTGCAGAAAGATACTTAAATATATATATATATATATAGATTAAGGATGAGAGATGTGAGAACCATAAGGGATCTAGAATAGTGATCATTGTAGGAAAGAAATATGAAGGAAATATATATCAACTTAAGGGTGTTGATGGATGATGCTTTATGACTCAGATTAATGATAGTTGGTTGTGGCATCAGAGAATGTGTCACATGGATTTTTGATAACTTGGTGAGGATTAGTGTAGTTTAGGCTGTGTGAGATTTACCAAGGATTACAAAGCCTACGAATGCTATTTGAGGGAATTATCAGTTTGGAAAGAAAGAAAAAATCATTATAGATCAAAGGAATAATCTATCAAATGAATAATCTACTACTAGACTACTAGATTTAATTCATACAGATCTTTGTGGTCCTAAAAGAGTGATAAGTCTACAAGGTGCAAGGTATGTTATGATTTTTATTGATGATTATTCTAGATATACATGGTTTACATTTCTTAGAGAGAAATAAGATGCATTAGATAGATTCAAGACATTCAAATCTATGGTTGAAAATTAAGTGAACTTGAGGATAAAATGCATAAGGTCTGAAAGAGGTGGAGAATTCACCTCCCATTAGTTTAATATGTTTTGTGAAGTGCATGGAATAAAAATATAGTTATTTTCTAGACAAATAATCCTCAGCAAAATGGAGTTGTTGAAAGAAAGAACAAAACAGTTCAAGAGGTTGCTAGATCAATGATTATTGAGGTTGGTTTACCAAAAGTTTACTAGAGAGAAGCTACTCATATTGTTTTTTATGTATTCAATCGAGTTCAAGCAAGGCAAAAAAACACAAAGACCCCCTATGAGCCATGGCATGGAAGAATTCCTACTATTCAGTATTTCAAGGTATTTGGAGAAAATGTTATATTAAACTTGAGATAAAGAAACTTTAGGAAAGTTTGATGCAAGAAGTGATGAAGGAAATTTTCTTGGATATTCTACTAAAAGAAAAGCATACTGATGTTTCAATAAAATATTGAGGAAGATTGTAGAAAGTGCAAATGTCGAGGTTGACAAAACAATACAAAATTCAACTGACATTGATGTGTATGTATCTGATGAACCTGATTGTGCCAGAATTAAAGAGAATGTGGAAGATGAGAAAGACAAGAATAATGAACATAATGAACGAGAAGAAGAAGCTACAGTGGTGTGCCCTAAGACACCTAGATATTTACAAAAGAATAATTCAGAAATTCAAATTATTGGAGATAAGACTAAAGGAGTATTGACTAGAAGTAGAGCTGCTACTAGAAAGTAAATCTGTGTTTATTTTCTAAGATTGAACCAAAGACTGATGTGAAGCATGTAAAAATGAACATTGGATGGAAGCTATGAAGGAAGAAATTACGCAGATTAAGAAAAATCAAACTTGGGAATTGGTCACAAGATCAGAAGATAAAAAGATTATTGGATGAAAGTGGGTATTCAAAAATAAGTTGAATGAGAATGGAGAAGTGGTTAGAAACACTGGTAGAATTTGGAAAATAAATGAATACATGACTAAAATTTGTAGTCACGTGACTAACACTAGTAGTATTTGGAAAATAAATGACTAATTTGGTCATTTATAAGTGACTAATCTGGTCATCGGGTAAAATCACAACTAAATGACTAAATAAATGACTAATATCAGACAAATACAAATGACTAAATAAATAACTAGCATATAAGACAAACAAAAATGACTAAATAAATGACTAAATAAATAACTAAATAAATGTGCTCATTATTAAAATCTTGGCCATAATTTTCATTTTAATAAACATACTCTAAAACCTTTATCAAGACCTTATTTTAAATCATAGCCCACCATAATTAATAATAAAATATTACAAATAAAATTATTACTAATATTTTGTTTTGTGGTGTCATCATATGAACACCAAATTTTCTTCTAAATTGATGAAAAAACCACCAAATTATAAAAATTAATGAAAACAATAAGAGAACCTGAAAAACTAAAACCCAAAAACCTTGAAAAACAAAAAAAGAAGCAAAAGGAAGAGAAAAAACAAAAGATAAGAATAAGCAACCAAATAATCTAAGAGGAAAAAGGAACAATTTTTATTTTATAAGCATAATTTTCATTTTAATAAACATACTCTAAAACCTTGGTGAAAACCTTATTTTCAATGTAGCCCACCAAAATGGAGTAGTGAGATGTTGAAACCTTATTTTCAAGATAGCCTGCCAATATGGAGAAGTAAAGAAACACCTAATTTTGGATTGCAACCTCTCCCCATTTTTCTACATCAGACACGATTTGTGCAGAATCTTGTGGTAAGTCACTTTCCGTGGTTTCGGTTAATTTTACTTTTCAATTTTGTATGTGGTCAGGCCATATGATCCATATGATCCATTCTTTGTAATAATTTTACTATTTTCTTGTTGAATAACAATGATTATGTTCTTTTTTAGGCTAATTATGGAAAAACAAATCCATCTTGTGTTGCAAAAGTTAAGGATTTATATAGGGAACTTGGAATCGAGGTTTGTTTAATTTTTTCTTTTCCATTATGAGATGTTAAAAGTGATCTTTTTTTTTTAAGTTTCCACTATCAAATTTCATAGTTCATAGGAGAACTTACTTTTATCTATAAAAATGATATTAAGGGACATGTAGATTGAGTTGTCTATACAAATTTCAAAATTTGAGCTCTTAAAATTAGCTTCCACTTTCTGAGGGGGCATGCAAATCACTTTTGAAGTTGAGTGTAAAAAATAGAGTAGCACATAAAGAAAAAGGATGAAGAATAATAAAGTGAAAATTGGCTCTTCTATCAACCATGTAGAGTACAATGAAAGTAGTGTAGGGATGGTAGGGGTTTAAGGTTTACAATGCAGTGGAACAGTAGTTCAGTTGTATAGTAGATGTCATCCTACTTTGTTTGAGAACTCTTACTGAATTCCCAAAAATAGGAGTTCCCAAATGATGCGAATAGATATTATAAATAGAAAGCAAACAAAAATATTTTCATATAAAAATAGCAAGAGCTGATTCATAGGCCCTACAAAAATCTCTAACTTTTTGGCTTCCCTTTGATACTTTTTTGCATACTTAAAGATTACATCTCCATGATTAATATGGACCGGAAGGGTTGAAAGGACACATGTTAATCTTTTCCATTTATTGGGAAATAAAGAGTTTGAAGTGACTGAAAGAATCAAATGTAGCTCTTTACTCTAGATGCTTTATTCTAATTCAATTATTAATATATCCAGATATAAACCATGATGGCTTAAATCAGAACTAGAAGAAATCTCATGAAAACTATAAGAAGAGATCAGTTATTAGATGAATCATGGAAATGAAACCAACTCCATAAGCCACAACAAAAAAAAATCCAATGCAAATGAGATTGCAAGAATTCAAAGGAGTTGTCATGGATAAAGAATCATCCTCCCTTAGATCTCTTGTGAGAATGCCTGAAAGCTCTTTAGTTATCCACAATATGCATATGCTATGAGCTCTGATACAAAGATTGTGCATAGTTCTTCAAAGTTTATTCAATTTGGTGCTATTATTTTTATCCTGTGATTCAGGCTTCAAACCAACCCCTCTCATTAGTATTTGTTTTCCAGAATTGTCTAGAAGAGGGTAATCAAAATCAATACTAGAATATCTGAAAGTCGAGGATCCTTTCCCTCAAACTGAAGCTTTATTCTCGACAAACCAGAGTTGAGACAAGCCAAGAAATAGTGGAAGGGAAGTTGAATGAAAACTGAGAGCAACTAAAATCCTTCCTAAGAAAAGTGCCCTTTCCACTATAACTGTTAGTTCTAGTGTCTCCTTGTTCATTTTTTCTAGCATCTCCTCATTTTTCATTTCTTGATCTAGAGAGCTTCTGAAAGATGTGAAAGATGTTCTTCAATCTCAACAACCAATGTTGAGATAAAATGGAAGCATTTCTCTTGCAAATAAGGTGCTAAATAATTTATCCTTGAAGGATATTTATGTGCATGACGAGAACTTAGGAGCTCTTCCAAAATATTCTTGGACCCCTCATCTATGGTATCTTTTATTTGACTAACCTCAGCTCCAAAATAAGCGTTAAGGAAACCAAACTAGTCCTCATCATTTGTCATCATAAATCTAAAACTCAACCCAGGTAAATTGACACTTTCTAGGTCCCCTCTCTTGGCAAGCCAACCCTCAGTAGTAGTTAATTTGTGAAAATGGGTTTCAACATCTTTGTAACTTGCCAAAGATGTAACTATGGCTTCAAGGAATTTATCAACCTTAACTCTAGGTAACCTCCACCCTCATGCTCTTGTTTCAATTTAGTTTCTTCCCAACCCTACAAATCACATACTAATAAATGGTAAGCCTTGAAATCATGGAACAAAAAACTACAAGAGATAGAGAAAACATACAACATTAAAATTGTGACTTGCAGTAGTAAAAGAAAAGAAGTATTAGGAAGTTTGATATACAATCATAAAAGGGAATTTTATGAGGATGCCTTAAGGAAGCAAACTAAAAATTAAATAAAATCATGCTTCAAATTCCATTTAAATGTTCAGTTGTATAGTACATGTCATCCTACCTTGTTTGAGAACTCTTACTGAATTCCCAAAAATAGGAGTTCCCAAATGAGGCCAATAGATATTCTAAATAGAAAAAAAAACAATATTTTCATATAAAAACAACAAGAAATGATTCATAGGCCCTATGAAAATTTGTTAACTTTTTGGCTCCTCTTTGATACTTTTCCGCATACTTATAGATTTCATCTCCATGATTAATATGGACTGGAAGGGTTGAAAGGGCATATGTTAGTCTTTTCCATTTATTGGGAAATAAAGAGTTTGAAGTGACTGAAAGAATCAAATGTAGCTCTTTACTCTAGATGATTTATTCTCATTCGGTTATTAATATATCCAGATATAAACCATGATGACTTAAATCAAAACTAGAAGAAATCTCATGAAAACTGCAAGAAGAGATCAATGATTAGATGAATCATGGAAATGAAACCAACTCCATAAGCCACAACAAACAAAATATGCAATGCAAATGAGAATACAGGCCTTCAAAGGAGTTGTCATGGATAAAGAATCATCCTCCCTAGATCTCATATGAGAATGCCTGAAAGCTCTTCAGTTATCCACAATATCGACATGCTATGAGCTCTGATACAAAGATTATGCATAGTTCTTCTTAGTTTATTCAATTTGGTGCTATTATTTTTATCCTGTGATTCAGGCTTCAAACCAACCCCTCTCTTTAGTATTTTTCTTCCAAAATTGTGTAGAGAAGGGTAGTCAAAATTAGTACTGGAATATCTGAAAGTTGAAGATCCATTCCCTCAAACTAAAGTTTTGTTCTCGACAAACCAGAGCTGAGACGAGCGAAGAACTAGTGGAAGGGAAGTTGAATGAGAACTGAGAGCAACTAAAACCTTGCTAAGAAAAGTTCCCTTTCCACTATAATTTTTGGTTCTAATGTCTCCTTTTTCATTTTCTCCGGCATCTCCTCATTTTTCATTGCTTGATAGAGAGCTTTTGAAAGATGTGCAATATGTTCTTCAATCTCAACAATCAATGTTAAGATAAAATGGAAGTATTGCTCTTACAAATAAGGTGCTAAATCATTTATCCTTGAAGGAGATTTATGTGCATGAAGAAAACTTAGGAGGTCTTCTAGAATATTCTTTGACCCCTCATCTATGGTATCTTTTATTTGAATAACCTCAATTCCAAAATAAGCGTTAAGGTGACCAAACCAATCTTCATCATTTGTCATCATAAATCTAAAACTCAACCCAGGTAAATTGACACTTTTTAGGTACCCTCTCTTGACAAGCCAACCCTCACTAGTAGTTAATATGTGCAAATTGGTTTCAACATCTTTGTAACTTGCCAGCGATGTAACTATGGCTTCATGACATTTACCAACCTTAACTCTCTCATGTAGATCTACAAATCCATCAGGTATTATTTGTTTCATCCTACTAACAAATAGGCTTTCAAAAAGTTCATCCCATAGACTCTTTGAGTGATTCATAACAATCTCACACACGCATTGGAATGGAAACTGAACGTTTCAACAAAAAACCATTTTTAGCCATTCCAAGCTCCCTTCAAATTCATCTAGACTATCCAATGTTTCTCTGATCAATGTCTCATTCTCTGCAAGTTCCTTGCCACTTTTCACAAGATCAAGCAAATACTTTCCCACAAGCCTATTTTCAAAGAGAATATCATTTGCACATGTCTTAAGCCATGCTAAGCAATCTAATATAATTTCACTCAAAAAAATCATCATGGTATCTTGTACCTTCTCTCTATGAGATTTACACAACTACACTTCATTTTCTAGCTTTGGAATCCCACCAAACAACTAAAATTCAGGTGGCACTTCCAACATAGTCTTATAAAAAATAGGAAAATCATTTAGAACCTCCAAGAAGAGTTCCCCAACCTTGCATAGCATTGCCTGTATGACTCTTACCACATTACAAAAAATGGAACTGATTGTGCCCACCTTATCGTTCTATTGTCCGGACATGTCTTCTTGTTCCAACGATGCATCGACAATTCTATTTTTTCATCGGTTTCAGGATCTTGTATCAACGGGACATGATCTTTTGTTCCTGGAATGGTCTGATGGGGATGCCTCCACTAACAACATCCCCATTGGACTATTAAGAGAATAGCAGAACTCATCCCTCTGATAGAAGATCCTCACACCGAGTAAAAAATAGAACCGTTCCACAGATGACAGATGTCTCCATCGGACCATCACGGGAACAAGAGACCTCATCCCATCGATAGAGGATCCTCACACCAATGAAAAAAAAAATCAATTGATGCATCGCTGGAACCAAAAGACACATCTAACTGATAGAACCGTTGGTGTGTGAAGTCTTCTAGCCATTTATGTTAGAATGAAGCAAATGGAGTTCAGGGGTTTTGTTTCAGATGATATGGAAACAATTTTTTGGAACCAAATAGAGCTGAATGGGTGTTTCAAACTTAATCAAATCTTGTTTAAAATAGCCCAACATAAAGAAAATTGTACTTAGAAGATTGGGATTTCTTTTCTAATCATCATGATTTGGTTTTCAACATCTTTGTAACTTGCTAGAGATGTAACTATGGCTTCAAGGCATTTACCAACCTTAACTCTAGTTGACCTCCACCCTCATGCTCTTGTTGCAATTTAGTTTCTTCCCAAACCTAAAAATCATAGACTAATAAATGGTAAGCCTTGAAATCATGGAGCAAAAAACTACAAGAGACAGAGCAAGCATTGTACAACATTAAAATTGTGACTTTCAGTAGTAAAAGAAAAGAAGCAGAAGGTAGTTTGATATACAATCAAAAAAGGCATTTTATGAGGCTACCTTAAGGAATCAAATTAAAAATTAAATGAAATCGTGCTTCAAAATCAATTTAAATGTTTAGTTGTACAGTAGATGTCATCCTACTTTATTTGAGAACTCTTACTGAATTCCCAAAAATAGGAGTTCCCAAATGACGCCAATAGATATTATAAATAGAAAACAAACAACAATATTTTCATATAAAAACAACAAGAGCTAATTCATATGCCCTATGAAAATATCTAACTTTTTGGCTCCCCTTTGATACTTTTCTACATACTTACATATTACATCTCCATGATTAATATGGACTGGAAGGATTGAAAGGGCACATGTTAGTCTTTTCCATTTATTGGAAAATAAAGAGTTTGAAGTGACTGAAAGAATCAAATGTAGCTCTTCACTCTATATGCTTTATTCTCATTCAATTATTAATATATCCAAATATAAACCATGATGACTTAACTCAGAACTAGAATAAATCTCATGAAAACTGCAAGAGGAGATAAGTGATTAGATGAATCATGGAAGGGTATGTGCAAGATCATCATGGAAAAATCAGGCCCTTAAGTGGCAAAAAATTCAAAAAAATCAGAGTTAGGGAACTTGACATATAAATTTGAATAAGTTATCTATATTATTTAAAAAATATGTAAGAATATAATCTATAGGAAATTGAATGTAATTTCTAAAATACTAGGTTTGTTTAAAAAAAAATTGATTTGGTGAAAATTTGAAATATCAATGGAGTAGTACTTAAATTTTAGTGAAAAAATAAGAAGTAGGTGTCTGTCTGACCACCCTAACCACAATAAAATGATAATATTTTTTTATAATATTTTAGATATAAGTAGAAGACTCATATCCAGATCTGATGTATTTTTGTCATAATTTTTTTCCAAGTAAATAATTAATTATGAATATTTTATTACAACTTTTAAAAAATATAAAAAACTCGTATGTCTGACCACCTTAACTTGGTCAAAACTTCATGAAATTCAATTTTTATTTTTTTAATCCTATAGTATACGAAGCATAGAATGTGACACATGTTTTGGATTCAAAAAATGTGATATCGTTTGAAAACTATAGATTTTTTTCAGTCAGCCTATCAATTAGGACTTTAATCGTAATTTAAATAGAAAATGAATAATAATTACTTATTAAATTCAAAGGAAAGCATAATTTATATTGGTGGAAAACTTAGAATATCTTTAAAAACCCTTTTCATTTCATCAATTTTAGGTAAAAAAAAGTTATTAGCCACATACCCATCATATTGCCACTTTTTTGCCCATCATGATCTTGCACATACCCGGAAATGAAACCAACTCCATAAGCCACAAAAAAAAATAAAAAAAAATGAGAATACAGGCCTTCAAAGGAGTTGTCATGGATAAAGAATCATCCTCCCTTAGATATCTTGTGAGAATTCTTGAAGACTCTTCAGTTATCCACAATATCCACATGCTATGATCTCTCATTAAAATATTGTGCATTGTTCTTCTCAATTTATTCAATTTGGTGCTATTATTTTTATCCTATTATCTAGGCTTCAAACCAACCACTCTTATGAGTGCTCTTATAGAACTATCTAGAAGAGGGTAATCAAAATCAGTACTAGAATATATGAAAGTCAAAGATCCTTTCCCGCAAACTGAAGCTTTATTCTCGACAAACTAGAACTGAGACGAGCCAAGAACTAGTGAAAGGGAAGTTGAATGAAAATAGAGAGAAACTAAACTCCTTCTTAAGAAAAGTTCCCTTACCACTATAATTTTTGGTTCTAGTGTCTCCATGTTCATTTTTTCTAGCATCTCCTCATTTTTCATTTCTTGATAGAGAGCTTCTAAAAGATGTGAAAGATGTTCTTGAATCTCAACAATCAATGTTGAGATAAAATGGAAGCATTGCTCTTTCAAATAAGGTGCTAAATCATTTATCCTTGAAGGATATTTATGTGCATGAAGAGAACTTAGGAGGTCTTCCAGAATATTCTTGGACCCCTTATCTATGGTATCTTTTATTTGACTAACCTCAGTTCCAAAATAAGTGTTAAGGAAACCAAACTAGTCCTCATCATTTGTCATCATAAATCTACAACTCAACCCAGGTAAATTGACACTTTTTAGGTCCCTTCTCTTGACAAGCCATCCCTCACTAGTAATTAATTTGTGCAAATGGGTTTCAACATCTTTGTAACTTTCCAGAGATGTAACTTCAAGGCATTTACTGACCTTAACTCTATCACACAGATCTGCAAATCCATTAGCTATTATTTGTTTCATCCTACTAAAAAACAAGCTTTTAAAACGTTCATCCCACACACTCTTTGAGTGCTTCAAAACAATCTCACACATGCATTGCCATGGAAACTCAACATTTGAACCAAAAACTATTTTTAGCCACTCCAAGCTCCCTTCAAATACATCCATACTGTCCAATGTTTCTCTAATCAATGTCTCATTTTCTATAAGTTCCTTGCCAACTTTCACAAGATCAAGCAAATACTTTCCCCCAAGCCTATAGATGTAGAGAGAATATCATCGACACATGTCTTAAGCCACACTAAGCAAAACTTTGATATAAATTCACTCAACAAAATCATCATGGTAGCTTGTAGCTTCTCTCTATGAGATTTCCACAACTGCACTTCATTGTTTGGGTTTGGAATCCCAACAAAGAGTTGTGATCCAGGTGCCATTTCTAACACAGTCTTATAAAAAAGAGGAAAATCATTTAGAACCTCCAAGAAGAGTTCTGCAGCCTGGCATAACATTACCTATATGACTCTTACCACATTGCAAAAAATGGACCTGACTGCCCCCACCTTATTTTGCATAAGTCTTATCTAGTACAATGTGCTCCCACCTATTATGTGGTTGGCTAAATCCTTTTCCAAAGCATTGGCTCCTTGCCCCCATTGGATTTTTAATTCTTTGCTACCTTGGTTGAGTTCTTGAGTTGCGTTAATGGAAAATTCATTCATCAAATTTATGTGATGGCCAAGAAATTTGACTCTGCCTTCAACTTTCTATTATATTCTTTCATTGACTTGTTAAAGGTCGAGGTTATATTTCATTTAAGTGATTTTATCTTATTTGTTTGATGATTGGATAATGGTCCCATAATCTTGGTAGACTGGCATGGTGGGTTCAATATCCATATATTGATCTACCAAAAAGGTCTCTATTGTTAGCATGGGAATCTCTAACATGGATCCTGATAGCAATCAGGAGCACCATTCAACCTCACTTAGATAAATTTCACAAAAAATAGCTTCAATCTCTCAATTCCTTGAATCCTCAAGCACTGTAGACAAGATATAAAACAATTTTTAGATACCCTTTAATGACTTCTAAAACATATCCCAAATTCACCAGAGGTTGTTTTGGAACAACCTGCAAATTGCAATTAAACATACAAATTACATTTGCTTTAAAGTTTCTAAAGCCTTTTCAACATATCTAATTTGTGTATATCCTACAATTATTGTAGTCCATGAAACCACATTTCTTTGACACATTTTATTGAACACTTCAAGTGCCTTGTCTATGATCCCACATTTAGCATACATGGTGCAGGAGCACCGAAGCTTCCATTTTCAAATTTGAAGGCCATTGCATCTTAGTAGGTAATTTTAGCATTTGAGGAGGTCATTTTATGTTAATCAGGTCTTGTGAGACCATTCACTATGAATTAGGATGATTTTAGAGTCAATTGGGTAAAAGACACAAAGTTGCAAAAAAGTTGTAAAATTGCAAACTATCAAAAGTTGTTGCAGGTCATTTTTGTCAAGTTTTGCAGAATTGCTAAATATAGTGCAACATGGAAAATTTTGCATGTCTAAGGAAAATAGATGCTCCTCCATCGAACAAAAAAATGTGCATTGATAAATTGAATATATACTTGATATACCAATTTAAATAATAAGGAAATATTAAACTGGAGACAACCAGATAATTGAATATTTTCAACAAACAATTGATACCAATATAAAGCCACAAAATCAAAGATCTTTCATTGATTTCCTCAAAATTATATTTGCAACATAGTCTTTTGAAATGAAAACATTATGGAAGCTTTCTTTTGTCTATCTATCCCTATTTTCCTACTATCTTCTCCTATATCCTTCTTTTGGTCCTAGTCTCTCTTATATACACGAGAGGCAACAAGCTTTAGACCAAAAGACACTACTCTTGATAACAATACATGATTTTGAACTTAATTTAAGAAACTAACACAATCATATACATGTGTACCAATCCATTAATATTTGAGTAAAAGTGAATGGTCATCTAAGACCTATTCAAATCTTTTACTATATGATAGGGTCCACATCATTACCACTGACTGATTCTTATTATTGCTCAGTTGTGCCTAGATTATCCACTACCTAATTTATAAACAGATTGAAAGCTAAGAGGTGATCAATGTACCCCTATTCTACATGAGTGTCGACATTGGATATGACCTCCTTCATATCATACTCTATGTGCATGAATTTCTCAATTTGTTTATGAGTATTTTGCAAGACCATATCCTTATCTTTGATCTCCTGCAATGCAATTGTTAGAAACTTTGTAAAGTCTACTTTCCAATCATCCCTTTCTCAAAGATCCCTTGTATCATCATGGAGTGCTGGAATCAAATTAAACATCTAAGGTCTTCTTCGAGTCTTTCTTAATATTGGTTATGATATCTCACCAAGTCATTATATCTTTGCAGTGTTTGTTCTTTCAGGATCTGTTTACCCAGAAGTTCCTTCTTTTTATCAATCATTCTTCCTTGTAACCAGACATTCTCCTCTAGCTTTGATTGTATTTGCTTAAATACACCCCAATAATCATCAACTCTCTTTATCAACTTATTGAACCTTTCTTTGATTATCTCAGACATAGCATTGTACTTAATGATTTTCACCTTCATTTCCGGTTTTTTACACTTTTCTTGGGCTTTCAAATGGGAATTTTTCCAATAGGTTGCATCAACTAATGCATCTAACACTCTCTTATCCTTTTTGAGCCATGGAACGTACAATTTTGGAGTAGAAGAGGAAGATGAATTCTTCATTTGATGTCATAACTGCTTTTTCAATTTGTCATTCTCTTTGACCAATTTTTCAAGTTGTGCTCTAGTGAATTTTGCCACATTGACATTCAACTCAGCAGTTTCTAAGGGATTAGTGTCTACAACTCTTTTGACCAAAAGGTGTCCAAATACTTGATTAGGATTTTCAATCACTGTCGGCCTCTTCTCATGAGGGTATAGTGACCAAATAAGCAAGGCATCCTCATTTGGATTGTATCCAGACCCTAAATATATCTTATCACTAGCTTCCTTTGATAAGTTCATTGTTGTATCCCCTCTTTTTTTGAAACTATCAAAGACAATTGCTGAGCTCATGTCCCATCCTAGTAGAAGTAGTACCCTAGCCTCTTGAAGTAATTCTCTACCTCTTTCAGGAGTGATGGATTGCATTTCCCTTTCAACTTCCTTTTCAAGAGTAATTTTTTTCTCCTTTTGTCTTATTTTCTTCCCCTTATACTCATAGATAAATGATTTGAACTTAGGAGTCTTAACAAAATCATTATTAGAAATGAATTCATGACCAGCCTTTACCCTAATGTCATCAAATAACTCATTTGATGTTTAAAATCTTACAAGTTCCTGAGGGGGATCATATTGTGTAATCACATGGGCCTTTATTTGTTCTTGAGGGGGCTCATATTGTATAATCACATGGGCCTTTATTTGTTCCACTGGTTGCTCCTCTCCATCACTCTCTTCATCACTTCCTTCCTCTTCACTATTATTAATGGAGAAACATACATCAGGGGTGGGTTGTGAGGGTATGTGATACAAAGGTTCCACATCCTCAACCTACATTCATATGTAACTCGTATGAGATGTATCAAAAATGTATGAGGGTGCATCTTTTACTATTTCATTCATATGAGCAATAAGCTGATCAGTCCTATCCAAGGGATCTTGTATATCAGCAAATGCTTCTCTATATGAATGGACATTCTTTCTCTTCCATTCCTCTACAAGCACAACTTTATTATATGAAGTCATTCTCTCACTAGTGGAAGCTTCATCTCAGCTCCTGATCACATCATCAAGTGCAAACCAATGCTCATACCCTGAAATTTTTTGAGTTAATCTTGCTTGATGAATAAATCCCTCTGCATCAAATTTCTTTCTCTCATGCCCAAGAGGAAGGTTGTAATGAGCTAATTTAGCATCAATTTCTTCATATCCTTCAATGGCACATACCATGAAATCTCAAAAAAAGAGATTGCTAGGAAAGAGTGATTGTTTATTATGACTCTTGAGAGGTTTAGTATCAGACCTTGCTAATTTTCGTACTATTTCCAAATAAGCAGCTCTGTTAGGAACCACTCGGGGTAGAAAATGTGGAACCCCTTCAAATCCATAAACCCTTATTACTGTGAAATAAAAGAAGGCATACCAATCTCCCCAATTATGGTTCACCTTGCCTCTAAAGTTGTTTTCCTTTGGTCTCAAAAATCTCTGCACCTCAGGGGATAAATTGTGATCATATGAATAGCCTAGCAACTTCATTAGTGGTTTAACAAAATATTCTTCAAAATATAAATAGTGAGACCTTTCACATTGACTCTCATAGTGCAGTCCACATTTGTATAGGTTTAAATTTTCCATCTTTATCTATTTCTTTGATTCTTAATTCTTTACCCCACACATTTCTAGCATGTCCCTCATATAAAAGTAAATGCATTAACAAGGAATAGTGTTTGAAATATATGCAATCACTATTGTTTTTTATTCTTTCAAGCCCTTCATTTAGGGCATTTTCCAAATAGTTTGCATAGTTGAATGACCTAGCATCTTTGCTTTGTATATCAGCTAGTAGAACCATTGATGCAATAGACATAAGTGGTGGAACATCAATTCTTAAGACTTGACCAACTGAGTAGTAGGTATATTGGAAGTATTCTTCAAACAAATCTATATGAAATGAAGGGTTTTCATTGCTCAATTTTTTTTTGAGATGACCTTACTCATTCTTCGGTCTATGCAAAGCTAGCTTCCATCTCTTGTAACTCGTATCCATGCAATAGTTTTCTGTCAAAAGTCTCTAATGGTGAATGGAAAGTTCATGGGACCTTCTAACTAAAATACATTAGAGATCAGGTCTTGGGAGATAACAAGCATATCAGCCCCATTTGGTGATTGGATAGTTCTTTTCTTGGGATTATATTGACTGGCTAGAGCTTTCACCAATTGTACGTTGATGAACATGTTTGGCACCACAAGTCTACCTAAGTTCAGTCTCCATGGGTTACAAACTAGTTGAAATTTGAATTGTTTTCTGTAGTGATACATAAAAAGCTCATTTCCCCGATGTGGAGTCCAAACATCCCCAAGAACCCTATTTTTAGGGTATGTGTAGGATCATGATGGGCCAAAAAGTCGAGATATGATGGGTATGTGTAGGGTACATGTGGCTGATGACTTTTTTTTTACCCAAAATTGATCAATTGAAAAGGGTTTTTAAAGGAGATTCTAAGCTTTCCATCAATATAAATTATGCTTTACTTTGAATTTAATAAATAATCATTATTCATTTTCTATTTGAATTATGACTAAAGTCCTGATTGATAGGCTAATTGAAAAAAATCTATATCTTTCGAACAGTATCACATTTTTTGAATCTGAAACATGCATCACATTCTATGCTTCACACACTATAAGATTAAAAAAATAATGAATATCATGAAGTTTTGACCAAGTTAAGGTGGTCAGATATACAATTTTTTATATTTTTAAAAAGTTGTAATAAAAAATTCATAATTAATTATATACTTATAAAAAAATTACCAAAAAATAGGCATCACATCGGGACATGAGTCCTCTACTTATATCTAAAATCTTATAAAAAAATATTATCATTTTATTGTTGTTAGGTTGGTTAGACAGACACCTACTTCTTATTTTTTCCCTGAAATTTAAGTACTATTGCATTGAAATTTCAAATTTTCACCAATAGATTTTAAAAAAAAAAAAAATTAGTACGAAAGAGTAGGCTGTGAGGGGAATCTGAGTGTGAAGATTTTAGTGAAAAACATGATTAAAAACCTTAGCCTTTTATCTGTACTAATTCCAACGTGAACTGAAATGAATTTTTTAGGTTTTTTAAAAGTCCACCGAATTTCAAACTTCATTTAGCGAAACTTGTGACATAGTAAAATTCAATGCAAGAGATAAAGAAATTCCACATTATTTTGATAGACTACTAATCCAGTGGATTTGGTATATTCGAACTGCATTTTGTTTTCCAGACACTCATCCAACATTACAATATTGAGGATCAAGATTGAGTTTTATTATTATCATGTATTTTACAATATTTTAAATGTGCATCAGTCATTTTTTTAGACATACTTCATTAATTTTTCAATTTCTTTATTGAGATTTCTCTCTAATAACTCTTCTTTATACTTGATCCTTTAAATCCAGTATTGAGCGCATTACATTCTCAAACATTATCAAATTCCACCTAGGTCAATATAGTCTTTAAACCACTATGGGGAGCTCTTCGAGCAAGCGAAAAATGTGGTCAAGAGAAAAATAACATCCACAAAAACAAGAATCCAGTGTACCCTGAGTAGACTTCCCCAAGATATTTACCCTATTTGCAAAAATTTGGGGGCATTTTAGGCACACTACATCCCCCAAGAAAAGCATAAAATGGAGATAACCCTTCATTTTGGGGGACATATATTCTAGTAATGTCTCTCTATTATGGAATGCCAAGCAGATGTCCCAGTGTGCTTGAGAATTTCAGGATGTCCTCAATCACCTTCATATTAAAGCAGTAAAAAGGATTTTGTTAAAAAATGATGCAATAAATGGAAATCAACCTTAATTTAGCAGCAATGTGTCTTATTCTTATATTTAAGTTGTCTATAAGTTGTATTTATGTAGTAGCTTTTATTTCTCATTCCAGCTTCTTGTTTGTTTTGATTGTTTGCATATAGCATATCTTTCACATTCGGATTAAGGGAGAAGAGCTTATAGTGGGCCTCACTAACTTTGCACTTCTCAAAGTCTTATGTGAAAAATTCAAATCACTCCCAAATTTGTACAATATCTTATTTGGAAAGTCCCTACTTATAAAAATTGGTTTCAAAGCCACATCATCAAATATGATGCCACATCAACATGCTTTTTGTCAAGGTATCCAAAAAAGGCCCAAAAAAAGGTGAGACTGATATTGGGCCACTAAGTCATCTATTCTTAGTGCAATGATGTGGCATCACATGATTTGTCATTTTGTATACTTAATGGATAAAAGTGTTTTGCAATTAGATATTAAGTGCAAGTTTATTGGAGATTAAGTCTACCTACTATGGGGCCCACTCATGCCTACTATTATACCCACCATTGGACCCCTACACTCTATGGTCCCCTTTCCCTTAAATAAGTTAGTCATAATTGTTAAAGATTGACATTTTATGCATTTGACATGTAGATGTTTGGTGTCATTGTGTGTTTGATTGAGTAAATTAAACTTTTTTATTTTTATTTTAAAAATTTAAACAATAATTTTTATATGGTACATTGATTGTTGTCCCCACACCATCCCCGAAAATACAGAAGAAAAAAATTTCCACTCCCTGGAACTTTATACAGTGTGTCACAAACAGGCAGAGATTTGAAAATTTCAAAGGTAATCCAATAGAATTCATCATTTCAAACATTTCTTATCATTTTACTGTAGCTAATTCCAATACTCTTTCCAAACACAGGTCCAATAAGATAGTTATATAATAATATCGGCATATTCCTTGTAGCTCCCCCAACTACAAATGTAGTGTAACTACTTTACAAAATGTTTGCCCAAAAATTGAAACTGTAGAATCTCTGAGGCACATTCTACGGACTCGTTGAAGACTAGTGGTTTAAAAAGTCCTACAATACCTATTGTTTTTCATTTAACAAATAGGGGTTAAACACATAATACCGGTTGTTTTTACTTAGCTTTTTGTGGTGGTGCACAGTGGATTGGAAGGAGAGGTTGCAGGAGAGAAGAGAGAAGCGAATTTTCTATGCAGTACTTTGGTTATATTTATTTATTAATCAAAATTTAAATTATTATATCATTTGGAATTTAATTAATAAACAGTTAAATATGGGGAAGAAAAAATAAATATTTTTAGGTCAGGTCAGGTCACCAAATAATGTTTATAAATATGGGAAAATGTAAAATTCATGAGACATAGAAAGCCCTTTGTAATGCCCCGTCATAATAACCTAAGGAATGTTGAAATTGTGTAAAAAGGTGAATTAATTTTATTTTTTAAAGTAAAATTATTAAGTTAATTAGTTGCATACATTCGTTAAGTTACGTGACGTTACATTACTTTGAGTTTCCATAGATGACTTTAGTATTTCGCATTGCACATATTTAATTAACATTAACATAAAGATAAACATTGCATTTCATTTGAAACTCCATTCAAGTTAACATAAAGTACAAACTTGTTTCTTACATTGCATTTGATAAAATAATACAATACTCATTCATCTGATGAGGTAGTTCAATAATAATTATATTTTACAATGTTTAGCTCATTACATTTTGAGGGATGTTTTCAATACCAGATTTACAAATTACAATGAAGAAGTACACATAAGTTTCCAAGTACGAGCTCTCCATCCATGAAGCTCTCGATGCCATGATCAAACTAGGGACCCAACGAAGTAAGATGCACATTCCACCCAACCATGTGGTACCCGTAGGTCCACCCCCCGTGCTAGGAGATAGTAATATGGTTACCTAGATATAATCTACTAACCCTAGACACAAGTACATAACTAACTGATGGTTACATTGCTTCCAAATTTAGAAAATTGAATGTACTACATACACAAGGTTAACTGTTACTTTAGGTGGAGTGTCATCACAACATTGCAAAGGTTACCCTGGTGTTTCTTCCTAGGTTCCGGCCCCCAACTTGGGTTACCCTGGTAACCTCTTACAAAACCCAGCCCCATTGCAAATCATTACGGAATCGAATGTCTTTTGAAGAAACAAGACACCGATTTTCCATTCCAAGCCTTCTCATCTTATACTCAAGACTGTAGAAGCTCAAGAGTCAATAAGTGAGGCATAAACATCTTGTTAAAGATTTTAATTCTAACTACTGTGTTATTTAGTTTTCACTAACTTACTAACTCTTTGTAAGCTACCCTAACACCACTTTGTGTGTTGACCCTTACAAAAAGCCACTCCCTTAAACATAACATAGGAATTCTAAGTTCTCTATCTAGGGTAGACCAAGTGCACAAAATTCATCATATAA
Source organism: Sequoia sempervirens (assembly GCA_007258455.2). NCBI lineage: Eukaryota > Viridiplantae > Streptophyta > Pinopsida > Cupressales > Cupressaceae > Sequoia > Sequoia sempervirens. The sequence continues at coordinate 744,037,450 of VDFB02271358.1, read as the reverse complement.
TACTAAATATATCACAATGGACATCACAATTTGTTCACAAAATCAGTTGCACTACCCTAAATTGTTCAATCACCTGGAACCAAAGTTTAATTTTCTCCCTTGAAGAGACTGCAACTGGAAGACTTAATAACACATAAAAATCCCCATTTGCCCAACAAAAGAGAAACATGATTTTGAAATAGCAAATCAGGAATTATAAATGTCTAATTTTTGGATTTACTAAATCCATTCATTCAATATAATCAACAAGAATTATAGCAACTTAAATACAATTCTTTTCTCAAACAATAAAAGAAATATCATTAAAATTCTAATTTTAACTTTCACAACTACACTTATCAATGTCTATCAAATTTACTTTTACATCTTTTCTATTATAAATCCAACTGATGTTGTTCCTATCCTATATATTTATACACAACCAAATTTTATTCCTTTACAAAATAAATGTGAGTTAAACAATTTATTAAATAATATAAATAATACATATATATATACATACATATTTATATATAAAATATTATTAAATATAATGTAAACCCTAATCAAAAATCTCATATTCGAAATGTTGCATGTTCTCTATTTTTTGTTTTACACAAACTACAGTCGCATATATTATAGTCTCGGCTGTGTTTACATTGAACACAGCCCTCCCCGTATGGGGAGGCCGCTGCCTGTGAGTGCAGCGCTGGCTGCCTCCATAGCCGTCGCCCCATATGGGGGCGGCTGTGGGGTAGCTCGTGACCCCCATTCACATAACAGCATTTCCACTATTAAATTTATTCCAAATAACTTTTAAATCTAAAAATCTACTAATGTTAAATTTGCTTAAATGGAATTTAATCCGAATTAAATACGCACACGCCAGTACGGCGATTTCACAAATAAAATTCATATATTTAAAGTAAAGAACTTTCACAATCCAATTGATATATGAGTTTAAATACAAATACATTTATATACATTTTTCCAACATGGTTTATAACTGAGAATAAAATAATTTTCTTCAGGTTTCAGTGGGGAAATCGAGGAAATAACAAATTTCTTCTGGGTTTTCAAAAGATACCACACACAGAAGTCTACATCCAAAATTTAATTTACCCCATAGATTTTATAATCCATTTTCTAATCATATAACTTTCCCTACACCAATTTAATTCTACAGAGAAATAATTCTACAGAGATTTTTAAAAAAATAACAACAGAGAATTTATTTTCTTTCAGAATTAAAATCCTTCATAGATCTTTCCTACTATTTAAATAAAAATTTTACAAAATTCCCGAGAAGAACAGAGGACATACAAAACTAATATTTTCTCAATCTTTTTTTTTTAAAAAGGAAACAAATTAAACAATGAAAAATACCTGTAACTTGAGATTTGGCTGTAGAAAGAGAACCTTTGTTGCCACAGTCCTCCAAAGCTTCTTCAAAGCACCAAATCCAAGAAAGCTTTAACTAACCACAAAGATCCTCTAAGCAAAGGGATCTTCCACAAATATACAGTATTACCAAATTAACACAATACAGAAAGTTTTGCAAAAGCTGAGATATTTTTCCCATGAAGAAATTGAATAGCCTCTGTATTTTCCAAATCCCCAGATAATATCCGGAAAAATCCTCAACCAAAAATCATAATTGCACTGGCACACTTGTCGAGAAGTGCAAAATATCTATTAACCACTTCTCGGCAATCTTGCCTTCCAAAATTGCATGCATTTAATTAATTTATTTAATTTTCTAATTTTCAAATACAAAATTAATTTACAATTCAAATGCCATTTCCACAAATAATATTTAATTTAAATAAATCTATTTACACACAATTTAATCATTATTAATTTAATCATCCTTGACAAGAATATGTACCCCCACTGTGTAACCCAATCTATATGATTTTTATGTTTTGTCAATTGTTTTGGTTGTTCTTCCATTTTTTTTGGATTGTGTTGTCATGTTGATATCATGATTATATTGTTTAACTTGTGATGACATGTCGTTGGTCGTTTTCATATTTGGTTACTTGAATTTTGATGACTCTTATAATTATGAATGCTATGTTTAACCATGCGACTTCCAAGAGTAAGTCGAGTCCTTGTGGGGGAGGATGTAGTGCCCCTCCATTTGTGTCGTCATGTGATGCTTTCTGCCTTACTATGAATTTAAGAGTGGTTTGGTATTGATTTATTTTGTGTTTGAGGTAATACGATAGTTTAAATAAAAGTTATTAATAAAATATTATTAACGGTTAAATTGAAATAAATTAGAATTTATCTAAAAGAATAAAATAAAATAAAAGGTATTATCGGGTGATAGGAATTTAGTGGTTATTAATAGCAATTAATGGAGCATGGTTCCATGTGCCACCACTCAAACAAACCACTCTCCCTAATCAACACACCATGCAAACTAAATTTAGAATACAACATTCCTTCTTGCAATCACCTCTTGTCTAGAGAATGGTGCCTCGTCCATATGGTAGTAAGGAATATCTTTAATTGTTTACTAGTTGTAACTAATGCATGTGAATTATAGCCCTCCTAGAGGTGTGGAGTCGGTGATTTTTGGGGTCAATTTTGAAAGTGACCCCCCTTTTGACTTCGTTGGAAATGCCAAGAATTGTTCTATGGACCAATTGAATTCTGCCAAATGGTTATTTCATGAAATAAGTGAGCTGAAATCTAAAAATCTGTCTCTTCATAGTAAGCTAGGGGAAATTGAAGCCAAAGTTGCAGGATTAATTCAGCTCGAAGCAGAGAAGAATACCAATGTGAAGGATAACACACAAAAGGACAGCATAGTTGAAAATGATATTGAAAAAATTAAAGGAACCATGAAAAAAATTGCTGATCAAAACTGTAGAATTGCCAGACATAACTATGTCATCATCAAAGCCATGTCCGAAAGATTGGAGAAAACCCAGAAGAGAGCTCTGATTGTCCACCTTGATCAAGAGAAAGCCCAGGATGAGGAAGCAGGGATCTCTAAACGAACCAGATCAAGCATGAAAAGAAAAACCCTGACCACCCCAAATATGACTCAGATCTTTATGGAGGGGGTTCAGGATATGGTGGACCTAGAAGAGGTTGCGGACGAGCTTCTGAAATCTATGAATTAGCTATGACTGGCCCCAGCTTTGTCTGTTTGCTAGCCGTTTTATGGTTTTTTTGCAGCTTTTTGTGGTTGTCTGCTTAAACTGGTTTTGATCTTTCTGGCAGCCTTTTTGTTTTTCAGACCTCTATTTTGGTCTTTTCTTGTAATGTTACTCCATGGTTTTGGGTCCTCGTAAAACCCGTTTATCCCCCTTTTATCAAAAACTAATGCATGTGAATTGGATGCGGAATCAATTTTAGTTATACCTTCGCTTTGCGATTTAAGGCCTAGAATGAGGCACTTTTCTGGTTTCTCAACCATTTTGTTGATAAAGATAGAGGAGGCCTATCTGGGAAGGGGGGATGGTTGCATTTGATGGAATAAAGGGAGTGGTTGCATGCGAAAGATTTGGGGAAAGTGGTTACAATGGTTAAAAAAAATGAATAGGCAGAGGAGAGAGGACTGCTAAAGCATGACTCCTACGAGTAGGTGAAGCGGATTGGTAGCTCACCACTATCTTGTATATGTCATCCATGCCTTCATGAGATAGGATATCAGTTCATTCTCTACATGGCTGACTTCCACACAGGATGGGTTTCCAAAGTTGCTCTGCAAACACCTCCTGAGTGCCTCATTTGGGGTATTGATAAACACAAAGTTATGGATCATTTGGCTCACTCCAGACAATGCTGGTTTGGGGGTGATGGCAAAGAAACCTTTAGTTATTATTCGATGGTTGTGAATACCTTGGAAGAAGATATTATAATGAGACCTGTGCACTTTGATGGAACTTCGAAGATTATTCCAATCTCATATTTCTTTGGCGCAACCTGTGAGGATTCTGGATAAAGGCTACAGACTTAGCATTACCAAGTAAGTTGTGTACACCTACTTCATGTCTGAAATGTTCAAACGTATATTGAAATCAACTTATATTTTCTTGATTACATTGCTTGATAGTGTTTAGATCCTTCCGTGTGTACCCTGCATTGCCTTGTATCCCATGAGATCGCATTTATTTGAGGTATCCAAACAACAGTTCTCACACCTTGTCAATGCGTCCTCATTCCCAGTAGCAATTTGTGAAATACATATTGTGTGCCTTGTATTAGATTCCTTATAATCTTGCTTGCCTCGTTTTGAATCTGCAATATACCATTTTGTGTATTACTAAAAGAAGATCTGTTAGTTTTTTTTTTTTTTAAGTATTACTCCGTCTAGAAGTAATGGGATCATGCCTGAGATGTTGAAGAATTTTGCATTCACAGTCATGCATCGAATAACTCTATATTTCATAGTATGATGTGCAATTATGTTCCTTCTGTGCAGTCTATCCATGATTGATGATCTCCTTGTGGCGTACAGCTAGCATGATAAGAGTCTGGTTTTGTTTTAAAAGCATTGTGGTATGTTCCATATAGCTAGTCAAATGTCAGGCTCTAGATCGACAATAGCCAGAGTATCCAACCATGTGCTTTATTCCGCCTTCTAGTCTCTGGTTTGTAGAAACTGCTTAGCTTGTCAGAGATATAAGCCTTAGTATGATACATACCTTGTCTATGCTTCTTTATATTGCATTTTATTTGAACCCATTATGTTGTGCCTCTAGAAAAAAAGAAAATCTCTGCTCTTTACCGTAACGGCTTTGCCACCCTAAACACTCAAACTTCACTTGAAATTCAATCCCTTTTAATAAATGTGTGCGGCCTGGGATTCATTACTCTTCCCATGCATAGTAAAGTATGCTCCCTTATAATATAGGAAGTATAAGATTTAAATAACCTGCTAGATTCTACTCGCAATCTATCATAGTTGCAGCACTTTGAAATAAATATTTTCAAAGTACTAACATAATAGAGAGCTTACTTTTGATCATGGTGAAGTTTAATCTCCAAACTTCAATTTGAGCGCGTCTCTGGAAACTTGCCACCAAATAGAAATGCGTTAAGAAAAGTTGCACATTATTTCTCCTTCTCTTAAGTCAAGTATTTGCACTTCACCTTTCTCCTTTCCTTCAACCTTGTTGATAACTTTTGGGATTTGATATTAATCCAAGTAGATGGCGATATTTCCAAATTCCAATATTCACTTTCTTATATGCATGGCAACCTGTCATAGTTACAACATTTAGGGTTGAGGTATTGTGCAGAATTAAATAGCCACCCTAAAACCTTTGGTAAATAATAACAGCTGCAACTTTTAGACTTGTAAAGGTGTAGTAAATTAGATAATCTCCCTGATTTCATTGTCAACTTGTCTAAAGCTGTGGCACTTGAACATAATAGGAAGTTTAAAGGTTTAAATAATCCCTTGATTTCATTTGTCATAACCAAAGAATGGAGAGTAAATAAAGGGATTTGCACATTATTTTAGTTTAAATTACTTTCGTATTGACCTGTCAAATTAAATATTTACTTCTTCTCCGTGTCTCTTCTACAATAAGCGTATTAAATGGAGACTACCATTGAAGAAAAGAAGACAACAACCATATCTATTTTTGTTAAGTCTTTTTCACTCTCATCCTCTCTCCTCTCAATTTACAATAGAGAAGATAAAAATCTACTTTCAGATCTCAATTTAAAAAAAATGCAGGTAGGATGATAGCCTCAAGTTTTGGTCTATATCCTCTTGATCCAATCCGAGTCAAATCATTTCACTTTCAGTCGAAACACATCTAAGGGAACTAGCGGTATAATATGATATTGGAAGTAGAAAAGAGTGAATAATTGTCATTTCATCTATGTGGTAATCTCATCCTTGACATTTCAATTATATTACTCAATATAGGGTACAGGGTTAGAGAGATCACATTGTGTTGACCGTATTCCCACAACTTGGTATTTAAGTCAAGGAAAACAATCGGCTTGAGAGAATATTGTTGTCTTATCTAATTTACTTTATTATGATGTATGTTAGTACTTTTAAAAAAAAAAATTGGTGGCACAAATGTTAGATATATTAATATCCTTTAGGGTTTCTTGGCGGGGCATTACACCCTTTCCTTGACGGAGCTTGTGCAAAACAAAGTTGAGAAGTCAAAAAAGCCATCTTAATGGAGGTGCTTAGATCTCAATCTCCAACCAAATCTAAACCGGCCCTTGAGAATCTGTTTGCCATGAAGGGAGGAAATGAAGACTCTAGTTATGCTAACAATTCTTCACTTCAGGTAGACAAAACCTATTCAGCGTTTTAGTCTTTTCTAATGCTTACAATGAATATGAAATAAATTCGACCTCCGCTCTGCCGTTCTTGTCACTTTATTCTGCTTAAAGATGAAACAATTTTTTTTTTTTTTCAATTCTTCAAATGTTAGGGGTTAAAATCTGTTCGTTGCTGCTTTCAAGATGGATTACTTACCAATTTATCTATCCGTTTCTGTGAGCTCTTTGATATTATACTAAATCTCGATTTGGAAATTTTGCTGACACAGTTAAGGGGGATTGAAGTTGTGAAACCAATCCTGGAACGAAGCATTTATGAGAACATGAGATTGAAGTTTAAAGCGGGTGGCATATTTAGGATAGCGGATTTCGGGTGTGGAACTGGGCGCAATACGCTTGTTGTAGCAGACACCATTGTAAGAGCTCTACAATGCTCACTTCAGGAAGGGGAGATGCCAGAATTCGAGGTTTATTTCTCTGACCTTCCGTCAAATGATTTCAATTTGCTGTTTCGAATGTTGCCTCCGCCAAGACAAGGCTGTGAGGGTGATGGTGATAGTGATCACAATCCACTGGCTGTAAGGTCTTACTTTGCAGCGGCTGTGTGTGGATCACATTTTACACGTCTGTTTCCAAAACAATGCCTGCATTTCTGTCATTCTTCTACCAGTCTCCACTGGATTTCACAGGTGAGTAATAAAAAGTAATAATTTTTTCATAGATGAAGATGATGTGGTGTTTTGGGAAAACTTACCGTCAGCAATTTATCATCAATAATTCATCACCAATAATTTATTGTTGTCGAAAATTCACTACCATTAATTCATCCATCTTGTTAATTCATCACATATACAATTAAAAAATTGTTGATGGTAAATTTATCCAGAAATGAATTTGTCATGACCATGGATGAATTGAAAGTGAATTGGTGATGGTGAATTTGGTTGTCTAGGCAAATGAGATGATAAAATATAAATGCAGGTGCCAGATAGTGTTCAACAGAGGAGGTCTCGTCGCGTGTACGTTTCAAGCGATTGTGAGGAGGCAGTGGGCGCTGCGTATCTACACCAGTTTAATGAAGACTTCACAGCGTTTTTAACTTCGCACGCAGAGGAGATAGTTGATGGGGGATGCTTGTTTATATCTCTGCCGGGTCGTAAGGCAGGCACCCAAATATTGGAGGAGCAAGGCGGATTAGGATATTATGCACGCGACTTAGAATATGCATTCGAGGAGCTTGTCAATGAGGTTAATATAACGCATACTTTTAGATTTTTTGTTTTCTCTTAGTTTGTTATTCCGAAATAACATACAGTTCATGCCTTTTTCAAAACATATCATGAATTTAAATTGGGGGGTTTTCCAGCGCGCTCGGTTCTTTATAGGTGAAGTCCTAAACGCAAATGGCACCTCTTAAATATTACAAACGTTTGCAGTGAAAGGATAATGAGTGTATGCAATAACACTAACTAGTGACTCTGAACATCAGTGATGTTTATGTTTAGTTAAAAGTTTCATATTCAAGTAAATAAGATTTGGAATTATATTATATAGTAGTTGTGACAGAATAGGAAATTCTGCATTGGCAGGGTATCATTGAGAAAGAGAAATGGGAATCCTTCAATTTGTCTTGGTTTGGGCCAAATTTAGAAGAGGTAGAGAGTATTGTGAAGAAAGAGGGATCATTTGTAATAGAGAGTGTGGAAGTTGTGGAAGGAATTCCTCTATTTCCTGCCACAGAGAGATGGGAAGAGAATATCTTTGGAAGATTTGTTGCAAATAGGCATAGAGCAGTGTTTGAGAATGTTTTGGAAGATCGTTTGGGATCTGACAGACTGATATATGAATTCTTCTTTAGAATTCCAAAAAGAGCTTCTCTGCTATTTGAAGAATGTCTCCCTAGAGAGATAGAAGTAGTTGTTGCCATTCTCATCAAGAAAAATGGTGCAAAATAAAGCCATTAATTAAACCATGTTGAAAATATCTTTGCTAAGTATCATATAAAATGCATGCTTATATTAGGTGTCAATCAAATATAACCTATATTACTCTTGTAAAGCATTCCTTACATAATATATATTGCATTTTGTTCTTAAAAGGTATATTTAATTTGTATTACAATTTATTTGAAAATTAATATTGTTCATTATATTATTAATATTTAATTTCTTGTAATTTGTTATTTCTGGATTTTGATTGTGTTTAAATTTTTCCATCAAAATCTAGAAATAACAGATTAAAAGCATTATGGATTGTGGAAATCTTATAGCATTAATTTAATTTCTTCATAAAATTTGTGATCGTATTTTTTATTTTTCGAAAAACAATGATTATTTGTATGATAATTAAATTGAATAAATAAACATTATTTAATTATTCAAATAATTTAAAAAGTGAATAAATAACTTTTTTTTTAAATAATAATCTACTTAATACATTTATGACCTTTGTTTGAGACTTTTTTAAAAAGATGCTATATTTTTATTTCATAAATTTCTATATAAGAATTTGTACTAATGTTGAACTAAGTAAAATGATCTTATCTAGAATGAGAAGCATAGTTAAGTGTAGATATCCCTTGATGTGTGTGTTCTACTAGATATGTGGCATAATCATATATTACATTGTATGTTGGGTGTTGAAGGTGTGTAGCCATATACATGTAAACCTTTAACATGGTGGATGGAGGATCAAAATCAAGAATTTGGCACAAGGAATAAACTATTTTCTTGAAGTAATTAGCAAAGTACTTCATGGGGAAAGGCTCCTTTTCATCCTTGTAATTTTTATCTATTTCCTAGATTTCCCGACCCTAGTACTTGCAGTGTGCATGGGTAGCATTGTTAGCCTGAACATAGCCTTTGTGTTCTCATATTCTTTTTTAAAGTGTCAAGATCAACAGAAATCATATCTTGACTCCATTCATGCAATTTGAAAATTTCTGCAATTTCCTCTCTAGTTATCTTAACCATTTGTACACCATCATATGTCCTGATCACCCCTGAGATGGGATAATATCTCATAGCTATATCTTTTAGTAAATCCACATCAATATATATGTTGGGAACAACTAACTTCCCCATATCCAACCTCCAGGTGTTGCAAACGGGAACTCCATAATTTTTGTTCCCAAACCAATTTTGGAACATTTTCCACCATGGTTATGGCACATCAACATCTTTGATAAAGTGTTGTTTGTCTAGTAAGCCCTCTTTAATTCTAGGGCAATAAAAAAAACCATTTCCCTCGACTTTTCTTCTAGTTGATGGTTTCAATTGGTCAATGATATATTTGGAAAGAGGTCTTGACGTGGTTTCAAAACTAGAAAATTGAGCCTTAGGAGTCATTGGTAATAGGTGAATTCTAATTAATCTAGGGTTTTGACACTAGAGATGTTCAAAACCTAACCTTTTTGTTTAAAACCTAGGGCATGGTTCGAAGGAAAAATTTCAATAGGTTTGATAGAATTTTAAACCCTAGTAGAAGCTCAAACTATCAAATAACAACTTAATGGCTTATCGAGTAATTTGATAGTAAGATACAATGAACCTCTACCCTAATCGAAGGAAATTTAAAGAAAACACAGAGAAGAGTGTTTGTTTTTACCTATGGTCTTTTTGCTCAAAGAAAACCCTAATTTCAATCACCTTGAACTCTGGAACATTTAATTTGATCTTGTAGATGCTTTAAAACTCACTTGCATCTTTGATTGTGTGAAAAAAAATATTTTATGTGCTTTTAGATAGTATTTGGGTAGCTCTGGACATTATTTATGCCATTATTTCTTGCTCACACAAATTAGAATGACTCTCATAGCCACTTCTTCAATTTTGAATGTCGACCATTGATCGCTTTATGAGATGGCATGTTGGATGACTCAAATTGAGTCAACAAAGTTTAAATTTCTATCACTTTCGCTCACCTATCCTATGCCAATAATACTTTTCCACTTGGAATTTTGACTTGTTCATTCTGCAAGCTCCACCTTCTTTCGAGAAATAGGATAAGCTATGTGGCAATTTCCCACTAGCCCCACTACTTTTCATAAAACATTATTTTATTCCTATGGCTTTAGTGGGGAAAAATTGAGATTTGATATCAAAATGCATCTTGGTTGTCAACTTAAAAGCTTATGGTGTTGGGTATGTTAGTGGAGACCAAGCCCCACACCTACAATAGTACATGTGTCTTCAGCAAACTAACCCCACTATTTTTCAAAAAGTATTATTCTATTCATGTGGGGTTAGTGGGGAATGACTAGGATTAAATGTTCATATCCAACCATTAGCAATTTTGCACTTGCAAAAAGTTAGTCTTAAGAAAGGGGACTAACTAGGTCAATGGGACCAAGACCCATGGGAGTAATGACTTAAGACTTAAGTCATTTTAACAAGAAATATCGCACCCAACTTAGGAAATATTAATGCAATGATATAACATATGATGAATGAAAAACTTAGACCAAGGGACCCATGACAATATGTTTCTAATGGCTTAAGTCATGACTCACATGACCTACAACCAGGTATATTAGGTCAATGACGAAATAGAATGTCAAGGGAAAAAGAACTATGAATTTTGAACAGAGGGCCTTTGAACCAAAACCCTAAACCAAACCCTAGGGAATAGACACAAAAGATACAAAAAAGGCAAGGAACCAACACAATTTTTTTTCAAATTTAGAGGCTCCACTAGCATCTTCAATCACATCGCTAAATCAATCATTCCTAGCCAAAACTTCCAAATCAATCCTAAGGACATCCTAATCCACAAACCCTCTCATCTATCCATTAATCTAAACCTCACCATTTAGCCACCTCATCATAAACCTAAGTCTAAACCTAGTACAAAACCCACATCCTTAATCTCTTAAATAATCCTTTCTTTGCATGGTAATCACAAGATCACAAGAAAAGAAAATAATGGATTCTCAAGGATAATCCTTTCCAACACCACTTTGTCTCAACCACCAAACCCCCATGAAGACATGGTAGACACTCTAGAAGAGTCCCCTAGACTAGGGGAATTCACCAATGACCCTAACAACCAAGAAATGATGGAGAAAATCATTCTCCTGGATAAAGACCATCTCATTCTTATCCTCGTAGTACACGGGGCTAAAATACCCTCCATGGACGACATCCTAAAAGAAAGGGGTAGTGACCCTTCAAACAATCTCGCATCATCCAATAATTTCTCCAATCATCTCATTAGTCCACAACTTAACACCAATATAAACCTCTTCCACCAACACAAATCAATCTAATATACCCCCATTAACCTCTTCTATGAACACAATCTTATCTAACACCAACCCAACACCTTCCTCAAATACCACAACACCTCTCAAAATAAAGACAAATATCCCTCTCTCCACAAATATAAGACAACCCCTTAACAACATATTCTCACTTTCATCACATCTAAGGGTCACTATTCCCCCTAATGCTAATGTCACCTACACCCCTTCCAACCCAACTATACCCCCACTTCATCTATTCATTCCAATTACATTGCTCTGCATAACAATATCCCTCCCCCACCCCCTAATAACCCCAATCCTCAACAAAAAATTATGCATAGCCAACTTCCACCCCCTTCTAATACATTTACTTCTAATCCCCAAATCAACACTACCAACATTCATACCCAAACCCAACACAAAAATCCCCCACATATCAACAATCAAATCCCAACCCCTAATCATAAAAAATACAATACCAACATCAATAATCCCCCATCAACACCCCATATCAATACATGTATAATCAAGTACTCCAAAGTGCTCCACAAAATTACCTTTTCCAAGATTTGAAGAAAATGAAAGACATGATTAGAGGAATCCAAAGTGGTTAAACTAAGAAGACCTTTAGGAATGAAGAAATATGTCCTTATCCATTTTACCAATCTACACTAGAAATTCCCTTCCCTAAGGATTATGAGATCCCAAAATTTGACAAATACAAAGAGAATAGTAACCCCATTGAACACTTAAAATAATTTAGATTTGCATGCCAAGAAGTGGCCTATAATGACATATACCTCATGAGGTTATATCCTAGAATTCTTAGTGGCCAAGCCTTGGAAAGGTTTACACAATTACCCCATGGATCTATTATGTCCTTTGCAGACTTAATCGAATGTTTTGTAACACACATTTCATATAACATTGACCAAGAAATAACTTTGGCTAAGTTATGCACAACAAAACAAAACAATGGGGAAAGTTTCACCACATTCCTTCAAATATGGTGACCTTGCAAGTAGATTCCCCTTACAAGTACCAGAAAACAAATGGTTAACATATTTGTTGAAAATTTACACCCTAAAATTGCTCTACATTTACGACTACAATGTGTCACAACATTTGAAGACATCATTGAAAAAGGGTTCACCATTGAAAAAGCTTTAATTGCAAAATAGGTAATCAAAATCTATAAGGACCAAAAAGACAGTAACCAAACCCATAATGATAAACCCAAATATTGGGCCAAAAACAAAATTTTTGTAAACAATGGTGTAGCCAATAGTAAACATGTTCAAAACATACAAAACAAACCATCCCACAACACACAACAACAACAAGGTGCATACAAGACCATAACTATTCCCCAGGGAAAAGGAAAAAAAAAATCAATCTAAAAGTAAATACACTCCTCTAGGGGAATGTCTTGTTGTCATATTTCGTAGATTGGCACAACAAAACATGATCAAATTCCCTATCACTACACATCTTGAAGAAAGTAAACCCAAACTTGAATGGTATACGGAAGATGAATATTGTGAATACCACCACATTAAAGGACATAGCACAATCAAATGTATGAGACTAAAGAATTACATTCAAGACCTCATCAATAAGGGATAAATTAAAATTCAAAATCAAAATTTCCCAAATGAGAAATGAGGAATTTATACAAAACCCTTCCCACAACATAATGATGGGCAATCTTCATATACTAATGTCTCATGTACATACACAAATAATTCCAATTTTTCTACACATGACAAAATCATCAATCGAATTGAACAATGCAACACAATAGCCATAAAAGTGCCTGATTGAACTATCACCACCTATCATGGATGAATGACAACATAAAGAGCATCCTCCTACTCATCTACTCCATCCAACACTAAAAAATATAATATCATTGAATGCTTCAGCAAAACACCATCTCAAATTTCCATCTTGGAACATCTTCGTACTTCGCATATCCATAAGGAAGCACTAAAGAAAGCTTCTCAAGGGTCTCAAGTACTAAGTGATATAAATGTTAACCAATTCCAAGCTATAATTGGACACCTTTCATCTTCACACCAACTATCATTCACTAATAAAGATACTCATACTAAAATACCACATAATAAATCATTACACACCGAAGCCATTCTTCACAAGCATAACATCAAAAGGGTCCTAATAGATGGTGGATCCAATCTAAATCTTTGTACACTAAAATTAATAAAACAATTAGGTTATTCAGATGATGTCATTGATCCCCATAAAAATATAATCATCAAAGCATATGATGATGTTGAAAGGGAATTAGAAGGTAATTTCATGCGGTCTCATAACATGCCCCATTTTTCTCCTTGGAAAAATCTAGACCCTTTCTTTTGTTCCTTTTCCTTTCTTTATGTTTCTTTTGCTTGCTTGGGTGTGCTACTTTTGGAGGCAATGGTAAAATGGAAGTTTGTGTGTCATCTTTCCTAGTCCCTAGCTAAGTCCTTTTCTTTACAAAATTTGGAGTGTCGCAAGCTCTTCTCCCTAGTCTTATCAATTTTCTAGACCCTCGGGTCCTAGAGTCAATGCAATTGCACTAAGGACATTGTATCTTTGGTTGGTTTTATTTTTTTTCTTAGTCGGTAAGTCAAGCCCAGTGAGTCATCACTAGGATAAATCATCCCAGTGCATGTATTCCCTTTACTTTGTTGGTTAGCCTGGTGGTTGGTCTCTTTTATTTTCTTAATTTTGAGATGTAAAATAAGAGGTTTTATTGCAAATATGTTTTTAATAAATTTGGTCTCACCTAAACCCAATTTTGGGTCTTGTATTTGCACGTAGTTCTCATGAACCCAGTGGTTAAAAATCTCAGTTCTCAGTAATCTTTCCAAGGTTTGATACCTGAGGTTTCAAACCTTGTGATCATTAATGGTCAAGTATCCAAAGTGGATTTTCTTATAAATCCTTCATGTTGTAAGAATTAAAGTGACATGTAAGCAAGCCATATAAGCCTTCTACATCGTCTTCTTCTCTAATGGTGAGCCCTACGCAAAAACCAAGGTGTTCATGATTTAAACCCTAACCTACCATGATTACATCTTTATTCAAGGAAATTAATGCATTTTAATAGGAAATTAATGAAGGTGGTGAAAAACACATGTACTTGGCACCACCTCGAGCATGCAGTTACTTTCATAACACTCTACATTGTGCTATACTAATAATTTGTAAGGACATTCAAGAATCAAGATTTAGACTATTGTGCAGAAAGAAAGGTAAACCTCAAGAAACCAAAAAACACAACTCCCTATGAAAGACAATCGTGTCACCAGTAAAACCAGGTATGTTTCAAGTAACTGAAATCATCTTGGTCTTTCTATGCATACATGTCTCAAGATAAATGGTGTTTCCCCTAGATATTCAAATGTTGATTTGTGAAGTAAATTTAATCAAACTGTAAAAAAAAAAAAATTATGAATTTTTGAGAATAACTGGTTAAATTTAACCATAACTCACACACAAGGCACATATCTACTAATAATGTAGGAAATTCAAGAAAATATTAGCACTTTGAAAGGAATCTAGAGGAGGAATTCCAATATTTTTCTTCCCAGGCCGTACTAGTTGGTGGGATAGTTACTACTTCAATTCAGGGTGGTTTTCTGATATTGAGTTCATTGCATGGGTTCAACAAGTGAATGCTTCTCAGTGCTTAAAGAATTTTATTGCAAGTGGGATGCATTTGGTAGGACAGTTTCAACTAGCAATGGAAGCCCTTGAATTAATAATGGAATGTCTAAATTGCCATGAACCAAACATGAGGGGCCTATTAAAAAGAAGAGGAGAGATGGTAAAGTAGATGCAACTAGACATGTTGAGGAGATAACTCCTGATGTGTCAAGTGAGAGAGTTTCCTTACTGCCAGCTAACCAGCATAAAGAGACTATGGCTAGTAAGGTCAAAGTAACAGTACAACCCAAGGAAAAAATTTCTCCATGAAAAATTAAAAAGGTCAACCTATGCTCAATGAAGAGCTGAGAATGAAAACAAGCACTCATGCTCAAACAAGGTCTACATTTCAAAGGGTTACAAAGTTATTGACCTCTCCCCCTTCGTTTAATATGGTAGAAATGAAGCAAACACTAGGAAAGACTCCTATGATTCAAGAGGAAGGTCTTGAACTAAATGAAGAACAAATTAGAGAAGAGTGTGATAAATGGTCTACCATGATGAAACAAGTAGAAGAAAAATGATATAAGGAGAAACCCTTGGTACATCCAGTGGTGGAAGAAGATGAAGATATAGGGTCAAGTGCTATAGATGTTGAAGAAGAAGAATTCATAAGAGGAACACTCACACCAGAGGTGGGAAACCTTGAGAAACTAGATGAAAAAGGAACAAGGGATACTACAAGTTAGAATCCTATGGACAATATTATTGATGAAGATACAATTGATTCCCAACTTCTACTAGGAAGTAGTAGAAATGATGTTGAGCAACCGTAGGCTTTTGAGAAATCTAGAGAAGACTGGGTTGAGAGTGAGAATACAAAGCCTACACAAACCTTGGATGGTGGAGTAAGAAATAAGGAAAATCCCAGTATTTCAAGACAATAAGAATGTGATACCCCAAGGGCTAGTGTGGAGCACTTGCTTGCATAGGAAAATATAAGTCTCAATAATGAAGAGATAGTGACAAATCTAGGTAATCTAGAATCCATTCTATTGAATACTAAAGATGTTCAAGTTCCAGCATGTACATATTAGGAAATGTAACTAGTTTAAGAGGAGAAGTTCCTGAACATGCGAATAGCTAGGAAAAAAATAAATCTCAAAGAGGTGAAACATAAAGAAGAAATAGATGGTTGGTTAATCAAGGAAATAGCTTCATTGTTGGAGCTGGAACTAGTGCCTCTAGATCTAATAAGTTTAATGTAAGAAGTGGAAACCCCTAAACCTAAGCGAAGAGTGAAGAGAAAGCATGTTGTGTAAAGAAATGAAGATGGAGGGAGAACAGTCCATATAGCTACCCCAGTGATAGATAAAAGCAAGCATAAGATGAGACTTATGGATTATAGGGTAACAACTATTAATGTTGAACATTCATATTGGGGAGAGTAATTAGAAGAAATGAAAATGAACATAGAGAGGACTATTGTTAGGGTGTAGAAAAGTAAGAAAAAGGAAAGAGAAATGAAAGAACAGGTTCCCCTCTTGGAAAATTTAATCAAATCATTAGCCCACTTTGATCAAGAACAAGATGAATTGCCTCAAAATCTAGTACTTATGTCTAAGGAGCAAGTGGATTCCATTGTACCACTCCACCATAAGCTAAGCATATTTGAATAATGGATAGAGTTCTTGATGAGGCAACTTGGAGAAGAATTAATCACAAATGCAATTGGGAAACATAATGAGGCACATCGTTGGTGCAAAAAGTATTTGAGACTAGAAGAGGAATGTAAATTTCGTCAAGAATAGACTGATGCTGAGAGTCAACACTTAAAAGGAATTTATTCAGATAGATATTTGAGAGTTGATAGATCATGAGAAAATAGCCATGGAATAAGAAGTTTTGATAATGGAAGAAACAAGTGAATTGGGAAAGTGACACTTTCATATGATGTGTGGAAGGATTTGAAGAGGTCACTGAAAGATGTAAGAAGTTGATTGATAGAGGTCAATATTTTATTGAAATGATAGCACAATAGAGTTGTGATCCCTTGACTTTAGGGCAGGGCCATCAAGAGATAAAAGCTTTCAAGGAGTGGCTTGAAAGAGTGAATAATGAACTTATTCATTCATTGAACTAGGAGGTTATTCATGAGATTATAAAGTGCAAGAATACTATGGTCAAATATGAGATACAAAATATGTAGAGGAATGAAAATATCATTTAGATATTAGAAGATTATACTAGGCTTATGTATAGCTAGAAGGTGATTCAAGGAATTCCAAAAGAACATATGCAACAATTATTGGTTTCTTTCTAGGAGTATCAACAAAGAAAAGGTGAAGAATATTTTTTAGACTCAAAGTTCAATGAAGAAGGATAAATAACCAATGTTGGTGAAACATAGACAAATAGGATTTACCACAATGAATGAACAAGATGATAAAGAATTGATTTTTCTAGGGATGTTTCACTCAATTATGAGGGCCCAAATGCCTAAATAACAATTAGAAACTAATCCTAACTGTTATAAAAATGAAAAGGGGAGTTTTGAGAGCTTAAAACAAGGTGTGCCTTGTTGAAAACTTGTTATTTTTAGGCCATAGGTAACTCATGCACCCTTAGTGGTGAATAAGTCCTTGTTAAGGTTTCTGAAACTAATTTTGGGTTTTGCTTCTTGATGTCTACACTCCCAAATCCAAGGTTTTCACTACTTCAGGCTTCAAAGAAGACTCATTCACCTTTAGTGGCTAATGGGTCCCTATTAGGGTTCTAAAAACTAAATTTTGGTTTTCATTCCTCTCAGTTGGTCTTATGTCTAGCATTGGTAGGAACTTGTATGAGAGGGCCTTTTTAATTCAGAACTGAAATCAAGTCCTAATGTGTTTCTATTGGAAGGGAACAAGTGCCTTATGTGGCCCATAGGTTTTGCTCTCTTATTATTGTCACATGATGTTTGGAAGTTAGGAACCCCCACTTTTGTTTAAACCATATTATATTCTTGTTCACAAATATAGTAAGTATAAGTTGTTCATGAAACCTAGATCACTTCTTTATAATTCTATGTAAACACAACTTACAAATAAAAAATTAGGTAGCACAAATTCTACAATTAGTTATGTTTTTCCATAAGTGAAATTTTATATTGGACAAGCTACTAGAGAGATGATAAATGAAAGCTTTGACACTACTATGATTTACTAGGACAATCAAACTTGTATCAAATGCTCTAAAAATTCACATTTCACTAAGTTGCCTTGCCCTTTTTAGGTAGTTATAGTTTGAAACTCTTATATATTATGTGATATGTAATTAATGATTATGTTGCTAAGATTATAGATATTTTCTTTTCTAATGCATGAGGCTCAACACTAGATTTTGTAGGTTGGATGAGCATGAATGTTTCACACACAACCTAATAACTTGATTCATACTTCATGCACTCTTCTTTATATTTAGATTACTTTGTGCTGCTATGTTTCCCATTTTAGGGGACTTTGTAACTTTGGTAGGCTCATAGTCCCTTGTTCCTTTGACATTCTTATTTCCAACCTTGGTATTCCTTAAGGTAATTCTTGTCATTATGCATAACTTTTTTTCTTTGTACATGGAGAATCAATAGTCAATAGGATTTATTTTATAACTCCCTGAATGCCCCATCATTTAGGCATAACATTTGAATTGGGGCTTGAACTTACAATCACTTTTTGTGTTTTCCAATAGCTCAACTAACCTTGGGGTCAATTTTAACACCCTATATTTAGTTAGAACTAAGAACAATCTATTTTTAAAGAATGGATCTAGCTAGAATTATTTAATATGGTAGATGAAATGGTGCAAGATAAGTAAAGGAGAAAAATCATGGCATATTTTCATTGTTGTCTTATTTGGACTTCTAATGTTGGGGAGCACCATGTTAGCTATCCATCTGATCATAATAAATTTGAGAACATACCATGTATTTGCAAAAGCATGATTCATGTTATGGATCAACATCAATGTTCAAATTTGATGGATTTGACAAAGTGGATTTTTTGCAAAATCTCAACTCTCTTTCCATGGATAGAGAAAAAAGGAAAAGAACCCAAAAATGAAGGGTTTGTGAAGAATTTGCTACACATATTGTTGAGTTTTTTTAGTAGAAATATTTTAATTAGAACATGCCTATGACGTACTTTCAGCTAGTTCTAAAATATAGGTAGATTGAGGCTTCAAAATTAGTCACCAATACATTAAGTACAACATTTGTAGGATTTGATGGTGCACTTTTGATAGGAGTTGATTGTTCCAGATGTAGTCTCTACTAATGTGTATTTAAAAATAATAATTCTTGAAATATTAGGGACTACACTATAAAAAGGCCTAATATTTAGGGATTTTTTATTTTTAATATTATAAATCAAATCCCATTATGAAAAAATATAATTCTTAAAATATTTAATAGTAATTTTATAGCGGATGGCAATAGTTTTCGCATGTTGTTTTTCTCAAGAATATGACAATTGGAGATGAAGCATTTATTCCTTCAATTTCAATCTACAATCAAAAGAGTTTCTTCCAATATTAGTTCAAATGTCAAGATCTATTGATCCACCAAATATTGAATTTGTTTTAAAATTTCTAAGTGGAAAGGAATTCACAAATGACATTACACGTATGCTCACTAATAAAACTTCAAAAACCAAGAGAAAAAATATAAATAATCTTTACATTTCATTTCTTTTTAAATTGCTTCCAATATTTCCCTAGGCTAGGACTCAGCTACAACACATCTCTTGTTTACTATAAAAGAGAAAACCAATCTTTTCTAGTATTTATTACAAATCTAAGATATAAATCATTTATATTTTAATTAAATTTATTATTTCATATATTTTTCAATAAAATTTATTATTATTTGTTTAGTTTTGTTTTCAATTGTTATAGTTTTAGTTCATTTAAATAGAAGGGAAATTAATGTAAACAATATAGAGGTGAAAAATCAAAGAAAAGATTAAGATTGTCATGAATAAAATAATAAGAGTGTTGAATAGGGTTTTTCTTTGTTTATTTTATTTTAATTATAAATTACAAGTTTAATTGAAATATTCTTTTGATAATAATGGATTTATAAATGTATTATTAAAAATAGAACACATATACTATTTTCACAAGTTTGTATAAATGTTTTAGAATTTATATTGTATAAGTTTGGTTCATGGAATAAAATATCTTTTAAATAAATAAATAAAATAAAATAATTTTTCAAATGTAAACAAAGTAAACAACAATTCTGTCCCCCAACACTCCAGAGGATGGAAAAACTAGACCTTTTGACCTCATGCCTACAACAGAATACTTTAGCCAATCAAACTAGGCCTACCAGACCTCATACCTGCAACCGGATGCTTTAACAAATCGAACTAGCCCCACCACCCCAAACTAAAAAACAATATAACTAAAATAAAATATTTCAATTATATTATATAAATATTTTTATCATCTAAAAATACTCTGCACTTGCCGTTCAACGTGCAGCATCATGTGGTTGGTCTGCTATTTTAACTCTTGTGCTCGAACAAGTCTAACTTGGCCATTGACTTAACAAATTTATTATTATTATTTTTTATTGTGCCGGCCAACGAGCCGATTAAAAAGCCAACGTCATTTCCCTATCAACGAGCCTAGAGATTATTCCCCTTGCTTAAAATACTTTTTTTCGCTATCATCAAACGTGGAGAGTGTTTATTTATTCTTCCCACCTAGTTTCCTGAAAAGATTAAGCCCTCTCTGCTCTCCTTTCACCAACCATTACAAATATCCACGTAGCTTTGAATGGTTTAAATATCCAAATATTACAAAAATGTCTTAGAGGAAGTTGTTAGGGAGAGGACCCACAAGTTGAGCATGTTTTAATATTTGTGATAGTAGTTGTTTATATAATGTCTAATATTTGTGATATAGTTGTTAATATAATGTCTAATAATTGTGATTTGACTACCCATAATTAAACAAAATGTATTCCTTTGATCTAAAAAGTAACCAAACATGTGATGCCACATCAGTGCTCAACTATTCATGATATGAATGCACAAGTATTGGTCTCACCTTTTTTTGGGGCCTTTTTGGACACCCTGACAAAAAACATGCTGATGTGGTATCATATTTGATGATGTGGCCCTGAAACGAAAGTTATAAGCAAGCGACTTGCCAAGTAAGCTACTGAAAAAATTGGGAGTGATTTGAAATTTCCACATAAGACAACTAGAAGCGTGTAGTTAGGGTGTACAACTACAGGGTACTCTCCCCTATCATCCTATTGCGACACCTCTTCCACCAGAGATGAGCTGATTGAGACTTAAAGCAGTAGAATACACATTTGATTATATTTATTAATTAATTAAATATAAGTATAAATAATTTTCAATTAATCAATAAATACGGTCAAATGGATATTTTGATATTAAATAAACATTGTTTTGTATAGATGCATCAGGAACGGATCCGTAATGACTTAAAAGATACGTGTTCTTTTTTTTTCCTTGATTCAATTATTTTAGTTGTTCAATGAATGTCTAATCTTAAGTTGTCGAAGCTCAAAATCTAGGGGCTTTCTTATTTGGATTCAAATTAGTTACACTTTCACATGCTAACTAGGATCTATCGGATGGAGAGATGAAGGGTCTCACTAGATTATATTTGGTACATTTAGTTTTGTTCAATTTACTTGAAAAGCCCACCTCACAAGCCATTTGGAAGAAGTTAGGTGACTTATACCTAACTAAATTGTTAGTTAACAAAAAAATTCCTCTTCCATCTTTTTATCCTTACATAAAAAATATAAAATAATTGTTTAAAAAAATTGATTTATATAATACAATAATTTAGAATAAGTTTTATATAGAAAGCCCTTTGATTGATGGAGCTTGTCCAAAACAAAGCCGAGAAGTCAAGTAACCCATCTTAATGGAAGTGCTCAGATCTCAATCTGAACCGGCTCTTGAGAATCTGTTTGCCATGAAGGGAGGAAATGAAGATTCTAGTTATGCTAACAATTCTTCACTTCAGGTACACAAAACTTATTCAGCTTTTTTTTAACTTTTCTAATGCTTTCTTTGAATACGAAATAAATTCGGCCTCTGTTCTGTCGTTCTTGTCAATTTATTCTGCTTAAAGATAAAACATGTTTCTTTTAAACTCTTCAAATGTTGGGGTTAAATTCTGTTATTTGCTGCTTTCAAGATGGATTACTTACCAGTTTATCTACCCGTTTCTGTGAGATCTTTGTTATTATACTAAATCTAGATTTGGAAAATTTGCTGGCACAGTTGAAGATGATTGAAGCTGTGAAACCAATCCTGGAACGAAGCATTTATGAGAATATGAGATTGAAGTTTAATGCGGGTGGCATATTTAGGATAGCGGATTTCGGGTGTGGAACTGGGCGAAATACGCTTGTGGTAGCAGACACCATTGTAAGAGCTCTACAATGCTCACTTGAGGAAGGGGAGATGCCAGAATTCGAGGTTTATTTCTCTGACCTTCCGTCAAATGATTTCAATTCGCTGTTTCAACTGTTGCCCCCGCCACGACAAGACTGTGAGGGTGATGGTGATAGTGTTCACAACCCACTGGCGGTAAGGTCTTACTTTGCAGCGGCTGTGTGGATCACATTTTACACGTCTGTTTCCAAAAAAATGTCTGCATTTCTGTCATTCTTCTACCAGTCTCCACTGGATTTCACGGGTGAGTAATAAAATGTAATTATTTCTCCATACACGAATATGATATGGTTGTCCAGGCAAGTGAGATGATAAAATATAAATGCAGGTGCCAGAGAGTGTTCAACAGAGGAGGTCTCGTTGTGTGTACGTTTCAAATGATTGTGAGGAGGCAGTTGGCGGTGCGTATCTACACCAGTTTAATGAAGACTTCACAGGGATTTTAACTTCGCGCGCGGAGGAGATAGTTGATGGGGGATGCTTGTTTATATCTCTGCCGGGTCGTAAGGCAGGCACCCAGGACCAAGGCGGATTAGGATATTATGCGCGCGACTTAGAATATGCATTCCAGGAGCTCGCCAATGTGGTTGATATAACGCACTCTCTTAGTTTTTCCATTTTTCTTAGTTTCTTCTTCTCAAATAACATTTAGTTCATGCTTTTTTCACAACATATCATGAATTTTAATTTGGGGATTTTCGATGGAAAAATCATAGGAAAATTGACAAATTCATCACAAGTAAAATTCACCACCAGCAATTCACAGCTGCAGGATGAATTTTCCGTGGGTGAATTGCTGGCAGTGAATTTCTCTAGAGCTGAGCCGTATGCAATAACACTAACTATTGAATCTGAACATGAGTGATACTTATTTTAGATTAAAAGTTTCATATTCAAGTAAATAAGATTTGGAATTATATTATATAGTAATTGTGATATAATAGGAAATTCTGCATTGGCAGGGTCTTATTGAGAAAGAGAAATGGGAACCATTCAATTTGTGTTGGTATGCTCCAAATTTAGAAGAAGTGGAGAGTATTGTGAAGAAAGAGGGATCATTTGCAATAGAGAGTCTGGACATTGTGGGAGAAATTCCTCTATATCCTGTGGTAGAGAGAGGGGAAGAGATTATCTTTGGAAGATTTGTTGGAAACCATTATAAAGCAGCATTTGGGAATGTTTTAAAAGCTTATTTGGGATCTGAGAGAATGATAGATGAATTCTTCTTTAGAATTGCTAAAAGAGCATCTCTACTATTTGAAGAATATCTCCTTCGAGAGATAGAACTAGTTGTTGCCCTTCTCATCAAGAAAAAAGGTGAAAAATAAAACCAATAAATAAACCATGTTGAAAATATCTTCACTAAGTGTCATATAAAATGCATGCTTATATTAAGTGTGAGTCAAATATAACCTATATTATTCTTCATATTGTATTCCTTACACAATATGTATTGCATTTTGTTCTTGAAAGATATATTTCATTTGTATTACAACTGATTTGAAAATTAATATTGTTCATTATATTATTAATATTTAATTTCTTCATAAAATTTGTGATTATATTTTTTTATTTTCCAAAAATAATGATGATTGTGTGGTAATTAATTTGAATAAATAAGCATTGTTTAATAATTCAAATAATTGAAAAAATGAATAAATAATTTAATTTTTTTAAAATAATAATCTATTGAATACATTTATGATCTTTTGTTTAATATTTTTTTGAAAATATGTTATATTTTTAATTCATAAATATTTATATAAGACTTTGAACTAGTGTTGAACTAAGTCAAATGATCTTATCTAGAATAAGAAGAATAGTTATTACACCCATAAAAATAAATATTTGATTGTTAGAGCATTCCACAATTCAATGGAGACAATCTATAAATTGAAAGAAAATCAAGAGGTTTGGAAAATCATATGTTGGTTCACATTTTACATATTATTTTTATGGTTTTTGGTTTTATTTTATTTCTAATTAATTAAAATAATATATATCTATTAAAATTAAATCAAATAAACAATGAAGAAATGAATCAATGGAAGTCTTGTCTTACAATAATCTTTAAGAGACATCTTACAATTGCCATTGGAATCAAATAATTATACTCATAATTAGTTCTATAATATAGAAATTACTAATAGTCTAAGACTGCAAATAATATGCAAGAAATATATTTTAAAATAGAATCATCTATGGCCATTGTTAGTTCCTCTATACAAATGCAATATTTATTGCACCAGGATTTTTCTCAAGACATTAATGGAGAAAATCAAACCATTTTTTTTTTTGTGATACAAAAGTTGCATTAAGAAATTCACACACCACCAATACATTCTTAGACCTTTCATAAAAATATGCGGTGACATACTTGACATGCATACAAATGCATGATGTGTGGTGACAAAAGAAGAAGATTAAGTATGTATTGATTTTTTCAAAGCCTTGTTGACATGAACCATCACACTGATAAGTGAAATTTTAATGGAGGAGATGTGTGAATGATTGACATTAATGCACATGTTAGGAAATGAATAATCTAATAGCTTCTATATTTCCTTGGAGACTTCATAATTTCTTGAGAGATATGGGTGGATACATGTCTCTTATAACCTTAACCTTAAAGGGATAAACTTCTATGCCTCTTTTAGAAACAATGAATCCAAAAATATTACTTGAAGTGACACCAAAGTCATATTTGGATTCCCTCAGTTAGCTTTGTAACTCATTGTGAATAACCTATTGGGTGGATGAAGCCCACTTCAAGTAGATTTTCAATTGGGTGTTATTTGTGGATGCTTCTTTCTAATCTTTTATTTAACTATTTTAGCATCTATATGCATGCCCAATTGATGAACAATTAAGGATGGGTGTAGACTAGGCATATCAAAATAGTAGTTGGAAAATTGATTATACCATTTCTATAATACATCAAAGATAACATGTCACTCTTTCTATAATATTATGAAGAAGAATTCATAAGAGGAACACTCACCCTAGAGGTGGGAAACCTTGAGAAACTAGATGAAAAAGGAACAATGGATATTGCAAGTTAGAATCCTATGGACAATAATATTGATGAAGATACAATTGATTCCCAACTTCTACCAGAAAGTAGTAGAAATGATGTTGAGCAACCATAGGCTTTTGAGAAATCTAGAGAAGACTGGGTTGAGAGTGAGAATACAAAGCCTACACAAACCTTGTATGGTGGAGTAAGAAATAAGGAAAATCCTAGTATTTCAAGACAATAAGAATGTGATGCCCCAAGGGCTAGTGTGGAGCACTTGGTTGCATAGGAAAATATAAGTCTCAATAATGAAGAGATAGTGACAAATCTAGGTAATCTAGAATCCATTCCAGTGAGTATTAAAGATGTTCAAGTTCTAGGGTGTGTGATAGGAAATGTAAATAGTTTAAGAGGAGAAGTTCCTGAACATGCAAATAACCAGGAACAAAGAAATTTCAAAGAGGTGAAACATAATGAAGAAACATATGATTGGTTAATCAAGGAAATAGCTTCATTGTTGGAGGTGGAACTAGTGCCTCTAGATCTCAGAAGTTTAATGTAAGAAGTGGAAACCCTTAAACCTAAGTGAAGAGCAAAGACAAAGCATGTTGTGTAAAGAAGTGTAGATGGGGGGAGAACACTCCATATAGCTACCCCAGTGGTAGATAAAAGCAACCATGAGATAACACCTATGAATTATAGGGTGACAACTATTAATGTTGAACATTCATATTGGGGAGAGTAATTAGAATAAATGAAAATGAACATAGAGAGGACTATTGTTAGGGTGTAGAAAACTAAGAAAAAGAAAAATAAAAATGAAAGAACGGGTTTCCCACTTGGAAAATTTTATCAATTCATTAGCCCAATCTAATAAAAAACAAGATAAATTGCCTCAAAATCTAGTACTTATGTCTAAGGAGCAAGTGGATTCCATTGTACCACTCAACCATAAGCTAAGTGTATTTGAATAATGGATAGAGTTCTTGATGAGGAAACTTGGAGAAGAATTAATCACAAATGCAATTGGGAAACATAAGGAGGCACATCATTGGTGCAAAAAGTCTTTGAGACTAGAAGAAGAATGTAGAGTTCTCCAAGAATAGACTGATGCTGAGAGGTGACACTTAAAAGCTCTTTATTCAAATAGATTTTTGAGATTTGGTAGATCATGAGAAAATAGCCATGGAATAGGAAGTTTTGATAATGGAAGAAACAAGTGAATTGAGAAAGTGACACTTTGATACAATGTGTGGAAGGATTTGAAAAGGTCAATGAAAGATTTAAGAAGTTGATTAATAGAGGCCAATATTTTATTGAAATGATACCACAACAAAGTTGTGATCCTTGGACTTTAGGGCAAGGTCATAAAGAGATAAAAGCTTTCAAGGAGTGGCTTGAAAGAGTGAATAAGGACCCTGTTCATTCATTAAACTAGGAGGTTATTGATGAGATTATAAAGTTTAAGAATACCATGGTCAAATATGAGACACAAAAGATGCAGAGGAATGAAAATATCATCTAGATATTAGAAGATTATAATAGGCTTAAGTACAACTGGAAGGTGATTCAAGGAATTCCAAAAGAACATATGCATCAAGTATTGGTTGCTTTCTAAGAGTATCAACAAAGAAAAGGTGAAGAATATTTTTCAGACTCAGAGTTCAATGAAGAAGGATAAATAGCCGGATGTTGGTGAAACATAGGAAAATAGGGTTTACCACAATGAATGAACAAGATGATAAACCATTGATTTTTCTAGGGATGTTTCACTCAATTACGAGGGCCAAAATTCCTAAATAACAATTAGAAACTAATCCTAACTATTATAGCAGTGAAAAGGGGAGTTTTGAGTGCTTAAAACAAGGTGTACCTTGTTGAAAACTTGCTATTTTTAGGCCATAGATGACTCATTCGCCATTAGTGGCGAATGCGTCCCTACTAAGGTTTCTAAAACTAACTTTTGGGTTCTGCTCCTTGATGTCTACACTCCCATATCCTAGGTTTTCACTGCTTCAGGCCTCACTGAAGACTCATTCACCTTTAGCGGTGAATGGGTCCCTATTAGGGCTCTAAAAACTATCTTTTGGGTTTCATTCCTCTTAGTTAGTCTTATGTCTAGCATTGGTAGGAACTTATATGATAGGGAATTTTTAATTCAGAACTAAAATCAGGTCCTAATGTGTTTCTATTGGAAGGGAACAAATGCCTTATGTGGACCATAGGTTTTGTTCTCTTATTACTATCACATGATGTTTGGAAGCTAGGAACCCCCACTTTTGTTTAAACCATATTATATTCTTGTTCAAAAATATATTAAGTATAAGTTCATGAAATCTAGATCACTTCTTTATAATTCTATGTAAACACTACTTACAAATAAAAAGTAGGTAGCACAAATGATGCAATTAGTTATGTTTTTCCATAAGTGAAATTTTATATTGTACAAGCTACTAGAGAGATGATAAATCAAAGCTTTGAGACTACTATGATTTACTATGACAATCAAACTTGTATCAAATGCTCTAAAAATTCACATTTCACTAAGTTGCCTTGCCCTCTTTAGGTATTTATAG
Organism: Sequoia sempervirens; assembly: GCA_007258455.2. Taxonomy (NCBI): domain Eukaryota; kingdom Viridiplantae; phylum Streptophyta; class Pinopsida; order Cupressales; family Cupressaceae; genus Sequoia; species Sequoia sempervirens. The sequence goes on along the minus strand of VDFB02271358.1, from coordinate 744,009,226 downwards.
TTTCAAACTCTTATATATTAGGTGATATGCAATTAATGATTACGTTGCTATAATTATAGATATTTTCCTTTCTAATGCATGAGGCTCAACACTAGATTTTGTAGGTTGGATGAGCATGAAAGTTTCACACACAACCTAATAACTTGATTCATACTTCATGCACTTTTCTTTATATTTAGAATTCTTTGTGCTACTATGTTTAAATTTTAGGGGACTTTGTAACTTTGGTAGGCTCATAGTCCCTTGTTCCTTTCACATTCTTATTTCCAACCTTGGTATTCCTTAAGGTAATTCTTGTCATTATGCATAACCTTTTTTCTTTGTACATGGAAAATCAACAGTCATTAGGACTGATTTTATAACTCCATGAAAGCCCCATCATTTAGGCATAACATTTGAATTGGGGCTTGAACCTATGATCACTATCAGTGTTTTCCAATAGCTCAACTAACCTTGGGGTCAATTTTAACACCCTTTATTTAGTGAGAACTAAGAATAATCTATTTTTAAAGAATAGATCTAGCTGGAAGTATTTAATATGGTAGATGAAATGGTGCAGGATAGTAAAGGAGAAAAATCATGGCATATTTTCATTGTTGTCTTATTTGGACTTCTAATGTTGGGGAGCACCATGTTAGCTATCCATCCGATCATAACAAATTTGAGAACATACCATGTATTTGCAAAAACATGATTCATGTTATGCATCAACATCAATGTTCAAATTTTATGGATTTGATGAAGTAGATTTTTTGCAAAAGCTCAACTCTCTTTCCATGGATAGAGAAAAAAGGAAAAGAACCCAAAAAATAAGGGTTTGTGAAAAATTTTCTACACATATTGTTGATTTTTTTGAGTCGAAATATTATAATCAAAACATGCCTATGATGTTTTTTCAGCTAGTTCTAAAATATAGGTAGATTGAGGCTTCAAAATTAGTCACCAATACATTAAGTACAACATTTGTAGGATTTGATGGTGCAATTTTGGTAGGAGTTGATTGTGAACTTTTGCCAGAACTAGTCTATGCTAAGGAATATTTAAAAAGAAAAATTTCTTGAAATAGTAGGGATACACTATAAAAAGGCATAATATTTAGGGGATTTTTTTTTAATATTATAAATCATATCCCATTATGAAAAATAATAATTCTTAAAATATTTAATATTAAATTTTATAGCAGATGGCAATAGTTTTTGCATGCTATTTTTCTCAAGAATATGGTAATTGGAGATGGAGCATTGATTCCTTCAATTTCAATCTATAGTCAAAAGAGTTTCTTCCAATATTAGTTCAAATGTCAAGATCTACTAATCCACCAAATATTGAATTTGTCTTAAAATTTCTATGTTGCGAGGAATTCACAAATGACATTGCATGTATGCTCACTAATAAAACTTCAAAAACCAAGAAAAAAAAATATAAATAATCTTTACATTTCATTTTTAAAAAAATTGCTTCCAATATTTCCCTAGGCTAGGACTCAGCTGCAACACATCTCTTGTTTACTATAAAAAAGAAAACCAATCTTTTCTAGTATTTATTACAAATCTAAGATATAAATCATTTAGATTTTAACTAAATTTATTATTTCATATATTTTTCAATAAAATTTATTATTATTTGTTTAGTTTCGTTTTGAATTATTATGGTTTTAGTTTATTTAAATAGAAGGGAAATTAATGAAAACAATATAGAGGTGAAAAGTCAAAGAAAAGATTAAGATTGTCATGAATAAAATAATAAGAGTGTTGAATAGGGTTTTTCTTTGTTTATTTTATTTTAATTATAAATTACAAGTTTAATTGAAATATTCTTTTGATAATAATGAATTTATAAATATATTATAAAAAAATAGAACACATATACTATTTTCACAAGTTTGTATAAATGTTTTAGAATTTATATTGTATAAGTTTAGTTTATGGAATAAAATATCTTTTAAATAAATAAATAAAATAAAATAATTTTTCAAATGTAAACAAAGTAAACAACAATTCTATCCCCCAACTGCAGTACCCCTAATAAACTTTTTTCACATGATCGGTGTTCCTAATAAACTTTTTTTCACATGACCGGTGAGTTGGCGAACACACTCTCCACACGGTGGAAAAACTAGACCTCGTGACCTCATACCTCCAACAGGATGCTTTAGCCAATCAAACTAGGCCCACTAGACCTCATACCTGCAACAGGATGTTTTAACCAATCGAACTAACCCCACCGCCCCAAACTAAACAACAATATAACTAAAATACAATAGGTCATGTAAATACTTTTATCATCTAAAAATCCTCTCCACTTGCCGTTCAACGATCATGTGGTTGGTCTGCTATTTTAACTCTTGTGCTCGAACAAGTCTAGCTTGGCCATTCACTTAACAAATTTACTATTATTTTTTATTTTGCCGGCCAACGAACCGATTAAAAAGCCAACGTCATTTCCCTATCAACCAGCCTGGAGGTTATTCCCCTTGCTTAAAATATTTATTTTCGCTATCATCAAACGTGGAAAGTGTTTATTTATTCTTCCCACTTCCTTTCCTGAAAAGATTAAGCCCTCTCTGCTCTCCTTTCACCAACCATTACGAAAAGAAAAGAAAATAATGCAGTCCTTGTTTCCTATGAGCTTTCCCAACTGTCCACGTAGCTTTGAATGGTTTAAATATCCAAATATTACAAAAATGTCTTAAAGGAAGTTGCTAGGGAGAGGACCTAGAAGTTGAGCATGTTTCAATATTTGTGATAGCAGTTGTTTATATAATGTCTAATAGTAGTGATAGTAGTTGTTAATATAATGTCCAATAATTGTGATTTGACTACCTATAATTAAACAAAATGTATTCCTTTGATCTAAAAAGTAACCAATCATGTGATGCCACATCAGTTCTCAACTACTCATGATGTGAATGCACAAGTATTGGTCTCACCTTTTTTTGGGCCTTTCTAGACACCTTGACAAAAAAACATGCTGATGTGGCATCATATTTGATGATTTGAAATTTCCACTAAGACAATTAGAAGTGCGTAGTTAGGGTGTACAACTACAGGGCACTCTCCCCTATCATCCTGTTGCGACACCTCTTCCACTAGAAAATGAGTTGACTGAGACTTAAAGCAGTAGAATACACATATGATCATATTTATTAATTAATTAAATATATGTATATATAATTTTCAATTAATCAATAAATAAGGTCAAATGGGTATTTTGATATTGAATAAACATTGTTTTGTATAAATGCATCGGAGTTTTGGAACAGATCCATAATGACTTAAAAGATACGTGTTCTACTTTTTTTCCTTGATTCGATTATTTCAGTTGTTCAATGAATGTCTAATCTTAAGTTGTGGAAGCTCAAAATCTAGGGGCTTTCTTATTTGGATTCAAATTAGTTACACTTTCACATGCTAACTGGTATCTATCAGATGGAGAGATGAAGTGTCTCACTAGATTATATTTGGTACATTTAGTTTTGTTGAATTTACATGAAAAGTCCACCTCACAAGCCATTTGGAAAAAGTTGGAAGACTTATACCAAACTAAATTGCTAGTTAACAAAAAAAATTCCTCTTCCATCTTTTTATCCTTACATAAAAAATATAAAATAATTGTTTAAAAATATTGATTTATATAATACAATAATTTAGAATAAGTTTTATATAGAAAGCCCTTTGATTGATGGAGCTTGTCCAAAACAAAGCCGAGAAGTCAAGTAAGCCATCTTAGTGGAAGTGCTCAGATCTCAATCTGAACCGGTCCTTGAGAATCTGTTTGCCATGAAGGGAGGAAATGAAGATTCTAGTGATGCTAACAATTCTTCACTTCAGGTACACACAACTTATTCAGCTTTTTTTTAACTTTTCTAATGCTTTCTTTGAATACGAAATAAATTCGGCCTCTGTTCTGTCGTTCTTGTCAATTTATTCTGCTTAAAGATAAAACATGTTTCTTTTAAACTCTTCAAATGTTGGGGTTAAATTCTGTTATTTGCTGCTTTCTAGATGGATTGCTTACCAGTTTATCTATCCGTTTCTGTGAGATCTTTGTTATTATACTAAATCTAGATTTGGAAAATTTGCTGGCACAGTTGAAGATGATTGAAGCTGTGAAACCAATCCAGGAACGAAGCATTTATGAGAATATGAGATTGAAGTTTAATGCGGGTGGCATATTTAGGATAGCGGATTTCGGGTGTGGAACTGGGCGCAATACGCTTGTTGTAGCAGACACCATTGTAAGAGCTCTACAATGCTCACTTGAGGAAGGGGAGATGCCAGAATTCGAGGTTTATTTCTCTGACCTTCCGTCAAATGATTTCAATTCGCTGTTTCAACTGTTGCCCCCGCCACGACAAGACTGTGAGGGTGATGGTGATAGTGTTCACAACCCACTGGCGGTAAGGTCTTACTTTGCAGCGGCTGTGTGTGGATCACATTTTACACGTCTGTTTCCCAAAAAATGTCTGCATTTCTGTCATTCTTCTACCAGTCTCCACTGGATTTCAAGGGTGAGTAATAAAAAGTAATTATTTCTCCATACACGAATATGATATGGTTGTCCAGGCGAGTGAGATGATAAAATATAAATGCAGGTGCCGGAGAGTGTTCAACAGAGGAGGTCTCGTCGTGTGTACGTTTCAAGTGATTGTGAGGAGGCAGTGGGCGCTGCGTATCTACACCAGTTTAATGAGGACTTCACAGCGTTTTTAACTTCGCGTGCAGAGGAGATAGTTGATGGGGGATGCTTGTTTATATCTCTGCCGGGTCGTAAGGCAGGCACCCAGGACCAAGGCGGATTAGGATATTATGCGCGCGACTTAGAATATGCATTCCAGGAGCTCGCCAATGAGGTTGATATAACGCACTCTCTTAGTTTTTTCCATTTTTCTTGGTTTCTTCTTCTCAAATAACAATTAGTTCATGCTTTTTTCACAACATATCATGAATTTTAATTTGGGGATTTTCGATGGAAAAATCACTGAAAAATTGACAAATTCATTACAAGTAAAATTCACCACCAGTAATTCACAGTTGCAGGATGAATTTTCCGTCGGTGAATTGCTGGCAGTGAATTTTTCTAGAGCCGTATGCAATAACACTAACTATTGAATCCGAACATGAGTGATACTTATTTTAAATTAAAAGTTTCGTATTCAAGTAAATAAGATTTGAAATTATATTATATAGTAGTTGTGATATAATAGGAAATTCTGCATTGGCAGGGTCTTATTGAGAAAGAGAAATGGGAACCATTCAATTTGTGTTGGTATGCTCCAAATTTAGAAGAAGTGGAGAGTATTGTGAAGAAAGAGGGATCATTTGCAATAGAGAGTCTGGACATTGTGGGAGAAATTCCTCTATATCCTGTGGTAGAGATAGGGGAAGAGATTATCTTTGGAAGATTTGTTGGAAACTATTATAAAGCAGCATTTGGGAAGGTTTTAAAAGCTTATTTGGGATCTGAGAGACTGCTAGATGAATTCTTCTTTAGAATTGCTAAAAGAGCATCTCTACTATTTGAAGAATATCTCCTTAGAGAGATAGAACTAGTTGTTGCCCTTCTCATCAAGAAAAAAGGTGAAAAGTAAAACCAATAAGTAAACCATGTTGAAAATATCTTCACGAAGTATCATATAAAATGCATGCTTATATTAAGTGTGAGTCAAATATAGCCTATATTACTCTTCATATTGTATTCCTTACACAATATGTATTGCATTTTGTTCTTAAAAGATACATTTCATTTGTATTACAACTGATTTGAAAATTAATATTGTTCACTGTATTATTAATATTTAATTTCTTCATAAAATTTGTCATTATGTTTTTTAATTTTCCAAAAATAATGATGATTTGTGTGGTAATTAATTTGAATAAATAAACATTGTTTAATTATTCAAATAATTTAAAAAATGAATAAATAATTTAATTTAAAAATAATAATAATCTATTGAATACATTTATGATCTTTCGTTTAATATTTTTTTGAAAATATGTTATATTTATAATTCATAAATATTTATATAAGACTTTGAACTAGTGTTGAACTAAGTCAAATGATCTTATCTAGAATGAGAAGCAAAGTTATAACACCCATACAAATAAATAGTTGATTGTTAGAGCATTCCACAATTCAATGGAGACAATCTATAAATTGAAAAAAATCAAGAGGTTTGGAAAATCATATGTTGGTCCACATTTTACATATTATTTTTATGGTTTTTGGTTTTATTTTATTTCTAAATAGTTAAAATAATATATATCTATTAAAATAAAACTAAATAAACAATGAATCAGTGAATCAATGGAAGTCTTGTGTTATAAGAATCTTTAAGACACATCTTACAATTGCTATTGGAATCAAATAATTATATTCATAATCAGCTCTATAATATAGAAATTACTAATAGTCTAAGCCTACAAATAATATGCAAGAAATATTTTTTAAAATAACATCATCTATGGCTATTGTTAGTCCCTCTATACAAATACAATATTTATTGCACAAAGATTTTTCTCAAGACATTAATGGAGAAAATCAAACCATTTTTTTTTTTTGTGATACAAAATTTGCATTAAGAAATTCACACACCACTAATACATTCTTAGAACTTTCATAAAAATATACGGTGGCATATTTGACATGCATAAAAATGCATGATGCATGGTGACAAAAGAAGAAGATTAAGTATGTCTTGATTTTTTCAAAGCCTTGTCGACATGAACCATCACATTAATAGGTGACATTTTTTATGGAGGAGATGTGTGAATGATTGACATTAATGCACATGTTAGGAAATAAATAATATACTAGTTTCTATATTTCCTTGGAGACTTCATAATTTCTTGAGAGATATGGGTGGAGACATGTCTCTTATAACCTTAACCTTCAAAGGATAAACTTTTATGCCTCTTCTAAAAACAACGAATCCCAAAATATTACTTGAAGTGACACCAAAGTCACATTTGGATTCTCTCAGTTAGCTTTGTAACTCATACAATATTGACAACTCATTATGGATAATACATTGGGTGGATGAAGCCAACTTCAAGTAGATTTTCAATTGGGTGTTATTTTTGGATGCTTCTTTCTAATCTTTTGTTTAACTAGTTTAGTGTCTATAAGGATGGGTGTAAACCAGGCATATCAAAATAGTAGTTGGAAAATTTATTATACTTTTTTCATAATACATCATAGATAAGTTGTCACTCTTTCTAGAGAGGGAAATAACAAAAATAGGTGATTTTCATCTCTATTTATTTTCCCAATTTAATATTTTGACTCTCTTCAATCAAGATAACCTGGATATTTCATACATTTTTGATCCATAAGGGGAAGATGAATGTCCTCATATTTAGGTGGCTCATGGAGGTTTTCACCCAACGATAGATCCTTTTTTTTTTACTTTACCAAAATATGAAAGGGCTTAAAGAGGTTTCCACTTGGATATCTTTTTATTTTTATTTGTATTCTTACTTTTGCGACTAAGGAATTCATCACCCCTAAAGTAAGTACCAACATTGACTTTCAAGATATCCTAATTTATGGTCCACAAGAGGTATGTCATTATGGAGGCCCAAGAACTCTATGAAGGATAGACAATTATTGAACAAAAGACATCTAATCAACATTGCTCAAATTTTGTTGATATTCAACTTGGAGCTCATTATGATTTGCATGTTGTAGTGATGGAAAAATTAGAACAATAGAAGCATAATCATCTTCAAAATAATTTTCATTGTTTGATCCATGAATTAAATTTACATGAGGTGTGCTAGGATAACCAACACTTGCATCCATGTACCCTTTCATCATTGAATATTTCAGATTGTTCTCAAATATATGGCAATTTGATACACCTGGTGTAATGTCTTAGGTTGTTTATCTCTTAGAAAATAACTAATTTCTTCATCAAATGCACCTAAGTATACAACCAAACATGCTGCATCATTTAGTCTCATACTTTCAGGAATGTCACCTAATGTTTTTGCAAATCTGAGATTGAAAGTTGGGACTAACTCTTCTTCTTCTTTCTAAATGTCCATGAATTTTTTTCTTACTGAATTTGGATTAATTATTTCTCCAAACTGTTCCATGAACACTACTTTGAACTCCACTGAAGAATAGATAGAGAATGATGGTAAATAAGAGAATCAATCTCTTGCATCTCCCATTAGAGACTGAAAAAATAACATCATGATCACATCCTCATGATCTACCTCATAGTCATCCATTAAATTATTGAATTCTTTTAGATGCTTATTAGTTGACTCAATCTTTAAACCATTGAATTTTGCTATCTTATTTCTAATTTTAGATGACCGTATGACATTTGGGAAACCGCAAATTCCATCAAAATTTATAGCTCTATACCTTTTAGTGCTGAAACTTATTTTATTACATGACAGAGGTTGCACACTATGCTTTGTTACATTTGGGTCCACATAGGGATGCATAGGTTGATGATACATTTTCCTATTAACTATGTAGTTATAAAGGGAAACTCAAAATCCTTTTACAACATGATCTTAAGCTATTACAATGAAAATTTCTATCTCAACTTTCTTAAGCTCTTCCAAATGATTTTCTTCAAAAACATTGCATACTTCTCTTCATAATAGAGGATGAAATCTAGTAATATAGAAGTATGCAAGCCTAACACTACTATTTCCCTTCCTTAATGCTTAGTTTCACTCAATAGGGAACCAAATTTTTTCAAAACTTTAAAATATGGTTTTCACATACAAATTTATCCTTCTTGAAACCAAAATATTAAAAATACTTTGATATGTTGCAACATCTTCAAATTCCTCTTCTTGACTAGAAATATTTGTAGATCTAAAATTTTGTTCACATTTGCATCAGGTTCTTTTGATAGATTCACCACCTCTTTTCACAAGGGACTAAAATTGAAGCAATATGAAGCTCCTTCAAAGATGAATTTCCTTTTGGATCTTCTCCCACAATAGATTCACACATATATTCTTTTAAATCTTCTGCAACAAAGCCACTTCTAGGTCTAAAAATTTTACAATATCTATACTAGATGTTCAAATTCACCAAATTCTTAACTATGTAATAGAATAGTCTGCAACTAGAGATTTAAATTTTTCCCCAGTAGAGTCTCCAATCTATTGGTTCCCAAATCTACTATCCATTTGAATCCTAAACGTCTACCATGCCTAATGGTCAGATTCAAGGAGATATTTGGAAAATGAAGAAGAGATTGAATAAAAACTGCTTTCTGCCCTGCACTTCAGGATCTGTTAAACCTGGGAGGGTGATCATAATAGTATGCTTATGGATACTTGTGTGCCAAAGTATCAAACACACTATAAAAATATGATTCTCCTTTAAATTCTTAATTGGAATACTACTCTAAAGGTTTGGTTGACCTTCATGGTAATTCATAATTTAAACATGAGAGATGTAAAATTTTAAATTCCACACATAATGATACCAAGGTAGATAAGTAATTTTGATTTAAAATTGTATCTCAACATAAAATAATCTCAAGAAACTACAACATCAATACACTAGTGCCATACTCTAGGGTGGAGTCACCTAAACCATGAAATTTAAAACTCATTATAGTATTCACTGTATCATAATTATTTCTATCATATTATGCATTACACCATTGATACTAAAAACCAAACCAGCCATAATTTATCAATCCAAGCATACAATTACACAAATCTTCATTCATGTTAATACAATTTAACTTACTGCTTGAATAAGAGTAATAATAGTGAAAAAAAATTTAGGAAAAAACAAGAAGATGAACAATAGAAACCCTTTATTTCATTATATTCATAATCTGTGCAATGTGTACAATGGACACAACCAACTCAGAATATATGATAATTTATATGTAAAAACAATAGTGTTGTGAATAAATTCTTCATTTACATGACTCAAAAAACTTTAGAAACCTAAAATCAACACTATACATTTGAGACTATTACAAAAAATACTTTCCTATGAGACCAAGTAGTGAACAAACTCCTAGAAAGAAGTAGAAGATTGCACTTAAGGAAGAGGAAACCCTAAATGACAATCTTCATCAAACACCTAGCATAATCAACTTTGTTGATCAATAACCATCTCTAGCACTCAAAAAATCCTCAACCTGCACTTTGGTTCATGCCTTTTGCATTCACTTTACTGCAAACAAAAAAATATTCCCATCCATGCCCTATTGTAGAAAAAATCACTTCTTATTATTTCCCTATAGTTGTAAATATCTTCTTTTTTCTATGAAAATCTCACTTTGTTTTCCTTGTAACTGAAAAATATTTTTTTACACACCTCCTTTTACATTACACGTGTATTTACCTCTTCGCTACCCTACAACTCAAATTTCCTTGTTTTGTATAGTGAATACTTTAATTCACTTTATTAGGCCTTAAAACCATTCTGCCTGTACCACTTTATAGTTAATATTTGCACTCCAAGTTTTAGTACTTTTACATGTGAATGGTTTAAAATCATTTACTTGGCAATAAAATATTTCACCCATGGGATTTACATTTGAATTTAAATGCCCAATAAATAATTTTATTTTTCTCTTGGGGACACTCTAAATCACTTCATAGTGGGCATATAAAGTATTTCTTACTTCTGCACCTTATATTTACTTCACACTTAAAATTATTGCTTTTAATGGCACATATTTTAAAAAAATTTATTGGGGCTATTAAAATCCTCAACATTTTGGTCTTTCCGTGGAAGTCCATCTTGTTCTTGGGGTTTTAAGGGGTTTGCATGTCGGAGTAGGGCATTTTTTCCCTCTATGATGCACATGGAATCTTCTGGGATTGGCCCCAAAATGGATTTCCGATCGGCGATTGGTTCGAAACTAACTCTTCAGAACTCGAAGGTTTTTGAGAATAATCTTTTTTCGGTGGAACCTGAAAAATGTTGCATCGGGTCCGGCAGGAGGGCCTATAATTCCAAAGATTAATGGGTGCCTCGAATGATGTAAAGAGAGGTCGAGTGTAGTCATTCCGATGGAGATGATGGCTGAAGACATTAATTATTATTCAAGGAACTTTCTTTACTGCAAATTCTTAGGTTTGAAAATTTCTTTGCAATTTTTGGAGAGGTGGGCTCAAAGGATATGGATGCTTGAAGGAGAGATGGAGATTCGCCTCCTGGAAAATAATTATTTCATGGTTATATTTGATTGTTTGGCAGATCAGAATAGGGTTTTTGAAGGAGGCCCATACTTTTACAACTAGGTGGGCTTGTTCATTAAGCCATGCCATGTTGGCTTCAACCCGACGGAGGAGCTTCCAAATCGGGTTCAGGTTTGGGTTCGTCTTCCAAGGTTCCCAATGGAATGCTGGTGAGAGGATGTGTTGTTTCTATTAGCCTTGAAGCTGGGGAAACCTGTGGGTTTGTCATAGCAAACTCAATTCAAAAAGGTAATGAATTTTGCTCAGTTCTGTGTGGAAATTGATTTAAGTAAACCATTTCCAAACTCTTTGGAAGTGAGTGCAGGAGATTACTCATGGGTGCAGCAGCTTGATTATGAAATGCTTCCTTTCCATTGTCATTTCTATCATGAATATGGTCACCTTCTGCGTAGATTTCCAAAGGCCAAGCCTTTGGAGACTCAATCTTCTCAGCCCTCAGCTAACCTACCCAGGGTGGACAAGGGAAAGGATCCCTTTCAGGGTTTTGGTGGTAGGGAAGATGGTTTTATTCCAGTTAGTGGCTGAAACATAAATAAAGGTGATAAAAGGACTTTGAAGGATAGGCAGGAGGAGGACACTTTCAATAGGTTTGAGGTGTTGGAGGATCTTAGTCAGCAGGAGGTGAACCTAGGATTTTTGGATCTAGATCAGGGGACTTTGGATATGGATCCACATGACTCTTTGGTTGAGGCTTAACATGCTCCCCAACAAGGGGGGTGTGGGAGTACCATGATTTGATGAGGTCAGTAAAGTTCTTGGATAGGAATTGCTCAATTCAGAGGCACCTATGACTCTACTTGCTGATGGGACCTTGAATTTAGGGACAAATCGACATTTGGAGGTTCAGGACAAGTTGGGTGGTAGTGCTGAGGTAGTGAAAGATAGTGTGGACAAGGATCACCTCTTGCAAAAAGTGGGTTCAGAGATGGGTAAGAAGATTATCAAGACGTCCTCTCAGTTGGGTGTTTTGCAAAAAGCCCTCAAGAAGGGAGGGCCTAAGAAAAGCTCTAAGTTGGGAAGGAAGAAGGACGAGGAGAAGATTAGGATGATAGGGGAGACTTTGGTGGAGTTGGGGTCAGTCAAGACTCTGGATTCGCATTTTTCATGCCCCTCGAAATGATAGTTCTCTCTTGGAATGTAAGGGGCTTGAACAGTGGCCCTAGACAAAAAGTTGTTCAGGATTTGATTGGGAGTCATTCGCCCGATGTTCTTTTTCTGCAGGAGACTAAGCTTTCAGTGGAGGGTATGATGGATTTAGTTCCTATGCTATGGAGGAATGGTGATTGCCAATGCATTGGTGCTCAGGGCTCTTCTGGCGGGGTGGCATGCTTATGGAACCTACGGAAGATATGCCCCCTTTGGTGGGTGTCTTTTAAGTCCTCCCTTTCCATGGTGGCCTCTTGTTTTTTCTTTGGGGAAATAGCACTTTTCTCCAATGTGTATGCGCCTATGGAGTTGTCGGGAAAGTAGCTCTTGTGGTCCAACATTCATTTAGTTCATAGCTTATTTTCTTACCATCCTTGGATCATTGGAGGTGATTTTAATGCTATCATGGAGCTTGATGAGAAGAGGGGTGGTATAGCAAGGCTAGAGGCTTCCGCATTGTTGCTCTAGGACAATGTCTTAGCTTTGAATTCTGTGGATGTCAAGCTGGGCAATGGTCTTTTTACTTGGAATAATAGGAGAACTGGAGATGCTTCTATTTCTAAAAGACTTGATAGATTTATGGTGTCTAATTTTTGGTTGGGGGACAGGTGGATGACAAGCTCTAAAATTCTTGATAGTTGGGGTTCTAACCATTGGCCTATTAAGTTGGTGGTGGATATGCCTCAACGTTGTGCTCGATAATCCTTTAAGATGCTACTCATGTGGCTTAGGGATGAATCTCTTCATGATTTTCTCCCTGGTTGGTGGGATCAGGGGAAGCCGACATATGACACTGCTATGTACTCTTTCTCGAAGAGGCTCCGGTATGTTAAATACATATTGAAAAGATGTAATAGGAAACATTTCGGTAATTTATTTCAGGAAAAATAGATGGCCCAGGATAATCTGGATCTAATCACCAGGAAAATTCAAGATCAAGGCCTCTCGGAGGAGTTGAGTTTGTAGGAGGCTGTTGCATTAAAAAAGCTTGAGGAATGGGAGTCAAGAGAAGAGATTTTTTGGAAACAGAAGTCTTGTATTGAATGGCTTCAGGATAGTGATCAGAACACTTCTTTTTTCCATAACTCAGTTAAGGATCGGAGACAAGGTAATGCTCTTTCTTCTATCTTGTTTCCTAATGGGGAGACTTTGTCATCTTCAGCTTCTATTTCTGTTGAATGCATTCGGTATTTTTCTACCCTATTCTCTGAGGATTCACCTCCTAGGGAGAAGGATGAAGCAAGGATTTTAGATTGTATTCTAAAGCTGGTGACTAATGAAATGAATGAATCTTTGCTTGCTCCCATTACCTTGTTGGAGATTGAGAATGTTGTGTTCCAAATGAAGAAAGGTAATGCACTTGGACCTGATGGGTTCCCAGATGAATTTTTTTAGGAGTTCTAGGAAGTGGTTAAACTAGACCTTTTGGAGGTTGTTAAAAAATCCTTTATGCATAAAAAAATGTTGAAATCCCTTAATGCTACTTTTTTAGCTCTATTCCTAAGGTGGAGGGAGCTAACTCCTTGGATTTGTTTAGACCTATTGCACTATGTAATGTTGTGTATAAAATTATTACCTAGCTGATTGTGGAAAGGATGAAACCTTGGCTTGAGGATTTAATCTCTGAAGAATAGGGGGTTTTGTTGCTGGCAGGAAGATCATGGATGGGGTGGTTATTGCTGCTAAGGCCATAGACTCTATGGAATCCTCGAAGGAGAAATATATGTTTATCAAGTTGGACATGGCTAAAGCTTATGATTGTGTTAAATGGAGCTTTCTGTTTAAAATACTTAGAGCTTTTGGCTTTGCTGAGGGCTGGATTGATTGGTTTAGGAGTTGTGTCACTTCCTCTTCCTTCTTGGTGCTTATCAATGGTGATCCCACTTGCTTGTTTGGTGCTTCTAGAGGTCTTAGGCTGGGAGATCCCCTTTCTCCTTACTTATTCATCCTTCTTGTTGAAGGCCTGGGAAGGCTCATCTGTGCTTAGGTTACTAGCAGCTTGCTCCAGGGATGGAGTTGGGGAGAAGATATTCCCCCTCAGTCTCATCTGCAGTTTGCTGATGATCCTGCCCTGATGGGTAGGGGAAAGGTTGAGGAGGCTCTTAATTGGCGTAGTATGTTGGACAATTACTTGGCGGCTTCAGGGTAGTGCATAAATGAGGGGAAGTCCTTCATATATTTCATCCACACTTCTAAGGGTATACAAAGGAGAATTGCTAGTATCCTTTGGTTCCAGATTGGCTCGCTTCCTTTTTCCTATCTTGGAATCCCTCTAGTGGTTCGCTCTATCCCCAAACAGTTTTGGCAAGAGACTCTTGATAAGTTCAGAGGATTGGTCAGTCATTGGACTTGCAAGTGGCATTCTTCAATAGGTAGAGTGACTCTTCTAAAGTCGGTGGTCCAGGCTCTCCCTATTTATAAGTGCTTTATTCTTTCTACTGCTTCAAGTTTTATTAAAGAGTTCAAGAAATTGTCTCATCAATTTCTATGGGCTAGTAATCTTACTCATAGAAAATGGAGTTTGGTGAAGTGGGATGTTGTTTGTAGGCCAAAACAAGAGGGGGGTCTTGGTCTACGATGGGCGGATTTGAATGGGCAGGCCTTGGCTACTAAGCTATATTGGCGCTAGTGCTCTCAACAACACATGTACTAGGCTAAAATTCTGACCTTCAAATATTTGGGGGTGATGGACAGTAGGGAGGTTGCAAGATTTAGTATGGAGGGGAAAGGCTCAGTGATTTGGAATACTCTTAAACAAGGTGCCAAGCTGGTTAAACGGGGACTTTTTTGGATTTGTAATGGGGATCGGGAGGCCCTCTTCTGGCATGATTCTTGGGATGGATACCCACCCATTGTGGCCTCTCATCCCCACCTCCAAGATTTGTGTCAGTCTTTTGTGGGGGCAGGTTGGAGTCATGTGGCGGATTTCAAATTTCAACAATCTTTGGGGTAGATTTCTATGGCCAGGTGAAAGGATCCCTTGGATTGGCTGCTTGGTGGTTCAGTGGAGGATTGTCAAGAGCTTGCTAAGATCTTATCAGGTCGTGCCTATAATTCTCTCTAAGGGGGAGATGTTCTTGCTTGGGGTCCTGACTTGAAAGGAAAATTTTTGGTTGCTTCTAGCTATCAGGTGTTGGATAAACAGGCTTTCGGGAACTCTCAAGTTTCTTGGTGGAAGCATGTTTGGAATAAATTTTCTTGGCCCAAGTGTAATTTTTTCTCCTGGCTCATGGTTCATGGTAAATGTCTTACTTGGGACAACCTTTGCAAACAGGGGTTTTTGGGCCCCTCCATGTACATTTTGTGTGGTCAACAGGAGGAATGCTTATCACATCTCTTTTTTCAGTGTTCTTTTGTTAGGACTATCTGGCATCACTGGTGGAATATTTGGAGCTTACCATGTTGCCATGTCTCTTCATTGGAGGATTTTTGGAAAAGACATGGCTCTTCTCCTGCCACAACCTCTTTTCTAAAAATTTCTTAGAGCATTGATCCTAGCTTGATTGTTTGGCAAATTTGGTTGGAGCGTAATAGAAGAATTTTCCTAGATAAAAAATTGCTTATGGGACAACTCTTGTGATGAATTCTTGGAGCTTTCCAGGAGACTTTGACTGTGAAGTGTGACTTGTCGGTGCTGATTGCTCCTGGGGACTTGGGTGTTGTAAATTCCCTGGGCCTTGCCACTGGGGATATGGGAACCTTGTGCAAAGTGCATTGTAAGCATGGGCATAAAAGGGTTTCTTACAAGGGCTTTTGGTGCCCACCTGCTTTAGGGGAACTAAAAATTAATACTGATGGGTCATCTAGAGGTAATCCTGGGCATGTTGGGGTTGGTGGTATTGGTAGAGATAGCCTTGGAGTGGTGGCCTTCTTCTTTTCCAAGTATTATGGTTTGCAAACTAATAATCTTACAGAGTTGAGTGTTATTCTCATGGCGATGGAGTGTGTGGTGGCCCTTGGATGGCAGCGGATTCTCTGTGAAGCTAATTCTCACGTGGTTATTGATATGTTAAATAATCAAAATTTAGAGGATGTGAATTGGCAATTGGTTGTGGTTGTTAAACCGATTGTTTATCTGAGCAATACTTTGGAGTCCATTGTTTTCTATCATATTCCACGGGAGTGGAATAGGGTGGCTGATGGGCTAGCTAGATGGGTGTCAGAAAAGATTGATTCTTGGTGTGTAGATGATTGGGATAGTCTTCCTGAAGATATGTCTCCTATTCTTGAGGAGTGGGTTGCTGAGGATATGAGGTGCTTCTTGGGTGTGAATTAATTCTTGTTGTTTTGGCCCCTTGTGGCCTCCTTTTTCTGACTTTGTAATACTTTCTTGTTTCAATAAAGTTTTTACTCTCTTTTAAAAAAATCCTCAACATTTTAACTCGCCGTGGAAAGAAACTTTAAATACTTCCTTTAAAAATTGTGCACGAACCCACCTTCCTACATGACACATTGCCTACTCCTTCGTTGCATTCTCATGATGGAAGCATCCATATACACAAGCTCACAACAAAGAATATTTTAAATCTTTAAAATAAATCTTTAGCACCAATAAAATAAACTTCAAACATGACCATTTAAATATTTTAATTCTTGTCTTCACCAATCCCCGCTTCCCCACAAGCTTCTACTAGCAGAAAAAATGGAGCCATGGACTTGTGAGAAAAAATGATACTCATTATTTATATCCCTCCTCAAGGAACATTGACTACATGTAGCCACAAAAAATACAAAGAATTGCTCAAATTTCATCATTGCTAGGTTATTTTTCTAGAAGAAAGGGAGTTTTTGTAGCTATCGAAAACCAAAATTCATCTCAAACATGCCTAAAATCCCTTCCCAAGAATTGATAATGGTCAAGGGATAGATTTAAAGCATGGGGAATAAAATTTGGACCAAATAGAGCCTCCAAAAATTAGTTGGAAGACCAAAATCTTGATTGCACTTGTCTTTTGCAACAATTCCTACTTGAAGCTACCCAAGATGCCTCAGAAGAACCTCCAACACCTTTCAAATAAAGTTTTTGCAATTCTTATAAAGCTTTTGGTGCTACTTGGAATCCTATAACACCCTTCCCTACTCCTCCATGAGACTTTTCTATCATGAGCATGAGCTTTCACGAGAAAGCGAGCAAAGCTATCTTTGATAAAGTTAAAAAATTTACGAAGTTTTAAAATATTTAATGTTGCCCTAAAATACCTTTATTCCCTTGCAATTTAAATTTGATAATTTTAAAAATATGCAAAGCATTTTAAATATTATGTTTTTTAAAAATTTAGAAACTTTACAAATTTCAATTTCACCTGTGGACCAAATTTAGAGCAAACCCATTTCCTCAAAACTTACATTGTGGAAAGATTTCTAGGACCTCCTTTGTAAATTGGCTTGTTAGATGCCTTTGCCACAACTAAGATGCACTAAAACAATGCATTATATGATCTCTAATTTTGATGAAAATGGAGCTAGAGATGTTTTGGACTAAAATGAGGAATGACTTTCACTTAGAATTGCAAAATTTGGAACTTTCTCGAAAACCAATTTTTACTTAGTTGTAGTTAGAAAATAATTAAATGACCCATCAAAACTCATCCTTAGGGCATGAAATTGATCATGCATGTAGATATTTGAACCAAAATCTTGGTACAACAAATTTATTGGAAAAATTCATGTTGAGGTGCAAGATATTAATATCCAAAGTTGCTCAGTTAGATTGCAACTACACCTATCAAAAACCAATTAGGGCTCACCAAGTCACCTCCTTGGAAAATTATCAAATCTTCTCCTAGGAAACTGTAATTGGAAAGACTAAATCATTCAGGTCCATTAAGTATTTGTGCAAGAGGTATTTCCTTCAATCCAAATTCTTCATAAGATATTTAAGGTCAAAGCTGACCTTGAAACTTTCTCGAAATGTAGATGTAAAAATAGAACAAACTCCATTTTCCTTTGAATTGGTAAAATATCAAACTCGATCCTATGGCTTTGAAACTAGACCAAGTAGCATGAGAATATGAGGGGAATATATAATTCCAATAAATTTTCCATGAGGATCATCCATTTGTGAAATATTAGTCTAAATAGGATGCTACTTCGTAGGCCTGAGAGTATGCAAACAACAAAAAAATCCCAAAACCCTACATCTTTTCTCTTCAAAACCCTATCAAAACTCACCAAAGGAGGCTAAAATAAAACATACATGTTCACATATGTTAGATGAATATACTCACCAAGGTATTTGGCATGAAATAAAATTGTTTGTGAATTATGACCCTCAAAAGGAGGTCATTGTGGCAGATTTTTTAGGGGCATTTTTTAGTGTGGAAATCAAAGTTTTTAATCATGGACACTTCAAATTTGAAAATTTTGAAGGTTCCATCAATTCCTAATGGAAAGAAGATAGTTTTATGTAGGTGTATATATCAAACTTAATTTGTAGTTGATGGGTCAGTTGATAAGTACAAATCATGATTGGTAGCCAAAGGTTTTTCACAAGTTGTAGGCATTAACTATACAGAAACCATTGCACTAGTTGCTAAGATGATTTCCATTAGGCTCACACTTGATACAACTGCATCAAATGGATGGGGTTTACATTACATGGGTGTGAAGAGTGCATTTCTTCATGGAGACCTTGAGGAAGACATCTACATGGAACAACCACCAAGGTTTGTTTAGGATTCATCCTTTGTTTGTGGACTTAGGAAATCTCTCTATGGCCTCAAAAAAGATCCTAGAGCTTGGTATGCCAAGATGGATTCACACCTCCTATCTTTATGTTTTACTAGATGTCATTTTTATCCTAATGTGTATCTACTGTGATAAGTTGATTCACTTTTTATACTGGTTCTATATGTTGATGATCTTTTGATTATCGAGAGTACTTCATTTGCCATTGCAATAGTGAAGAAATCTCTTTAGGATAGATTTGACATGACATACTTGGATTTATTGAACTAATTCCTTGGAATTGATATTTCACAATCAGCTTTAGGGATTACTCTTGCACAACCCCAGTATACTCTTGATCTACTTGCATGGTTTCAAATGACTACTTGCTAACAATCTCTAACTCGCTTTCTTTCTATAGTCAAGCTTGAAACTTCCTGTAGTACACCATTTTTTTATGCTACATTGTATTGAAAACATGTTTGTAGTCTTATATACTTAACTCATACTAGGCCAAACATTTCCTATGCAATAGGTATGGTTTTGAGATTCATGTAGAAACCTCATGAACTACATTCAAAATAAGTTAAGAGGATCCTTCACTACCTTCATGGTAATCTTGGGTTTGGGATTCACTATAGAGTTAGTTCATCACTTGAATTGGTTGGTTATATAGATTTAGATTTGGCTAGTGGCACTGAGCATCATAAGACCACTTTAGGTTACATCTTTTCACTTGGTTTAGGTCCTATTAGTTGGTCTAGCAAGAAGCAGAATGATATTTCTATATCATCCACATAGGAAGAGTTTACTGGGGTTGTTAACTCATCTACTAAGACTATATGGATTCAAGGAATTATTTTTGAGTTTGATACTCCTTTCAGGTAGCCTATAGTCATCTATTGTAATAGCTACAGTACTATATAGATACTCAAGAATCTGGTTCAACATTGGTGAACAAAAAACATAGAGATTCATATGTATTACATTTGAGAGTTGATGCATGGTTAGATCATTGACTTAGTCTTTTGCAAATATTTAGAGTAGGTTGCTGAAATCTTCACCAAACCCTTCATTGAGAGAAAGTTCATTCATCTATGAGATTTTGTTGGGTTGTGTTCTATATCAGCATCATCATCCTTAGGGGGCTTTCTAGTCTTCTTCAAATCTTCTCTTTTTTTGAAGGATAGTTTTTTTCCCACTAGATTTTCTATCTTACTTTAGTTTTTAGAGAGAGTGCATTGTACATGAGTACCTTATTAGGCTTCATTACTAGGACTCCTTTTCTTTTGCATTCTACATGGGTACCTTACTAGTCTATTAGCCAATAACCATCTCATCTATACCCCTCTAAGCTATCCTTGAGGGTGGGTGTTAGTGTTTACATTATCTTATACATAAACATAGGTTAAATTAATCCTACTTAGGTAGTTATTATAGAACTTCCTGGCTCATTAGCATCCTTGAAAATTTTCTAGCTAGTTTGTAGTATAGAGAGATGTCAATAGTATTCACATCACCTCATGCTTGGTTATTTTGTATCCAAGAGAGGTGACAATGCAATTCAACACCTCATTCTTGGATAATCTCCTTTATATGTGCACCCCTAATTGTCTAATACAATAGATTGACATTATGAAATTTATGTGTTCATTGTTATCAATTATCTCTATGATCTGTGGGTTCTCACACATTTATAAGTCTTTCCAAGAGATAGAATCTTGAAGTATTTTGAGTGACTCTTGCCCCACTTTTATGGACTTATGAGAAAATAAAGTTATTTTTAAAATTAGTACATGTACATAGGATAGGATAATAATATGGAAGAGGTTGAATTCTATGAGAATATACAAACTTCTAATGTTTCTTCTCCACCTATAAAGAATCTTTTTGACTCTTCAACTTCTATAACACTTATTATAATATCTAGATTCAAAGGATTCTTCTTCTTCTTTAAATAACTAATTATCATCTTGTGGTTGAGGAATCTTGTATTCTAATAGATAAACAAATTATATTCTATCATTGCTCATGAAATAAAAATTTGAACGTTAATAGTTCAATTTTAACAAATTATATATATATATATATATACTTAGTTCGATAACTCAAGTTCAATAATTTTACGTTACATATATTTAAAAGAATTGTGATAACTATTAATTATATGCCTACTTAATTATAGGTCATAAGAGGGGTTTAACGTATGGAACCAAAGGATATGTACTCAACCACTTGTGAATGTGGTTGTCAATGTGTTGTAGATTTTTATAATAATATAAAAATGTAAGAATACAAAGAAAGCTTGCCACTATGATTTTGAAGTAAGGCAATTTATAATTGTTAAAAAAAAAGATGAAGCATATGAAATACTTTTACATGTTATATTGAGAAATTAAATGTAATTTTATCTATATTATATATTTTAATTTTGTTATCATTCTATGGAAGAGTTATGTTTGAGGAATTAATTACCTCAAAGAAAAGGTTATTTCACCAAATTTTAGAGTTTAGAGGTTAGAGATAGGGCTTGTTAGAGATTTCCTTGATTTATGAAATGTGATGATTTTATTTATGGTTATGGATGTGATGTAGGAACTGATGGAACCCCTCAAAATTTTCTTTTGGTTCCATTTTAAATTTTTCAAATACTTTGTTGGGACCCTCATTTTTGGCTTAGGGTTGTGTTCCCCATAATTTTTTTAGGGTGTCTGTTTCCTAAACCCCTCACAATTAACTTATGATCCTAAAAATCCCTTGGCTATTCTAATTTTGCATTGAATTGTTGCTCTCAGTATTTAGTCATTCAAGTTGCCTTTTAGGCCATTGAAATCATTATTTTTACCATCCCCCCTGATTTTAGGTTTGTCAGTCACCAATTTCCATTTCAACATTCAAAATCTCCTATGGTAGGGCTTTATTTTCATACATAATGACTTAATGTCAATCCTTTGTCCCTATGGGTCAAATTCTCATAATTTTACTAGTGGTTGGGCCCTTTTTTAAAAACATAATAATAACATTTGTGGCATGTGTAGATTGTAGTCTTAAGATGACCATTCGATTGTTACAGATACATCTTGTCCATTCCCCACATGCCTATTTCATTTTATTGTTCATGTGGAATGTCAATAGTGGTACCATTACTTTCAACGAGCCAACAAGAGTAGCTTGAGGATAGATCAATGATGGCCACCACAACACATGTTTTTATGAGGACTGTTCCTAGTGCACCTGTCCTTCTTATACATTAAGGTAAAGTGATCGTACAGGCTAGCGGGAATTATACACATGTAACTTGCACATGGTGGGCGTGATGTGTCTTGATGATTGGAAAACAACATCAGATGGAAATAAATGGTGGTCAATACATGATGTCACCACATCTTGGTTGTTCCCTACATGCTTGTCTATTTTTTTCTTCATTAAAAACAATCATATGGGCTAGCGTCAAAGACATCTATCACTCCATGGAGGGACATACCAGACTATAGGATGGTGTGGGATTCTAGAGAATAGAGATTGACGACTAAATTACGGGTGACATGGGTCAATCCTGACCACTCCTTGCCATCCTGTGAAGGCCCCCCTTGTGTCTCATATTTTCAGCTGGCAAGTGGGCGATTGCCACATGGAATATTCTAAAGGCTCCAATGGACTCTAGTGGATTTGTAATTTTGCTAAATCTAGCTGAGATGACACTATGATAAAAATGACACCATTTCTTGAGATTATTCTTTAAGGCACATGTTTAGGATTTTGACCTTCAATTCTAACAGTTATTGGTATATGTGGGAAGGTGAAAATAAAGTAAGACAAGGTATAGGCTCATACTCTAATATTGCATCAAGACCACTCCTCATTGTCTTGTTGTGATGAAATGCAAGTGCATTAATTCCCATGGGTGAGCAGGTAACCATGGCATGAAAGGTTCTAATTGATGCTAAGTATGTGGTTGAAATGTGTATACAAAGTGAATGCATATCTAATTGGGGATTTTGTGATTAGGAAAAGGAATTAACACCACAAAATTAAGCTTTGTCATGATTAGTTGCATCGGTGATAACTATCCATTGATTTAGTTTTTAAAACATGATCAATGATTAAGATTTTAAAAATAAAAGAAAACTATTGTCATCTTGTGCGTGTAAGCTTTTCTTGAGTATTAATGGTTAGCACACTTGCATGACTCGATATAATGAGGATCAATGGCCATATTTTCTTATTCAAAATTTATATTCAGAGATTCACAATTGATTTTAGTCCAAGAGTATAATTGGTGAGGGTTTTTTGAGTCTTCTTGTTCTAGTTCTTGAGAAGATGAGTAAGTTAGGAAATTTTGTTAATCTGGTTTGAACATCTAGGACATTGAGTTTTCTTGAATCTAAGGAAAATACTCCTAAGGATGAAATTGAGACAAAGGTAGCTCCTAAAAAACCAAAGAGTAGGACACATGGGAAATTCAAGAAATATGGTGTAAGGAGTAGTTATCACCTGAGAAGTCAGACCATTTCAAAAGATCTGGTCTAGTTTAAGGGGAAAGAGCTGGTTGAATATGAAGAGAAGGAAAATAAAAGGTACAAGTAACATAAGGCTTATTTGGGGAGACATAATTCTCCCATTGAGGTTTCTGATAGCCCTTCAAATAATGGAGGTGACATTGATCTAGAGTATGACCATTATCCCCTTTCCGTAGCACCTTCTAAAGACTTTGATGAGCAAGTGGTGCCGGTTCCTCCAAGTCCACCATGAACAAGATGTGGGTGAGCATACTCTGATGCTGATGACTCTAAGTGATGTCTCTACCCATTTTTTTTAAGACACCATAGCCACCTTTTTAGGATTGTCCTCTTCTATATTTTTAGGACTTTTTTGTTTTTAGTCTTGATGTGGAAATTTTTTAGGCTGGTGTTTTGGAGAAGTGCCAAACTTTCTAACTTTGATAACATTTATACCTTTTTCGGGTGGTATAATTTTTTTTTCTTGGGCTATGAATGGAGAATATTCTTTGGTCAACAAGGACAAGGTGATTTGATGCTATTGTATTAACAAATTTTCCCTTTTGAGGAGATGAAAGGTCTTCATTCAAGGTCTGTGGAGTTTGTTCTTTTACTCTTCCATATTCTACAATGATTACATGTAACTAATTGAGGAACATCTCAAATTCAGGTGCAAATGATCTCCAAATGAAATGAAATGTAAATGTAAATGAGATTGATGCTTGTTTCTCCCTTATTCTATAAAAGAGATTTCATAACTCACAACAAGTGTCATATTTTTAGGTCTCAACATGGTCTAGGTGAAAATCTAGGTTCAAAAAAAGCATTTTGTAGAAAATATGAATGAATAGAACAATAGATTGTCTTGGGTATGAGTCTTGTATGTAATAGTCTTAAATTGGTTTTATAGAAGCTACTAATACCAAAACAAATCTTAGTTTAGAAACAAATACTCTCAATGTATTTTTCTTATAGTTTATAAATGAAAATATCAATGGTATTCTCATTTATCTTCAATTGTTCCATTGAATGTATGAATTTGTTTTAGCTTTAACTTAAAGAGTTGATTAAATGCTTGAATATAGTTATATATTTGTAAGGAATTGCATAGGATTTGGTTAGAAGTTATTATTTTAGGAATTGTGAGTTCTCATTTAGAAAAGCATTATAGAAATAGTCCACCAATTTTTGAATTAAATATCTTATATATTACTAGTTCTTGAATATTTGACTCCATTGTCCCAATTGATGAAGCACTGGTCTATTTGTTAGATAATATTGCATGAAAATTAGCTATTGGAATGCTTGGTCATGGATTTAAAATGTGAAAAAAATTCATTTAAAATTATTTTTTGAATATAAAGTACGAGTTTGAAATACCCCTAATTCCTAGAAAATAGATAATCATTTGCTCAAAAGGTCTTCCAAATCTTCAGTGAGGTGCATTTATTTGAAATAAATAGGAATCAATATGTGTATGAATGTGTTACCAACTAGATATATCTCATTTTAACACAATAAGTAACACCCTCCTAGGTTCCACAGAGCCTGAAGTGTAGGAGTAAAGACCTTAGAATCCTTTACTCGTTGTTTTGGCCACTAGTCTTGAAGATTCTTAACCATAAGGGTTGGCTACCCTTTAGAGGATTTCAAGGTTCTGCTAGAAAAATCACCAATAGTAATGGAAACTCTATTGGGGAAAACTTTGAATCTCTAGTTGGAGACTATTATGTCACAGAGTCAAGAATTTGGTGAATCTTAACATCTAGTTTAGATATGAGAAGTTTTCAGACCTAGAAATGAGTTTGGTGCAGCAAAATTTCAAAGAATTTTTTTGAATCTATTGTGGGAAAATACCCATAAAGAAATTCATTTTTGAAATAGCTTCATACTACTTGAAGTTTAGTCCTATATAAAGAGAGTTGATGACTCTATTTAAAGAACCTGCTGAAGATTTGAAGAAAGTTTTAGATCTACAATATTTCCACTCAAGAAGAAAAATATACAACAGTTGCAATATATCCATGTATTCTCCATATTTTTTTTACCAAGAAGCATACATCTATATATGAAAACCATATTTGAAAGTCATGAAAAATTTGGCTCCCTATTGAGTGAATAAGCACTAAGAAAGGGAATAGTAGTCATTTCTCTACATGGTTCTAAATTACTAGATTGTGACATCTATTATGAGAAGTATAAAGTATCCTTGTAGAAATTCATTTAGAATTTCGTAACCAAGAACTAATATAGAAATATGCATTATAAAAGCTTAATATTATGTTGTACAAGAACTTTGAAGTACCTTTTGTAACTACAATATTGATACAATTTTTTTTGTAAGGGTGAAAGAAAGTATATCATCAATATATGCATCCTTATATGGTTCCTAATGAAACCATGGTTTGTAATCAACTCTAGTCAGGTTGTACAAAATTTTTTAACTCTGAAAGATTTAGAACCATCAATTTTAGTGGAATTAATGGTTACCAAAATGTTGTTCCACCTAAAATTAGAATTAAGTTACCAAAATTCAATGGTAAAAGGAATGTATTAGCAATTAAGCATCTAGAAGAATTTAGCAATTTAATAGATGACTGAGGTAGATCATGAGGATGTAATTATGAGACTATTTGTCTAGTATTTGGAAGGAGACATAAGGGACTAGTTATTTGATTTACTAACATGTTTTGTTTATTCTTGGAGTGAGTTCAAAGTAGTTTCAATAGAGAAATTTTGTGAAAGAATCTATGCTAGTTCCATGATCAATAATTTTATGAACATTAAGAAAGAAGAGGATGAGTTGGTTCCAAAATTCAATCGAAGATTTGCTAAAACATTGAGGGATATTCCTGAGGCTTTGATAATAAGTGATGTAGTGTGTTTGGTTGTTTATTTGGTATCTTTTGATACTAGTACTATGAGCTATTTACTGAGAGATAAGGATCTTAAAACATTGCATTAGGCCTATGGTATAGCCATAAACATGGAAAAAAACCAAAAGTATGGGATGTAAAGGAGTTATTTGAATAGAAGTATTTGCTTCCTAAGACACTGAATGATGATGAAAGATATAAGGTAGAAATTAAAGATGAATGTCAAAATATTTATACCCCTGTTGTTTCAGCTTGCACATCATTCCATAATGTGGATCACATGGTGCCCCCAAACAAATAGTCAAGAATTTGCATGGTTTGTGATCCTATAGTCTTTGTTCAAGCCCTCTCTTGCATAAGAAGACATGAAGGAGAATCATCATATGATATTTATGCAAGGTTTATGGGTACTCTATTTTCAATTCTTGAATGTCATAGACCTGAAAATTTAGAATGCATTGATTTATTTTATGAATCCTATGAACTAGGTTTAGTTACTCTACCAAAGGAGTTGCAACCTATTAAGCTTGAACAAGTGTGCACATAATTTTCTCTTTTTGAAAAGATAAGAGATGGTCACTAAGAAATTATCATATTTTCAACCTATGATGATAATAATTTTGCTTCTCCACATGAGTTAAGAACTGAGATATCACATGAAGAGGGAGAGAGTAGAGCCAAGGTTCAAAACACATACCTCAGTGAAGCAAATGAAATGTGTGGGTTTTATTATTTTGAAGATTCAAGTACTTATAATCCTATAAAAGGAATAAGACTAGGAATTTTGTCTAAAAATTATGAACACAATTGCAATATAAATAAGTCCTCTTGTTGTAGTAATGATGATGACATTAAGTATGATCATTCCTCTGATAGTCATGACTTTCCTCATGAAGTAGAGATGGAATATTTTTTTTGCAAATGAGAAATATGCTAATAATGATGGGAACACATGTTTTCTTGAGAAGGAACAACTTTCTGTCTGTGAAGATTTTTCAAAGTGTAAGTCAAAAATGTTAACTATAGAGGATATGAATGAAGTTGAAAATCTATTTGTACTTTCTTCTAGTGATTATGATGATTTTGAATACAATAATGATATGGAAGATTTATACCTTCATGTTTTTGAAAAGGAAAAAATAGGTTTTACAGGGACCTGAAACCGTAGAGTTTAAACATCAAAAGATAACAAAATAAGTGCAAACAAGGAAACAGCTGTCCCAAAAAGGAAACAACATCACAAAGAGACAACAAGGCTCAAAAAAGGACTGCCCAAAAAAACTAGAAACAAACACCACCACACTACTCCAAGGTGTTCAATAACTCCTCAGCCTCCTTTTCAACATCCTTCATATCCTGTAACCCTTGCTTGAGGATTTGAGCTCTATGTGACGAAGTCAGGGTATTCCTCTTAGTGTTAGCCCGAGTACGAGTCAAAATCCCAACACCAGCAGATCTATCGCCTCCTTTGTCCACATGCAAATCCACGACCAACGAACCCTTTAGGTTTTTTTTGAGCTTTTCCACCATAGCATTGATGATAATGGTGTTATGCCTGGAAATTTTGTGATTGTTCACCACAGTGGCCCTAATATTTTGGCCTATCTTGGACATGCTACACTCAATACTAGTCAATCTTTCTTCCTGTGATTGTTGTCTTTTCCTTGGTAAGGGAGTTTCCTGTCCTTCATTCTCTCTACAACTCTTCTGCTCCAAATCCATGACCCTGTTGCTAAGATCTATATTACGGCCTTTCAAATCATAGACTTCCTTCTGGGTCAACTTGAGAATAGTGAAAAGGCCATCCGTACTTTTTTCTACCACACTCACAATGTCCTCAGTCTTGAGCTTATTCAGGGCTGAGTTAATTTCATCCTAAATAGGGGAATCATAAGGGGCATTCCCAAATCTTCTAGACGCAGGGGCACTAGGGGCTGATTCCTTACAGACCATGGGTTTATCAGAAAGAATTTCCATGGAATTCCCAGAATACAAAACAAGTTTTGTAATAGAGGTACCTTTAAAACCAAAGACCAAACTCGGAGTAGGGCAACCAAGAGAAGGCTAGGGATTAAGACAGGGCGGTGAGGCAAAACCCAGGCTAGGGCACTCATGTAAAGGCTGCAACTTAGGACATGACAGTGGAGTAGAATCCTTAAGGGCTTTCTGACACGACGGGGGCTAGGGAGAAAAGGTATTAGAACCAATAGGAACACAAGTAGGGGGGCCCGAGGGTCAATTTCCCTACTACTTTCTGTCTCCTCATCATCCAAATCTTTAATTTCAATAGTTTTAGGCAAAGCAGGTAAATTTTGATAATGCTCAAATATGAGCCTGACAAGACCAGGGTGAATAATAGCAGTCCTCCTAAGGTTTCTTTCAACTTCATCAAGGCAATTCTTCAAAGAAGAGAATAAGTAAAAAGGCAAAGAGATACGAACCTTGTGACAGAAGTGGTTCAGAATGGGAATGTGGTAACCATAAACTCTGGTGAAGTGCCTGTCAACCGTGATATATTCCATAATAACTTTTAAAAATTTCCTCCAAATAGATTTGATGGACTCCACATCAAAGTATCTATTGGAAACCTTAACCATCTTAGCCTTCTCTTTATCTTTTTTAGGAAATTTAATGACCACTTCATCAGAGAATCGATGGTCCTGATAAAATTTTATACCCTCTGTCAAAAGACTAGTTATCTCACTGATTAAATCCTCATTCAGCTTAACATTCCTGCCAAACAACATAATCTCACCATTTTTCCAATTTTTTACAAAATAGTCCAGCATTCCCTCATTAGTACCATGGAGCTTTTCCAAATACATCTAATACAAGGTTAGAATGTGGCCTTAAGAAAAGAAATTAACACATTGATGAGCTCCTCAAGGGAATTATATATGAATTTTTTACATTTGATACAAATGTTGTAGATAAGGTTGAATATCATGATGCTAGCTACTTGGAAGAGTATGAAAAAATTCAATTTCCTATTCAGCTGGGAGGTATTTTGATGGAGCATGAAAATGAGATGAATAAAAATGAATTTTATTTTCATTATGCACATGTTTCATGTAATGAATATAACACATTTTTGTCATGTGATGATAATTTTTTTTAGTTTATTCCTAGTTATACTTGATGCAAAATAACAAATATTACATTAACAATGGTATGCTCAAAAATTTTGTGAGAGATGTTAATGGTAATGTTTGTAAACATACAAATTTTAAGGGTAGCTACATATTTCTACTTGTAAGAGGATGGTTATACATATTGTAGTGGTATGGCATAGGTAAAAGTGGATGGAGGAAAATTAGTTCTTTCTATAGATTAGTTTTTATTAGGGTCAAGAATTAGCCATAATTTTAGTGGCCTAGTGCCACCAAATGGAATTGAACCCTGGATAGATTGTAGGGTGCATATTAAAAATTTTCACCTAAAGTGAAGGCTTCAAACATGATGAAAATTGGATCTCTCAGTTTTGGTCTTTGTGGCCTATGTAAAAACTGTATATATTTCTTGGTTGTCTTGGTTTTGTTTTTTGTCCTTGGGTACTTCACACATGATTTTGGGATCTCACCATGCCTACGAGAGGCATGTATCTTCAATAGGAGCCACTAATGGAACCCCTCAAGAAATTATTTTGGTTCCATTTTAAATTTTGCAAATACTTGGTTGGGACCCTCATTTTTGGCTTAGGGTTGTGTTCTTCATCACTCTTTTAGGGTTTGTGTTGCATAAACCCCTCACAATTATTTTATGACTCTAGAAAACCCTTGGTTGTTCTAATTTTGTATTGAATTTTTTCTCTGAGTATTTGGTCATTCAAGTTTCCTTTTCGCCCATTGAAATCATTATTTTTACCAGCCCCCTAAATTTAGGTTTGTCAATCACCAAGTATCTTTTCAGTGTTCAAATTTTCCTATGGTCGGGATTGATTTTCATACTTAGTAACTTAATTCTTAAGCATTTGTCCCTCTAGATCAAATACAAATTTATTTAGTATGGACCCCTTTTAAAAAATAAATTAATTAAAAAAATAACATTTGTGGCATGTGCAAATTGCAGTCATAAGATGACCATTCAATCATTGCAAACAAGTCTTGGTCGTTCCCCACATGCCTGTTTCATTTTACTTTCATTAATAAATTTGAATGGGCTACCAGTTTCCATGTGGCATATTAGTGGTGGTACCATTACTTCTATTGGACTAGCAAGCGTATCTTGAAGATAGATCAACTATGGGAACTACAACACATGTTTTTATGAGGACCATTCCTTGCATGTACCAGTTTGTCTTATAAATTAAGGTAAAGTGATCGTATGGGCTAGTGGGCATTATACATGTGTAACCTCTACATGGTGGGCCTGATGTCTCTTGATGATCGATGAATGGTATTGGATGGAAATCAATGATACATGATGTGGCCACATTTTGGTCATTCCCTGTGCGCCTATCTGTTATGTTTCTTCATTAAAATAATGAGATGGCCTAGCGGGAAAGATGACATCTATCACTCCATGGAGGGATCTACCAGACTATAGGATGGCGTGGGATTATGGAGAATAGAGATCGATGGTCAAATGATGAGTGACGTGGGCCGATCTTGAAAAATACCCTCCATCTCGTGAAGGGACCCCTTGTGTCTCATATTTCTAGTGAGAAAGTGGACGAGTTCCACATGGAATATTCTAAAGACTTTGATGGACTCTAGTGGAGTTGGAATGCTACTAAATCTAGCTGAGATGGCACTGTGATAAATATGGCACTATGTTTTGACATTATTCTTTAAGGAATGTGTTTAGGATTTTGACCCTCAATTTTGACAGTTATTGGTATATGTGGGAAGTTGAAAAGAAAGCAAGGTAGGCTATGGGATGATATTATGAGATTGAATCAAGATCACTCCCCATTGTTCTGCTATGATGAAATGTAAGTGAATTAATTACCACAGGAGAGTGGGTAACCATGGCACGACAGGTTTTAATTGATGCTAAGTATGTGGTTTTAAAATGTGTATACATAGTGAATTTATATCTACTTGGGGATTTTTTGATTAGGAAAATGAATTAAAAAAACATAATTAAGCTTTGTCATGATTAGTTGTACAGTGGTAACTATCTATTGATTTATTTTTTAAGACATGATCAATGGTTGAGATTTTAAAAATCAAAGCAAATTGTTGTTAGCTCACACGCATAAGCTTTTCTTGAGTATTAATGGTTGGCATTCTTGTATGGATCAATATAATGAGGATCGATGGCCATATTTTCTCATTCAAAATTTACATTTAGAGATTGAAAATTGAGTTTAGTACTAGAGTAGAATTGATGAGGGGTTTTTAAGTCTTCTTGTTTTGGTTCTTGAGAAGATAAGCAAGTCAGGTGAGTTTGTTAAGCTAGTCTGAAGGTCTAGGAGATTGAGTTTGCTTGAATATAAGGAAAATAATTTTGAGGATGAGATTGAGACACACGGAGCTCTTGAAACACCAAAGGGTAGAAGGTCACATAGGAAATTAGAGAAATATGGTGTAAGGAGTAATTATTTCCTAAGAAGCTAGAGTATTTCAGAAGAACTGGTCAAGTTTAAGGGGAAAGAGTTGGTTGAATATGGAAAGGAAAAGAAAAGGTGAAAGTATCATAAGGCTTATCTAGGGAGACATAATTCTCCCATTGAGGTTTCTATTAGTCATTCAGATAATGGAGGTGACATTGATCCGAAGTGTGCCCATTATCCACTTTGATTGGTACATTCTGAAGACTCTGATGAGGAAGTGGTGACGGTTCCTCCAATTCCACCACAAATGAGATATGGGTGAGCATGCTCTAATGCTGATGACTTAGAGTGATATCTCGACCCCAATTTTTTTTAATGACACCATAGCCACCTTTTTAGGATCATCCTCTTTAGCATGTTTGTGGTTTTTTGTTTTTAGTGCTGATGGGGAAATTGTTCAGGATGGTGTGTTGGAGAAGTTCCTCAATTCCTAACTTTGGCATCATGTATGCATTTTTCAGGTGCTATGCAATTTTTTGCTAGGGCTATGAATGGAGAATATTCTGTGGTCAATAAGGACAAGGTGATTCAATGCTATTGTGATAAAAAACTTTTCCTTTTGAGGAGTTGATAGGTCTTCATTCAAGAGATGTAGAGTTTGGTCTTTTACTCTTCCATATTCTACAATGATTACATGTAACTAGTTGAGGAACATCTCAAATTATGGTGCAAATAATCTCCAAATGAAATGAAATGTAAATTTAATTGACCCTAATGCTTTTTTCTCCCTTATTGTATAAAAGGGATCTCAGGGCTCATTACAAGGTTTGGATTTTTTCAGGTCTTAACATGGTCTAGGTGAAAAGCTAGGTTCAAAAAAGGTATTTTGTAGAAAATACGAATGAATAGAATAGTATATTTTCTTTCGTATGAGTCTTATATATAATAGTCTTAAATTGGTTTTATAGAAGCCACTGATATCAAAAAAATATTAATTCAGAAACACATACTCTCCTATGTATTTTTCTTTCAATTTATGAATGAAAATATCAATGGTGTTCTTGTTTATCTTCAGTTGTTCCATTGAATGTATGACTCTATATTAGCTTTAACTAAAAGAGTTGATTAAATGCTTGAATATAGTTATATATTTCTAAGGAATTACATACAATTTGGTAAGAAGCTATTATTTTAGGAATTGTGATTTTTCATACAACAAAGAATTATGGAAATAGTCCACCAATTTATGAATTAAATAGTTTATATATTACTAGTTCTTGCATATTTGACTACATTGTCCCAATTGATGAAGCACTAGTCTATTTCATAGATAATATTGCATGGAAATGAGCTATTGGCATGCCTGGTCATGGATTTAAAATGAGGACAACATTCATTTAAAAATATGTTTTGAATATAAATTACATGTTTGAATTACCCTTGATTCCTAGAAAATAGATAATCATTTGCTCAAAAGGTTTGTCAAATCTTCAGTGAGGTGTGTTTATTTATAATAAATAGTAATCAATCTATGTATGAATGTGTTACCAACTAGACATACCTAATTTGAACACAATAAGGAACACCCTCCTAGGTCCCATAGAGCTTGAAGTGTAGGATTAAAGACCTCGTAATTATTTACTCATTTTTTTGGCCACTAGCCTTGAAGTTTCTTAACCTTAAGGGCTAGTGACCCTTTAGAGGATTTCAAGGTTCTTCTTGAAAAATCACCAATAGGGACATCTTCAGGATTGGGTAATTTTCCATCACCTAAATAGACATTTTATTCTATGTTTTGTAGATTTTTTAAGTTAAAGTTAGAGATATAGTTATCAATTCTAATGGTTAATTTTTGTAAGCTTAGAGGATTCCCTTTGTTTTCACATGAAAGATAATTAGTTAAGAGTAATTTGAACCTTTTTGGTGTCATTTATGACTAGGTTCTTTATCAATAGGTTTTATGACATCATGTCAAGTCATTTAATAAATTCCTTGTAACTTTGTGGAGTGTCATGAGACCTTAAGCTATTTATATATTTGTTTTAAAGTTTCCTCTTATTTCGCTAATGTTCATTTAGAATGGGGCTAACTACAATGTGTAATCATTAGAGCTAGAATATATGTTAGTAGATTGGAACCAACATAAATATATTCAAAGAAATAATATCATACTAACCAACACAAAGTCCAAATTGGCCTCTTGATTAACGATACTAGCTAGTGTATAGTGTTGGATACTATACAAACAAGGATTTTGGCACCCAACGGTCTTTCTTGCACTTCTAGGGTTTTTCACCTAAACGGAGAAAGATGGAACAAAATGCAATGTAAACACTCAAAATGAATGCAAGGAGGGATGAAATATGTCTAGATTTAATGTTCTAAATTCAAAAAACTGATAAAATAGATGATTCATTAATGTAAAACCTAAGAAATGGGAGATGTTTGAAAACACATTGTGTAATGTAGAAAGACCTAGAGAATGACCTAAAAATGTAAATAAAGAAAAGAAAAAGGGGCAAGGATTTAAATGGTGTGTACCTAGAAATTTATTAAAGGCTGGAACTATCTCTAGAATTCTGAAATTGCTATTGTTTAGGCCTAGTGGGTCTCATTCACCATTTTGTGACTCATACGCCACTACTAGAGGACGAGTCTCATTTTGTTGAAAAGGGTTGCAGGAGCATAATTTTAGATTGAAAATTTGCAAGACTTTGAGGATGGATGAAATAATCTCTTTCCCACTAATTTCATGTATATTGGATGAATATTTTTCCCTAGATTTGAGTTTTTGTGATTCTTGACAACTTTTCATGACAAATTTGATAACATTTGCAACTTTATCATTTTTGGCATTTTTCTTCAATTTGCAAACTTGCAGTCCACATTAAAGAGGGGAAAATTTGTTGATTGTTAGAGAATAGGGGTTTACCTTGGTAAAATCGCTTTTAGGTAATTAAACCAAAATGAAGAAATGATGTAATAAAGCATGCAACAATGGAGATAATACCTTCCCATGAAGATGGATCTTTAATTTCTACAACAAAAGATTAATATTCTATCTTTGAATGTCTAAAATATGCTATCTTAATGGCTTGAAATGATGAAACCCTATCTTTCTTGACTTGAGGGAGAAGATGTGAATTAGTGTTTGGAGACTTGATTTTATAGGCAATTATCCTAATTTACTTATTAATTGGATCCCCAAGGTCAACATGAAAGAAAATAAAACTTAAATTCCAAAATTTCTCACTCAAAACTCAAAAATAACCCAAATGGGACTAATTAGCTATGCTGGGTGAATTAGTCCCACCTGATAGGGACTCATTCACCTAGATGCGTGAATTAGTCCTAGATGGGTCCTTTTCATAGCTAGAATTTTGGGGAATGAGGATTTTCAGTTCTTATATTGATTTCATCAAGTATTTGATCAAATTATGCCTCAGGATTCACAATATGGGGTCATAGGTGCCTATTAATGATGATGTAAAGGTCAATTAGGGCTTGAGACTCAAAATTCAATGTGAAAGTGTGATTAAATACACTTTACACCATTAAAATATGGTCCACATAACCTAGAAGGACACAACATCAAATGTGAATGTGTAAGACACATTACAACACTAGATTAACCTAGTCAAATTTAGTTTACAAGTCTTCTAGATTAATGTGAAGATGCAATTAAATACATTTTATAATATTGAATTATGGGAAAATAGGTTCATTAAGTCAAGAGAGGCGTGAAATTATTTTATGAAACTTTACAACACCTTTACAAGACAATGATGAATGCATTTTATTCAATTTGCAAGGGTCTAAGACCTATTTTGGATGTGTAAAACACCTCACAAAAAATCAAGGCCTCATTAATTCCAATTTATCATCAATTAATCCCAAATTAAGCATGTAAATAGAGATACTTTTTCCATGTCCACAGATACATGGAAGATTGACCCATTTCATTGGGATCATTTAACAATCTTTTAAAAATACCTATATGTATTTATGTAAAGCTTGTGATATATTCTAGAAATATTAGAGGAAGAAGATTGATATTTAAAAAGAGTTATGTTGATGTGGTTTAGGTGCGAATAGAAGATATTCAAATTAAGTTGAATCTATAATAAGATCTAGAGAGATTGTGACTATTTAAGGTTAATTTGTAGAACTACTAGGTTAATTATTAGGTTTTGTGGTTTAAGGTTTAGGTTATATGATTTAGGGTTTTAGGATTAGGTTTTGTGGTTTAAAGTTTAGTTTTTAGGCTTTAGGGTTTTAGATTTAGGTTTTAGGGTTTAGGTCCTCAGATTAAGGGTTTTAGTTTTTACGTCTATATTTTTTGGAACATAGGGTTTAGGGTTTTTAATTTGTGTCTAATTTAATGTTAAATGAAATTAATTACACATATATTTTATGGTTTTCAATTTAGATTTTAATGTTTTCGCTTTGCATCATTTAAATTACTTTCAAATACAATTTAAAAACTATAAAATAATACAACTAATTACAAAAAAAGACAAAAACTAAACAAAAATTACAAACAAAAAGTGAAAGATATAAATCCAAAAAGGTGTAGAATTTAACCAACCCAGAGGTCATTGAGGTTGCTTGTGTTGACAGGAGGAGGTCACAGCTAAAAATGGGTTGAAATCAATCCTTACAAATACATATGTAAAAACCTCTGTCACTATCGTTCCAATAAACTCGTAGGTAAAAATGAAAATATCAATGGTTTATTTAAAAATTATAAGAGTGTTAACTAATGTGTACACGTTATAAAACACACATGCATTTTTTGGTGCGTACCCAAATCTAAATGCATACACATTCATATTTAGGCTTGAGTGCCCATAGAAAAGTGTGTACACGCTTTTCTAATATCACATACCCATTTCCTACAATATTTTTTTGACCAAAACTTCCCCTCTTTGTGAACCCAAATTCTTGATTTTACCCCTTTTTTAATTTTCAGTCCTTCGGGTGTTAAGTGGATGTGGATTTGTATGTGTGCTATGAAACATGGTGGGTTTGTAGGTTTTACATAGATGATCAAAACTTATAGTTTTATAGTTCTACAAATAAACTATTTTTTAGATTATGTTTCCCTTGGGATATTTTGTTGCAAGAATAGGAAAAATGAATGTGTTTTCATGGATTCAACTATTCAATTGGTTATCAACCAGTTGTTTCTATCATTAAAGTCATAGTTGTAGGTTATTGGATGTATATGTCGAGCATATTGAGTAAATTATATCGAAGAAAGATTGTAGGTGTTTAGTGGTTCCTTTAGGATTTTCTCCAGTATTTTCTCCTATG
The DNA here is from genome assembly GCA_007258455.2 of Sequoia sempervirens. Lineage (NCBI taxonomy): Eukaryota > Viridiplantae > Streptophyta > Pinopsida > Cupressales > Cupressaceae > Sequoia > Sequoia sempervirens. Next base: position 743,972,022 of record VDFB02271358.1, on the reverse strand, counting down.
TTTGTGTGGTTCAAATATGTTGATCATGATTATTGGAAGTTTCTAGATCCAAATTTTTGGTTGTTGATTCATTGTACAATGCAAGATATTTTCACCAGTTACATGAACTATGGTTTTTTGTGTTTCTCATTGAGGTCTGGGAGAAATGTTGTTGGTCCAAATTTATCTTTGTTAAATTCTTATGACTTGTGGTTCTAGAACTGAGTTTCTTTATTGTATTGAAGATAATTTTGGTATTTGGAAGGTTCATGCTTAATTTTTCTATTGTTTACATTGATTTGGATGACCTTGTGTTGAGCACTATCTTTAGATTTGATGAAGTGTGTTGGATCTATTTGAGTAACCCTAATTTTAATTCCACCCTAGGATGTTTTGGCATCGACCTAATTTGAATTTAATTTTGGATGACCAACTTTTGATATGTTTCAAAGTTGAAGATGGTATACATATAGAAAAAATTAGTGGTGAAATGAAGAAAGAAAGTGAAAGAGATAAGTACAAATAAATAGAGTAGATAGATGTGAGATTAATGTGAATCAGTGAGTGTGTGTGATGCGAGTGTAGAAAATTAGTGCAAAAGCCTAAATGTTGATCTTCTAGATGTAGTGAGCAGAAGGTGTACTCTATCATTAATGGATGTCTATAAGTGGTTGAGAAAATTGTAGTGGATTTCTCTATTGCATTGATATTTTCTTCTCTCTATAACATATATCTTCTATCTTCTTTGTATCTTTGTGGAAGTGATCCCTTTGGTTTGTTAACCCTATTGGATAGTGAGTCCTGATCCAAACAATGAGTCCTTGTTTTGGCAATGAGCCTTGTTTCTCAGGCAGTGAGCCTCTTGTAGTCAACTTTGATATTCTCTTTAGTGTGAGTTAATCCTCACCGTGGTTTTTCCCTAATTGGGTTTTTAACATAAATTTGGTGTTGTGTTTGTGTGATGGTTTTTATTTTTTGCACTTGCACTTAATGTTTAGTCATTTAAGCAGTGTTGAGGATTAGTTTTAGTGAATGAATTAAGGTTTAAATTTATGACACCTAATTCATCCCCCATCTTATTTTACTTATTCAACAACTAATATCAAAGCTTGCTTCCTTGGTGAAGAGCTTAATTTCTTGAGGAAGGTATGGGATGGCTATAAAAATGACTTATTGTTATCCAAGGTTCAATGAAACTAACTATGCTATTTGTAAAATACTGACGAAAGAGTATCTTGAGTATTGTGGATACAATGTGGAGATAGCTTACATGAATCCTTACACTCTCCTGCTAATGGTTCAAGTATGATTTATGAGATCAAAGCACATGAGGAAAACAATATGGTGAAGTATATTTTTAAGAATAGTCTAGTATATTCCAAGTTGACTAAGGTTCAAAATTTGAAGATTGCTAAGGATGTTTGGGATGCTTTGGAAAGGGTACATGAAGGTGATGGAAGATTAAAAGAGGAAAAAATACATAATTTAGAGACATAGTTTGAGCTTCTACATATGTGTAAAGATGATAATGTTAAATATTATGTACAAATATTGGATGAGATAGTAGCAAGAATGCAAGGACTTGGTGCTACTATAGATGAAACTAGGATTGTAAAGAAGATTCTTAGAACAATCCCTAATGCCTGCAATGAGAAGGTGTGTTCAATTGAATAGATCATAGATTATATGACCTAAAATAAATATATGTTGTTGGAATCTCTGACATCTTATGAGATGAGGTAGTCAAATATGAGGAATGGATATAAACTAGAGACTGATTTTAAGGCTACGAAAGCTAAAGATCCAAATGAAGAAAATATTGTTGAAATTGAAGCTAACTTTTTGAGAAGGATGAGGAAAGGCTATGAAAAGTATGAAGGTAATTTACCCTTTAAATTTTATTGATTTAGTTGTGGATAAATAGGCCATTATGTTGTAAAGTGTCTAAAAAGAGCTAAGAGAAATAAAAAAGATATGAGAAAGAAAAGAAAGGAAATAAGATCAATAGAGTATATTATGTGAATGAGAATGCTAGTATATCTCATTAGGATTCTAATTAGGAAGACACTAATGAAAATGAATGCTTGTTCTTCGCTATAAAGGATGAACCTACTTCTGCTAATTCTGAAAAACATGTGAAGGAGAAAAATGAAGGTATTGTTATCTCCGCCGTACATGCTAAACAAGAAAAGAACTATTGGGTTTCTAAGAGTGGTTGTTCACATCACACAAATAGTGATAAAATTAACTTTGTTAAACATGAGAAATATGATGGAGGCTTGGTTATTTTTGGAGATGATACTGGTGCTAAAATTTGTGGGATAGGTTTAGTAAGTTTTGATGGAAAGCATAATAGTGATGCTTTCTAGTATGTTAAGGGTTTAAGCCATAATATTTTGAGTGTTGGAAAAATGTGTAGTAAGATATATGATTTTTTTTTAAGGATGAGAGATGTGAGAACCATAAAGGATCCAAAATAGTGATCATTGCAGGAAATAAATATGAAGGAAATATCTATCAACTTAAGGGTGTTGATGGATGATGCTTTATGACTCAGATTAATGACAGTTGGTTGTGGCATTAGGGAATGTGTCACATGAATTTTGATAACTTGGTGAGGATTTGTTTAGTTTAGGCCATGTGGAATTTACCAAGGATTACAAAGCCTATAAATGCTATTTGTAAGAATTGTCAGTTTGGAAATAAAGCAAAAAGTATTATAGATCAAAGGAACAATCTACTAGTGGACTACTATATTTAATTCATATATAGATGTATGTGTTCTTAAAAGAGTGAGAATTCTACAAGGTGCAAGGTACATTATGCTTTTGATTGATGATTATTCTAGATATACATGGGTTACCTTTCTTAGAGAGAAATTAGATGCATTAGATAGATTCAAGACATTCAAAGCTATGGTTGAAAATAAAGTGAATTTGAGGATAAAATGCTTAAGGACTAAAAGAGGTAGAGAATTCACCTCCCATTAGTTTAATATGTTTCATGAATTTCATGGAATAAAAAGATAGTTATTTGCTAGACGAGTAATCCTTAGAAAAATGGAGTTGTTGAAAGAAAGAACAAAACAATTTAAGAGGTTTCTCAATCAATGGTTACTAAGGTTGGTTTACCAAAATTTTACTAGAGAGAAGAGCTACTCATATTTTTTTGTATGTATTCAATCAAGTTCAAGCAAGGGAAAATAGTACAAAGACCCCCTATGAGCTATGGCATGGAAGAATTCCTATTGTTAAGTATTTCAAACCTATATTTGGAAGAAAATGTTATCTTAAAAGAGATGAACAAACTTTAGGATAGTTTGATGAAAGAAGTGATCATGGAATTTTTCTTGGATATTCTACTAAAAGAAAAGCATACTGATGTTTCAATAAAATATTGAGAAAGATTGTAGAAAGCGCAAATTTCAAGGTTGACAAAACAATACAAAATTCAATTGACAATGATGGGTATGTATCTGATGAACTTGATTATGCCGGAATTGAAGAGATTGTGGAAGATGAGCAAGATAAGAATAATGAACATAATGAACAAGAAGAAGAAGCTCCAATGGTGTACCCTAAGACACCTAGATATTTTCAAAAGAATAATTCAAAAAGGAAGATTATTGGAGATAAGACTAAAGGAGTATTGACTAGAAGTAGAGTTGCTACTAAAGTAAATTTGTGTTTATTTTCTAAGATTGAAGTGAAGACTAAAGTAAAGCATGTAAAAATGAACATTGGATGGAAGGTACATGAAGGAAGAAATTATGTAGATTCAGAATAATCAAACTTTGGAATTGGTCACAAGACCGAAAGATAAAAATATTATTGGATCAAAGTGGGTATTCAGAAATAAGTTGAATGATAATGGAGAAGTAGTTAGAAACATTAGTAGAATTTGGAAAATAAATTACTATGTGACTAAAAAATTTAGTCACATGACTTAAACTTTTAGTCATGTGAGTAACACTAGTAATATTTGGAAAACAAATGACTAATTTGGTCATTTATAAGTGACTAATTTGGTCATTGGGTAAAATCACAACTAAATGACTAATATCAGAAAAATAAATATGACTAAATAAATAACTAAATAAATGTTCTCATTATTAAAATCTTGGCCATAATTTTCATTTTAATAAACATACTCTAAAACTTTCGTCAAGACCTTATTTTCAATTGTAGCTCGCCATAATTAATAAAAAAATATTACAAATAAAATTATTAATAAATATTTTTTGTGGAATAAATATTTTTTTTTGTGGTGTCAACAAATGAACACCAAAGTTTCTTCTAAATTGGCGAAAAAACCACCAAATTATAAAAATTAACAAAAACCATAAGAGAAATAAAAAGTAAAACCAAAACCCTTGTAAAAATAAGCAAAAGGAAGAGAAAAAAAAAAGATAAGAATAAGCAACCAAATAATGTAAGAGGAAAAAGGACCAATTATTTTTTTTACAAGAATAATTTTCATTTTAATAAAGATACTCTAAAACCTTGGTGAAAACCTTATTTTCAATGTAGCCCACCAAAATGGAGTAGTGAGACATCAAAACCTTATTTTCAAGGTAGCCTGCCAAAATGGAGAAGTAAAGTGATGCCTGATTTTGGATTGCAACCTCTGCCCTTTTTTTTGCATTGGACACGATTTGTGCAAAATCTTGTGGTAAGTCACTTTCCATAGTTTCAGTTAATTTTACTTTTCAAATTTGTATGCAGTCAGGCCATATGATCCATATGATCCATTCTTTTTAATAATTTTACTAGATCCTTGTTGACTAGCAGTGATTATGTTCTTTTTTAGGCTAATTATGGAAAAGTAGATCCATCTTGTGTTGCAAAAATTAAGGATTTATATAGATAACTTGGAATCAAGGTCTATTTATTCTTTTCTTTTCCATTATGAGATGTTAAAAGTGGTCTTTTTTTTTTTAGGTTTCCACTACCAAATTGCATAGTTCATAGGAGAACTTAATTTTATCTATAAAAATGATATTAAGGGACATGTAGACTGAGTTTTCTATACAAATTTCAGAATTTGAACTCTTAAAATTAGCTTCCAGTTTTTGAGGGGGCATGTAAATCACTTTTGAATTTGAGTGTAAAAAGGAGAGTAGCAAGTAAAGAAAAAGGATGAACAATAATAAAGTGAAAAGTGGCTCTTCTATCAACCATGTAGAGTACAATGAAAGGAGTGTAGGGATGGTAGAGGTTTAACGTTTACATTGTAGTGGGATAGTAGTTTAGTTGTACAATAGATGTCATCCTACTTTTTTTGAGAACTCTTATTGAATTCCCAAAAATAGGAGTTCCCAAATGATTCCAATAGATATTATAAATAGAAAACAAACAATAATATTTTCATATAAAAAAAACAAGAGTTGATTCATAGGCCTTATGGAAATCTCTAACTTTTTGGCTCCCCTTTGATACTTTTCTGCATACTTACATATTACATCTCCATGATTTATATGGATTGGAAGGGTTGAAAGTGAAAACATTAGTCTTTTCCATTTATTGGGAAATAAAGAGTTTGAAGTGACTCAAAGAATCAAATGTAATTCTTTACTCTAGATGCTTTATTCTAATTTGGTTATTAATATATCTAGATATAAACTATGATGACTTAAATCAAAACTAGAAGAAATCTCATGAAAACTACAAGAAGAGATCAGTGATTAGATGAATCATGGAAATGAAACCAACTCCATAAGCCACAACAAACAAAATATGCAATGCAAATGAGAATACAAGCCTTCAAAGGAGTTGTCATGGATAAAGAATCATCCTCCCTTAGATCTATTGTGAGAATTCCTGAAATCTCTTCAGTTATCCACAATATCCACATGTAGCTATGAGCTCCGATACAAAGATTGTGCATAGTTCTTCAAATTTTATTCAATTTGGTACTATTATTTTTATCTTGCGATTTAGGCTTCAAACCAACTCATCTCATTAGTATTTGTCTTCCAAAACTGTCTAGAAGAGGGTAATCAAAATCAATACTAGAATATTTGAAAGTGAAAGATCCTTTCCTTCAAACTAAACCTTTGTTCTCAACAAACCAGAGCTGAGACAAGCCAAGAACTAGTGGAAGGGAAGTTGAATGAAAACTGAGAGCAACTAAAATCCTTCCTAAGAAAAGTTCCCTTTCCACTATAACTGTCAGTTCTAGTGTCTCCTTATTCATTTTTTTCTAGCATCTCCTCATTTTTCATTTCTTGATAGAGAGCTTCTGAAAGAGGTGCAAGATGTTCTTCAATCTCAACAATCAATGTTGAGATAAAATGGAAGCATTGCTCTTGCAAATAAGGTTCTAAATGATTTATCCTCAAAGGAGATTTATGTGCATGAAGAGAACTTAGGAGGTCTTCTAGAATATTCTTAGACCTCTCATCTATGGTATCTTTATTTGACTAACCTCAAATCCAAAATAAGCATTAAGGTAACCAAACTAGTCTTCATCATTTTTCATCATAAATCTAAAACTCAACCCAGGTAAATTGACACTTTTTTAGGTCCCCTCTCTTGACAAGCCAGCCCTCACTAGTATTTAATTTGTGCAAATGGGTTTCAACATCTTTGTAACTTGCCAGATATATAACTATGGGTTCAAGGAATTTACCAACCTTAACTCTAGTTAACCTCCAACCTCATGCTCTTGTTTCAATTCAATTTGTTCCCAACCCTACAAATCATAGACTAATAAATGGTAAGCCTTGAAACCATGGAACAAAAAACTACAAGAGATGGAGCAAGCATACAACATTAAAATTGTCACTTGCAACAATAAAAGAAAAGAAGTAGTAGGTAGTTTGTTATACAATTACAAAAGGGAATTTTATGAGGCTACCTTAAGGAAGCAAATTAAAACTTAAATAAAATCATACTTCAAATTTTGTTTAAATGTTTAGTTGTACAATAGATGTCATCCTACTTTGTTTGAGAACTCTTAATAAATTCCCAAAAATAGGAGTTCCCTAATGACGCCAATAGATATTATAAATAGAAAACAAACAACAATATTTTCATATAAAAACAACAAGAGCTGATTCATGGGCCCTATGAAAATCTCTTAATTTTTTGGCTCCCATTTGATAACATTTTGCATACTTACATACTACATACCCATGATTAATATGGACTGGAAGGGTTGAAAGGGCACATGTTAGTCTTTTCCATTTCTTAGGCAATAAAGAGTTTGAAGTGATTGAAAGAATCAAATGTAGCTCTTTACTCTAGATGCTTTATTCTCATTCAGTTATTAATATATCTAGATATAAACTGTGATGACTTAAATCAGAACTAGAAGAAATCTCATGAAAACAACAAGAATAGATTAGTGATTAGATGAATTATGGAAATGAAACCAACTCCATAAGCCACACCAAACAACATATGCATTGAAAATGAGAATACAGGCCTTCAAAGGAGTTGTCATGGATAAAGAATAATCCTCCCTTATATTTATTGTGAGAATGCCTAAAATCTCTTTAGCTATCCACAATATTCACATGCTATGATTTCTAATATAAATATTGTCCATAGTTCTTATTTTATTCAATTTGGTGCTATTATTTTTATCCTGTGATTCTGGCTTCAAACCAACCCGTCTCATTAGTATTTGTCTTCCAAAACTGTCTAGAAGAGGGTAATCAAAATTAGTATTGGAACATCTAAAAGTCAAAGATCCTTTCCCTCAAATTGAAGCTTTGTTATAAAAAAACTAGAGATGAAACGAGCCAAGAATTAGTGGAAGGGAAGTTGAATGAAAACAGAGAGCAACTAAATGACTTCCCAAGAAAAGTTCCCCTTCCACTATAACTATCGATTCTAGTGTCTCCTTGCTCGTTTTATCTTGCATCTCCTCATTGTTCATTTCTTGATAAAGATCTTTTGAAAGATATGCAAGATGTTCTTCAATCTCCACAATCAATTTTGAGATAAAATTGAAGCATTTCTCTTGAAAATAAGGTGCTAAATCATTTATCCTTGAAGGAGATTTATGTGCATGAAGAAAAATTAGGTATTCTAGAATATTCTTGAACCCCTTTGAGTAACCTCAATTCCAAAATAAGTGTTAAGGTGACCAAACCAGCCTTCGTCATTTGTCATCATAAATCTAAAATTCAACCTAGGTAAATTGACTCTTTTTAGGTCCCCTCTCTTGACAAGTCTACCCTCACTAGTAATTAATTTGTGCAAATGGGTTTCAACATCTTTGTAACTTACCATAGATGTAACTTCAAGGCATTTACCAACCTTAACTCTCTCATAGAGATCTACAAATCCATCAACTATTATTTGTTTCATCCTACTAAAAAACAAGATTTCAAAAATTTCATCCCACAAACTCTTTGAGTGCTTCAAAACAATCTCAAATGTACATTTCCATGGATTTGAACCAAAAAACCATTTTTAACCACTGTAAGCTCCCTTCAAATGTATGTAGACTATCCAATGTTTCTCTGATCAATGTCTCATTCTCTGCAAGTTCCTTGGCACCTTTTATAAGAACAAGAAAA
>VDFB02271358.1:743851069-743963413 GCA_007258455.2 Sequoia sempervirens | reverse complement strand
GTAGTATGGAGTCATAATGCTATTGTCGGTTTATCGTTTCATTGCAGAAGTCTTTATGGATACATGGTCATAGTATGAAGATAGTTTAGTCTTGATGCACATCATCTGTAGAATGCATATATCAAAATCTATGCCCGATAGATATGATAAAGTCTCACCACCTGTGTAATCGACCTATTGTTACCATCAGTTAGAACAAACATAAATGCTTTCACAACTTGTGGTGACATAAGACAAAACAAATTGAGTAGAGATTTGATGTTTCTTTTTGACTCTCAGTTTACATTTGAAATATTTGCTGGCACATATATTTTTTAACCTATAATCATATTGTGTGTAAATGGTTTCCAAGCAGTGTTGTAGGTTGTACTTGCATGTGAATTGGTCAAGATTTAATACAACGAGTATCTTATTATTGTTGTCAGACAAATTTTCTTCCAGGCTTCCTTTATCAGGCAGATTATTCTTCTAGATGCCAATTCGGTTTTATTACATCCTTCCTTCTGCATGTTTTTAGCTGACCCCATAAATGATAGATGTGATAAGATAAAGTCTCACTTCCTATGTGACCAATCCATTGTCAGTCAAAGAAATAAGTTCATTCAATCTCTTACATCAAAAATGAAGTGGATCAAGTGGAGGTACGATGTTCTTTTTGTGGTGTACTCCTCATTCTCATACATTACTGATAGAAGTATGCACAAATTTCCTCTTTCTTAGTTTCAAAGGGACATTTACTTCTTAAATCCATCGGTCCCAAGTCTGCCAAATGCATTAGCTTGATAGTCTATAAAAAGTTTCATTTATTTGCTGCTTTTATTCATTGTTTGACTATCATCAAGTTCTGTTTCTATACACCTGTGCAATGAAACTCGCTGGAAAGTCTTTAGAAGCCTTAAAGGCTATGAAGAAGTAAGAGAATAAAGGTGTGGTAGTTGCATCAGTTTGAAAGTTTTAAATGGCTTCTACTCACTCAACAAGTGATCTCCGTATTATTCTTGGGCAGTCTGTTGCTTCTTACTGGCAAGAAATAAAGACTATGGATCCTACCGCAGAGGTTTGATCTCCACAATATTTTGGGCTAGCTGCAATGAACCATCCATTAATTCTCCACAGTGTGCTTTTAAATTCTTTAGTGCAGGCCAGATAGTTACATTTGAGATGATGTTGGGTGGGATAATAGAGAATTTAGCTTAATACAAGTTCTTGATGTGATAGAACCTCAGGATAAACATTCAAGTCATTCAGGCCAATCGTGTCATAATCTCCTATAGCATCTTAAGTTACTCCATCCTCTTTTACATAGATGTGTTTCTTAGCATAGGGTGGATGTTGGAAAATGTTTAAGAATTTGGCTTCCCACCTACCAAAACAAATTTCCTTCAATTTTATTAAATATTTCCACTTGACAAGATGCAGATGTTTTTAAAATTCAAAATCCTTTGGCAGATACATTTGAACATATGGCTTTAGTGAATTATGTTAGTAATTGATTTGGTGGGATACACTTTCATTTGTTCGTAAATTCTCTCATAGAATCAACATTTAAGATTGGGAGGATACTTTTTTGGAAAGGTATCATTTATGGTTGGTAAAATTCATGGGCTTACAAAGTTTATCATAATAATAGTTGGCATTTAATCATTTAATCATATCCTTTTCTGAATTATGATAAGGAAAGGAATTGGTCTAGTAAGTGGGATATCTTTTCAATATCAAAGCATGATCCATTTATTAAATTCTTTTACTATCATAATTATCCAAATATTTGTCCTTCCATTAGGGATGATGTTATTATTTGAAGTTAATGATCAAAATTAGTTTTGATATCTTGATCCTCACATGAGTGTCTTTTATTTTATAGGTACAAACGAAGGAAAGCAAGGAAGACAAGGCTAATGAAGGAAAATGAAAGAAGGAGGATATTTTGAAAAATCAAAGTGTTTTTAAACACTTTAAGTGTTTGTTTAACACTTCTTCATGAAATTTGTTATCTTTCATTTTTAGGACACTAACTTTCGATTGGGTCTAAAAAGAACACTTTGATTTTTTCATTTGCAAAGGGTTAAAATTGAACTTTAGACACCTACTAGATTTCAATTTTGGATAAAATTGAACAAGGCAACTTTATCTTTCCTTTGGTGCTTAAAATGAATCAAACCATTTCTTTGAAGGATAAAATGAATGTCTGCTTTTATTGTTTTGTAATTATTTGCACAAAGTAAAATCATCAAAAGACGTATGCGCTTCTCTTGCACCTCATGGCGATCTTGAGAATCAAAATGCTTTTGGTGACATTAAGTTGCATAAATAATTGCCCATACACACTTTGATTTGGGTTTAAAATTGAACATCTTGTGCGAGTGTGAGTAGAGCATTATTGCGTATATTCTCTTTTTTTGAGTCGTCAAAGATTGATCGAGTTACATATTTTGTCTTTGCTTGCTTTTGTTTATCCTAGATGGCCTTCCTTGGGGAAAAAGTACTCACCCAAGGGAACGACTCAACTAGTAACACTTTGAACCTGAGAGTATCTCCAACCGGGATATAAATGTGGATATGGGAAGAAACGCTAATATCACGTGATTGACTCCAACAAGATGGATCCAAAAGGGGGCTCTTGCCACGTTGGGTCAACTCCTACGAACGGAAAGTCCTTACTAGAACCCATGTGCTAGAATTTTCCAAAATCCTTGATCTATTTGTTGGTGCAAGAATAGTCATTCTGAAGCCACTCCACACTTTTACGGTCTTTAGTAGAAATGGAAAACTTGCCATGGGAGTTTCATGGGTGTTGATGCTTGGCAGCCCTGATTGACATTAATGAGCCGTGAAGGGGAGCCATTGGGGTCAAGCATCTAACCATTCACTAAAGATAAGCATAGCTGGACTTGTCCAAGTGGGGATTCAACAAATATTGTCTTACACATCCATAGGGTTTGTACTTGTTCTTGGTTTGAAAACACAGTGCTTTATTCAAAAAAATTTGCAAACAAACATTCAACATGATTCTCAAGATTTCAAACCCTTTAGGAGGCAAATACCATTGACCAAATTCTCATGTTATTGCTTGTCGTTGGGATTACATCCTTAGAGGTTTCTAAACACTTGAGTTTACATCTCAATTTTCCCCCTAAAGTTAAACAATAGCTAATATTTGCCATAAATTCATCGAAGTTTCACATAATATACCTTGTGAAATGAGATAAAGTTGAGACAATGAACATTCAGTTTGAAACCTAATCAAGAGTGTGTTTGTGGTAAAAAGAATCCATTAAGCAAAGATTGAATCAATTGGACCCCACACATGTGCTTTATATCTTTTGATCTTATGGTTTTCATGCAAACATTGGTCTTTTGATTTCAAATTACTCTTAGAGAAAGGCATGTTCTTCACTATCTTGGCCTAGTAAACAAGTCTCTCTAGGTCTCTTAGGATCAAAATCAAACACTTCATCCAAATTCCAAACATTCATCATATTCATCCCACCAAACAACTTTAGAGCTTTGAAAACATCATTCTAGACTTGGGTAAATCATCTAAATCTAAACCACCTTGTTTAGTTAGAAGTATGGGAATGCATCCTTTCTCATGCCTCCAGTTAAATCAACAATCGTTTGAACAAGTTCATCCTAAGATCACATCCAACATCTTAGGGTTTACAAGTTCATTATCCAAATCAAAAAATAAAAATCAAACCCTAAGTCTAGCATTGATCCAAAGTTCCTAAATGTTCATCACTCATATCATCCACCCTTTTTCATCCTTCATCTCATCATTTTTCCTAAACACCTTAGAGGTCACTTTTGCAACAAGGTAAAAACACAAGGAGAACATGGAATACAAACTTGATCCATACATCATGAGTAATCCAAATCAATTTAACTTTCAAAGCCTTACAACACCGATTGATTATCAACACTCACATCTATACAAACCGTACATGGGATCATTACCTTCGACAAATGTCAATGACACAACAAGTCTGAGTATGCCCAAATCAAGTATTGGAACACATTTCCCAATGTTAAATCCAAGTCCAAACCTAAAAATCCACCAACCGAACAATCAATGCATAAGCCTTCAAACGAGCAATGTCATCCCACCAAATCCCTGCATGCCAAAGGAGAATGTACCAAGTACAATTTTTTGAAACATGAATCTAGAAAACTTTGAGATGGATACATTTTCAAATCATATGAATATTCCAAACATGAACAATGTTCAATCTCAACCTATCATGCCAAATCTAAACATCATTCCAAATCAGAACATTGTCCAAAATCAATTTGTCCATGATCCCATTCAAACACCACAAGTGCACATTCTAAATTTGTTTGAACAAAAGCCAAATCAAGGGAATCAAATTCAAGATCAAGATCAGATTTCACTAGAACAACTTGCTTCACATGCCAAACTAATTGAATTATTGAGCCAAGAGATATCTTCACTCCAAAGTCAATACACTCTTCCATTGGTTGAACCGTGTCATCAAAGCATTGAGTTGTGTCCACAACCACATCAAGAACAATATCTCCAATGTCAAGAAGTTAGATATCAAGATCAAACATATCAACAAATCCAACCCCCATGTCCTGAAGATCAATCACCATGTCTCAAAAATCAATCACCACATCTCGAAGACCAATCACATCTCCAAAATCAATCACCACAAGGTCAAGTGAAAATATCACAAGGGAACAAACAAAAATATACACCACTAGGGAGACCAATCAAATCAGTCCTACAACAATTGGTGCAAGAAAATATCATCAAGCTCCCTATCTATGTGAACTATCAAGAACTAAACATAAAACTACCAGGGTATAACGAGAAGCACCTTTGTGATTATCATAGAATAAAGGGACACATAACATCAGATTGTTTTTGACTCAAAAAACTCATCCAAGACTTGATTGATCAAAAGATAATCACTATTGGGGACAATGATAGCATTGAAAAACTCTCCACCACAACTGTTGAGAACAAGGATCAAGATCTCTCCATCAATGAGCACCTTGAAGATGTTTTCACCCCATCCGACGACCAACTCACCATACATCAAGAGCCACTTTTTAGTGACCTATTTCAAGGAGTGTTAGGATTGTTCAATCCTATCGACATAATGTACAATCCATCGACCAATGATCATATTGAAAATGTCTCTACATCACCTTATGAGTTAGAGGACATATCTCAAGAATTTATGCCAAAGTATGATCAAAATCTTCCACTAAGGTCTAGCAATGGTCCTTTCCAAGACATGTTGACCTCCTTCGACCTCATGGTTACATATACTGAAAGAACCTTGAACTCGACACTTGAGGATATGGAACCACTTACCATGTCTAATGATGACATCCAAGAAACCTTTATAAGAAATCCATTCTTTGAAGTTGACCCATGTCAAGAACTTGATCCAAAGCATGTCAAAAGTAACTCTGAAATCATTCGAGATCAAGAGTTTTTATCTTCAAGATACTATAATAAGCTAATGGAAACTCTCCTATCTATGCAAGATGATGATATCCATGTAGCACATACCCCTCCATCTACCATTGAGATGCTTTTTATGGGTGGACAAATAGATGATCTTCATTCAAAACAAGATTCTTCTACTCCTGACATTATTATACAAAAAGAGACAAATATTAGGTTATCAACATTAGGATCAAATATATCCCGAATTCAGACTTAGGACATTAGGTATGCAGATATCCAACATTATCCGCACAAGGAAACAAGTCAGACATAACAGTATAATTCAGAGTTAGTGGAGCAACAAATTGAAACGTCACCTATGGTAGTCAGTTATCAAAGAATTTGTTATAAACAAGAGCTCTCAGAACAAGCGAAATCAAAGTGTGAAGGTTCTATTTCCACAATACTGGGGGCAACTTTATCATAAGTAAACATCAACATAGGGAGCACGAAGAATATTTATGCTGAAACCATTGCCAATACTACAACCAGTCATGTCATGAATCTTCATCCACCCATCATCCCGTCCACGAATTGGGACCAACGTCAAAAGAAATATTTGAATCAAAGTATGAAGAATGTTATCAAAGCAAAAGAAGTTGAGAAGCATAATGGAAAAATAAAATACAAATGGATACCAAAGAATACAAAGAAAGATCATCCCTATCAAACTCCATCAATCAAAGAAACTATGGAGAAAAATAAAAAAGGGAAAAGTATCCATCCAAGATGTCCACAAAAGCAAAAGCAAGCTTTTTAGGCAACATACAAAGTGTATCAAGAAATTGGTCCTAATTCCACACACACTTTCATATCCACCCATCATTGCTCATCTTCCCAAGTTTGGAGAGTCAAAGATTCCAAGCTATCAACCAATCCATCTTTTATGATCCCTAAACACACTCCATCCACGCCTCCACACATAATATCAAATTCTTACATTGGCCGTGTATTGGAAATGACCCTTCATCATAAGGATTCTGAAGGCACTATATTGTGATGTGCGCACATAGACAGAGTCAATCCTAGTATCAATAAAGAAGATCAAGAGTCCCAAAAGTTGCATTCAACTGCATGTATCTTATCAAAGTAGCTCCTTCAGGTAGGATATTTGTGGCACATTATGACAGGGGCATCTACATCAACAACACGTTGAGATTCAGCATGAGCTTAAAATCTTTCAAAAAAATCAAAAAATCAAAAAAAGGATTAAAAACAATAAAAAGAAAACAAAAATTGTCCTCTAGTGAAAACCGCATGGGTGGCGCTTTGGGCAAGACCAACCTGGAAAATAGGCATCATGTGTAGAATCAAGCATCTATGTGCACTAGTTCAGGTGAAAGCATCTCATCCCATCAATAATAAATCAAGTATTCCATCCATCTCAGCCATAATAAATCCATTCATCCATGGATCATTTATCCAATCCATTCATATATATCTACATCCATAGTCTAAGTCATCTTGATCTTGATGAAAGTTTGGGGCACACTTTACACTTTGCTTATGGTAAAACATCTTGACATGGGTCATTTTCATAGATCCTATCATATGCAGCATTATCTAAGACATGAAGCATTATCCAAATGAGCATTTCTTATCTTATCACAAGATAATCCTTGGAATCCTTGGCGTACTTACCATATCCATTCATACACTTATCCAAGAATCCACCCATGGCATTCCATACATTGCTAGACACTGGGGGTAGATATTTACATCTTTGCTTCAAGAATAAATCTTGCTCTATATCCTCCAACTTATGTGGTGATCCGAACATTGGAAAACATGAAATCAAAATGGTCAAAGCATTTGTGATCTAGAATCCAAGTCACTATCCCATGGCATATTTTGACGAGAAGACATTCATTATCAATCTTCATCTTTCAATCGAACATTGATCCAAAACAATCACTATTAGTTGCATCTAAGTTGCATGTCAAATGTCACATCAAATCATTCAAACAACTTTTGTTCCAAATTAAGCTTTATCAATCCTGATTAATCAAATCCAATCAATCCATTATCTTGGGATATCCATCTCAATCCTTGTGTTTCTTCACACTATCCTTACATTTTTGTGCATCCTCAACAATGTTATCATCATCATCAATCCATCAATTGGATCAATCAACCTTAGCTTGGTCTTTAGCAAAATCCTAAAACAAAGCATTGATAGCAATAGACACATCCTTATCCAAATCTTCAAAATCATGCAAAAAATCCAAAAACATCCAAAACATATCAAAAATCCAAAAACATCCAAAACATCAAAATCCAAAAAACATTCATAAAAATTGAAAAACATCAAAAACATGGAAATCAGAACTACATCGTCTCTGAGCTTAAATGTAGGCAAGGCTAATTTTTTATCAGCCCTCGAGACATCAAAATCCAAAAACATTCAAAAAAATAAAAAATCAAAACATCGCAAAATCCAAAAACCCAAAAAATAGCCTCAAAACATTTCAAAACGTCAAAAACATCCAACTATTTGAAAAAAATCCATCTGTCCACATCTCGCTTTCACCGGAAATAATCAATCATCCATAATAAACTAATTGTCACTTTATCCTTTGGAAAAACAAACAGAAACAATCACAACAATCATCAAAAGCAAGCTTCAATCATAAAATCAAAGGAAAACAATGAATCGTTAAACACAAAATCAAACTCTTGATCATTTTCAAACATGTCAGCCCACCTTATATCAATAGCTTATCAATCAACTTATCAAACCATCATCATCCTATACAATGCGTGCACTAGGATATATCGTTCCGACAATGGGCATCATTTTGGATATCACCTTGGATTCTTATCCTATCAAAACAAAATCCCTTTAGCTAGAGATATGAAGAACATTGGCTTGTTTGCATACTTGATCTTGTCTTTTGATTTATCTTATTATGCTAATTCCGAGGACCTCTCGATGATATCTGAATGAAGGATTTAGAGAGATAAGAATGGGGCAATGATCATTATCTTTTATCTGACGTGCTTGTTTGACGTTCTTGTAAAATAACTTGGCGAATACTTGCTTTGTTAGGTACGCCCTAGCAAGGTTTCCATATGTCAAGTGTGAACAAGAATAATCCTATTTGTTTGTCAAGTCAAAGTCCATCGCACTAGGTACAATGCCATCCTAGTTCTTTATACCTTGATACATCATATCTACGTGTGTAATCAAACATAAGGTAAGTAGCCCTTTTAAAATTCTAGTTCTTGATAAGAAAATCATCCATCTATCATCATCATTTCTCATCATCATCATCTCTAATAAAGTCTTGTCAGATTGTGGGCTTGTGGGATCCTCTTGTCATCATCTCATTTCTGCACTAACATCATCATCACCAATGCATTCATCATGCATCCATCCTACATCCAGAAAACTATCAACATACCACATATCATTCACATCATACATAATAGGAAAACACTGATCATTTCATAGGAATTTCCTAATCATCATCATAATATAGATGTGTTAGTCTAAGAATCTCATAAATCATCCATTACATAATCACAACACATCACATCATCAATCTCATCCATCATCACATCATATCATCATTTAAGTTGTTTAGGATAATATAGATTTGTTATTCTATGCATCTTAAAATCATCACATTTGCATCATCATCCATAACCATCCATTTTGAACCTCTTTATCGCGAGTTCGACCCTCAAATTGAATCTTTTTGCTCAATCTTTCGAGGGGGAAATGTACCAGTATACCCCTTTCCACTGGAGCAACTGAAAAATTAGGAATTTTTCAATTTTGATCGCGGTAAGACTATTCTTTGAACCAATGCAACAAGTACATTGCTTCAAAGAGGGGAAAAATGTAGACATGTCAAATTTACATAATGCATAATCATATTCCATTCATCAAATAAATCAAGACTTTATTTAATTAAATCTCCAAGTCATATTCCATCATTTTCTGATTTAAATAAATCAAATTTTTAAGTCATAAAAGTCAAAGCATTCTAATCATCATCCTAGCTAATTAATCCTGATTAAATCTAATCTAATGCATGTCAAACCCTCTAGATATATCCACTTGAAAAAATAAATCAATTTATTGATTTATTAAATCCAACATTTTCACTCAACATGGAATATTCCCTAGAATTTGAAATAAAAAACAAGTGGACATGTACATCCAACAAGTCATTTATGAGCTCTTACATGGCTCTTACATGTCCCCTTCCAAAGGTCAAACTCAACATTCATTGCACAAATTTGAATTCAAATTCCCCCCCTCTCTGGCACATTTCCCAAATCTTGCACATGCATCAACCACTCACCACTTGACAAGTGTCTTCCTCTCATTTTTCCAATCTTAGTCCCACATCCTCCATGTTTGGCACTCTTATCATTTGAAAATATTTAGATAGAGGCTTCATCCTTAAGCGAATCCTCCACCATTTCATCCAAAAAGCTTATGCAAAGTCACTCTTCATTGAAGAACTGATTTTGCCCATCTTACTCCATCATTATCATTGGAATTATATAATTTAGCTTGGCTTAAGCATGGATTGGGAAAGGGATTCTTTCCATAGAAGCACCAATCCAATATGAGATGACTCACTTCATGTTTTTCATGTGCTTGTTTAGCTTGCTTTGGTCATTTGTTTGCATTTGAAAGCATTGATGTATCATTTCATATGGATGTTGTTATTTTCTTTGTTTTAAACTAATAATGCTAATGTGTGTTGTTTATTTTGAGCAAATACAGATTTCACCATCTACAGACTGCAGTTAAGGGGAAAATAGTATAATTATATGAAAATAGGAGTATTCTATTTATATAGTGTCTGTAAGTTGTACAATGTCATTGAGACATTGAATGTAACCAATGAGATTTTGATTTTCCAATAAGGCTTAATGAAGTAAATTTTTGGAGTGGTTTTCTCTCCACTCATAAATATTGTGTTGTGGCTCCTCTTGATTTCTAATCTATTTGTGTTTTTTTTTTATCAATCATATTTGTTCAAGTATTTTTGTCTTTATTTCATGGTGTTTTTTAACATTTTAATATCTATGATACTTTTTCATTCCCCTAATTTTTGCTAGAAAACCCAATTTTTTTTTTCTGACAACATCTAAGATGGACCTTATGTTTGACAAGGTGGTACAAGACACACAAGGAATGTTGGTATGCAATGGCGTTACATAGATAACAGGGTGGAAAGAGCCAAGTGCTAAGAGGGTTTTTTCTAAAACAAAGCTACAAAGTGCAAGCTAAAAAACTAACAAACGAAAACCATGTACATACATGGTTGAATGCTACATCCATCAAGGAGTGGAGGATTAATCATTCTAACAAGGAGTGGAAAGATCCAATCATACATGGTTGAATGCTACATCCATCAAGGAGTGCATAGATAACAGGGTGGAAAGAGCCAAGTGCTAAGAGGATTTTTTTGAAACAAAGCTACAAAGTTAAAGCTAAAAAACTAACAAATGAAAACCATGTACATACATGTTTGAATGCTACATCCATCAAGGAACATTGCTTGTACAACATCTTCGTCAACATATCACTTGAGAGCAAGGAGTGGAGGAGTAAGGCTTGTCCGGTGCATAGAGTTTGTCACGCACACCCTCAATCCACAATTGGTATTCTCCAGAACCTAAGCTAAACAAATATTCTATAGATGGCCTAATTAGCTAAAAATATAACATACTAGGTTTACTTAGCTTTTAGTTTCCATGTTCGCCTAGATAGGGTTGGTATAGCAGTGATTCACTTTTGTAACATTCATCGTCATAATTATTTTTAATCGATTTTTGATTTGGCACTAGTTGTTTATGACAATAATATTACTATTCACCTTTAGAAATATTAATGTCAATATAAATTGGCATTAATATTACTATAATTTATCCTTAGTGGGTATATTAATGAATCCAGACAATGATAATACAAATGACATTATTTTAAGCAACGTTAATATTAAAATGCACATTAATATTAGTGTTATGATACTCATCTAAAGAGATTCCAATACTAATTGAAATAGTAAGGTGTTATTAATATTATTTTATAATAATACTAATGATAAATATTAGGATTATATATATAAAAAATTAGTTTATTTAATGTTACCAATATATATTATTATATATATCAATTCATCTATAAGTAACTATTATTTATTTAGTTTATTACTTTTTCTTATATAATTTACTCTAAAACTAATTTAAAGATATTTATAAGAAAAGAGAGAATCATATATGAATGATTATCGCATTCCTATTTATATTCATATTATTTACTTTTTCTCTAATAGAAAAAGACAAATAAATAAATAAATAAAAATCTAAAGAAATCTTACTAATACTAAATCTATTTTAAAAGTAACCTTCTTGATAATATGGGAATATATTCCCTTTACTTAAATTTACTTATCTTAAAACTACCACGATGATTCTTTTTCTTTTAGTTTCTTTAAAAGTTAGTGGAAATTTATACTTCGTTCCTTTATTTAAGAAATAATATAACAAATTAGGTTTGGTATTAATCACATGTGAAGTGGGGTCTTACATACTTCAATTTTATATGCATAAATTTGTGAGGATTAATTAAATTATATTTGATTTGCAATGACTAAATATATGACTAAAGTAATGACTAAATTAATGATTAAATTAATGATTAAATATATGACTAAATATATGACTAAATTAATGACTAAATATATGACTAAAGTAATGACTAAATATATGACTAAATAAATGACTACCATGACTAAACAAATGACCAGTTAACAATAATCAATGACTAAATATATGACTAAAAAAATGACTAAATCAATGACCAAATTAATGACTAAAATCAATGACTAAATAAAGGACTAAAATTGTTTAGTCATAAATTTATTGGTGTTATAAATGACTAGAAATAAACCACTAATAGTCATATATTGTTGTTTGTGTACCAGTGAAACAAAACAAGGCTTGTGTGTAAATGTTACTCACAAGTAGAAAACTATTTTTTAGCAAAATTTTGTTTTGTTAGAAAGAATGGAAGCTATAAGGATGTTCTTAGCATTTTTTGTTCATAAAGATTCAAGGTCTATTAGATGGATGTCAAGTCTACATTTTTGAATGATGAGATAGAAGAAGAGGTCTAAATGGAACATCCAAAAGGATTCCAATTCTCAGATCAACTGGATATAGTGCACAGATTGAAGAAAGCTTTATTATGGATTGATCCAAGCTTCTAGAGCTTGGTATGCAAGGTTAGATAGATATTTGATTTAGAAAGGTTTCAAAAAATGTACAATAAATAGTAATCTATATTTTAAGATTGAAAATGAAAAAATCTTGACTATAGTTGTATATGTTGGTGACATTATTTTTGGAGGAAATGGAGATACATGTAATATTTTTGTGGAAGACGTGCAAAAAGAATTTGAAATGTCTATATTTGGATAAATGAATTTATTTCTTGGGCTAAAAATTAATCGAATAGAGAAAGGAATTTGTATTTCATAGTCTAAGTATGGGCATGTGCAGGATCATGATGGGCCAAAAACTGGCAATCTGATGGGTATTTGGCTGACGACTATTTTCTTACCCAAAATAGATGAAACAAAAAAGGTTTTTAGAGGAGATTCTCAGATTTCCAACGATATGAATTATGCTTTATTTTGAATTTAATAAGTAATTATTATTCATTTTCTATTCAAATTATGATAAAAGTCTTGATTGATAGGTTGATTGAAAAACATCTATAGCTTTCAAATGGTATCACATTTTTTAAATCCAAAACATGCGCCACATTCTATGCTTCACATAGTATAGGATTAAAAAAAATTAAAAATTGAATTTCATGAAGTTTTGACCAAGTTAAGGTGGTCAAACATATGAGTTTTTATATTTTTTTAAAATTTGTAATAAAAATTCATAATTAATTATTTACTTGGAAAAAATTACAAAAATATGCATCACATTGGGGCATGAGTCTTCTACTTATATCTAAAATATTATTAAAAATATTATCATTTTATTGTGGTTAGGGAGACATACACCTAATTCTTTATTTTCCCATGAAATTTAAGTACCACTGCATTTAAATTTCAAATTTCCCAAATAGATTTTTCAATTTTTAAACAAAGCTAGTAGTTTAGAAACTATATTTAATTTTCTATAGATTCTATTTTTACATATTTTTGAAATAAGATAGATAACTTATTCAATTTTACATCAAGTTGTCTAACTCTTATTTTTCTAAATTTTTGCCACTTAAGGGCCTGATTTTTCTATGATGATCCTGCACATACCCATATGTGAAAGAGATGTTAAAGATGTTTGGGATGGATGGTTCCAAACTAGTAGGTACTCCTATGGTGACTTGTTGGAAATTGGGTAAAGATGATGATTCACCTAAGGTTGATCAAAGAAAGCATATATCTATGATTGGTGGACTATTCTATTTGATTGCTACTAGATCAAATATTATGCATGTTGTCTATCATGTGGCTAGATTTCAAGAATATCCTAAGGAAACACATGTTACCATTGTTAAAATAATATTTAGATATTTGAATGGCACTTCATATTATGGGTTATGATATCCTAGAGATACTGAATTTACTCTAAGTGTCTATATAGGTGTAGATTGGGTTGGATGTGTAGATGATAAAAATAGTACAAGTGGTGGTGTATTCTTTCTTGGTTGCATATTGCTAGCATGGTTGAGTGAAATGAAAGATTTAGTTTCCTTGTTTACTGTTGAAGCTAAGTATATTGTTGCTACATCTTATTGTACAAAAGTTATATGGATGAAACAAGTATTGAAAGATATCACAGTGGTGTATGATGATCCTATTTCTATCTTTTATGATAAGACAAGTGAAATTAATATTTCAAATAATATAGTGATGCACTATAGGATGAAACATATATCTATTAGGTATCATTTTTTGAGAGATAAGGTCATGGAGAATGAAGTAAAACTTGAATATCTTTTGATGAAGGATCAGATTGATGATATATTTACAAAGGCTCTTCCTAAAGATACTTTTGAGTATCTCTAGGAGAAGTTAGGGGTCATTTCCCCTCCTTTCTTGAACTAGATGCATATGGAGATGGATAAATCTAGTGGATCTATCTTTCTTCTAGACTAATGTTTTGGTGGCTACCTCTCAGGGGGAGGAGGGATTGTTAGGTGTTTTCATTGTGAGTATTATGTTTTTAATGTCAAAGGGAAAATAAATGTTAATTATCTTTTCCATTTTCCATTGATGTCAAAGGAGGAAAGGAAGAATGTGAAAAGAAGAGAAAGCAAACAAAAAGAGGAGAGAAATAATGTGAAAAATAAAAGAGGAAGAATATAAAATATTGTCTACTAAGGGGGAGAAATAGAAAGAAAAATCTTGAGAAGTGTATTTAGAGCTAATATGTTGTCTTTGATGGTTTTTTACATCATGTGTTGCCATCAATGAAAAAGGGGCAGATTTTTAGAAGAATGAGAATAATGAAGGTCTTGTCATTGATGTCAATTGGTCAATTGGTTATTGGTTATTGGTTGTATATGTTGACGATATTAAGAAAATTGTATTGAAGAAAGATTGCAGGTGTTTAGTGGTTGCTTCGGGTTTTTCTCTAGGATTTTCTCTTATGTTTGTGTGGTTCATATATGTTGATCATGATTCTTGGAAGTTTCTAGATCCATATTATTCATTGTACAGTGTGAGTTATGTTCGCCAGTTGTGAATTGTGGTTTTCTATGTTACTAGTTGAGGTCCGGGAGAAATGTTGTTGGGCCATATTTCTCTTTGTTAAAGTCTTATGACTTATGGTTCTAGAATTGAGTATTTTTTTATTGTATTGAGGACAATTTTGATATCTAGAAGGTTCATGTCTAATTGTTCAATGTTTTATACATTGGTTTGGCCAACCTTGAGTTGAACACTATCTTTAGAGTTGATGAAGCATGTTGGATCTACTTGGGTCCTTATCAAGCATGTTTTCGAGTCATCCTCATTCTAATTCCACCATAGGATGTTTTGATGCTGACCTAATTTGAATTTAATATTGGATGGTTGACTTTCAATATGCTTCAAAGTTGAAGATGGTATAAATGTAGAATGAGCTAATGGTGAAATGAAGAAAGAAAGTGAAAGAGATATAATTGCAAAGAAATAGAGTAGAGAGACGTGATATTGATGTGAATTAGTGAGTGTGTGTGATGCGAGTGTGGAAAGTCAGTGTGAAGCCTAAATGGTAAGTTTGCAGATGTAATGAGAAAAAAGTGCACTTTATCATTCCTGCATGCTTGCAAGTGGTTGAGTAAATTGTGGTGGATTTATCTATTGCATTGATATTTTCTTCTCTTTGTCACATATTTCTTCTATCTTCTTTGTATCTTTGTGCAGTGAGCCCTCCTAGTTCTTAGCCCTATTGGAAAGTAACTCCTCATTCAAATAGTGAGTCCTTGTTTTGGCAGTGAGCCTCTTTTAATCGGTTTTGATATTCTCTTTAGTGTGAGTTAATTCTCACCATGGTTTTTCCCTTATTGTTTTTCCCATGTAAATATGGTGTTATTGTGTTTGTGTGATGGTTTTCAGTTTCTGCACTTGCATTTAATGTTTAATCATTTAAGTAGTGTTGAGGATTAGTTCTAGTGAATGAATTAAGGTTTAAATTGCAAGATAATTGCAGGTTTGGATGTATGCTTCATGCATGTTTTTAGAAGGTTTTATAGTTTTTTTTTTTTTTTCTAAAATGTTGTGGGTTCATGTAGATCTTTAGTATTCACTTGTTCAAATGAAATATGTTTGATCTATTATTTTGGATGTTTAAGTGGAGTTATATTTACACAAAGATGGTTTTTAAAGTTTTACATGTTAAAAAAACTTGTTGTTTGTAGATCTGTGGAAAATATTGTGTTCAAACTCTTAGATTTTTCTAGATAAAAAAAAATTAGATTTGTAAGAATGCTTGATTAGTTCATTGGCTATGGTATCAAGTTCTAGATTTTATTGGAAAATTGTGTCTAGTGGTGATTTGGTGTTTGAATCTTACATATTATCTTCTTTGATTTCTCAAATTTTCATGTTACTAATGTGATGAAGGTTTTGCATGTTCAATTTTTGATATCTACAAGTCATGCAGTTCTATGGGTTGATCACTCATTTAGTTACAATGGGAGGAGTTGGATGTGTAATTTCTATATCCATGAGATTGATTCAAATTTGATGTAGATTTCATTACGTGACTTTATTTTGGTCATTAATTCCTTGATATATGTTGTATTGGGATGAGAGGATGGTGATTATTACCTGAATAGTACGTCATGGGGACCTATAGCATGTTTTTTCATGATGTCATTGATAGCTTGGATACATTATTTTGTGTGAGTTGTTATAATGATGTTGTATTTCCTTGTCCTGGAGATGGACAATTCATGATTCTTTGATCTATATTTGTATAATTATTCAATGGGATCTTTAGCAGTGACTATGGATTCATCACTTGGTGATGGATGATCTTCTTTCATGTTGCAAATGTTACTAGGAGGGTCTCTTAGATCTTGTTGCTACAAAAGAGTTCTTTCACATTTTCATCGAGACTTTTTGGAGATGGTTATCTTCATGATATTGAAGATGTGTGACACCTTAGAGTCATATAGGATTCTTGGATTATTTGGTTGATATGTCTTGCATTTTATTTTGAAATGTGATCCTTGTTTGATAGGGTGGTTATGTTATTATGTAATGATTTACTCTTGATTGTGCATTAGAGTTTTAGCATGATACAGGTGCATGATATGTTCATTGGAGCATATGCTCTTCTTTTTATGAGATACAAGATTATGATGTCATGTTTTGGGTTTCTAATTCCATGGTTGGAGCTCTGATAGTGTTCTAGTTAGTTCTCTTGGTATTTAGTACCTTCATCATGTGCTTGAGAGCTTCATGTGAGTGCAACATTGCATTTGGAGTTTGACATGGATTGATTAGTTGTAGATGCTCATGGATACTTGGAGACTTGGGTAAGGTAATAGTAGCGTTATAGCAAAAAAGTGTGAGGAGCCTTTCACCTAGAAATGGACATTAGTTCATGATGGACTTGAGAGGAGGTTGTTATTGGATAAATCTTATAGGAATCAGTATATCTTTGCAGAGAAATATCACCCCCCACTCTTGGCCTACTCTGTAGATAATCATCTAAAAGGTATAGCCCATTTTGTTTTCAGATGCATTACATGTTTTAATACATTTTCTTCTCATGGAAATGGATCTTGAGCTTGATTTCCACTTCTAGATGGTTCATTTGAGGAGTGTTCAACATGTTAATCTCCCTAGGTATTTGATTTGATTGATGATAATTTTTTGGAGATGTTATTGGGATACCTTCTTCATATGGGAATGTTTTTGGAGCTTGATATTCCTTTTTTAGAGAGGATTTTATCCATTTTTATGACATGATATATATGTTATGTTTTATCTAATGAGATTGAATGTTTAGATGTTGTTGAGGCTTCTTTTTGGTTTTGAAGGAGATCTTACTTGGAACAACTAAGCATTTAGAGGTGTATGTAGAGGGAAATTTTACATGTGCATGATGTGTAGTGTTTAACTCTTTAGTCTTGTTTTTCCTCTTGGATGTTCAAATTCACATGATGTTGGAGTTGAGATCATGTGAATAAATATGGTGATCATTGGTTTTTGGTCATGTGTTTTCATTTGGTTTTAGGTGATTACATGGAAGTTCCTTTATCTCTATCCTTTGTTAGATGTGGAAAATATGGATGAGTTTTGAAGACTTGTGATGAGAGATTTATCTGAATAAATGTTTTAGTTATAGGTTGTGCATGTCATTGTGGGTACTTCTTCATACTACATGGATACATCCTCTATGTGGTGCTACTAGTAGACTTGGTTTTCCTTGATTTCTTTTCAGACTAGACATTATCCATGCAGTGGGAATTCCCAGATGTGTCTAACTTTGTTGACTATTTCATCACATGGAGCATATGATTGTAGTTGATGTGCTAGATATGTTGTTGGAATGATTCTATTAATGTTGAGGATATATTTTAGGTAAGGTACATTGAATGGATTAGGATTTCTTGTGGGTGCTATTTCTAGTCTCATGGGTTTATCATCTAGATGAGGGAAACTTGTTTTTGTTGTTTTAGCTGATGGTTTATCTTGTTCTCTAGATGATTCTTTGACTTTAGAGTTGTGTTCTAGTTATGAGCTTGGAGTTGGTTGATATATTTTTTTTATTGCATTAGCATAGTGGAGTTATGGTATTAGCCTACAATCATTGTTATCAGTTGGATTTAATGCTTTTTTTCTTTGGATTGGTGCATTTATACCTTGGCTTGTTCATTTTCTTCCATAAGTAGCATGTTGGAGGATGATAGAAGTTCTTTCTTGATATGGTAGACTTCTTGGATGTTGCTACAAGTATCTTTTTAGTATACAAGAGTATGTTGTAGATTCATGTGGTTTCATGGATGACTATGATGATGTTGTTTTTCTCCTAATAGTTAAAATATTATTTTACTTTTGTCTCTTCAAACGTCTTCTACAAGTGGGAGAATGTTGTGGTTCAGGTGTCTCAAGACTTACCAATCCTAAAATTAATGTTGTTAATTAGTTATTTACTTATCCTATGTATTTATTTTGTCATTCTTGGATGTCACTTTGTGGGACCTACTTTGATGAGGTGGTAGCTTACTTGTCAAGTGACTAGGATGGTATGTATCATAATTTGGTGGAAATAAGCATCTCACTTTGTGGACTCCATTGTAAGCTATTTTAGTGTATTTTTTCATCAGTTGTAAGAGTTGAACTATGATATTTGCTATGATGGACTATGACAAAACTATGACAACTTGTATGGTAGTGTAAGATTTATGACTAGTGAAATTGTGGCAGGTGTTTTTCTTGCATGTGGTAGGAACTATCCATGTTGAGAGGACTGAAATTTGGGATAGAAATTTATGAAAATTATCTTGCATATTGAGATTAATTGTAGTTTGCATAAGCAGGTGAAGATATGCACCTGGAATGCTATCCTTTCTATTTGCATACATGCAATGAAGAGGATGTTGACACATGACAGTTTTGGGAATCACTCTTTTAGCTCTATAAATATGGGAATTTTCTAGAAGAGTTGTATGAGGGGATATTTTCATTGCAGGGTTATGCTATTGGATTCCCTCCAAAAGAGAAATATGTAGTCTTCATGTTAAGGCTACAAGCCTATAGTGTATTGTAATCATATTGTTATAGATTAATACATTGGTTTGATGCATTGGAGTGTGGGGTTTTTATGTGAAATATTTTTCCCTATTTATATCATGTTTTCTTCACGTTTTTATTTCTTCTTTCCTTCATGTTTCTCTTTCTTGAAATGTTAATTTGCATAACATTATGCTACTAAAATTTTCCTAGATCTACAACTACATCAGCTTTCCTCTAAGGGTTAATGCATGGGAAAACAAACTATCTGTTTTTGCCTTAAGGCATAGTACTATGTGCTTGTATTAGGTTGTTGAAATTAGATTTGTTTAAGGAATCATAAGATACTAAAGGTGCATACTGGTTCTTGGAAGGATTTATGAGTTCTTCATTTCCTTTCATTTTTCATAGTTTACACTAGAGGGGAAATAGCGATCATGGTCATGATGAAGTAAGTTTTTTCTGCTATAGTTAATGCATCCACCATCAATTCTCTCTTCGTCAAATAGGATATAACCAATGTTGAATTTGGCACAAATTTATTTAAGAAGATAAAAGCATTATGATGAACCAATGATTTGGAGAGTTGGGTAATTGTTGAGAATGTGAGCTTAAGGAATTGCATCTATCTTGGATAGATGAGTTAGATCATTGGGGAAGGATCACCTTAGAAGAAAAAGGTGGAGGGATCCATTGAGGGGAAAGGAATGGAGCAGTTGCTCAGCATGGGAAGAACCTTCTAAGCATGCATGCCAATTCTGCATAATCAACACCTCTTCAATCTCACCTGCAACATGTAAAAGGAAGGACAAGATTTGCAATAGGAATAAGGTACTTTCAATATCAGCCTCGATAATCTCCCTATTTCATGTATTATCTAGGGTCTGCTTTATATATTTTGGTTTAATAGTATATTCCAAGATTTGATCTATTCAAGTGGCTTATCTAAAATCAAATTAATTTTAATTGGTGGGTTCTATTGAAGAACCAAGTGTGATTTTATATGGATCATCTGAAGAAGTTAAAGCTTAGAGTGTATTGTTTAAACTTACCTAATTTATAATAATTGAATTATTAGAAAGACGAGTTTTAGGAATACCTTGCTTCCTTCTCTCCAAATCTATACTCTTGAATTGTTGAAATTTAATTTATCAAAATTTTCTTAAATAATATTCAGGATATGAGCATGTATTAGTAGTATAAAAGAGATACTTTGATAGTCAGTTTGTATGCCTTTTCTAAGCTTTGATAAAAAAAATTACATGTCTAACCGGGGTAGATGCAACTATAACCTTTGATGAGTTTTGTGCTGAAACCCAATTTCAATGCCTCCATCTGACACAAAATCCTAATATTTTATCAAATGTGAAGTAAATAGATTGGAAATATGTTCACTATATTTAAGTTGAGAGGCTTCTACAATAAAAGCACATGATGCATGTACATTTTTTGAAGCTATGTTTATTTTGACGTTCTTGGTTATATATATTATAAAAGAAATTAAAAAAATAAAAAAATATAACGACATGCAAATTGATGTGAAAAATTGATTAAAAATAGACTCCTCAAGAAGGATATATCCTAACTTTTTAATAAATATTATTAATAAATTATATATATATATATATATAAAAGTTTCTAAAATGTGATTGCATAGTTGAGATACCCACGTCTCCTATAGATCGCAATAATCATTCCTTGATAAATTTTCACATTCCTTCTTATGTCTTGTGAGCTTCTAACAAACTATGACATTTTGCATGCATGTCTACCAGGTCACTCGAGTCCTTTGCTTTTGATGGATGTCTGTACCCTGCTCCACCATTCCCTTCTTAGCAATGGCAAGGAAGGGGTTTTGAATCTTACCTTGAGATAATTTTCTCAAGGATATTTTTTATTTAAATTATAAAAGATAGTTGGGTTCAAGCAACACCGAGTAAGCTTTTTGCTCAAGTTCTTGTGCTTTTAAGGTATAACAAAATTATGGGTTTAGTTGCTTCCTTACGAAGAAGTTTCATTCTGCTATAGGATTCCATAGAAGCCTGCTTTTCCAAATTCTTACATTTCCTTAGCAATTTTACTTCAGAAAAGGAAAACATATTTTATTCAAATGGTAATTTTTTCAAAGATATGCTTTGCATACAAAACTAGTTTCCAGATTCCAACTTAGAAAAACATGCAACCATATCAACATTACTGTCCCCAGATTTGCGGGAATACAATATGAAAAGTTGAAGAAAATAATATCTCATAGCACTAGCCATAGAAACCCTCAAGTCTGAGGTTTTCATTAGCACCATTTCCTAGTTATTAGGATCAAATGGCCAAAGAGATGATCCCATGAAATTTATCATAAGTCTACATAAGGACCACTCCAAATTGTTTCCATTTAGCCTCATGCATACCCAACTTTATTCCCAGGGTTTCTTAATAGAGGTTACGTTATTAATTTGATTTCCATGATTTGTTGCATACGAATGCCTTCTAGCTTGAGTTCTCTCTCGAAAGTCTCTAGAATTTATTATCCATGTCTCTGAAGAATAGGATCCACACATTTTTAATTACAACATTTCAAATAGACTGACAACATCCCCAGTGGCTAACTAAGAAGTTAAACCCAATGATCAAAAAAAAATTCTTCATGCAGAGTTGTCTGAAATGTTGATTAATGACAACTTTGAAGGTTTTTCTAATGCATTTCAAGATCCAAAGTAGATATTACAATTAACCAAATCCTTCGAAAGCCCTTCTAATTTTCTGCAAACAAATTTCATACCAAATAAAGGCATGGGTGGGATCCCAAACCATTTACAGGCTACAAGAAAATGGGGGCTCTATTCCAGGGAAACCAAAACTCAAGGAATTTCAACATGTATACAAGGCTGTTAATAGAAGATTGACCACAAACCCGAAGACCTTGTGTATCAGATTGTTATGGTTTGGAAATTTATTTTAAGTTTCCAACCATAGAAATGTAAATTTTGAAACACATACAAACCAAAACAGAGGGAAAACATACACACAAAAAATTGCTAGAGCAATATTCATTTCATTCAACTCCTCAAAATTGATATCATTTTGTGGGCTCTATTTTAAAAAAGATAATAAAACAATATTTTATAGATGTTGTAGCCTCTTTTCATAGCATCTATCATGCATGCATTAACTCCTATTAACTGAAACTCAAAGACTATTAATAGTTATATTCATGCAAACTATCTCTAACATTAACTATCTAAAACCTTAGAAATTGTTCATTGTAGTGAAGGCATACAACATGATGGTGCATGGTGGTGAAAGTACATGCAACATGATGGTGAATCCCATGCATCTATTACCAACATAAATATACTCCTTCTTGATGTTGAGACTCACAATATGATCTTGAAGTTTTGTAAACTAAATATGTGCAATGAACTATACAAGATTACCATCACTTTAGTCTTATAGACCCACTTAGTAGCCTTCTTGTATAAGTTAAGTACCCTATTTACTCCTTTCTCTCCCTTTTGAGAGATCACAAGGTTTTTCCTTCTTTTCTCTAACATAGAGAAGACTCATAGTCTCTCAAATTACATGAGATCTTTCACTATGTCAATCATAACAATCTCTCATAAGCTACTTTTCTCAAACATTTAAATTTTGTTTGACAGTCATTTCTTCTAGCATGTGAACATTTAAGATTCTATAACCTTTTGAGCATATTTGTAACCTTTTTCCAATTGAATCCATCAATCCATCCATAATTAATATGCATACAACCTTTCATAGATTGTCCATTCCACTCTCTATTCCAGCATGAATTTTTAGAATGATTCTTGAATCTACAAATAGAACAAGGATGAATATCCCAACACTTTTCTTATTTATGTCCTTCCCTATGAAAATTGGAACATTGAATACATTCCACTCTTTGAACTAATTTGTTACCTATAACACATACATCATAATTTATATTTCTCTCACCATACCAAGTGCCATCATTCCTTGATACTCCACTTTCTTGCAACTTTGCAGCTCATCTGATCTTTTTCTCTAATTCCAATTGTAAATTCTAAAACATAGAAAAACTAAATTAGAGGAAGCACATATGCAGAAAAATTATTAAAGAAATATTTATTTCATTAAACTTCTCAAAATTGATTACATTTTGCAAATTATATTTTAAACGAGATAATAAGCTATTATTTTATAGAGGTTGTATCCTCTTTTCATAGCATCTATTATGCATGCATTAGTTCCCATTAACTAACAAAAAAATCTAAAACTCAAATACTATTAATAGCTATATCCATACAAACTATCTCTAACACTAATTATCTAAAACCTTAGTAACTATGCATTGTAGAGAAGGCACACAACATGATGGTGCATGTTGGTGAAAGAACATAGATTATAATGGTGAAGCTCATGCATTAATTACCAACAAGAAATGCATTAATTTTTTATTATCCTTTATATTTGTAAATATGTTATAAGATGAAAGCCTTTTAATTTATACTTTTGAGAACCTATTTGTAATGTTGAAAAATGTACTCCTTTACATTTTTAATTATTTTTGGCTCCATTTAATTAATTGTACTTAATAAGTCCTCTAATTATCTAAATTATGCATGCCTAAGCCTTATTATTCCCCTTTTCTGAAAGGGAAACTAACATTAAAATAATACTAATATTAATTTAAACACCTTGGAAATTGTGTGTCCTAGATTTAGGTCCCAGGACCCATTCACCCAAGGGAAAATGGGTCCTCCTTAAGTCCTAGGACCCAATTTTTAATATGTTTTTGGATGAATCTTAATGATTCAAATTCAAGTTTCAAATATTAGCTTATGGAATGTAATTTTTAGTAAATTAGATAAACATGTATAAATACATAGTTATTTTATCAATTCAAAACATCTAGCAATGAGACAACTTTCACAACAGAAAATATTATTGTCAAGAGCATTGAAGAGTAGATTTATAAAGCATCTACAATAGCAATCAAGATCATGTCATCATGTCAAGGTCCATGTGTGTTCATATTATGTTTTGGAGCTAACATTGTGATGTAGGTTTCAAGCATTCAAGCAAGCACTCAAACATCAAATCAAGCAATTATTCAAGCCAATTCAATAAAAATCCAATCCTTAGAGAGATGTGTTAGGCTTTAGTTCTCTAAGGGAAACCATTAATGATTTTGTAAGTTGTGATATATCATTGTTCATTGATCAAATTCGTTCCACTTTTTCATTACTTCATCATCAAGGTTTAATTACCAAATTGGGGTTTGAACAAGGAAAACCCCTATTTACCCAAAAAAAAATATGTTTCCCTGTATTTGTGTGTGCATATTTGTAGATAAGAAGAATTGAAATTGGATCAAAAGAGAAATTTTTCAAAGTTTTCAATCCACAGAAACTCACCTATGGATTTTATTTCTGACATTCCAACAATGAAATATGGAGAAATCAAGAACCTAGATCTAGGATTAGAGGACTATGAAATCAGATTTTAGACCCCTATAAAGAGACCCATTCACCCTATGGTGAATCTATCCTTGTAGAACACTCAAAAACCTCTTTTGGAGCCAGGTACAGATTAGTCTACCCTTCTCAAATCTTCCTAAAATATATTGTTTCTATTTGTGCTATCCTTAAACCCTATATTTCAAGTTTTACATCATACAATTGAATTTATTAAGTATTTTACTTTTATCTCTCCAAAGTGTATTTAAGTCATTTTTATCACTTTTAGTCATAAGGAAATAACAAATCCTTCCCAATAGGGTTAACTCACCTCAAGGTTAAAGACAATCCAAGATTTGGGAGATCTCTTTTTTTAATGAAATTAGGAAAATATGAGAGTGTCTTAGATCATCATTCCATTTTGGTTACACATATTCATCCATTTTATTTCATTTCACTATCCTAGTATGATATTAAGATGTCATTTCGAACTATATTACAACTTTAGTCATTTGTGTAGAGCTAACATTAATTACTCATGGATAACCTTAATAAAAAATTGAAAGGTTCCATGTGAATTATCTTGAATGATCTATCTTAACTTTGGGATGTTACAGGCTTTGATTTCTCCACTCTAGTTGTATTTGTTCTTGTATCTTCCATAAATGTTACTCTCATCTCTACCATTGGATGCAAGGTGAATTTGACCTAGATGGATATCTAGATTCTATGGTTCCTTATGTCCAAGAGTAGTTAGTGATTCAATAGATTCTATCGACCAAGTAGTTGTAGCAACATGAAAGGAAAGGTCAAAAATAGTTGAAGCTTCTCCACCATTAGCAATATCATCAATAGAGGAATGACATATATAGACTGGTGCTCTCTATTTGAGTAGGGTTATGCATTGCGTTTTCTATTTTACATTCTTAAGAAAGTGATTTAGTTGACTGAGAATTACAAGGGTTTAGTTAATGAGGAAAATGATCTAATCCCACTTGACACAAATACCTAGTGGTGTTGTTCCATATTCACTTTGGACTAATGTCCAATACCTAGTGTGGTTCACACACCCAATCTAGAGCTAACAAAAATGTTGTAGTTTTTTTTGTTTCTCGCTACTTTTGATACACATTCCCTTTTGAATTATATTGTTGTCTCTTTGTTCTCTACTCAATATTCTCCTATTACTATAGGTTATTTTTCTCTATGCCAAAAAACTCCCAAAACCTAATAGTAACATTCTATTCCTTTTGTCTTGTTTTCAAGCTCATGAATAAGAATGCTCAAATTTTAAATTTCAAAATTACCTACCAAAAATAAATGTTGGTAGGTCAACAGTTGCAAGGGGTATTTTGAGGAGATCCCCAAAACTAACATAGGAGAAAAATATCCTTTGATTGGGGATTGAATTTCAACACTTGACCCCGTAATCTGAAGTCATATGTCATTCTATAATTATTTTTCCAGAACTAATCTCTAGAGTTAAACCTTTTATGGGTTGCAGATCTTCACTGTTGTCTACAATGTCAATCTTATCTCTTAGGAATTCAAAACAATATTTTGGAAATGTCTTGGTAAAGATGTTAGCAAGTTTTTGCTCAAATCTACAATATTGAAGCTCAATCTCACCATGTTCTACCAACTCCCTTATGAAGTGATAACAAATGTCAATGTGCTTTCTTTATCTGTGTAAGATCAGATTCTTTATCAGGGCTATTGAATAAATATTTTCACAATGAATGGTTGTACTATCATCTTTCTTCTTCTTCAAGTCTACAAGGATTCTTCTCAACCAAATAACTTGACATCATAATTTATTTGCTGCAATATAATCATCCTTTGATGTGGAGAGGGAGGCAATGGGCTACATCCTAGATGCCTATGATATTGCACCTTCACCCATATGGAACACATGTCTTGATATGTTCTTCTTGTCATCTACATTTCCTACCCAATCACTATCCATGAAACCATCCAGCGTAAACTTATTGGATACACCATACAAAATTCCATAACCTACTCTACTATTCAAATATCTCAAAATCCTCTTTCCTATTTTCCAATGTGTGCCCTTAGGTTTCTCTGTGGACCTAGAAATCATGCTTATTCCATACATTGAATTATCCCTACTAGATGTCAAGTTCATCAAACTTTCAACCATTCTCTTGTAGAGGGTTGGGTTCCCTTCATTTCTATTTTACTCTTTGCTTAGTTATAGACTTGTAGTTGTTGGTCTCAGGGTAGGTTTGATGTTCACCATTTTAAATCTCCTTAAAATCTATTTGGAATAATTAGTTTGTGAAATGACTATACCATACTCTATTTTTTGGACTTCAGTACAGAGAAAGTATTTCAACAAACCTAAGTTTATCATCTCAAACTCATTCTTCATTACTTGCTTGAAATCATCAGTGAATGCGTCATTGTTTCTAGTAAAAGTTGTATCATCTATATACAAAACAATAATTAAGATATGAACTTGAGCTACTTTGATGTAAGGTGTGGGCTAGCAGCTACTTTTGCTAAATACATTACTCACTAAATATGAGTCAATATTGTTGTACCATGCCCTAGGTGCTTGTTTCAATCTATAAAGTGATTTTTGGAGCCTATATAATTTATTCTCTTGTCCCAGAACTTCATATCTAGGTGGTTTCTTCACATATGTACTTCCTCTTTTAACACTACGCTCAAGGATGGCTTCACTTCCACTTGATACACCTTCCAATTATGTTTAGTTACTATTTTTATGATTTCTCAAACTATTTCCAGCCTTGCAACTAGTGCATATATGTCTCATCGTAATATTTTCTAGGTTGTCGCTTTTATCCTTTAATAACTAGCCTTGTTTTTTGTTTTTCAATCTTACCTTTAGTAGTACACTTGGTATTATAGACCCACTTAACTCCTATCACTTGTTTACCCTTAGGTAAATCAGTTAGTTGTAACATTTCATTCCTCTCTATAGCATCCAAATTTTCATTCATGGCCTTACACCATTTCTCTTCTTTCACAACTTACTCAAATTTTGTTGGACCACTAGAAGAAAATAATGAAAATTTTAAATTATCATCAAAAAATTTATATGTTGTGCTGTCATCAATCTCCCTTACACTCCTTGTCCTTCCTAGAATCAATGATGGAAGTATAGGGATTGAATTAATTTTGGAGCTACTAATTTTTTAACCTCTAAAGCTACTCTATTGTTGACTTTTAGATCTATTGCTCTACTATATTTAGGATCTACTGATCTGTTATCCATCTCTAGAGTTGTTCTATTGAACAAATCTAGAGATATTGTTTTGTTGTTCAACTCTGGAGCTATTAGTTTATAAAGCTCTATGGTATTTTATCCTTGAATTGCTACTCTCTTAAGCTCCTCCAAAGTTTTCCTTCAAATCTTCTTCATCATGAAGGGTATTATGATTGAAACACTCATGGTATTGTCTATCATTCCATCCCATGCTTCATTCTCAATGAGCTCAATGTCCCTGTTAATCACAACCATTTTGGTAATGGGATTAGACAATTTTTTATGCTTTTGACTCTTCACTATAGCTTATGAAGATATATTTCCACCTTTATCATTAATTTTTTCCCTCTTCTCTTTAGGCATAGATGCGTATGCCACACACTCAAAGATTCTTAGGTGTTCAACACTCCATTTTTTTTCCATGCCTCTTGTGGAATACTAGAATGAAAAAAATTTGTAGGCTACCTACACAATAGGTAAACTACTATTGCTACAACTTCACCCTAAAAAACATGTGACATTATTTTTCTTTCAACATGCTTGCTACCATCTCTTGAATGATTATGTTTTCCCTTTTAGCCACTCCATTTTTCTATTATTTATCAATTCCTTCATTCCTATATAAATTCAAAAATTCTTTGGATCTATGTACTCTCTTGCTCTATCTATTCTTAGTGCTTTGATATAGTGGCTTCTTTGCTTTTCAGCTAAGGCCTTAAATCAGTTAAACTTCTTGAAGGCTTCCAATTTTCTTTCAAGAAGTAAACCCAATATTTTATTGTAATCATCTATGAATGTCATGAAATAAGTATTTTCACCCAAGGTTTAAGTTTTCATGGTTCCAAAAAAATATGAGGGAATCAAATCTAGTGGTGCTTTTTCTCTCCTAGAATACCCTAATTGAATGGGCTTCCTATGTTGCTTTCCTAAAATGTATGCTTCACATTTTCCATCGGGTTCTACAATGGATAGTAACCCTCTAACCATGCCTTTCTTTGAAAATAAAATAAAACTAGAAAAAATTAAGTGCCCATACATCAAATGCCAAAGTTTGGATGTGTCTTTAATTACTATCCTCAAGATGTATTGTTTCTCTATTATAGATTGTTGTTTTATTATAGTGAGTGCCAGAGAAGATTGTTTTCCTTATATTCTAAGTGTTAGAGATACTATATTCATCCTAAGATGAAATATTTTGTTTCTCATCATTTGCAATGATTCAATCACTTTCTTGTTGCCTCCTTTGTCAAATATCATGAACTCTCCATTATTTGGTAAGATTTAATAACTATTTTGGACTAGATTTGTGCAATTTCCAATTGGTCATGTTTTATTCCAGGGGCATAATAAACATCCAAGATTTTTCTCCTTTCACCATTCTTGGTTTAGATGTTTACTGCACCTTTTCCCATGATGGGAACATTCTTATTGTTTCCCATTTTTATTTCATTATTTATGCTACTATCTATGGAGGTAAAACAAATTGTTACCACTCATTGGATTGTTGCATGCAATAAGTACCATACATCACTACTCCACTCAGCAATCTTGTAAACAATAAATATAGTGGAATATTTTTCATTTTCAACCTTATTCTCATTTTCTACATTAGCATTTTGACTACCTTGGCCATGCCATCTCTTCCTACATTCACTATCATAATGAATAAACCTATAATAGTAATAACATTAAACATTTATTTTATCATACCTCTAATTTGAACTAATTTTCTTCTTCTTGTCTTGGCAAGATGACTATGAGTTTCTTGGCTACTCTTGGATATTTGAATCTCCAAGTCTTTTGGAGTTATTTCTTTCTCTACCTCTTTGGCCTCTACCTCCATTGCTTCTTCCTCTTCCATGACCTCTTGAATTGGTTTAAGCTTTGAAGGTTTTCTCTATTGAAGGAGTGTATATGTTCAACCAATGCTCAAGGGTTTGTAGTGACCCATAAACTCATCTATAGTAATTTTGGATAGGTCCCTAGCCTTTTCAATGCCAATGACTATAGGATCAAACCTAGAGGGAATACTTCTCAAAATATTCTCAATAATGTTTTGTTCTTCCATTGTTTCTTTGTTAATTCTTAGCTAACTAATCAAGGTGGAGACCTTAGTGTGGAATTTTTAAATGGACTCACCATTCTCCATTTGAAAGGTCTCAAAATCTCTTCTTAGTGGCTAGATCTTTACCAATCTCACCTTATCAGTCCCCTTATAGCCGTTTTGCATTATTTTCCATGCCTATTTTGAATAGTTTATTTTTGATAAAGGGGTAAAACGGGTTTTACAAGGACCCAAAACCACAAAGTTTACAAAGATAAAAAAGGATATAAAAATCCATCAAAAAACACCAACTTCCCAAAAGGTAAAAGATAGAGCAAGCAACAACCAACCGTAACAGAACAAAAAGATCAAGCAAAAAGGGCCAGCAGAGCAAACAACAAAAAACTGGCCGCAACTAATCCAGAGTCTTAAGGACAGATTCTATTTTTTCCTCCAAATTTTGCATATCATGGACACCATTTTTAAAGATTTGAATCATCTTTGGAGTAGGTGGAGCCTTTCTCTTTAGATTGGCTCTGGTTCTCTTTGAAATCTTGGCATCAATATCCTGGCTTTTATCATCGATTTCCTCCAGATCCACCACTAGAGACCCCTGTTGGGCTCTGTCTAACCTCTTAATCATAGTATTAATAATAATGGCATTGTTTCTAGCCATTCAGTTGTTTTGTTCTGCAACAATTTTGATGGTGTTCCTCATATTCTCAATCTCAATTTCAATATTTTTGTTTTTGTCAACTTGGTACCGAGTTTCTTTGTTGAGACCAGGGTCACCTCTATCCTCATCTTTCTTTTCCATCATAGCAATCTTGGCACCTAGCTCTTCAAACTTGTTTTGAAGGGCCCAATTTTTTATCTTAATCTCATTAATTTCATTGAAAGTCTATTTCAAAAATTTGAAATGGGAATCAGCATTAGTTTTGGCTAAATTCAGAATATCTAAGGAGGGGTCACTTCTAGTTTTAAG
The DNA here is from genome assembly GCA_007258455.2 of Sequoia sempervirens. Classification (NCBI taxonomy): domain Eukaryota; kingdom Viridiplantae; phylum Streptophyta; class Pinopsida; order Cupressales; family Cupressaceae; genus Sequoia; species Sequoia sempervirens. The sequence continues at coordinate 743,931,983 of VDFB02271358.1, read as the reverse complement.
ATAAGTTTTATCAGGGTCGGGAGTAACAGGGGAACTGTCTCTAGCAGACTTTTCCAACAAATGGTCTGCACTTGACTCAAAATTATTAGCACTAGACTCCTCAGAATCAGGGGAATCTTCAGAATAGGACACCAGGTATTTTGAATAGTTTGTTGCTACAATATGGGGGAAAGTAACCCTTTTCAAGGTTTCCTCAATCAAACTAAAGGATTTTCAAGGTCACTTCTAGTTTTAAGATAAGTTTTATCAGGGTCGGGAGTAACAGGGGAACTATCTCTAGCAGACTTTTCCAACAAATGGTCAGCACTTGACTCAAAATTATTAGCACTAGACTCCTCAAAATCAGGGGAATCTTCAAAATAGGACACCAGGTATTTTGAATAGTTTTTTGCTACAATATGGGGGAAAGTAACCCTTTTCAAGGTTTCCTCAATCAAACTAAATGGTTTTCTATCCTTCATTTTCATTTCCTCAATTGATTCCTCTAGGAATTTGTTAATATATCGTTTGGTAGATGCTATGACTAGATTAGTGAAAGTAGGAATAAAGGGCATGATTATTAGGGAGTATAATTCTCTTCCCATTTAATTTTGAGAATTAATAAGGGCTAGGGCACAACTAGTTGTCATAGATATGTTTGCATCTATTGTATGAGCTATATTACATAATATTTCTTTCGCATGGAAATTATTGATTAAATTCCTAAGGTTATCTTCTAATGAAATTGTTTCTCCATTCAAAGATTCAATGCTTAATTATTGTTGAAGGTTCTCTAAGTTTTGGTCCAATTTTTTAAGTTTAGCCTCAAGGATATGGGTAACAACAATCTCCAAGTCCACAAGAATGTTAGGTGATGAAGTAGACATACGCAATGTAGGAGTAGCAAGAGAATAAAAGATATATTTTGTAGATGTAACTACATTATTGAAAGAGTTGTAAGAGTTAAGGTCATCATTGGATGTGATTGTAGAATAGGAAGCCATGATTCTATAACTATGAGCTCCATAGGGGTATTGGATATATGACACCAGGTCATGAAACACATAAATTTATTAGAAGATTCAGGATGCTTGACTATTCATATAATGAAGAAGAAAATAGATGAAAGAGACATAAAGTAGAACAAAAAATAAATAGGAAGTGGGTCTACATAGAGGTCACAAAGATAGAACATTGACTAAAATTTGGACAAAAATTAGATGGATAGGGATGATGGTGCCTTAGACTAGAGATACAATATTTTAACATTTTAAATATTTGGAAAGAACCTACAACGTTTGAGGATAAATGTTGCATAGGTTCATGTCTAAAAGTAAATATATTTTTGAGAATGAATGAAAACTTAATTTTTTTATCTGAAGAAAATACAAGCATAAAATTTTATGTTGTTGAAGCAATGTAATATGTTCAAATTGTAATTTTCAAAAATTAAAATGCTTTGACTAGCTGAAAGATCACACATTTTGAAATTTTGAATTGAAAATAACATGAAAATATATGTTTTTCTAATGCATTTTGTAGTGTAGCAAAATGCATACCCTTTCATTTTCACACTTGTTTGGGCCCACTTTCCTTTATTTATCATTATTTATGTCTTAATTAGTCCTATTTTTAATCCACAAGCCTAATAAATTATGTCTTTTCACGGCTAATCTTGACAAACATCAAATGATAAATGATAAATTTAATCATTTTGGTTGTCTGTCCTTGATTTTTTGACTAGGACTAAGATGACACCTAGGGCTTCTTCTTCCTCCAAAGGTCTTGGGACCCTCTTTTCAAATTTTCCTTAAAGAGGCCCCTTTTCAAAGTCTATGCCCCAAGTTTTAAGCCTCAAGACTAAGATGCCACCTAGGGCATATTAGTCCCCCTCAAGTTATTTTTAGGATTTAATTTCAAACCTTTGGAGATTTAGTCTCCTTTAATTAACGAATTCATATGACTGCTTATTGTGGTCTAATTTTGGGATATTAAGCATGGATAAGTATAAATAAAAAATTATTTCACTCATTTCTCATCAAGAAAGTTCAGTGAGCATTCCTAAGGAAATTTTATGAGATCAAGAGAATTCAAGAGAAATTCATCAAGCATTTGCAGCCACCATCAAGATTCAACCATCATGTCAAAGATATTCTTGCATAATGTGTGTTCTTGAACTAACATTTGTGATGTACGGTTTTGATTCAAGTAAGCAATTCAAGCTAAGATCCATCAAGAATTTCCTTTGATTCAAGATCTACATTAAAGCTATCCACTTCACACAAGTTTGCATATTTCATAACAAGGGTTTGGTGAATTGTAACATAGCACTTTGTTCATTCATCATTTCCCTTAATTATTCTATTTCATTACAAGGTTTAGTTACCAACAAGGGGTTTGACCAAGAAAAACCCCCATTTACTAACTGTATTGAAAAGTTTTTCCTCTCTTGCATGTTTGTGTTTGCAGATTTAGTTTGAAGAGTTGAAGATCATTTGAAGTGAAAAGTTCTAATGTTGCAAAGTTGCATTGAAAAGTTTTTATCTTCATAGAAACTCACCTATATGCTAGATCTGGAAGTTTCAAGACCTAAGATATTGGAAGAAGGAAGCATAGAGAGTGAGCCTCATGATAAAATTCATAGATTTCAGAAATTTGGAATACTCTAAGTCTTCAACAAGGGTGTCTTAGTTCTCTAAGTGGAATTTTGTAAAGATTCTTTTGGATCTTGTTTTAGCATTGAAATATTCCACATCTTCCCTAAAAAACAATGAGACTAAGACAACAATTAAGGTTTCTTAGTCCTTCCTAGGATATTTTGACAATATTTTTGCATTTTTAGAATCCTCATCACATTTACAGACTTCCTAGGTACATACATCATACATTTTGGTTGCTTAATTTCATCATTTACATCCATCATTTAGCTTGCATTACTAGGTTTTGTGAGTTGAATGTTAAGTTGTCTTTTCCAATATTTTTCTTGGTGTTGAACCCCTCAAAGCTTAAAGAATCCCCCTAGGTTTTCCTTGTTGAGAATTGAATCACCTTTGTGTTGATGGTCAATCCAATTTGGGATCCTAGGACATTATTGAATGGCCAAAGGAGAATAGTGGGTATAAATCATTCCCCCCACCTATTTTCTTTCTGGTTCATTTTGGCGAACCCGAGATTTTTGACATTCATTTTTATGATTTGGAGTTTATTAAGGTCCTTTATCTAGGTTGCATTCATTTTTTCATTTCATCTTGCATTATTGAAAGTAAATCTAGGGTTTCTCATATTTTCATTAGTGAAAGTGCATATAGGTTCCATTTTTTCTTTCTTGCATCATCTTATCTTATTGAAAAATTGAAAAGTTCATTTTCTATCATCCTAATTGCATTTAGGAAAATTCTTATTGCATTCAAAATTGAAAACAATGCATTCAACTTTGCATCCAATTGCTTTTCATTAGTCACTTTTTCTTGCATTCATTTGCACACTATTTTGTTTCTACACACTAGGTTCCTGAGTAGTCCCTCTTTTTTTTTGAATAAAAAAACTTGATTAGGACTAAAATAGCCTTGTTGGCATCATATTCCATTTGTGGTTTTTTGGCTTAGAACCCTATTTGAGTTTTTTGCTATCTGTTCGAGTCTCTAGAACCTCAAAATTTCATTAGTAGGACCAAGATGCCCTTGCTAGCATCTTAGTCCCTATTGACTTTGAAGGTGCAATTTTTAGGGTTTAAATCTACCTCTTTGTGCTTTTGTTTGCTACCATTGGTTATATATTTCAGTCGGTTTACTTTTTCCTTCATGCATTTTACTAAATCTAGCTTAAAGTGGTTCGTTGCATGCATTGCTTCATTCCAAATTTCAATTTACAACATTTTATTGCATAGTGTAATCAGTATATTACTTTGTTTGAAATCTAAAAATTGCATCTACACATTTTATTTAAGCCTTTACTTTGCATTTTGAGTTTGCATAGATTACCTTTCACATTTATTTTAGTATCGGTATTTTCCAAGTTTGTAAAGAAAATTTTAGCCAATAAGAAATTCAATCATTCATCTAATGCATTCCCTACTTATGAGAGTTTCTTTGAACAAGAGAGTGAAAATAGTGATGCTCACCTTAAGCCTACACCTCCTCTTATCTATCCTATTTGTCAGAATGATGTGATAGAAGATAATACAAGTATGGAAATTCATGGCAATCATAGTTTTTCTTCTCTTGATACCTCTCCTTTTAGTGACAAAGGTATCTTGGTGAAATAAGATACAATCATTGAGAATTGAATAAAAGTATTCCTTTTCCTTCTCCTCATCCCCTTTGGGAAGATATTATAGGACCAGTGAATGAGATCTTAGACACATTTCTAAACATTACTTTACCTAATTTACATTCCTCTCTTGCTTGTGATAATGATTTAGTGGAAGGTGAGATTGTGAATGATGAGGATATTTTGGTGTTAGATGATCAAACCTTTATGGTCTATAACAACCGACTTTATGATCTTCCCCCTAATTATCCTATTTTTGAATACACTGCGGAAAAAAGGAATGAATTTGTAAATGATCATGATAATCATAATTTTTCTTCTCATAGTATCTCTCACACCTATGAAGAAGATACTTTGATGATAGAAAATACAATAGATGAAAGTAATGAGAATCTTAGTTTTCTCCAGGTTCACCTAGGGAAACCCTTATTGAGAAAAAAAATTAAACCCTTGATCATTCCCCTACCTGTGATCAAGTGATTTTAGAAGAACCAACCTTTTAATTTCATGAACATTTAGTTTGTAGTTCCCCTAAAAACTCTCCTCTTAGGGAGGATATCATGGTGCAAGAAAGCATAAACATTGACACATGTAAAGGGGATTCCTCAGATGAATATGATGAAGTGACATTAGACTCCTCTTGACTAAGAGATCATGAAAATAGCCATAATTTTGTTGAGGTTATGATGACACAAATTGGATATCGTTTAATCAATGAGATTCCTAAGTCACCTCCCATTAGTGAATCACATAAGAAACTAAGAGATTTGTTTTGACTCAACCAAGATATAACACAATTGCTTAAAAATTTAGGGGACCACAAATAACTCCTGCAACATCACCATTTCCTCAACTTATTGTGCCTATTTTTGAAGATCTTAAAATGACTCCTACTAGCATATGCGTTTGGAAGCTCATTCAACTATCACCTATATGCAAGTGTCTATTTCAAGAAATATTGCAAATAAAGTAGGAGGAGATTCAATATTATATGAAATTAAATAATGTAACACTATCCTTTCATTCCACATAAGTCACACATTCAAAAATCACATTCGCTAAACATGAATTTCCCTCACTTGAGATTCAAAATAAGAATGAATCCTTGATGATAAAGGTGATCATTAATGAAACTATAGTTAGGTGCAATCTCATAGAAAATGGAGCAGAAATTAATGTTTGTATCATTGACCTCCTAGAAAAAAATGGCTTGGAAAAGAGGCTTATTCAACTTAATGATGATCATATTCATTTCTTTGAAAATTTTAATAGGAAACCACTAGGAATGATTACATTACCTATTGAGGTTGAACCTATAGTTTTGTCAACCCCTATCAATATCATGCTAGGATCTCTTTCATATAGTCTTCTCCTAGGGAGACCATGAATTCATGCTATGAAATGGGTCCTATCTAATCTCCACCGTATAATGAAATTTGAATAAAACAAGATATACATGGTTGAAGTAGATTAACAAAGTTATGAATCATACAATTAAAACACTTCCAACTCCCCTAATACTTTCATTCCAAAATAAAAATTTTAACATATACAAGTTGATTCTAATCATTCACCTATAACAAAATCTTTAGTGATAATTATGGGTTGTTACATTTTACACCTCTATTCACTAGAGAATCCAAAATCTTACCCTCAAAATACAAAGCGTCACATAGTAATGATTCATTTTTCAAGTCCAAGTTCTAATGATGATTGGAGTTTTACACCTACCCTTATATAAGAGTGTGAGATCCCACGATCTAAACCAAAATAACCTTATGTTTCATTTGCTCAACTTAGTTCCGCAACATTACCCCACAATGGTGATGGGGGATATATAAATCTCATCCTTCATGGGGGGACGATGCACAACCTTAAAAATGAATTGTGTTCTCATGAAGAAACCAATCCTTCTCAAAAATATAAACCCCCTTCATTTGACTTAGAATATTTTTATGGTATCAGATATAATCTCCCTCCTACACATAGATACAATGAACACATGAAGAAAATTGACATACCATGCTCTTTCAAGAAAGATATAGGTTTACCTCCCTTATCTTCATTTTCATCTAAAGACTTATCATTTAGTGTGTATATGGCATCTTGCAAAAATAAAGGAATATCTTCTACTATTGAGCAAGATCATTTGATATCTCTCCCTCCACGAAACAAAAAATGCATTTTACTATAAGAATTCATTTTGTGTATATTATAGAGTTCATGGTAATTCTACTAATGAATGTGAGGCTTTAAGAAAAAAAATCAACATCTTAAGGAGTGTTGTTCTCTCCCTTATGTTGACACACCTAATTCAACTAATTGATACTATTTTTTACATGAGGATGTTTCTTGTCAATCATTTCGGCTCATCCTTTCCAATGCACTAAGTGGGGGCAAGGGGTTATGTAACCTTCTCCTCATATGTCACATGTTGTTACCTCTTTTGGTTAGTTGACTTCCTTCCATGTATATGTATGAGAAAGCTTGGGATGTGGATGACATGCCTTAAGTTTTTCTCACATATGACATACTGAGTTATACATATTTTGGCCAACCACTTCCCTTCTCATGACATAGCTTATTGGAAACATATGACTTGGAACCACTCTCATGTCTTCTACTTTAAATCAATTTCTCGTAGTAATTATGTTAGCAACTGCTTTAAAGTGGGGCATACATTGACACCCATGTTTCATTGTACAATTTTATTTCTTCTTGCAATGCATTCATTTCTTGGTGGTGTCATTGGGTTTGGTTTCCTTTGAGAGCATGATATTTACTTGACTTGTCCTCTCTTGGATACATTAAGCATAATTTTCCCTAAGATTAAGACCTCGCATGAACTAAGAAAAATCCCTTTGAACATGTCTCTTTCTTGTTGTATTTTTGTACCTTATTAAAGTCATGGAGGTATAAATTTGATATGGTCTCATTGGGATCACCTAGTGAACAACTACCTTCACTAGCCCTTGTGAGTGTGAATTTTATTTTTGTTTGTATCATAGTCATGGGCGCATGAATTTGATATGGACCTCTTGGGGCTCACATTGTGGACAACTAGCTTCACTAGCCCTTGTGAGCATTCATTTTTTTTTGCATAGTGGACATTGTGTTCCACTTGTAAAGATTTTTTGGACAAAAAATACAGACCCAGTCCACAACACATTGGACGAATAGTCAAAGTTTGATTTGTTGCATTGTTTTTCCTTTTTTGTTTTTTGTTTTTCTATCTTTGATGGTGTATGTTTATGATCTAGTTATGCCTTCATATATCATCTGCAACTGTGTTCCTTTGTTCTTATGTTGGTCTACCAAAGGATCTTGATCTTGTGGGATTTACCACCCTCTTGGTTATTTTCATACTATCTTACTATCATTCATACATTTGAACCTCTCTAGATTGTGTGGTTGGTTATTTTAGCGTGAGTTTGAAGCAATTTCATCCTCTCACTAAATTGGGTGCTAAATGTAGTGAAGTAAAATTAATATCCTTGCATTTTCACATTTTCTTGAGCCCACCTTGACTTATTTATCCTTATTTATGTCTTAATTGGTCCTATTTTTCATCCACAAGCCAAATAAATTATATCATTTCATGGATAATCTCAAAAAAAATCAAAGGATAAATGATAATTTAATGATTTTGGTTGTGTGTCCTTGATTTTTGGACCAGGACTAAGATGCCACCTAGGGCTTATTTGTCCTCCAAAGGTCTTGGGACCCTCTTTTCAAATGTTTCTTAAAGAGGCCCCTTTTTGGAGTCTATGCCTGAAGTTTTAAGCCTCAAGACTAATACAACACTTAGGGCATCCTAGTCCCCCTCAAGTTGTTTTAGATAATTAATTTAAAATCTTTGTTGGATTTAGCCTCCTTTAACTAATGAATTCATACGTCAGCTTGTTGTGGTGTAAATTCAGGATAATAAGCATGGATAAGTATAAATACAAGGTTATGTTACTCATTTCTCATCTAGCAAGTTGAATGAAAATTCCTAAGGTAATTTTATGAGATCAAGAGCAATTCATCAAGCATTTGAAGCCACCATAAGGTTTCAAGCATTCTGTCAAATATATTCTTGCATAATGTGTGTTCTTGAGCTAAAATTTTTAATGTAGGGTTTTGATTCGAGCAAGCAATTCAAGTCAAGATCCATCAAGCATTCATTTTATTCAAGATCTACATTCAAGCTAGCCACTTCACAAAATTTTGTAGATTTCATAACAAGGGTTTGGTGAGTTTCAACATAGAACTTTGTTCATTCATCACTTCCCTTCATTATTTTATTTCATTCCAAGGTTTAATTAGCAAAAAGGGGTTTGCCCAAGGAAAACACCCATTTACTAACAAAAAACAAGTTTTTCCTCTCTTTCCTGTTTGTGTTTACAAATTTAGGTTTTAGACTTGAAGATCATTTGAAGTGTAAAGTTACAAAGTTGCATTGGAAATTTTTCATCTTCACAAAAGCTCACCTATAGGCCAGATCTATAAGTTTTAAGACATGGGATCTAAGAAGGGGAAGTGCATACATTGAGCCTTAGGATCACATTTGGAGGTTTCAAAAATTTAGAATGGGACTAAGTTGGTGACAAGGGCATCTTAGTCCTCCAAGTAGAATTTTGTAGAGATTCGTTCGGATCCTATTCTAGCATAAAAATATTTTGCATCTACCTTGAAACATAGCAGTAGGACTAACACAATAGTAAGGGATTTTTATTCCTCCCTAGCATATTTTTTACAAAAAAAATTCATTTCTATAATCTTCATCACATTTCCATACTTCCTAGGCACATACATAATAACTTTTTGTTGCTTAATTTCATCATTTAGCTTCCATTACTAGCTTAAATTGTGAGTTGAATCTTAAGTTTTCTTTTCCAAGATTTTCCTTGGTGGTTGTGAATGGTGATTCTAGACCCGCACAAACATAAACAAACAACACATTATTATTCCATTATGTAAATAAAAACATTATTCCCCATAAGATTCATTTGAAATATCAAGAACAATAATAAGATGAAGAACACAAATAAAAAGCTATCTAATCTTTCTCAAAACAAACAAAATCTCAATGCCACGAGGGAATTGGTGCTATTTTGATGTGGAAAAATAGCCCTTTCCCAATTCCTTGCAAGCTTGGTGATGATCATTGATGAAGATTTGATGCTCCTTCATGAAATTTTTCCATAACCTAGCTATGAAATGATTAAAACTATGAAAATGGATGACAATGGATGAAATTTTCTCAAAACATAAAGATAATGACTTTGCATAATTTTTGGATCCAAAATCAATATGAGAGCCTTCTATTTATAGAGGAGAATGATGTAGGAATGAGCAAAAAATGATGAATGTGGGATGAAACACCAACCAATAGCATAATGCCACTTGTCACATGTGAGTGGAAAAGGGTGGAGCACATTTTGATCAATGTGCACATTAACGCTATTAGGTGGAGACTTGAAATTAGAGAAGTGACATGTTGGAGAGAGATTGAAGAAGGATTGAATGCCACTTGGATCAACAAAAAGGACATCTAAGAGGCATTTAATTCCTAGTTGGATGGACAAGTCCTTTGGAGGGAGATTTTCAAATTTGAGGAATATTTCATCTTTGATGCCTTTTTGAATGAAAATAGGAGATTTAATAAATCAGTTATAAATTGATTTACTTGCACAAGTTGCAAAATATAGAGGATTTGAGGGATTAAAGATAGGATTAATCAAGATTTGATTAATTTAGATGTTAATTAGTTGATTTGGCATTTTGACTTAGATTTTAGGATTTAAATAAATCAAAATGAGAGGAATATGAATATTAGATTTAGTTAAATAAGGGCTGGATTTATTTAATTAAAAGGGGAGATGATGTTAGACTTAAATCAAATAATAGTTAGTTTATTTAATTTAATGGAGATGACTTTAGAAGTCAATTAAATAAAATGAATTTTTTAATTAAAAAGAGGGATATTATGATTAATTAAACAAAATGATTTATTCAATTAATAAGACATAATGACTTAATCAAATAAAATTTATTTATTTAATTAAGAGATGAAATATGATGAATTTAATCAAATAAAGATTATTCAATTAAATGGTTAGTAAAGCAGATGATTCAGGACAAACTAGTGTTAGTAATTTAGGATCAAGTGCACAAGATCAATCATTATATTTTATGTGTGTACATTTTTCCCCTGTTTAAAGCAATGTACCTACTGTGTTGGTTCAAAGAATAATATTGCCAAGATCAAAATTCAAGTTTTTTTTGACTTTTTTAGATGCCCCACTGCTACCCCAATGAAATAATTATGTTGGTATACCACCCCCTTGAGATATCAGACGAAAATTTGGATTTTTGGGTGATCTCATGAAAAAAGGGGACAAGTTACCCAATGGGTCTAGAAAGGCTCTAGGATGCCAAAAAAATGCCAAAATGTGGGAAAAATTTGCAAAAAAAGCCTTGGTTGGGAAAAAATGGGAGTCGGGGGCCCAAAACCCTAGTTTGAAAGCTAAAGAAGGTCAAAAAACCCTAATTTTCATGCTTAAATAGCCCTCAAGTGGTCACGTTCAATTCATTTGCACACTCAACCATTAGAAATTTCTTATTTTTGAGCTTTGAACTTTGTGCGAGATGGCATAAAGAGTGCTTCCCTAACACATGTTCGAGTGAGTGCGAGTCTACTGATGACTTCCAGGCATAGGACCACTGGTATGTGACCCTAACCCAACTTGTGTTTTCAATTTTTGTGCACATTAATTAGGATTAGGAAGTAAAAATAGTACAGTGGCACAATTTGGAACTACTCAAGAGGTAGAATTGACATCACTCAGCCCTAAAGTGCATCACTATTGCAATTTCCAATGTTGTGTCATAGCTAGAGATTAGGGGTCAAACTCCAAAGAGCACTACATATGCAAATGGTGTCGCTACGAGTCACTTAATAGTTTATGGTTTCCTAGTCAAATAGATGTGTGGTCAAAAAATGATGTCATGACAGAGTTTGATATTTGGGGCCTCTAGCAATGTAGTTTGGAGCTTCCAAACAATGACACATTTGCAAAAATGACATCTTTATTGTTTTGATTGTGAAAAATTCAAATCAGATCTAGATTTTTATGAAACTTGTTATTGTGGATTTACTGGGTGTAGGAGGATAGAGAGCCTATACATTCGCGCGAGCACTGATCCTCGATTTTTAATAGATTGACTAGATTTCACGAGTTACTTCAGGATCACCTTGGAGCTATCAGCCTATGGTACATCTCATACAAACCTACTATTAGGACACACCTAGGCATGATGACCAAGCTAAAAATGAGATGGTAGAGTGAGACGTCCTCATTTCATCTTCCCACTAGCGAGGCGACCATCACACTAGAGGACATTTGGTGCATTCTTCGATTTCCCATCCATGGTGAGAGGGTGATTTATGATATGGCCACTAGCATCGATGCATGCTATGAGATTATGGTATTAGATGATATTGTCTTTGTCGAGGGACAGATTGAGCTTGAGCAATACATAGGTCGGGTATCCACCTTCCGATTGATTGTGGTAGCTATCATTTTGGGACTTGTAGCTCTAGATTGGTAGGGCCCATACTTTAGTCTAGGATGGGGGCATACTTGGGAGTAGATTCTCTTAAGAAGATGCTACTTTGCATGGGGACCAGTGATGTTGGCCTCACTTTACCATGATTTGCATGAGTTCACATATTGCGATAAAAGAGCTCCATGAGTGTTGGAGTTACAATTCTTCACATCTAGAACTAGGAGCACATTGTCGTGCTCTTCCCATGGGTTACAGTGGTTGATGTGGAGCACGATGACCAAACATTGTGGCAATATAGGGGTGGTCTAAATTTTTCTCACATAGGACAAGTTGGCATTCCTTAATGGTGGAGGGTCATTGATGAGATGACCACATTCACATGGAGACCCTAGCTAGAGATGCCTACATGATACGATGAAATACAAAAACTTCTCTTTATGAGGTAATACAGGTTAATGCAAGGCATATAGCACACAATGATTGAGCACTACCTTCCAGATTGGACAACCAGGCAATTCGATGATGTTCAAGACAAGCCAAACGACCAGTATGTGGCCATTTTTTTTGCACCACTAGGGAGACCACATGGGGTCGACAATTCTCACTAGAGGATGCAGTGGATTCATTCAGATAGCGAGTAGCAAGGCCCTAGGCCTATGATTAGGGTCATGAAGACCTTGGTACTACAAAGGCTTATGTTAATTAGTTTCAACCTCCCATTAAATTGATAGTGCTAGGGATAGTTTAATCATGGTGGAGACCCTGAGGCTAGATAGTAGGGTGGGGGCGAGGGTGGGGGTGAGGGTGGGGGTGAGGAGAACAGGTATATGGAGACATAGATATAGACAAAGGAGGAGGAAGACTGCCTCCCCACCAGCCACACACACATGAGGATTACAGGGGGCTTGGCGAATAGCAAAGAGACACTCCAAGAGATCAAACCCCACCATGGAGAGATCAGCAGCCACCACCACCACCTCTGCCACCTCAGCTTGATCAAAGGGATGCATTTATATAGCAGCTTCAGGAATAGGTTGTGACATTGATGGCAAAGAGGAACTAGGATTGGTAACAGGTCTAGGCCCTTATGACAAAGCATGATCAGGCATTTTAGCAGAGACAGGCTACTGAGCTATAGTTGGAACAGGAGGTGGGTTGACATCAGTAGTTGGAGAGCATGGTGGCCACAACATAGGGTAGGATAGTCCCAACACAGATGTATTGATACATAGCAAGAGAGGATGAGTACTACATAGTGAATTATAGATAGGTAGTTCCTCCAATGGCTCAGGTACCATACTCTTCACAATAGACAATATAGAGACATGACTAACCTGAGAGACAACCAAGTGAGGGGAGTAGCCATCAGGGCTAGCTCACATTTTTTATCACCACTATTCCTTTTGAGATCCAAAATTTTCATTTTTGATAGCCTCATGGCCATTGTAAACATTTGATTGATACACACAACTAATCTTGATTCTTTTACAATGACAACTATGTTATTGATGATATATGATATGATCGATTTGATTTATGAGATGTGTCATATTCTATTTATGCATGATGGATGGTTGTATTTAATTTTCTATATGCAATGTGATGGCATGATGTGACTCTATTTTAAGTGATGTGATGTGATGTAGTGAGCTTTTTATGTTAGATGCATTTCTTTTTTCAATATCTTTTCTATGCACTTTAATGATCATGATGTATGGACGATATGGATGCAAATAATATGTGTGATTTTAAAACTCTTAGATTAATAGATCTATATTATGCACCTAATGGATGATGATGCTATATGCTATGACCATGAGATGCTCTTTTTCTCTTTTCGTACCTTCTTTATGTATGATGTGATGATGTATGTATGGATGACATGATGCAAATGATATGATATGATGATGCCTATATGGATGAAATGTTGATGTACATGATATGATATGATGATACCTATGTGATTATGCTAATGCATATGTGGATGATATAATAATGCTTATATGATAATGTTTTTATGTTTATGTAATGGATGTAAATGTATGGTTTATGAGATGCTTAGAATAACCAATCTATATTATGCAATGATGGAATGCAATGCATGTGAGATGATCAATGTTTCCTATATGATGTCATATGTTGATGGTCTATTGATGCAGGATGTATGCATTGGTGATTGTAATGTCCCCTTTTTTGGCATGATCATGTTTGATGGTGGTTAGCCTATTACTCAGACTCTCGTAGGCTAACTGGATTGGTTAGAGGGTTAGTGGTATTTTCTGGAGGAGTTTTGTCATTCTCATTTTCAAAGTTTAGTGATTGGTTCACAATAGGCCTTGGCAGTTCAGGGGTTGACAGCTTCTAATGGCAGGGGAATATATGGAGTTTTGAGAGAGTTATGGATTTTTAAGTGATTTGAGTTAATTATTTAAATTAATGCTTTATTATAAAGTCAAATTGACTTTATACATATTATATCACTTAAATATTTCATAAAAGTGATTTAAAATTAAATCACTTATACATAGAAGTGGGCGCCCAAGTATTTAATTTGGAACTATTGAAAAGTGAATTAAATATGAATTAAAATATTTAATGAATTGCAAGTGGCATCACTTTCTTGAAAGTCATTCCTTTTTGGATAAGGCATTTTGGCAATGAGAAAATCACCTTTTGATAATTTTGACTTTGCCTTGTGTTTCTTCCTGTGCATTCTCCTTTGATCAGGGTTTGAACAATTTTTCCATTGAAGAACAATTCCTCTTCGATGTTGAGCACTCTTGAGATTGTGAGAGATCAATCGAAACAATGCAGTTGAGAGCTTCATTCAGAGGTTCTACATGATTCAGTCAGAGTATTATATACATATTTCTTGTTGATTGCAATAAGAAAGGGGTTTCTTAACTTGTGGCATCCTCTTCATCAGGTTTGTGGCTCCAGCAGGGCTACTACTACTCTTCTTTCTTTCGCATATGACTTGCATTTGAATTTGTGCCCATTTAGAGAGGCGTGTAAAGTGATTTGTTGAAACGCCTTCTTCTTGGCCCTTAAATGTGTTACATTCTTGGTGGCTAGGCTTTTCAATAATTTGTTTGTTGTTTCTGAGTGGGAGAAGTTACTTCTGGAGGCTAGGTGTCCACATATGCCTATTTTCTCCATTCTTGGCTAGAAATTGCTCTATATTTCAGTTTATAAGCTTTTATATGTTGTGCCCCTTCTCTTTTTTCTATGAACTTTCCTCTAATAGCCTAAAATAACACATTAAGACTGAAAAAAATACTGGGGTTTGAGTTGAGAGCCAGCAGGGCTCATCACAGGGGTATCAGAGTGGTTTCCTTCCATCCTATTGGGTAGGTTGGACATTTGAATCAGTTAGTTAATCATGTTTACTTCAAGTACCCAGAAGAAGTGGGACAAGAATATGGAGAAGCTTAAACAAATTTTGAAAAGGTTGGAAGAAAATAAAAAAGGATGAATGAATTGTTTTCACACCCTGCAAACATAGACAAAGCAACACGGTATATGGCATCCATCTTCAGATCTACATAACAAAACAAAAGTGAGAAACATGAGGCCTCTACAGGTGAAGTATCAAAAAATCTTTACAATGAATTTTCGGTAGCTAGTGACTAGAGTACAACTGATCCTATGGAGAACAAAAAACAAAACTACATTGAGGAAGATGTTGGGCATGAAACACTTCATGATGACAACAAGACTGGAGAAGAGCAAGTGATGTTTGAAGACAAACTAATACTTGTAACAACCACATGAAGATAAGTTTTCTTGTGATGCTTCATCAGCAGAAATGTATGAAGATATGGCTTCTACAACTTCTTTTGAGACATCCTATGAGGTACATAACAACAGTACCTTAGATATTGATGACAACACACATGATGTTGTTGATTATGAGGAGAGTGATGCACATTCAACTTCATGCTATAGTTCAGATTTGGATGGAGAACAGGAAGTGATTCAAGAGGGATTTTCCTCCCCACAGTACTATCAGGGGTCAGAGTAACACAATTTTGATCAACATGGTGTTGTTGTTTAGTTTGTGAACAACCTTTTGTTTGAGGTGGATGCTACTATGACTTATGATAATCCGCTATTTGTGTTGGGGGTTGATCACACAGTGGACCCTAATTGTGAGATGTGCAAGGATAGTGATGTTTGGAGTCCTTATAGTGTACCAGGATTATAGACACAACTCACAAAGGAGCTTACAGGTGTGTACACGGTGTTGAGTGCATACAACTTCACCTTTGATCTACATGTACATGAGTTATACTAGGTGCACAATCTTGATATGCACGTGTTGGACATGTTGGATGATAGCATATCTCGTGCAGAGGTTAGAAGCAAGTATTGCTTGTAGTTTGACTTGCTTCCTCATGAGTATTTCCCTCCTATGGCAGACAACACTGAGATTGACAGGGTACAACATGATGATCCAGCTGATTAGATTTAGGAGTTACAGGAGATAGTTGATGACAGTAGGGACATTCCACAACACTATCTTTGGGATCTTGGTCGAGTGGTTGATTCTTTGTTGCTGAGATTGCTTGCAGATAAGCAATTTCAGGGAGGGGGGACTGTAATCTCCCCTTTTTTGGCATGATCATGTTTGATGGTGGTTAGCCTATTGCTCAGACTCTCGTAGGCTAACTGGATTGGTTAGAGGGTCAGTGGTATTTTTTGGAGGAGTTTTTTTGTTCTCATTTTTAGAGTTCAATGATTGGTTCACAACAAGCCTTGGCAGTTCAGGGGTTGACAGCTTCTGACGGCACGTAAATATATGGAGTTTTGAGAGAGTTATGGATTTTTAAGTGATTTGAGTTAATTATTTAACCTAATGCTTTATTATAAAGTCAAATTGACTTTATACATATTATATCACTTAAATATTTCATAAAAGTGATTTAAAATTAAATCACTTATGCATAGAAGTGGGTGCCCAAGTATTTAATTTGGAACTATTGAACAGTGAATTAAATATGAATTAAAATATTTAATGAATTGCAAGTGTCGTCACTTTCTTGAAAGTTGTGCTTTTTTTGGATATAAGGCATTTTGGCAATGAGAAACTCACCTTTTGATAATTTTGACTTTTCCTTGTGTTTCTTCTTGTGCATTCACCTATGATCAGGGTTTGAACAATTTTTCCATTGAAGAATGATTCCTCTTCATTATTGAGCACTCTTGAGATTGTGAGAGATCAATTGAATCAGTGCAGTTGAGAGCTTCATTCAAAGGTTCTACATGATTCGGTCAAAGTATTATATACAAATTTCCTATTGATTGCAATAAGAAAGGGGTTTCTTAACTTGTGGCATCCTCTTCATCAGATTTGTGGCTCTAGCAGGGCTACTACTACTCTTCCTTCTTGGCTGTATGACTTGCATTGGAATTTGTGCCCATTTAGAGAGGCGTGTGAAGCGATTTGTTGAAATGCCTTCTTCTTGGCCCTTAAATGTGTTACATTCTTGGTGGCTAGGCTTTTAAATCATTTGTATGTTGTTTATGAGCGGGAGAAGTTACTTCTTGAGGCTAGGCATCCACATATGCTTGTTTTCTCTATTCTTAGCTAGAAATTGCTTTGTATTTCAGTTTATAAGCTTTTATATGCTGCGCCCCTTCTCTTTTGTCTATGAACTTTCCTCTAAAAACCTAAAATAACACATTAAGACTTAAGAAAATACTAGGGTTTGAGTTGAGAGCCAACAGGGCTCATCACAGTGATGTTTTTGATTAACTATCATGGTACTGTGCTAGCGCAAAGAGAAGAAAGAAGAAATAAGATCTAAACAAGTCCAACTTATTAGAGATTATAAGAATGATGATAATAATTTTCTTGTCAGGAATTGGGACTTTAAAAGGGTTATTTACCTTATATTTGATAATAGACATAGGCATGATGCATGAAGGTATAAAAAACTAGGATGGCGTTGCAACTAGTGTGATGGAATTTGACTCGACAATCAGATAGAAGTATTCCTGTTCAAACCTAACATATAGAACCTCGCTCAGGAAACAGTTCAGATATTCCAAACATATCAGACCAAAACATAGAAAGGAAATCCTTCCTATTTGATGAAATGAAAAAAGGTTTTTAAAGGAGATTCTCAACTTTCCAACAATATAAATTATGCTTTTATTTGAATTTAATAAATTATTATTATTCATTTTCTATTTGAATTACAACTAAAGTCCTAATTGATAGTCTAATTGAAAAATGTATATAGCTTTCAAATGGTATCATATTTTTTGAACCTGAAACATGCTTCACATTCTATGCTTTAGATATTATAAGATTAAAAAAAATAAAAAAAAATCATGAAGGGTATGTACAGGATCATCATGGAAAAAATAGGCCCTTAAGTGGCAAAAAAATCAGAAAAATTAGAGTTAGGCAATTTGACATAAAAATTTGAATAAGTTATCTATATTATTTAAAAAATATGTAAGAATAGAATTTGTAGAAAATTGAATGTAGTTTTTAAACTACTAGGTTTTTTTTTACAAAAAAAAAATCTATTTGGTAAAAATTTGAAATTTCAATGCAGTGTTCCTTAAATTTCAGGGAAAAAATAAGAAGTAGGTGTCTGTCTGACCACTCTAACCACAATAAAATCATAATATTTTCTTATAATATTTTATAGATAAGTAGAAGACTCATGTCCAGATGTGATGCATATTTTTTTGTAATTTTTTTCCAAGTAAATAATTAATTATGAATTTTTTATTACAACTTTTAAAAAACATAAAAACTAGTATGTCTGACCACCTTAACTTGGTCAAAACTTCATGAAATTCAATTTTCCTTTTTTTAATCCTATAGTATGTGAAACATATAATGTGATTCATTTTTTTGATTCCAAAAATGTGATATTGTTTGAAATTTATAGATGTTTTTCAATCAGCCTATCAATCGAGACTTTAGTCGTAATTCAAATAGAAAATAAATAATAATTATTTATTAAATTCAAATTAAACAATAATTTATATTGGTGGAAAGCTGAGAATCTCCTTTAAAAACCCTTTTGATTTCATCAATTTTGGGTAAAAAAGTCGTTAGCCACATACCCTAAAAATACCCATCATATTGCCACTTTTTGGCCCATCATAATCCTGCACATACCCTAAAGTTTTGATCAAGTTAAGGTGGTCAGATATACGAGTGTTTAAATTTTTTAACAATTATAATAAAAAATCATAATTAATTATTTACTTGGAAAAAAATTACAAAAAACTATGCATCACATCGGGACATGAGTCCTCTATTTATATCTAAAATATTATAAAAATATTATCATTTTAATATGGTTAGGGTGGTCAGACATACACCTACTTATTTTTTCCCTGAAATTTAAGTACTACTACATTGAAATTTGAAATTTTTTCCAAATAATTTTTTTTTTTAAATAAACTTAGTAGTTTAGAAACTACATTCAATTTTCTATAGATTATACTCTTACATTTTTTTGAAATAATATAGATAACTTATACAAATTTTTACTTTAAGTTGCCTAACTTTGATTTTTTGAATTTTTCACCACTTAAGGTCCTATTTTTTCCATGATGATCCTCGACATACCCCCGTACAAACCAACCAACCAAAGTAGGTATGACCAAGTTTATATTACAAAAATATCCAACAAGCACAATAGATAAAAAGATAATGATCGTTGCCCCATTCCTTTCTCTCTAAAGGAATTTTGTTTGGAAATCATCGAGAGGTCATCAAAATGAGTGTAACAAAATAAGCCAAAAGAGAAAGATAAAGTAAACAAGAAATCTAATGTTCTTCATACCGCTAACCAAGACTAAACTATAGTGATGCTTGATGTTGATGTCCATTATAGGAAGGATGCATTCTAGGAATTGATGTTATTAGATGATTTGGGGATTGACTGGATGATGCCCTATTAGTATGAAGAGTTGACCAACTTGTTTACTTACATGCCTTGACTTGAGACCTTGATGTTTTAGTTTTCACTTTTGACCTTCTAGACTTGTTTCTGACTATTTTACCAAAGGTTGGGGATGATGATGATTTGTTATGAGTGAAATTTTATTGCAAGAAGAAGTGAGATGGTATGGATGAATTATTTTTTTTCAAATATTTGGATGTTTTTGATGTTTTGAAATTTTTTGAGGTTGTTCTTGGTATTTTCAAGATGTTTTACAAATGTTTTGATTTTTGAATTTTCTAATGTTTGGGGTTTTCTAAGATTTTGACCAAGAGACTAACCTAAACATCTATCCTAGGGGTCTCGAGGGTTGATCAAAGATTATCCTTGCCTATGTTGTACACACATAGACCATATTGTTCGACTAACACAAACTTGATTAATTATCGGATATGAAAAAGTGGATTGTTAGTTTATTATGACAGAATCCTAGAGGACTTACCTAAGTGTCCCATGGGATGATCCAAGATCAACATTTCCTATGTTCAGAGCTTAGAGACCTATATTTTGACAAGATGAATTTTTTTTTTGACATTTTGATTGACTTTTTGACCTATTTTTTGGTTTTGATATGTTTTTAATTTTTTTTAGTTTTTTTATTTTATGAATTTTTTTGGATTTTTTAATTTTGGGAAGACTTTCAAAATATACATGAATCTGATCCGATGAGAACATTCCTCCAATGCGATGAGATAGACTACTCCAATATAGGAATGAAAAACTAACCTTGAGAATGGGTTGAGTAGTACTAGGAGGGATCATGACACAAACACATGACCAAGCCATGATGCGGATGCATATGAGTGATGGATGGATGATGCAAAAACATCCATGGAGGTCTTGGTAGATGGAAAGGGATTATTTACACAAGGAATTTATTTTCCAAGTTTTCACCAAGGTACTTACCAAAAGTGCCATCGAAGTGGTTTTCGCTAGAGGATGATTTTTCTCTTTACTATTTTTAATCCTTTTTCTATTTTTTTGGATTTTTATATCTCTTGTTTTTTTTTGGTATTTTTTGGTTTAACCTTGAAAGATTGGGTGAAGCCACAATAGTGGTTTACAATTGAAGTGAGGAAGGAAAACTCACAAAAATTTAATGCATGGAAAAAAACTTGATTTTAGGGGTTCGTACGAACCTATTGGTTCGACCAAACCCATTAGGGGTTCGCTAGAACCTGGGTTCGGGCGAACCCTTTTAATAATTTCCTACCAAAAATGCCAGAAAAACCCCTTATAAAAGGGGGGTTCAAATGAACCCTAGTTCAAGCGAAACTCTAGGGGTTTGCTTGAACCCCTAGGGGTTCATTCGAACCCCCCTTATTCCTCATCCCCCCTTGAGACACAAAAAAACCACTTGCCACTTGAGAGCTCGGGTTGAGGATGAAAATGGATGAATCTTCACAAACCCAACTAGAATCAGGTAATCATCGAAATGATCTATCAATGAGTATAATTTTAATATGTTTTGGTTTTATTATGTATTTGGTTTTTTAGTTTTATTAAAAAATAGGTTTTTCATTGAAAATGAAGATCTCTGTTCTGCACATGTGGAAAAATAGCAAATTATCAAAAAAAAAAAAATTGAAAAATATGAGTGTACCATATATTGAAGTCCTTGGTCCAACAAAAAAAAAGAAGTGAATTTCGATATACACAAAAAAAATTATGTGTTATACAGTCGCGCTATGTCTGAATTGTAATTGGTTTGACTTTAAAACTTGATTAAAGAAAAAATATTCAATAAAAGACTATCTAACCAAGTGGAAGCACTAGATATCAGAGTTGTGAATCTAAATTCAAAAGAATTAGAATTTTATCCTTCATGTCAAAAAAGTTATGCATTATACGGTGTGCATCACTTTTTAAAAATTCTATTTTTTGAAAAAAATCAGTTTTCATGGGAGATGGAAAAAAAAGTGCAATTTGATTCCAAAAATTTTTAAAAAAATATTTTTAGAATCTACAGAGAAAATGTGATGAGAATCTATTTTTCATCATCTTCAAATTCTTCACGGTTTAGCCGCTATTGGTGCCCAAATATGATTATTTAGTTAGAAATAATAATTTTATTGTCCAGTTGGGCCAAAAATTGTAAACCACTATTGTGGGATCACCTGATTAGGCATAAAGTTTTTGAGATGGGAGTTATTCATGGGTTCTTGCAGAGACTATCCTTCTAGTCTTGATAGCTAATATGCACCTGACTTATAGCTTGCTATGATGATGAAGGGTCCCAACCAATTCAGTTCAAAATTTACCTTGCTATCTAAATTTAGGACATTCTTCTGATTCTCCTTTAGCACCAGTTCTTCGAATTGAAAGGTCTGACTCCCAATATTCTTGTTGTAACTCCACTTGAGATGGTTTGGTATTGTTGCAAATGGTTTAAGGAATCCATATGCCAATTATAAAGTAATTCCAGCTCATGCAATCTTGACACCCGATAGTCTTCATCTATAATAAGATTTTTTAGTAATATTTTCAAGGATGGAAGCTCGATCTAAATAGGGAGGATGGATTCTAATTTGTAGACCAGGGAGAATGGGGTGGTTCCTAATGGTGTATGGATGCTTGTTCGGTAGGCCCATAAGGCGGGATTCAATTGGAGGTGCCAATGATGACCAACATCGTTGACCATTTTCTTGAGGATTTATAAGATTGTCTTATTTGTAACCTCAACTTGGCCATTTCCTTAGGGATAGTATGGGTTGGAAAAGTGATATTGGATATTAAACTTGTGGAATAGGTCACAAAAATCTTGGTTTTTGAAAGGTGTCATGTTATCTGAGATAATGGCTTGAGGGACATCGTAGCAAAAAATTAGGTAGTGAAGGATGAACTTGGATATTTTCTTTCCTATAATATAGGTCATGGGAATGGCCTCCACCTACTTCATGAAGTACTCTATGGTGGTGATGATGAAGTTATGTCTATTGGATGATGTGGGGGTGATTTTCCCAACAAGAATAACCCCCCTTATGAAAAGGGTCAAGGTGTAACAATTGGGTGGAGCTCTTGAGTTGGTGCATGGATGAAATCCCCATGATGCTGACACTGCAAACACCTTTTGACATAACCTTGAGCTTTCATTTCCCTCATAGCACAATAGTACCTAGTCCTCAGCAGTTTCTTAGCCAAGGTCATATCACTTGAATGTGAACCACAAATATCATTATGTCCCTCAATTAAATCAATCAAAGCTTCCTCAAGATTAAGGAATCATAAAAGGGTTCCTTCAATGCTTCTACAGTATAGGGTATCTCCTAGGATGACAAAATAGGATGAATTCTTGACAAAGTCTCTTTTAAGATTTAGAGTTATATTTGCAGGGAGGACTCCTATTCTCAAGCAGGTGTATATATCATGATACTAGGGATCACTAGGACCAATGATTTCACACAAAAAATTGGACTCTAGTACCTTGAATGCTGGTACGAGAAGCTGCTCTACAAGGAATTATTGCTTTGGGACATGCATAGGATATCCAATAGCGACCTGATTATAGCCATTGCATCCGTTGCTCTATTATTTGCTCTTGGTAGTTGATCAAATGTGATATCAATGATGAAATATTTCAAACCTTCCACCAATCTCTTGTATGGAGTCAACTTGTCATGCTTTGTTTGATACTCATCCTTTACCTAGATGATTATGAGTTGTAAGTCTCCATAGACTTTGAGTGCCATAATATGCCACTACACTGTAATTCTCAACCCTATGACAAGAGCTTCATATTTTGTGATGTTATTTGTGCATAGAAATGACAACTTGTATGATTTAGGTATGCAATCCCCTTGTGGGGTGATGAACAAGATTCCCACTTTTGACTCATGTTGTGTGTACGATCCATCAAAGTAAATTTTCTAGTGATCCACTATATTTAGGTTAAAAATGGATTCATCAGGGAATTATGATACAAGTGGATTCTCTAAGTATATCAGTGGCTCTGCCAGTTGATCTACAATTTATTGTCCTTTAATGGCCTTGCATTTAACATACTCAATGTCATGCTCAATTAGAACCATAACCCAATTAGTCATTCACCTATGAGCGTTGCTTTAGAAAACAAATACTTGAGAGGGTCTATCTTTGCAATAAGTTTTATCTGATGTGCTAGCATGTAATGTGTAATTTTTTGTACTATAAACATGACTGCTAAGAAAGCCTTCTCAATGGATATGTAATTTAGTTCATGCCCCACCATGGTTCTACTAATATAGTAGATATCTCTCTTTCCCATTTTCATCATTTTGTGCTAGGAGATCACCAAGGGCTCCTACTATTGATGACATGTACATGATCAAGGGTTTTCCTAGAATTGGTGGTGTGAGTAAGTACTCCTTGATCTTGTTGAAATCCTGATCACATTTCTTGTCTCATTTGTATGCCACCCCCTTGTGGAGTAGATAATATTAGATAGCCTTGTCTACTAGTTGTGCTATGAATCAATGGATGGACTGGAGTCTTCCTTTTAATCCCCTTAGCTGCTTGAATGTTTTTGGTGGAGTCTACCTCAATTCATCTCATGGATACAATGTACCCTAGGAGATTTCCTGACAGTACCTCGAAGACACACTTCTTTGGATTTAGTCATACCTTGTACTTTTCTAGCCTATCAAAGATGGAGCTCAATGTTGTTATGTGATCCTGATGTTTCTTTCACTTAGCCAATAATCATGCACATAATCTTCCACATTTTTTTGGATCATATCATGAAATATTAGTGTCATGTCCCTTTGATAAGTAGCTAATGCATTCTTCAACCCAAACAACATCATATTCTAGCAATATGTCCCCCATGGACAAGTGAAAGCCATTTTGTGCTAGTCATACTTTGCTATCATGATCTAGATGTAACCTAAGAATCCATCCATTAATGATATCATATCATGTTCTTTCATCATATCTACAATAATGTCAATGTTTAGAAGATGGAAATCATCCTTGGGACATGATTTATTTAGGTCTCTTAAGTCAGTATAGATGTGGATGCCCTCAGTGGGCTTTGAAACAAGTTCAAGATTTGAGACCCACACTGGATAATCAATTGACCATATGAATCCTACATCTAGGAGCTTTTGTAAATCCATCTTGAACAATAATTCTATCTAGGGATGCATCTTCCTTAAGTTTTGTCTCACCGTATTTTATTGAGAATTATAAAACTAGGTAGTGAACTAGAACTTCTGGATCAAGGCCCATCCTATTCGCATAGGTCCTTGCAAATTTTTTATTTCTTTCTTTTAGGAATGCAACTAGAATCTCTTGTTCTTCCATTAGAAGTCATTCTTCAGACAAGGTGATATGCAGTGTTTCCTTTGTTCCTAGGTTGATTGGATTGTACCTCTCTGCTAAGATTGTCGACTTATCCTGATGAATAACACTGAGGGGAATATTGAATCTTTCATCCTCGAGTGATTCAAAGAGGTTTTCACCCTTGGATGCATTCTTTATTTTTACTATTTTTCAGGTCTGAGAGTGCCACAGTGTGGTTTTCACTCAAAGACATAGATATTATTCTTAAATCTTTACTTTTCTTAAATCTTTACTTTTGTGACTGAAGGATTCAATAATTTCCCCATAATAGGCATGCCTATCCAACATGATGTCAAACCCAACTTTGTGATCTTTGTTTGGTATTTTAGCTCGTAATCCCATGAATTTCAAGAGCACCTCATTGTTTTCAAATGTATCCAAAATTGGTGGTCCTTGTTGGTCATAATTGATGAGTTGGGGATAGACTAAGATTATTTCATGGGCTTGATTGGTTGACTCAAACAATAGGGTAATAATCATGAGAAGGGATGAGTCCACAAAAATCATGGGTAAGTTAGTTATAGGATCCTCATTACTACTCCACACATTGGTTATGTCAAAGGTAAAGTTTTTATGACTCAACCTATGGATACTGGTAATTTTAGGGTGGATGCAGATAGTTGAGGGGGGTTTTTAACCTTGTTAACCAAGGCAACTTTTCCCATCATAGTTACCTTCAAAGGGGTACATTCAAGGCCAAGATTTCTCATACGCTTCTCCGGAATGAGAGGTACTAGAAGACGATTATCATTCTGTCCTAGTTTCTTTTTTCTATTATAGCCCATACCAAGCATCATTTTTAATCCTTTGCTACTCTCATCCATGGGAAGAACTAGCATAGGAATTTCATCTTGGTACAGTAGGCTTGACATGTCCTCTTCATCTACTATCTCCCATCTCAGATATCCGTAAAATATGAATCTAGAAGGGTCTTCTTCGAAGGTTTGGGATGAGGTTTCTGCTAGTTGGGGTTTCCCACGAGACCTAGGAGGTTGAGGTAACTCTCCTATTATGAAAGAAATTTTCTTCATTTTATCATCCCCACACCCATTGTCTTGGATAATAACTTTGATTTCAGATATATCGGGAATGGCAGGTTTCTTTGTCTTAGAAGTAGAGGCCAAGGTAGGTGGGACTCTATATGGAGTTGGAGGGCCTTCATCATTCTTTGGGAGTTGGGGTATTTTATAGTATTTTTCTCCAAATTCTTGCAGTAAGCAAAGGGCTCAAGATCACCATGGACCATGACATCGTGATTTTGATATGGGAATTTGATGCACTAATGGAAGTTTGATGAGATAGCTTTCATCCCATGGATCCATGGATGCCCTAGGAGAATGTTATAAGGTAAATAAAGGTCAAGAACTTGGCATGTGTTTCCCATAATGGTTTTCCCTACTTGAATAGGGAGTTAAATAGATCCCTAAGACACTCTTTCCTAATCATCATATGCTCTGATTGTGATACCTTTACCCTTTTCAATGGCGTCCTCAGAGAATCCTAGATTCTTTATTATTTTGAGTGAATAGATATTTAGACCTACACCTCCATCCACCAAGACCCTTTTGAATTTGTTTTTATGAACCAAGACTTCAAGGTGGAGTGCATAATTATGAGATGGTTTGGTGGGGAAGTCCTAATTGGAAAGTTTTAGGAGGCTTGAGGTAGTGATGTGTCCAACCATAGCTTGGAACTAGTTAGCATCAAGATCTATGGAGATGGTGAATGAATCCAATGCTTCCTCTAGGATTTTTTTGTGCGGGGGTTTTGTTTAGCTAGTCTAGGACATTGTAACCTTTAGGAATTGATTTTGTATTTGATGTGGATTCCCTAGGTGGTTGTGATGGTCCAAAAATGGTAATTTTTCCACAGCATGTGTTGACTCCACAATCAGCTTTGGCTCCCTTGATATTAATGATAGTGATCCATTCATCTAGGGATATGACAACATGATCTTACACATGGTTAACATTGGAATACTTGTTCTTCCCATGGTTATTCCCTTTATTATGATATGATATTAGATTCATGTATATTTTTAGGTTTTGATTGCCAACTGGTTGTTTAGCATTTATGATCTTGTCATGGATGAGGTCTTGGATCAAATTTTTCAACCTCATGCAATTGGCTATGGTGTGCCCTTTGATTTTTTGAAAATTGCAAAGGTGATTTTCATTGTACCATGGTGGTTTTACTTGGGGTTTTTGATAATTCTCATAAGTGGGAATTTTGATGAGATTCTTATTTACCAATTTCTTCATGACCAATTCAATTGGTTCCCCAGGGGCTATGTATTTTCACTTGGGGGTATATTTGTTTTGTGGGGGTTGTCACCCTTAATTATTTAGATTATTGAATTGATTATTGGGTGGTTTTTGTGATACTATGTGTGCTTGCGTATTTTTTTTATTGTTACTTTGTGGTTGTTGGTATGATTGTGTGTTCTATTTTGGAGCACTGATTATGACCTTGGAATCCACCACACCATCATTGGTGAAATTTTTATTTCTCGCCCACGTGCAAGGTTTTTCATTGTAGTTGGTGGAAGGGTGGTTTTCTTGATGTTCTTGATATGTGGGTGTTCCCCCTTGTGCAATAAGGGCTTGTTCAATGTTGAGCACCTTGGGGATCAAATGGTCATATGTGGTAATACATTGCATTTATAGGTCGAATGATAATTTTTTCTCAAGATTGGAAATGATGGTGCATATTTTTTGTTCCTTTGGCATGGTCCATTTGCTTCTATTGGCCTTGAATCACCATCATTATAGGAAGGAAGCAAAAGAGTCCCCCTTAGCTTGTTTAAGGGCAGATAGTTCCTCTAGACTCACATCCATAACTATATTGACTGCATAGTTCTTTATGAATGTGTCTACAATCTCTTGGAACTTTTTGATTCTAGGAGGGAGGAAAGAGAACCATTACATGGTAGGTCCAACCAAACTTCAAATGAATAGCTGCATCAGATATGCATCATCATATGCAACCTCCATGCAATGTATTTTGAATTCCCTGATGTGATCTTTATGGTTTCCTATCCCACGATACTTGTCTTATTTAGGGATTTCAAACCCCTTTTGAAATAGTACCATTGCAAGGCTCCTCTCGAATGGATAGGGGCACAATTTTCTTGGTACTTTTGTTGTTTTCCCAAATTGGAGATCTAGAACTTGCTGCAAGAGAAATTTGATTTGTGTCATCACCTCACTTTGCAGATTAGGAGGTGGAGGGAATGTGTTTTGAGGTGGTGGATTTGTTTGAGTAATGGGTCGAGTGTTGGGTATGTTGGTGGGATTTTGTTGCAAGCTCTATTGTGAAATCAAGGATAATTGATACACTTGCATTTTTTATTGTGCCAATAACGCTTGTTGTTAGTCTTTTTGTTGTCATGCCAACAATGCTCACTATGGTCTTGTTGTTTATGTACAAACAATATTTGTTGTTCTGGTAGTAATTGAGTTGCTTCTTGTTCAACTTTATATGGTTTTAGGGCTTGTTGATATGCTTGCTATTAAGAATCTTCATATTTTTCTTGTGCTTTTGCTTGTTGAGATTGATAGTGGGCTTCAACCTAATCATGAGCTTTTTGGGTAGCTTTTGTAGCTTGGACATCTTGGGCAACTTGTGTGGCTTGAGTAGCTTGAGTTGCTTGAGCTACTTATGGAGCTTGGGTGGCTTGTTTTTTTTGCAACAAAGTTTGATCTTGGGAAGCTTGTGGTGCTTGTTGTGCATGTTGTGCATGTTGTGTGCCTTGAGCTGCTCGTGCTTGTTGAGCAACTTGTGTGTTTTGTGATTTTTGAGATTGGAATTATTCAAGTTCCTTTTGATAGGCCTGTTATGCTACTTGCAAGGTGATGCTATATTGGTTGGCCACATTTGGTTTTGGTGGCAGTGGTGGCAGATTTAGAATGTTGTTTGTTGTTGTGATGAGGGGTGCCATTGTATTGATGATATGGATTTGTGTAGTGGATGGTGTGATTGATATGCTTGGTCCTTGAGAGACCAGGTTTATGTATTTTGTGATGTTTTCTTGTGTTTCTCAGATGGTTTCCACCTATTGTTGTGATATCGATGGAAAGATCAAAGGTTTTGGTATGATGTTTTGATTTATGAGTAGGGGTTTGTTTAGATTTTGTTGATTAATGGGTGGTAAAGGAGGTTTCCCTAAACTGAGGAGTGGTGTGGATGTTAGTGGAAAGGGTGGAAGTGGTGGAAAAATAGATGGTGTGTTCCCTTAAGTAAATGATGATGATGAGGGGTCAAAGATTCCCCCTTGTCCAAATAGCCCACCTTTTCCTTGTGAAGTCATAGGGAGAGAGGTTTGTATGTTAAGAGGATATGTCAATGTTTCTTGAAAAGAGGATGGCTTGTTAGGGTCATGAAAGGTGAGCATAATATATGGGTGTAGTGGATTCAGTGGGATAGATTAACCCATGATGGTTTTCGCATCCAAATCTTGGTTGTTTACAAGGGGATGTGTTTGAAGAGAATGAAGTAATGAGCTCCCCTTGTTGACAATTAGTTGAGTTGGATCAATGTATGATGTGATTTATGCGATGGTTTGAGTGATGCTTTGGAATGGAGGTGTGGATGATATTAGGGGCATAATCCTGAGAGGATTCTCCACAATAGTGCTTACATCAAAAATAGAAGGGACTTTAGCCCCTTGTTTGGCCAATTCTAGCATGTATTGTGAGGGATAAAGTTTCATCATGGCATCGACAATTTTGTAAGTCTCAAGATTTTGGACCATTTCAATAATCTTATCTTGATTCAACCCTAGAACATTATTGGTGATGTCCTCCGCTTGGCCACCCTCCTCTTGATGATACGAGGGAGATTGAGTGTGGGATTTCTAGACCCAATGGGATTCATTTTGTGAGAAGTTTGACTCAAGTCACTCAAAGTAGATGTTTCTTTGTTCATTTCCATATTCTTCTTGTGTTGAGATCTAGTTTGGACCATAAAATGAGGATAATTTTTTAGGAATGGGAGGTGAACCTTTAATTCCTTTGATTGATCTAAACTTTAGGTACACAAAGGAAAGTCTAAGATATTAAGGATCAAGGATGGTGATGAGATAATGAAATATGGGTAATTAGTTGAGGATTTTAACTCTTAGGAAACTTCAAGGAGGATACTAAACTTTAGGACTTTTGGTTTGATGTTGGATTTGATTTTGGATCTTGATTTTCATTTGGTTTGATTTGATTTTGATTTGATCTTGATTTGATTTTGGTTTGGATAAACTCTAAGAGGTTGGATGTTGTCCTACAGAAAACTGTCCACAAGATGATAATTTAACTATGTGTGTAAAGAAGGATTCATCTACACACACCTAGTCAAACAAGATGATTTTGGATTTTCAATTTCAAGAGGATTTTCCCAAAGTTTAGAATGAAGGATTTTTTCAAGATTTCCAAGAGTTTTTTCTGAGATGGATTTTTTATTTTTATTTTGAGGATGGATGAAGGTTTTGATTTTGATCCTAAGAGACTTAGAGAGACTTTGTTTGCTAGACCTAGTTGTTGAAGAACATGCTATACTTCCTATGTGAGATACTCAAACCTTTGAAAAAGTGTTGGATTTTGACAAAAGTAAAATGAATACAAATTTGGATTTTTCCTTGATGCACATTTTTAAAAGTCGAAGGCCAATCTTTCTCTAAATTCGTAAAGCATAGACAAACATTTCTTGCAATATTTTTTACTAAGAAATCTTCTAACTTTGGTTTTAGTATTTTTATCTTTTGGGAAACCATTTGGGAGAGCACATGTATGGGGTCCAATTGTTTCTTATCTTTGATTAATGACTCCCTTTTACCACAAAAAAATTCTAAATTAGGTTTTCAAACTAAATGTCTAATTTCCCAATTTCTTCTCATCCCAAAAACTCCATTACATCAAAATCAAGGAAATTAAGGCAATAGTTCCCTAATGTTGACTTTAGTGAGAGAAAATTGAGATGTAAATTCAAATACATAGAAGCCACTAAGGATGGAATCCATACGACAAGCAATAACACTTGGATTTTTTCGAAGGTATTTGCTTCCCCTAAAGGGTTTGAAATTTGATGATCATGGTTAAATTTTTTCTTTTCCAATGTTTTAGAACCAAGCAAAGTGTTTTGATTCCAAGAAAATACACAACACTATGGATAGTCAAGAGACAATATTTGTTGAATCCCCACTTGGATAAATCAAGTTTCACTTATTCTTGGTGGATGATTAAAAGCTTGACCACACTGGCTCCCCTCCATGGTACTCATTTCTACAGGTCAACCAAGCTTTAATACCCATGAAACTCCCATGGAATAATTTTCATCTCTACCAAGAACTACACAAATTTGGGGTAGATTTAGAATGACCATTCTTGAACCAACAAATAGAGAAGGATTTCATCCTCTAAAAAAAAAATTTCTTAGTCAAGGTGATTGGGGACATGGCACCTTGCGAGCGTCTAGCAAGCCACTAAAGGATTTAATCAATCCTACTAGGGAATCTTATAATTTTTAAGGTAGTACCCTATTTTGAAAGAAATTGTATGGCTAAGGGCTACATACCATTGGACTTGATGATTTAATCTTATCCTTTTATATACTAGCCCAAGTGAAAAACCAGTTAGAGTCGCCCTCAAATTCTCCTTTCGAATGTGTCTCTTAGGCATGCCCCTCTAAGGGTAAATAAAAGTGAGAAAGCACATCCGTAGTTCAATTGATATTTGTTTACATGAAGAAATGTGGGAAACACATGATATACTCCACACTAGCAATATTTTTTTAATTTTAAGAATCCAAATTGAAATGTGGAGGCAATCTCTTATACAAATTAATATCAAAAAAAGATTTTTGAATCTCAAGATCATTGTGAAGCATGAGAGAAGTTCATACACCTTTTAAATGATATTACTTTGTATAGGAGATTACAAAACATAAAAATCACATGCTCATTTTAACCTTAAAAGCAAGAATGGATTCTTTTTATAGCACCAATATTGAAATATGAAGTTTTCTTGTTCAATATTAAAACCCTAAAACAAAATCTAGTAAGTTCGTAAAGTTCTTTTTAATCCATTTGATTTATTGTTTTTAAGCCCAAACAAAAATTA
The DNA here is from genome assembly GCA_007258455.2 of Sequoia sempervirens. Taxonomy (NCBI): domain Eukaryota; kingdom Viridiplantae; phylum Streptophyta; class Pinopsida; order Cupressales; family Cupressaceae; genus Sequoia; species Sequoia sempervirens. Next base: position 743,899,780 of record VDFB02271358.1, on the reverse strand, counting down.
TTGAGTCCTAAAAAGCTTGAAGATGACAAAGCCCTTAGAAATGGGTTGTAATTTCTCCCCAAAGTGTTTAAAAACACTTGATACAATAGAATGAAGATTCCATAAGAATTCTTTCTTTTTTTTCCTCCTTCCCATTGAATCACTCCAACCTACAAAAAATGGTTAAAACTACAAAAAATAGAGGCTAAAAACTAGTTAAAAGTTAAAGGTGGTCAAAAAAAAAAAAAACATGTTGAAAAACTTGCAATCTTCCTTTACCCCGCCCCAGTGGCACAGTCTATGATGGTTGTGTAGTTTGGAGTGAGCCAGTGGCACTCTGGTGAGACCAGTAGCACTCTGTGGAGAGATCGTGAGCGTGATTATGGCATTGTTTCACCCAATGACACAGTTTGGAGTTTGAGTTGACCCGAGATGAGGAAAATGTTTTGAGCGTCATAGTTTGGAGTTTGATAGCATCACTAAATAGCATTGTTGGACTGATAATGGCACAATTTTACATTTGCAATGGTGCACTTTCCCATAGACACACAAAAAAAATTTTAAAAAAAAATAATAATGAAAAAATGTGTTAATTGTTCAAGATTCACCCTCCTTCTAGCACCAACATGTAAATGGCGATTCTAGACTTAGAAAAACACAAACAAACAACACATTATTAGTCCATTATGCAAATAAAATCATCATTCCCCATAAGTTTCATTTGAAATATCAAGAGCAAGAAATAAAATGAAAAACACAAATTAAAAGCTATCTAATCTTGCTCAAAACAAACAAACTCTCAATTCCATGTGGGAATTAGTGCTATTTTGATGTGGAAAATAGACCTTTCCCAATTCCTTGAAAGCTTTGTGATGATCAATGATGAAGATTTGATGCTCCTTGATAAAATTTCTTCATAACTTAGCTATGAAATGATAAAAAATATGAAAATGGATAACAATGGATGAAATTTTCTCAAAACATGAAGATAAAGACTTTTCATAAGAACTTTGTGGATCCAAAATCAATATGAGAGCCTTCTATTTATAGAATAGAATGATGGAGTAATTATCCAAAAGGATGAATGTGGGATCAAACACCAACCAATAGCATAATTCCACTTGTCAACATGTGAGTGGACAAAGGTGGAGCACATTTTAATGAATGTGGACATTAATGCTATTAGGTGGAGATTTAAAATTGGAGAAGTGGCATGTTGGAGGGAGATGAAAGAAGGATTAAATGTAACTTGGCTGAAGAAAAAGGATATGTAAGAGGCCTTTAATTCCTTGTTGGATGGACAAACTGTCCTTTAGAGGGAGATTTTAAAAATTGAGAAATATTCCATCTTTGATGCCTTTTTGAATGAAAATAGGAGATTTAATAAATCAATTATAAATTGATTTACTTGTACAAGTTGCAAAATATAGAGGATTTGAGGGATTCGAGATAGGATTAATCAAGATTTGATTAATTTAGATGATAATTAGTTGATTTGACATTTTGACTTAGATTTTAGGATTTAAATAAATCAAAATGAGAGGAATATGAATATTAGATTTAATTAAATAAGGGTTTGATTTATTTAATTAAAAGGGGAGACGATGTTAGATTTAAATAAAATAAAGGTTAGTTTATTTAATTTAAAGTAGATGACTTTAGAACTCAATTAAATAAAATGAATTATTTAATTAAATGAGGGATATTAGGATTAATTAAACAAAATGATTTATTCAATGAATAGGAGAGAATGACTTAATCAGATAAAATTGATTTATTTAATTAAGAGATGAAATGAGATGAATTTAATCAAATAAATATTATACAATTAAATGGTTAGTAAAGGAGATGATTTAGGATGAGCTAGTGTTAGTAAATCAGGATCAAGTGCACAAGATCAATTGGTATATTTTATGTGTCTACAATGGTGAACCCCTCAAAGCTTAAAGAACCCCCTAGGTCTTGCAAGTTGAGAATTGACTCACCTTTTTTTTTATAGTCAATCCAATTTGGGATCCTAGTGCATTATTGAATGATACTTTAAGAAGTGTGGTGTTATATGGCCTTGGCCATAAATCACACATTTTCTAAATATTCACTTTTCACTAAACTATGTGTCTAGTTTTGACAAATGAAGACAACTTAACATTACACTCAGATTTCACAATAAAATTTTATGTTTTCAAATGGTTCTACAAATTTAACAAGCATGAATTTCACCAAAATGTGATGCATGGAAAGGGATCTATGGTCTAAATCACACCTTTTCCAACATTACATTAGAGAGGAACCAAAATGGATCACACAAGACCACTTGGCTACTATCCTCAATGGAAGATCCAAAATGGTAGATCAAGGTTTTGGTTCTCTTTTATGTTTATGAGGTTAATTTAATTATTAAATCTACAACTAATTCAACTATTTAATTAGAAAAATCTAATGTGGTTTCAAGAAAGTACAAAAATATAATAGATATTGGTGACAAAAAAGTAGATTGTATAGATTGAGGAACTTGGAATGCCAATCTAGACTAGAATCATTTGTTCTATGGTGATGCTTCCCTAGACTAGGGAATGTTACTTTCTAAACTTTGTTTATGAACAAGTCTTAGTAGGTTACAATCTATAGGTTCTCTTGTCCAAAAATTAGCTTTAACTTCATATGTTGATGAATAATCCTTCCTTCCCTAATTTATTGAATAGGGATACTTGAATGCTTGATCATTTTATTGGGTCTTAAATATTCTCCCAAATTCACTTTAGATCTATCACCTACAAACAAGAGGGGGGAGAAATGGTTGTCATATAGAGGCTTTCCTAATTCAAACACCCTTTGATGTTTCCACCTCAACAATGGCTATGATGATGTAAAGAATGCTTATCCTCAACCAGTTAGAGGCAAATGGATTAAAACAAGTAATAAATGACAATTACATTGTAACTTAATGCTCAATTTTGATCTCCTTAATGGTTTGAATTTATGATGAAAATCTCATGCCAGGATGATTTTCTTATTGATATGAAGTCCTGCAAGTGTTAATACTCACAAAAAATAAACACAAAACATAAAAAATCTTAGTCATAAACTTTCAATACATGGCTAACATAAATCTTGAGCAAGGAAAATTGTTGTAATAATTTTTCTCTTGACTAATTTTTACGATGCTTTCTTACTAAGAATTTTATTATATTTCCCTTTTGATTGGTTTTAGTTTCAAATGGTAAAAAAAAATATATATTTATATACATTTCTTTGTTTCTCACAAAATTAATTATGAAAAGCCAAAAAAAAAAATTAAATTTGCAAACATAAAAATGTTGACAATAACATATTCAAAATTGGGCCAAAATAGGTTATTCAAGGGTAGTGGATCCCTAGACGAGACCTATTTTGGGTCTTTTCTTACCGTTAAATAAATAATTATCCCAATTATATCTTGATTTTCTAAAAGCAATAATAAAATGGGTAAATTATTAGCATAATTAGGTTTCGACACATAAGAGGGAGCTAAATCTAGTATGAAATTGTTAATGTCAACAATTAATGATGCTACAATTATATAATTGATACTTATATAATTACATAATCACATGAATAAAAATTTACAATGTTATATGTCTTTACATTTTTAGATAAAATTTTACTATCATTTCAGCCATTTATTTTATTTTCTAGCAATTCCTTATCTAATGTATACATTTTTATCACTAATGTTGTTAGGTTTATATATGTAAAAAATTTACGTGTTTATATAGAGTAATCTTATAGTATAGATATACAAAAAAAAGTAAACACAAATGAACATATACTTATAGGATCCATTAGTTTATGTGAGCCTCATGACAATAAATTTTGATTATTTTGAATATTTATTTTTAAAGCATGTTTTTGAGTGCTACAACATTTGAGATATACTATCATTCTAAGATTCACATGTAGTGGGGGAAAATTTAATGCTTAAATATGTATTCCCTTACCATTTTTCAATTTAGTTGTCTGTCTATTTGGATGAGATATTGTAATACATAATAATATTATTATATGATGCATTTTTCTACAAATTTGGGTTCCTTGTCTAAGATATTATCCATATCCATGTCCCAACATTCATTTATCCATTTGCCTATTTAAATATTTTCTTAAATTAAAAAGCCAAATATAAACCCTTCTCTCAAAAGAACTAGTAAGTCAATTTTTATACGATTTATTACTATCATTGCATTGAAAATCATTCAATGTATTCATTTTAATAATTCAAGAACTATATAAGATATTAAAAAATTTAAGAGTTATTTTCATATAATTCACATGTTTACACATTGATTTCATGCTCTAAAAGAAATCTAGGCTAGAAAATCATTCTAGGATAATTTGTATGTATATAAGATTGTTTTTTACACTATTCAATTCAAAGAGTTGATTGAGGCAAAGTTCTATTTTGATATGGTCAAAGGGAAACTAAATGAAATTATTTAGAAATATTGGTATCCATAAAAATATCAAAAAAAAAACCTATCATATATATTGTCCACATCATTATCCACAAATTATTGAATGATCAAATAAAGTATATTGACATTTAATCACCTTCTTAGATTTAATTTATCGTAAAATATTAATTATTGAACACCAAATTTTAATGAATTAATATAAATTAATTTATACTTTTATTTGATTTCCCTTACAAATGTATGTCTTTGAGAAATATTTGTAAAATAATTTTTTTATTACAAAATAAAGAAACATGTCTTATAAAATTTAATAATCATAGGGGTGGTGGGTGTAGCTCGATTGGTTAAAGCATCACATTGTAGGAAAGAGGTTATGAGGTCTAGTATCCCCATCATTCCCATGGTAATGGAGGGTGTGTTGTGCCAACGCCACCGATCACATGGAAAAATTTTACCAGATGCACTAGGGGGACTGATACCTAACCAAAATCTTAAAAAAAATCATAATATATAATATAACTAATAGTTTCATGTAGTGACATGTAATGATGAGCTGATAGGTGGAGGGGAAGTCCAAATGGCAGGGATTTGTACACTCACAAGAGGAATTAAAGAGGGGGATGCTAAGAAGAATCAAGGAGAGAGCATAAGAGTTGAAGACAAATGTAGAATTGCTATTGTGAGCATATAGAACAATATGCAAGCAAGAAAATGATGCATTGAAAGAATACGTGATTGTTCGAAGAACTAACATTTAGGGATCAAACTATGATTGGTATGTTGACAAACACAATTTCATGGCTACATTGATATACAGAATTGAAAATGATCCATAGTATAATGATGTTGCAAGTATACACACATATCTGTACCTAGGGAATGATAAGCTATATTTTAATTGTTATATGAAACATTGATGTTACCATTGATTGTGCAGTGATAATGGCTTGTTTTGTCATATTTTATTTTATTTTTGGGCTACGTTAAAATATGCATGTATTTCATAGTAGATGCAAACAACATTGATAAATACTCAGACATTCTAGGAATGATAAGATGTATGTTAAGTGTTATATGGAACATTCCTGCCACCAATATTCACAATGATGGACAATGTATTTCCCCTATACAAAGATATGTATGTATGTAATAGTAGATGCAAGCAACATTGAAACATATTGATCCCTATGTTTATTTTGTTGGGACATTTTTGGAATGATAAGAACATATTTTAAGTGTTATATGGAACATTGATGCCACCATTGATCACAGTGATGGACAATGTATGTAATTGGGTTGTTGTTTTGAAAGAACATTGACTATAAGCTAATGGAAGTCACTATACATCAAAACACAAAAGTAATATAATAGGTAGGTATAGTAATACTTGAGAGAGATGAAGTGACCACATCTAAAAATCCTCAAGGTATGATTAATAACCCTTTTATTAAAAATGAAACAATATAGCCAAAGCTAGAGAACAAAAATAAACAATGCCTTATTGAAAAAAACATAAACTATATAACATTGACTATATTATTTTGTTGCAACCATCACTACAAAATGGAAGCCATAAATGAAACAATATTGGTTTCAACAGTGACCCAATTGGAAAAACCCATAAAACAAAAGAATTCATAATAACAAACCCATACAAAACCATTGTGAAAGAACGTGAACCATAAATGAAACAATATTGGGTTCAACAACATCTTATCAAAAATCATTTTCAATAGTACCTTATGGAAAATGAAACAATATAGCTAAAGCTTTAGAATATAATTGATTTGGAATAGGACATAAAAATTTCAAAATAAGTATATTTACATAAGTCATGCACAACCATAACAATAAAGAGATAATTGATTCCACAAAATTCTATTGATGTTAATCAAAATGTAGATTGATCAAAAAATTTAAACTATATATATTTATTTTATTTCTAAATTTGGCTTTACTTGGAAATGGAATATATCTTTAGAGATTATTGTTGCATGCAATTGTTTATTTCACCATTTTGATTGATTTTGTAGTCACTATGATTATTCTCAAAGGTCATTTATAACAAATTACTTCCTCAAAATCCTCATTATGCGATTTCAAAACTAAACAATTTTAGGATCATAATAGAAAGTGAAACCATTATCAATGCATTCATCAATGGTTAAATATTTTAATAGTTCAAACTCCTCAAAACCAAAAATAAGAGTAGTCGATAGTCCTTGGGTGAAAGCCTTGCAGTAAGGCTAAATTCATAGAAGATACAATGTTGTGAAAAGATCCACAAAACTCATGAAAATACGCTAAGATGAAAGATCACCGACTAAGACATTATTATCTTATGTGAAACAAGATTGTTTGTCTTGAATGTATTCTACAAAAAAGAAAGGAAAATGTAAATTTAGTGTGATGAACATGTGTCATTGGTAGACAATATTTAAATTAGGAAATATAAATAGTTATATAGTTTATTACAAATAATATGTAATGCACCTTTAATAGAAGGGATCAAATAAATAACATGTAGGCATACATTGTGCACACAATGGCATGTAGTATGAACATAAAAAAATAAGGCCTACTCTCCACCCTACTATATTGGGTCATGGAGCCTCATGCGATCTCACCAAACCCCTGAGAAAGAACATACATTTTCCACCACTTTGATCAATGGTGAAAGTAATGTTTCAGCACCTAAGAATTTTCTTGAGTTGAAATCAGTGCTATACATTTTTAAAATTATATATATTTGTATCATTTATGAAAAATAATTCAGGATGTAGTTGTGCAATAAGAGATGTAATAAAAGACATATAACCTTACCTTGTATATAAATAGAATGTAGTTGGAACTCATACACCATGCCAAACATGTCAGCGCGAAGCTATTTAGCATTGTGGAGATTTGTAGTTAGAGCTGAGAGTGTTCCAATGTATAATGGTGTGAATTAGATATAGTCACATAAAAGTAAAATATGAAGTTTAGTGTGTTGAACATGTTCAATTGGTAGACAATATCTAAATTAGGAAATATAAATAGTTATATACTTTATAAAAAATAATATGCAATGCACCTACAATATAAGAGATCAAATAAATAAAAAGCAAGCATACCTTGTGAAAAAGAAAGATACAATATGTTTACAATTAGAACTCCCATATAATTCTATTTCGACACCTGATAATTTTTTGATTTTAAATTAGTATTATACATTTTTAGAAGTATATATAGTTGTATCATTTATGACAATGAATTTGAGATGCAAATGTGAAATAAGAGATGGAATAAAAGACTTATACTCTTACCATGTATATAAATGGAATATAGTTGCAGCCCATACACCATGCCAAACATGTGATCATGAAGCTGTTTGGCATTGTGGAGATTTGTAGTCACAGTTGAGAATGTTTGTAATCTAAAAATGGTTTCAATTAGATGTAGTTAGACACAAACAATTCAAAGGTTAGAGCACTGGAAATGGCATCATTGACCAAAATAGAGAAAGGAATTCAAAGAAAAATTAAATATAAATGTTATATGGTAAACCAAAGAAGAGGGAATTTAGGTTTTTCATTAGAGCAGAGAAGAAGCATGATTCAAGAATTGAACAACAACTTCTCTTAGTAATCACCATAGAAGAAAAATTCTAGCTAGCTTGGCAGGAGTGATTACAACTACACTATGGAGGGAACAACAAGGAAGAAAAATTAGAAATGGTGGAATTTTAGGGTATGTGCAGGATCATCATAGAAAAAATAGGCCCTTAAGTGGCAAAAAATTCCGAAAAATCAGGGTTAGGCAACTTGAAGTAAAAATTTCAATAAGTTATCTTTATTATTTCAAAAATATGTAATAATAGAATTTGTAGAAAATTGAATGTAGTTTCTAAACTACTAGGTTTACTTTAAAAGAAAAATCTATTTGGTGAAAAATTGAAATTTCAATGTAGTAGTACTTAAATTTTGGGGAAAATAAGTAGGTATCTGTCGACCACCTAACCACAATAAAATGATAATATTTTTTATAAGATTTGAGAAATAAGTAGAGGACTCATGTCTAGATGTGATGCATATTTTCTTGTAATTTTTCCAAGTAAATAATTAATTATGAATTTTTATTACAACTTTTAAAAAATATAAAAACTTGTATGTCGACCATCTTAACTTGGTCAAAAATTCATGAAATTCATTTTTATTTTTCAATCCTATAGTATATGAAATATAGAATGTGATGCATGTTTTGGATTCCAAAAATGTGATACCATTTGAAAGCTATAGATGTTTTTCAATCAACCTATCAATTAGGACTTTAGTTGTAATTCAAATAGAAAATGAATAATAATTATTAATTAAATTCAAAGTAAAGATAATTTATATTGGTGGAAATCTGAGAATATCCTTTAAAACCCTTTTCATTTCATCAATTTTGGGTAAAAAAAATCCATCAACCACATACCCTACAAATACCCATCATATTGTCACTTTTTGGCCCATCATGATCCTACACATACCCTTTATATGCATTGAAATGAAGAGGGAAAGGAGAAGCAATATAGTTAATGTAAATAGTAGAAACATTTCATCATGATAGGAATTCACACAATTGTTGGAGGTGATCCTCTTCTTTGATTCAAAGTGCACTATATTTGTTGGCATGCAATCGGGAGTATCTCTCAAAAGAGAATGGTAGATCTATGTGTATTCCTGTAATTGATTTTACATGGGAAAGAATTGTGAGAATTATTTATTTTCTTTCTTTAGTTCCAATATCTATTGTAGCTTTCTCTAGTGTCAGGCTGTGAGATTTAAGTATTGTTATTACCCAAGACATTGTCAAGGGGAGCTATGTTCGGCTACCCTATGTGATCGGGTGAATGGGAGTGGCTTTTGGGTTGTCTTAGTCCCATGTTGGGCCAATGTAGTTTGGGAAGTGCACGAAAACATATTTAGGTGGTTGAGGTAGTTTAGCACCCCTATCATATACTATAGACTTGACAAAACCAAATGATCCATTGACCAAGATAGCTACCACCCAAAGATTTGTTGTTAACATTACTTATTCACCAATTGCAAGTAAGAGCTCTGCTTGAAGTTGCTCATCATCAGTATATTTAGGTGTTTTTTTCTAATTAGTTTCAGCAATACTAATTGCAATGGAAACATTTAAATAATGAATAATTTTCTATTGTGCAAGGTGGCTAACCTATTTTTTGGGAATAAGTGACTAGTTGCATCAAAATCTTATTTTTATTTAGCTAAAAATATGGAATTTGTTCAATTCATAAGAGTTTTCCAATAAGCTTGATATTTTTGAGAATTTATAATATTCAAAAGGATTCTACAAAACTATTGTTGTGCATTAGACTATCTATATTGGTGGAAGACTATGTTGAGCGTGACAACAACATTAAAAATGTGCCAAAGATCCAAGGTTGTGGAGTGAGAAGCATAGATAGGCCTATCCAAAATAGGCATAAGCTATGCAAGGTCACCCACAAGTATAATAGACACACCATGAAATAGTTTCATGTGCATAGCAAGAAATGCTTGTTGCAATCTATTATCTAGTTTGAGTAGCAACTTCGGTCCCAAGAATCTCATTTAATCAATTAAGATGTACTTAATATGTTTGAATTCCTCTTGAGTGAAATATGGTTAATGGATTTCCTTTCAATGGATTCATATCTTCTAATTGGTATTTGAAGAGTTGCATGCACTATAGAGGTGCATATATTGTAATCAGCCACCCCTGTTGGTGTCAAAGCAAGCAAAGGATTCATTCTCTGATTTGGAGATTTATTTAGCATTCTTCATAAGGTGTCTATTAAAAATGATTTACCTGTACCTACAGTACCCTGAATAATCATATGCAATGGTGATGATGAATATGGGCCAAGATTGTGTTGTTTAATGATATTTAGAGCAAGCTTTTTCTTATGAGATAGTTGATCACAAAGTGTAGTTGCAAGAGGTGGGAAAACACTATCTTCAGTTGTATTCAATTTACTTGTTGAGATTAAATCTACATCAACATTATGTAGATTCTCAAGAACATGGCGTGTGCCCCATATGTGATTTAAATTAAATTCCCATCTACCTAATAGTTGCAGCTGGTCATAGAAAAAATTGTTTAAAACACCAAAGCGAGAAAGAAATTGCCATTCATATTCATCTATGTGAGGAAAAGATTGGGTGTGGTCGGTATCACTATCACCTTCTTCTCCATTGGTGGGGGGAGAAATAATTCTATTGACATGCTAAGGGTGATAGCCAACAACATGAAATATCCTCTAGTTTTGTGTTATATTATTTCTAGTGCGGCCTATATTTGCTTTAACATTTCGAAAAGGATTGTATAGAAATAGTTCCAAGCAAAAAAAAAATTCAAAGGTTTTAGAATGCTCAGGTAGGGAAACTTGAATAGTAGGTAAAAAATGATGACAACAAGGTGTGGTTGAAAATTCCAACCCCCACCTTTGCGATTTTTATGATGTGTATACAATTGTGTAGATTGAATAAGAGATATAGTATCCATGTCTGTTGTTCTTTGCATGCAAGAATTAATATAAATACTTCCAATATCTTCACCATTATTAGTTATTTTCAAATAGTGGAATGTTTTCCTACTCATGTTCAAAGATAGGAAATGTTAGCTTGACATGACAAGGGGAAACTTTTGTGGCATATGACATGTTTCTGGTGCACCAATGTCATGATCTACAACCAAGTTCATCATGAAATTTTGATAGGAAAGTAGCACTTTATCCCCAAATGAATTTGTATTTGCAATCCTTTGCAAGATATCAATATAGCTTTCAAAAAAAAAAATCAGACTTCGATGCATATTTGGAAATGTAGTTTAGCACAATTTATCTTGAAAATACTTGTTGGAAATCAACATTTTCTCACCAGATTGCAAGCATCGCAGGGTTGTGGATATTAAGGCACTGATCATTTCTTGTTGGCTTATAGTATTTTTTTGATTCATTGTCAATTTACAATGTCAATGATGGTTGTGCATTCCATGGAGCTTTGTAGTGACATTGTAATTGGTGGCCTTTTCCCCTAAGGTATGTGTACTAAGTACATTTGGTATGCCTCTGCACTTTGTTCACCTATTTTTTGTAATCAACCATTGGGTCCATGCAAGAAATTTTTGAAGTGTCAAGAAAACATTGGTTCTCCAAAGAAGAGTGGTGAACTCTTGATATTAGCTATTCCAGCAAAAGAGGATTCCATACTAAAACATAGTGATGAAAGAAAAAAAATTCCTCCTAAACCTTGTGTGGGTTGGACTAGTCAAGCATGTCCATATTTGGGGCACTTGAAAGCCACAAGAAACCATGGACATGTGTCAATCCACATTTTTTCCACTCATACCTATACTAGTAATCATTTGCATGGAAAATCCTCTCAATAACCTCCTCATAGAAAATGGTGAACCACAAGTGCATGTACAAGGTTGTTATATGTGAGTTCCAAACAACATTTTTTGTGAAGAATCTTTGGGAGTATGGCATATGGCAGTGGGAACCAAGATCAGGTACCTTGTGCAAATCATTCCATTTTGTGTCTGTGGAGCTTAGAGTGAAAAGGAGAGTTGGTGTCACAAGCTAGTGGATCATTGCAACAAGCTCTTGCAAGAACTTTCCCCAATATGAGTGCATCCCTCACAAAGATGCACCAAAGTGAATGAGTTGGTTTTCTATCTAGGTGTCCAATGCATCCTAAAGCAATTTTCGTAGTGCAACCACAAACTTTGGGATCCTTTCTTCCAAGTTTTTTTTCATGAAAATGGAAGCTAACTGTTGGCTTTAATGTCTCATTATTAAATTATAAAGGTAATATCTAAATCTAGCATTCCTCCCAAATATATTATCATAGTGTCTCATCAAGTGAAATCTATATTCATGTAAGTGAATATGTATGCTTCTTGATTCTAGGGGAATCATTGTTCTAGTGGGGAACATTGTTGGAAAAGCCATGATTAATAACCCTTCTATATTGTATTCAATAATGGGGTTAGAATTTATCTTAGGCCAAGGAAAAGTATCTTGACTAATATCTTCAATCTGAAATGCATCTCTGACTTGCTACAATTCTTGGGGAGGGTTAGGCATCAATGGAATAAATGATGATGACTCCTCAAGCTCAACTTCCTCATTAGCAATAGTTTCTGAATTTGTCACTGGTTTAGCTATATTTTGTATTGGTTCTTTCATTGTGTGCAGAAGATTGAAGATGTCAATACTTGTAGTAGCAAACAATTTTAAAGCATCACAAACAATTATAACATCACTATATTATGGATCATTTTCAATTTTGTATATTAATGTAGACATGACATTATGTTTATCAACATAGCAGTCATAGTTCATTCCCTAAATGTCAGTTCTTCAAAAAATCACCACTTCAACATCATGTAGGTGATGTGGAAACAAATTTGCAATGGTTGTGATTTCTTGAGGGAAGCTTATAGTATGGCCACTATTGTAATGCCCCATCTTGTAACCTAAGGAATGTTGCATTGTCTATGAAAGTGTAATAATTTTTTTTAAAAAGTGTAAATATTAACTTTATTATTTGCATACATTCTCTAAGATACGCGACAACACACTACTTGCAATCCCATAGACGACTATAGTATTTAGCATTGCATGTATTTAGTTAACATAAACTTAAAAGTAAACATTGCATAACATTTGAATTCCATCCACGAAAGTATAAAGTTCAAATAAGGTTCTTACATTGCATTTGAAATGACATTACAATACTCATTCTTCAGATGAGGTAGATCAAATAATAGTTTACAATTACATATTACAAATGTTCACCTCATTAACAATTGAGGAAAGTTACAAATATGGATTTCCAATGGTACAAATAAGGAAGTACACATATATCCAAACACGAGCTCTCCATCCATGAAGCACTTGTTGCCACGATCAAGAACTGCAGACCCAATGAAGTAAGGTGCATGTTCCACCCAACAATGTGGTACCCGTAGGTCAACCCCCCATGCTAGGAGACAATAATAAGGTTCCCTAGACATAACCTACAAACCCTAGACACTAGTAGAACCATAGAAAATTTATACAAGTACACACTTAACTTATTGGTTACATTGCTTCCAGATTTAGGACAATCAAATAAACTAAGTTCACAACATAAAGTGTTATTTTAGGTGGAGTGTCATCACAATGTTGCATAGGTTACCCTGGTGTGTTTCTTCCTAGGTTCTGGCCCCCAACTTGGGTTACCCTGGTAACCTCTTACGAAATTCGGCGCCATATGCAAACTGTTGCGGAATCGAATATCTTTTAAAGTAACAAGATATCGAGTTGCCATTCCAGGCCTTCTCAACTTATACTCAAGACTGAATTAGCCCTTGAGACTATAAGTGAGGCTTATTAATCTAGTTAAAGGTTTTAAACTAACTAATGTGTTGATTTAGTTCTCACTGACTTACTAACTCTACATGAGTTACCCAGGCACCACTTTGTGTGTCGGCCCTCACACAGAGCCACTCCACTAATAATAACATAAAGAATCTAAGTTCACTAACTAAGATAAACAAGGTGCACAAAAATCATCTTATAATACCACACAGTTGATATCAGACATCAAGTCTATGTTCATAAAACCAGGTTCTTAAGCATCATGCTAGCCCATGTGCACTACCCTAGTCAACTTAAGGATTGTATTTCAACAATAACAAATCCCTCATTATACAAACTAATTTGGAAGACTTGTGTTTCTAATACATTCCCAATTTGCCTAATAACAGAGAAAATACAAATTATAGCAATTTAGGGACAATGGACTTCTATTATTAGGATCTACTAAATCAAGTCAATCAAGAACATGAAGTACAAGATTAATCATCTGGGATTTAAATCATCTTCCATTCAATACGAAAATAAAATCTATAATTTACCCAACTACATAACCATATATTATAATGAAATCAATATTCGCTCATGAAATAAATTTAATTCCAGCACATTTTACCCTTATTATAGAAAAATAATTATTTAAATATTTATATCTAAATATTTAATAAACTCTTTTTTTTAAAAACCCCATTAATAACATAAATACACTTACAAATTTCTTTAAATTTAATAAATATATAAATAAAAATATAATATATATATTTTATATATAACATATATTATATTAATAATATATATTATAATTACAAATTATATAAATATTAACTATTAACAAATTAAGATTAAATACAAAAAAAATTAAGACTTTTAAATCCTAACTATACAAAGCCATGGCTGTGGGTAGGGCTGCCTTCGCAGCCCTCCCCACAGGGCTCGGTCGTGGGTGGGGCTGCCTTCACAGCTCTCCCCATAGGGCTCGGTCATGGGTGGCAGAGCCGAGCACTTCCTGTGAAGGCAGCACTAGGCTCTACCCTCACTGTCGGCTCCCCTATGGGGTCGGTCATGGGGTAGGCCCCCCTCCCAGTGCTATGGATTTTTTTTAATATTTATCTTAAAAAAATAAAAATAATTAAAAAAAAATGGCGAATTTCATTTCATTTTTGTTTTAAAATAGAAACCCCAAATTTTCCTATATAGTGATAACCATAAATCTTGTATTTTAAAATAAAATTGTCATAGTTTTAAAATATATATATATACACATAATTTAATCAATAGATAAAATAATGTAATCAAGTATTCGTTTTCAACAAAATTTTCTACAGGAAATTGTGAAACTTATCATTTTACACAAATTTAACAAAGAACATTTTCAACCCAGATGCTCAAAATCTTTTTAGACAGAAGTTTCCATTTCCTCAAATATCACAGAGAATTTATTTCGTAAATCTACATAAAATACTTTTGTTTTCTTTTGGTTCTTTTCTATTGTTTTCTTGATTCACTTTAAGATCGTGTTTTCTTGAAATTCTCTCACTAATCAACAAATTTCTATAGAAAGATTTTCAACAAACAATTTATCGAGAAGAACAAGGGTCTTAACAAAAATTACTTCTATAGGCAATTTAAAATTTATTTACACACACAATCTTTTCCAAAGTAAAAAAAATTAAATACACAGGAAAATACATGTATTCATGTAGCTTCAAAAACTTGTCTGTAGAAGAAAAGCTTTGTTTGCCTGATGCATGCAATCTTCAAAGCCCCTCCAGAACACCAATATCCAGGAGAAAACAAATAAAAAAATAGAAGCAATCTCAGTATTTCTTCCAAGAATTTTTAAAGTAAAAACCCAAAAGAATTCAGCCAAAAACCCTTTCAACCATTCTTTGTACTTTTTATTTCCCATGAAGTAATTTTCTATTTTCCTCAAATCCCATAAAATCTTCCAAGAGAATCCTCAACAAAAAAAAATAATAATTTAACTAACGCACATGTCAAGAAGAAAATATCTTCCAACTAACATACGACAATCTTTTCTTTCTTCCCTTATCAAGAATTTAATTAATTTTTAAAAAATCAAGAATTCAAATTTCAAACTTCAATTTTTTAAATTTATTTCTATTTATTTCATAATTAAAATTCAATTTCCCACAAAACAATTAATTTAAATTTAATCTATTCACAAAAATAAAGCAACTTTAATTTAATTAATTTGTTTATTTAATTGAATAAATTTAATCTTAATGATTAAATTACTTAACCGAATAAACTAATTTAATTAATTAATTGTTACATATAAAGCCTTATTTTCAACATTTAAAATTAATTTAAAATAAACACTAAATTAAAAGAACATTAATCTTTCATTAAATTAAAAAATTTTCCTTTCATAATAAATAAACCAATCAAACACAAACAAGACCACCAAAGACACCAGACTTAAACTTACGACATACTGTGACTAGGTTTAAGACTAGACTAGGAAAAACCTTGTTACTACCTCCCAATCAACATTTCCATTGAGTCTTGACATGCTCAGACTCGAGAAACCAGATGGAGTCAGTGTCATGTACCTACAATCCTACAATCAAACAAATAACGTACACATATATAAGTAATCCATTATACAAACACGCCGTGCAAAAAAAATCACAGAAATCATAGGGCACTCGCAAGCGAGTGATGCAACTCTGTTCTCCACACCAATACACATCACATCAAACTGACAAATTAAATAACAGTTAATCTACCATAAACATATATATAGCAATAACATCTGAAGGATACATCTATGCTAATACAAAGCATGTTAGAAATTAATTATCACCATACAATGTTTCACCATATCACCAAATAAATCCACCATCACTCTAATCTCAGCGATTTAAATATCCAAAAAAAAGTACCAAAGTCTATCAAAGTGAAAACATGCTAATAGAAAACATAAGCAAAATGGAGGGGTACTACATCCTCCCCCACTAGGATCAGGCTTGCTCCTAAAAGCCTGCAAACAGATAGGGGTAAAGTTCCCTCATGCGTGTCACATCCTCCCAAGTAGCAGAAGCCTCATGACTAGGATCCCATTGGACCCTCACCTGATCAATGTCTTGACCCCTAAGACCGAACGTTCGACGCTATAGAATTACCACGAGCTCCAATGCTAGCTTCCCGTCCTCTACCTATAATGCATTCCAATCAAGTACATGAGAAATGTCAGGATGATATGGTCTAAGAACTGATACATGAAAAAAATCATGAATACATGACAAAATCGGTGGTAAGGCAAGTCAATACGCCACAGGACCAATCCTCTCTAGGATCTCAAATGGCCCAATGAAATGAGGCGCAAGCTTAGAGCCTTTTCCATAACGGATTGGACTCTTTTGTGGTCGCACTTGAAGAAACACTCTATCACCAACTACAAACTGTCAATCTACTCTATGCGCATTGACATACTTCTTTTGTCTATTATGTGCTGCTATCAAATGTTCTCTAATATGGTCAACCTGTTGCTCCATGTCTCTAAGCATCTTAGGACCAAGTAATACTCTATCTTCTAGTCAATCCCAACTCAATGGAGTTCAACAAGGACATCCGTATAATGGCTGAAATGGTGGCATACCTATGGAACTCTGATATCCATTATTGTAAGAAAATTCTACTAAGTATAGATAATCCTCCCAACATGATTGTTCGTCCATTACATACATTCTAAGCATATCCTCAAGTATTTGGTTAACTCTCTCAGTTTGACCATCTGTTTGAGGGTGATATGTTGAACTAAAGTTTAGCTGTGTACCTAAAGCATGTTGTAATGAATTCCATAGGGCTGATGTAAATATGGGATCTCTATCAAAAATAATCCTACGAGGAATCCCATGCAATCTAACTATGTCCTCCATGAATATTATAGCTACAGATGAAGCATTGTAAGATGATCATACTGGCAAAAAGTGTGCCAACTTAGTCAATCGGTCAATAGTTACCATAATGGCATCATGTCGACATGACGATGTAGGTAACCCAACAATAAAATCAACATATATAATATCCCATTTCCATTCAGGAATGAGATGTGGCTATAATAATCTAGCAGGATGTTGATGCTCAGCTTTGATTCGCTGGCACTCAAGACATCTCGATACATAGTTAGCAATATCACGTTTCATACCATGCTAGAAATACAATTCCCAATGATCCACATGCATTTTCTTAACACCTGGATGAGCTGAGTATGGAGCTTGATGTGCTTCAATCATAATTAATGTACAAAGACCCTCAGAGTGTGGTACATAAATATGATCTAAATGTCATAATATACCATCTGATTCAAGGATGTACCCTACAAATTGACCTTCTAAAGGTCTACTAGATTCAATCTCCAACTTCACTTCCTGATACAATCATTAGTAGGAAGTGCTGCTAAAATTTGACCCCTCAAATCCACTTTGAGAGTAATAGTAGAGATCTCATGTCGACGACGACTAAGAGTGTCAACCACAACGTTCTCTTTTCCTTGAACATATTTTACTTCAAAATCGTATTCACACAAGAACTCCATCCACCGTCTTTGTCTAGCATTCAAGTTAGGCTAGGTAAAAATGTATTGTAGACTACGGTGATCAGTGTGAAGTTCAAAATGGTGACCCAATAAGAAATGTCTCCTTCAAACTAATAAATGCATTACTGTAGCAAGCTCTAAATTATGAGTGGGATAATTTAATTCACAATCTTTGAGTTTGCAAGACTCATAAGCGACCACATGCCTATCTTGTATTAGAACTGCTCCCAAACCCTCTAAGGATGCATCAGTGTAAACTACAAAATCCTTAGTACGATCAAGAAAAATCAATATAGGCACATTAGTCAACTTTTCTTTAAGTGTCTCAAAAGCCAACTGACACTACTCTTTCCAAACAAATTTCTTCCATTTTCTCTGAAGAGAAGTAATAGGATGTCCAATCCTAGAAAATCCATGAACAAACCGTCTATAATAACTAGCTAGACCCATGAAACTACAAACTTCACCTACGTTAGTAGGCATGGGCCAATCAACAATAGCTTGAATCTTTGAAGGATCCATAGCAATACCTTTTCCAGAAATCACATGACTGAGGTATTTCACCTTAGTTTGAAAGAAGTCACACTTCTTCAGGTTTGCATACAATTGATTTCCCCTTAAACATTGCAATACCTATCTCAAGTGCTCTTCACGCTACTTCATGTTTCTCGAATAGATCAAAATATCATTGAGAAACACAAGGAAAAATTGATCAAGGTATGTGCAAAAGACACCATTCATTAAACTCATGAATACTAATGGTGCATTTGCTAACCCAAATGGTACTACTGTGAATTCGTAGTGCCCATAACGAGTTCAGAATGCAGTTTTATGAATGTCTGCTTCTATAATGCGCAATTGATGGTAACCAGATTTTAGATCAATTTTAGAGAACACATTAGCTCCCTTGATCTGATCTAAAAGATCATCGATTCTAGGCAACGGATATCGATTCTTAATCGTTACCTTGTTCAATTGACAATAGTCAATGCACAATCTAAGTGACCCATGCTTCTTCTTTACAAAGATGACAGGTGCTCCCCAAGGAGAAACACTTGGATGAATAAATCCTTTTTCTAAAAGTTCCTCTAACTAGATACAAAGCTCCTCTAATTATTGAGTAGTCATTCTATATGGAGCTCGAGATATAGGCTCTGCTCTAGGAACTAGGTCAACTCTGAAATCAGTATCTCGTTTCGGTGGCATTCTAGGTATATCATCAGGAAACATGTCAGTGAATTCCCTAAGGAATGGGTGATCATCAAGAGATATCTCTCAACTCTCACCTTCTTCCAAATCAGTAACTGTTGTTACAAATAGTTGACAACCCTGACAAAGACATCTCTTTAATTGCATAGCAGATATCATCCGCAAAGAGATAGGTCTTTGAAGACCTATGATTTCCACTTTCGCACCTAAATCATTAATGCAACTAACTATCTTAAGTCAACAGTCAATCACAGCATGTTGAGATTCTAACGAATCCATACCTAAAATTGTCATACGATCCTAAAGGTGTAGCATGTAAATCCACTAGGGTAGATAACATACCAATTCTAAGTTCACAATCGTACAAGGTTCTCTATCACTACTTTCACCCAGAGGCGAATTCTCCCTGCCACTTACCACCTTGCTTTACCACCACAAGACCACATCACTCAATGATGATGGGTTAAATAAAGGATTCAGTAGCTCCAAAATCAAAAAGAATAGTAACACTAACACCCTATAACTTACCTGAAGTCTCAACCACTGTGTTCTAGTGATCAGCTTGGCGGTTATTAACCACAACATAAATTGTATGAGATCATCGTACATCACCGACTGTAGGCTCAGAAGCTGTAGGTCGTGGCCCAAAATCTAAAGAACCTCTCATAGGACACTACCTAGCAATGTGTCCCTGCTAACCACACGAGTAACAACTAGTGCCTCTATCGAATCCTCTACCACCCAAAGGTGCATTAGACTGCTGAAAGCTACCTCTACTAACAGTAGGCTGCACACTATGAATAGGTTGATCCTATTTATTTCGCTTGTTACGCCACCAGTTGTGGTTCTTTCCCATCTGAGGGCTATTACCTTGCTATGGTTGTGGATTACTATTCTTTTGAGGTGTTCATTGTTGTTGTTGCCCACCATTAGAGGGTGTCTATTGGTTCCTAGAGGAACCCCCTGTCTGTACCTAAACCTGCTATAGGAGCACTACCTATTTGTACTCCTGTGTGTCCACCCAATGCCATAATGAGATTCTCTTCCACAATACATGCCTTCTCCACAACAACTTCCATAGCCTTTGGCTCAAATACTCTGACCCCACTGCTAATACAGGCGTTTAAGCCTTTAATGAAGTGTTGAACCAACATTGCCTCATCATCTACAATCCGTGCATATTGTTTGAGCTCATAGAACTTGCGCTCAAACTGCTCCATAGACATAGCCATCTGACGCAGATCATGAAACTCATCCGCACATTGCTACCTCGAATGCTTAGACAAGAAGCGTGCTCTGAACCTCTCCAAGAACATATCCCACGAGACTGCTCCAATCTCCAGGTGGAACTTTTGCTCCTCTAGATGCCACCAAGTAGAGGAAAATCCTCTAAGATGCATTATGGCACAACGAGCACGTGTGTTGCTACCATAAGGATGCATCATAAAGCATCACCCTAAGTCGATCAACCAGGTTTCTGCTTCTAAACCACCCTCAAATCCATCAAATGTAGGAGGGCATGCCCTCAACAAATCCTGCATGTGACCTAGAATAATAGCATCCTGTTGCACTGTATCATCAACTCTCCTTGGAGATCTATCATGTTCCCTTATAACCTCCTGTTTCACTTCTTTTCTAGGTCCAAGTTGAGCTAGGACCTCCTCTAGTAAAGGGTGTAACTGTGATCCCTCTACTCTTGACTATTCCAAAATTTGTACCTCATTCCTCTGATCCAGCTGCAGACCCAACTATTCTGCCTGAACACTCTCATGAGGGCTCAAAGGGGGAGTAACCTGAGGGATTGGCCCCTGGCCTCCACCTCAACCTCTACAACAACCTCTACCACATTGCCTAGGCATGATCCTACACATAAAAATATAACGAGTCTTAGATAATAAACAACCAAGGCTATCAGCTAATGATACTATGTACCAGGTTAACCTAATGGGCTCACAATTACCCAGAGCATCTAGTGTTAGAACCTTGGCTCTAATACCAATCTGTAATGCCCCGTCTTGTAACCTAAGGAATGTTTCATTTTAAATGAAAGTGTAATAGTTTTTTTTTTAAAGTGTTAATATTAATTTTATTAGTTGCATAAATTCTCTAAGATACGTGATGACACACTACTTGAGAATCCCATAGATGACTATAGTATTTAGCATTGCATGTATTTAGTTAACATAAACATAAAAGTAAACATTGCATAACATTTGAATTCCATCCATGAAAGTATAAAGTTCAAATAAGATTCTTACATTGCATTTGAAATGACATTACAATACTTATTCTTCAGATGAGGTAGATAAAATAATAGTTTACAATTACATATTACAAATGTTCACCTCATTAACAATTGAGGAAAGTTACAAATATAGATTTCCAATGGTACAAATAAGGAAGTACACATATATCAAAATACGAGCTCTCCATCCATGAAGCACTTGTTGTCATGATCAAGAACTATGGACCCAATGGAGTAAGGTGCACACTCCACCCAGCCATGTGGTACCCATAGGTCCACCCCTCATGCTAGGAGACAGTAATAAGGTTCCCTAGACATAACCTACAAAACCTAGACACTAGTAGAACCATAGAAAATTTATACAAGTACACACTTAACTCATTGGTTACATTGCTTCCAGATTTAGGACAATCAAATAAACTAAGCTCACAAGGTAAACTATTATTTTAGGTGGATTGTCATCACAATGTTGCATAGGTTACCCTAGTGTTTCTTCCTAGGTTCCGGCCCCCAACTTGGGTTACCCTGGTAACCTCTTACGAAACCCAACCCCCTATGCAAACTGCTACAGAATCAAATATCTTTTAAAGTAACAAGATATTGATTTGCCATTCCAGGCCTTCTCAACTTATACTCAAGACTGAATTAGCCCTTGAGACTATAAGCAAGGCTTATTAATCTAGTTAAAGGTTTCAAACTAACTAATGTGTTGATTTAGTTCTCACTGACTTAGTAACTCTACATGAGTTACCTAGGCACCACTTTGTGTGTCGGCCCTCACACAGAGCCACTCCACTAAAAATAACACAAAGAATCTAAGTTCACTAACTAAGATAAAAAAGGTGTACAAAAATCATCTTATAATACCACACATTTCATATCAAACATCAAGTCTATGTTCATAAAACCAGGTGTCTAAGCATCATGCTAGCCCATGTGCATTACCCTAGTCAACTTAAGGATTGTATTTCAACAATAAAAACTCCTTCATTATACAAACTAATCTGGAAGACTTGCGTTTCTAATACATTCCCAATTTGCCTAATAAAAGAGAAAATACAAATTATAGCAATTTAGGGACAATGGACTTCTATTATTAGGATCTACTAAATCAAGTCAATCAAGAACATGAAGTACAAGATTAATCATCTGGGATTTAAATCATCTTCCATTCAATACGAAAATAAAATCTATAATTTACCCAACTACATAACCATATATTATAATGAAATCAATATTCGCTCATGAAATCAATTTAATTCCAGCACATTTTACCCTTATCATAGAAAAATGATTATTCAAGTATTTATATCTAAATATTTAATAAACTCTTTTTTTAAAAAACCCCATTAATAACATAAATACACTTACAAATTTCTTTAAATTTAATAAATATATAAATAAAAATATAATATATATATATTATATGTAACATATATTATATTAATAATATATATTATATATAGCATATATATATTATAATTACAAATTATATAAATATTTTAAAACTATTAACAAATTAAGATTAAATACAAAAAAAATTAAGACTTTTAAACCCTAACTATATGCAACCACGGCTATGGGTAGGGTTGCCTTGACAGCCCTACCCACAGCACTCGGCTATGGGTGGCAAAGCTAAGCCCTGCATATGAAGGCAGCGCTGGGCTCTGCCCTCACTGCCAGCTCCCCTGCAGGGTCGGTCATGTGGTAGCCCCCCCCTCCCAGCGCTGCAGATTTTTTTTAATATTTATCTAAAAAAAAATTAAAATAATTTAAAAAAATGGTGAATTTTATTTCATTTTTGTTTTAAATTAAAAACCCCAAATTCACCTGTACAGCGATAACCAGAAATCTTGTATTTTAAAATAAAATTCTCATAGTTTTAAAATATATATATATATACACACACATAGTTTAATCAATAGATAAAATATTGTAATCAAGTATTCATTTTCAATAGAGTTTTCTATAGGAAATTGTGAAACTTATCATTTTACACAAATTTAACAGAGAACATTTTCAACCCAGATGCTCAAAATATTTTCTAATAGAAGTTTCCATTTCCTCAAATATCACAAAGAATTTATTTTGTAAATCTATAGAAAATACTTTTGTTTTCTTTTGATTCTTTTCTATTTTTTTCTCTGATTCACTTTAAGATCTTGTTTTCTTGAAATTCTCTCAGTAATCAACAAATTTCTACAGAAATATTTTCAACAAATAATTTATCGAGAAGAACAAGGACCATTTTAACAAAAATTACTTCTATAGGCAATTTAAAATTTATTTACACACAATCTTTTCCAAAGTAAACAAATTTAAATACACAGGAAAATACATGTATTCCTGTAGCTTCAGAAACTTGTCTGTAGAAGAGAAGCTCTGTGATGCGTGCAATCTTCAAAGCCCCTCCAGAACACGAATATCCAAGAGAAAACAAATACAAAAGTAGAAACAATCTCAATATTTCTTCCAAGAATTTTTAAAGTAAAAACCCAAAAGAATTCAGCCAAAAACCCTTTCAACCATTCTCTGTACTTTTCATTTCCCGTGAAGTAAATTTTTGTTTTCCCCAAATCCCATAAAATCTTCCGAGAGAATCCTCAATAAAAAAAACAATTAATTTAACTAACACATGTGTCAAGAAGAAAATATCTTCCAACTAACTTATGACAATCTTTTCTTTCTTCCCTTATCAAGAATTTAATTAATTTTTAAAAAATCAAGAATTCAAATTTCAAACTTCAATTTTTTTTTATTATTATTTTTTATTTCATAATTAAAATTCCATTTCCCACAAAACAATTAATTTAAATTTAATCTATTCACAAAAATAAAGCAACTTTAATTTAATTAATTAATTTATTTAATTAAATAAATTTAATCTCAATGGTTAAATTACTTAACCAAATAAACTAATTTAATTAATTAAGTGATACATATAAAGCTTTATTTTCAACATTTAAAATTAATTTAAAATAGACACTAAATTAAAAGAACATTAATCTTTCATTAAATTATGAAATTTTCCTTTCATAATAAATAAACCAATCAAACACAAACGAGACCACCAAAGACACCAGACTTAAACTGCCAGCATATTGTGACTGGGTTTAAGACTAGACTAGGAAAAACCTTGTTACTACCTCCCAATCAACATTTCCGTTGAGTCTTGGCACACTCAGACCTAAGAAACTAGGTGGAGTCGGTTTCATGTACCTGCAATCTTGCAATCAAACAAATAACATACATATATATATAATCCATTATACAAGCACACCATGAGAAAATCACAGAAATCACAGGGCACTCGCAAGCGAGTGATGCAACTCCGTTCTCCACACCAATACACATCACATCAAACTGACAAATTAAATAACAGTTAATCTACCATAAACATATATATAGCAATAACATCTGAAGGATACATCTACGCTAATACAAAGCATGTCAGAAATTAATTATCACCATATAATGTTTCACCATATCACCAATCCACCATCGCTCTAATGTCAACGATCTAAATATCCAAAAAAAAGTACCAAAGTCTATCAAAGTGAAAACATGCTAACATAAAACATAAGAAAAATGGAGGGGTACTACAACTATATTTGTATTTTCCTCCTCTAGCATGGGTCACTTTCAAAACTAGTGCAACTCTAGCTATAAGCATTTCTTCAACCTCAGTTAGCTTTGCAAGGATAGGAGGTTGTGGTCTTGGATCCATCTTGTTCAATCAACTGAATCAATGGACACCATTTTTAGAAGCACAACACAGAAAAATGATGTATGAGTTGGATTCTCACACTTTCATGCTATTGTAGCTCTCCTTGTAAACACTAAAAACTTTCAAATCAAAAAAACCATAAATGCGTATATGGAAGGACTACATTGCAATGTAGAAACAATCTCCAAAATGATATTGAAACAATGATGGGATAACGACATGGACATGAAGCCCTAATTGACAACGCTTTCCTGAGATCCACAACTGCCCATTATTGAGGCACCTTCATTGGTAAGGTTGTGTGGAAGCTACCAAGGGATGGGGGTGTGGGATTATAGAAGCAAGTATATGTTTCCAACAAGCTCGACAACAATTGTGGTGCAGCCTCTTGATCAAATAGCGCCAATAAAGGATGAACTATAGTGGCTCTTTGTTGCAAGTATTTGGCTCGATGACTTGTACAAATCAGATTTTTATGCGACACATAATAGAGTTGGTTTCTTTGGTGTTTTTTTTCCCTTTTCTTGGTCAACACTTGATGCAAGATTATAACTTGAACAAGGTTGAAGATCCTACAACCATTATATGAGTAAAATAATAAAGTGCTTACAAACACCAACTTAAAGAACAATGGTATAGGTAAAGAGGTTAAGCCAATTGAAAACATCACAATTTTTTAGTAGCATGATGAACAACAAGAACCAAGAGGATAATTTATAAGCACAAGCGCATATGGGTGTGATGGATAGCAAGCAAGGAAAGGAGAAGTTCCAAATATGTGTATATACATGTATCAACGCGTTTAAATGTAGATGTACATGAGTGTTTTTTGTAAGTAATTTTACATACATACATGTCCACATATAAAAAAAATTGGTGAAAGATTAAAAAATAGAGCATGTTTTCTCAATGTATAACCACTTCTATAAGTATCAAAGCAACAAGATTAGGAACACACTAAAAGAAGGCTTGCTCTCCACCCTACCATATTGCATCATGGAGGCTTGAGGGCTCCAAACAAATCCCCAAGAAAGAAAATAAACTATCTACCACTATAATAAATGTTGAGATCAATGTTTAATATTAAACTTAATATACAACCTATCATATATATGAATTTTCTCTACATCTAATCTCACAAGCATACACATCTACAAATAGGAAATATAAAATGAAACACAATAAAAGAAGTACTTCTCTCCACCCTACCATATTGGGTCATGGAGCCTCATGGGTTCTCACTAGACCCCCGAGTAAGAACATACATTGTCCACCACTTTGATCAATGGTGAAACCAATGTTTCTTATTACACTTAATATACAACCTATCATTCAAACAAATCCTTTTTGAGGCTAAAAGAAACAATAACTAAAAATGTGTATCTAACTTGAACATATACCTATATATTGGTGTAGATATTTTTTTACAAGCACATATGTAGGAATTGCATGCCTTGGATGCATTTTCAGGGATCTGTTGCCCGAATATATATAATCACAAAAAAAATATGTGCAAATGTATGTATGTGGAATTACATGCAAACAATAGGCATATTGTCCACCACTATAATAAATACAAAGACAATTGTTTAATATTACAATTAATATACGGTCTATCATACACTTGAATGCTATGTGCATCTAGTCTCACATAAATACATAAGTGCACATAGGGAAAATAATATGAAACACGACAAAAGAAGGTTTTCTCTCCACCCTATCATATTGGGTCATGGAGCCTCATGGGCTCTCACCAGACTCTAGAGCAAGAACATGCATTTTCCACCACTTTGATCAATGGTGAAACCAATGTTCCTTATTACACCTAATATAGGACCTATCATTCTATAAATTCCCTTTTGAGGCTCAAAGAAATAATAACTAAAAAGGTCCATCTAACTTCAAACACCTATATATCCAAAAAGTAAAAAAGTGTAGATATGTACAACATGACAACCAAGCCAACCATAACATTCAAAATGGTTATGTTGAATGGAGAAAAATACATCATTTTCATGTGCTTGCAGGGATAAAAAATGTGATGTAACCAAAAAAAAAAAAAATCCTCTCACAAGCACATGACAATGGTGTTTGGTTGTCCTCCATAGTCACATAAACCAAAATTTGTGATGATTATAAAAGGGAACATTGTAAATGATAACTTTTTTTGTGGGAAAGGAATATGTTTTCTCAAGTTTAAAATGATAGGTTTTATTATAAACATCATCACTATACAAACACCATATAATAATTAATGTTGAACCGCCAAGCCCTAAAAACTCGCATAAAGCATTGGATGCATATGTAGGAATCTATTGTATGTATGCAACATTAGATGTATAAAATGTACATATATATATGGATGGAAACTTATATATATATGTACTGATAAATGTGTTGAATAGGGTGATCAAACTTCAACCTTCACAAAATCTTGCCATCCTGGCTCACAGCTCCGATAGGAGGTAAATCCATAGAGCAACGACCAACAATGCCTTATCAAAAATTGCATAGATTTCTGCTATGTTTTTTGAGGTTTTAAATGAAAAGTGTTATTATAGCCATTGTCGCTACACAAAAAGCATACAACAATTAATGTTGATGCTAAGATGGCAAGATTTTGTGAAGGTCTAGGCTTGATCATCCTTTGTCAAGCTTTTTTCAAGGTGGTTGGAGGTTATTTTGTGTTTCTGGTATGGGGAAATGGTTGCAAAGGTAATAAAAAATTCTTAGTGATGCCATGATTGGTCACAATAGTGGACAATGTATTTCCCCTATGTGTAGATATGTATGTATGTCATAGTAGATGTAAACGACATTGATGCATATTGATCCCTATGTTTATTTTGTTAGGACATTCTTGGAATGATAAGATGTATTTTAAGTGTTATATGGAACATTGATGCCACCATTAATCACAATGTTGGAAAATGTATGTTCTTGGTTGGTTTATTTGCAAGAACATGTAGACTAATTTTGAAATGTTGTACAAAGGATTTCTTATTGAACTTTATATAGAACCTATCATTCTAAAGTACTCTACACTCAAGAAACAAAACATATTAGAACTACAAAAATCAAATCACAAAATTATGAAACCTCCAATTTTTTTGTTTTCCCTTATTGTATGCTCTCTGGCTAGAATTTTCCATCAACCTTCCCGATCTCTAACCCTTCCAGTGTCTGGCACCCAGTCAAGGAAAAGGAGGCAGTTATATATATATATATATATATATATATATATATATATATATATATATATATTAAAGCGTTTGTCACATCGATAGAGAAGGCTAGAAAATTAAATTTTAGTTGGCATCAACCTTAATTTTTGAATGGTTTTTATGTGGTGAAGATGGTTACAAAGTAATAAAATATTTCATGTTCTTCTCAATAAGGCATTATTGGCTATTTTTGTGTGGCCTATGGTAACAATTTGTACTATTTACCATTGATTATAGTCACAAACTAAAATACATTGTTTGTCAACATAGTGAGTGGTGCTATCAATGTTTGTAATAATTAAACCTTGGCTGGCATCAACATTAATTGTTGTATGGTTTTGGTGTACTGGTGATAGTTGTAACATATATTTCAACATAGATTTTGTTCTATGTATATATGTGTTGCATTTGTTGCATGCATAATAGGAAATAGTATATATGAATGTTGGATATATATAATTTCTCCCATGTTTTGGATGTTGTTATTCTTTTTATTTTTACAAAGACAACTTGAAAATCCTAAGTCTGAGACAATTACTTCACACAAGAACATGTACAACATGTTTTAGTCAACAAGAGCAATTTGAACAAATGCACAATGTTGCTCTCAAATAGGAAAACTGCAACTGTCAATTGAAAGATATGTACCCATTATTTTGTCAAATGTTGCAACAATTTTTGATGAATGGACACAGGGCCAAGCCATGCCAAGCATAAATATTTTTTTGTGGAGAATTTAAAGTATATGTCTACAAAAAAATAGCAACTATCTTATGAAAATAAATAACATAGGAAGGAGTATATATGAATGTTCTCTACATCTAATTTCACATACATACATATCTACAAGTAGGGATGAATTTTATTCCTGTCTAATTTCACAAACATACATATTTTCACATAGGAAAAGTAAAATGAAACACAACAAAAGAAGGCCTACTTTGTTCCCTACCATATTGGGTCATGGAGCCTCATAGACTCTCACCAAACCAACAATCAAGAACATACGTTGTTCACCACTGTAATAAATGGTGAAACCAATGTTTCTTATTACACTTAATATAAGGTCTATTATTGTAATAATTCCTTTTTGAGGAAAAAACAAATCACAACTATTTTCCTTTATCAATAAACATGCAGAGGAGTATATATGAATGTTGTCTACATCTAGTTTCACATACATACATATCTACACATTGGAAAAGAAAAATGAAACACTACAAAATAGACACATAATTTTTGTGTGAATATATTTTGAAGCAAGAGATTCCTACATATGCATCCAATGTATGCAATACAGATATATGCAATTACAAAAAAAAATATACACAGATATATATGTATCTAAAGTTATATGCACATATATACGCATTGTTTATTTTTGTTAAATAGCTTCAAAAATATTATTTCATTTATGATTTTCATGTAGTGGCAATGGTTGGAAAGAAATAAAACAATACACATATATGCTTACAAAGTAAGATCTATATTAATATATATGCATCTAAATTTATATGTAGAGATCAGACATATATAGCCATAGGTGGACTTGTCAATTGAGAAATCATCATGAGAGAAAAGTAAATAAACAACACTTGGCATAGGCTCTCATTGATATATCACTTTTCTACATCTGATTTCACATACATACATATCTACACATAGGGAAATTAAAATGAAACACAACAAAAGAAATCTTGCTCTCCACCCCACCATATTGGCTATTGGAGCTTTATAGGCTCTCACCAAACCCCCGAGAAAGAGCATATAGTTTCCACCACTATGGTGAATGGTGACACCAATGTTTCTTATTATGCTTAGTATAGAGCCTCTCATTGTAATAATTCCTTTTTGAGGAAAAATAAAATAACAACTATCTTCCCAAAATAATAAACATGGGGAAGAGTATATATAATTTTTTTCTACATATGATTTCAGATACATACATATCTACACAATGAAATGAAGACATACTTTTTATGTATATGTATTTCCAAGCAGTAGATTCCTATATATGCATCTAATGCATGCAATAAATATATATGCAGGTACAAAAACAAATCTACACTGATATATATATATATATATATATGAAGTTAGATGCACATATAAATGCATAGCTGATTGTTGTTGAATAGCTCCAAAAATATTATTTCATTTATGGTTTCCATGTAGTGGAGATGGTTACAAAGTAATAAAATAGTCCACATATACACTTAGAAAGCAAAATCTATACATATATATATATATATATATATATATATATATATATATATATATATATATATATGCATCTAAAGTTATATGTAGACAACACACATATATATCCATAGGTAGACTTGTCAATGGAGAATTCAGCATGAGAGAAAAGGAAATAAACATCACTTCAAAGAGCTTTTCATGGCAACATTGTTTCATGTATTGTTTCCATATAGTGCCAATGGCCACAATAATATTTAGTATTCTAAAGTTACAAAATCAATTGAGTAGTTATTATTATTTTCAATAAGGCATTGTTGACTATTGTTCTATAGCTTCATTTGCTATCAATATTGTGAGCCACCACTATGAAAAGTGTTATTTTTACAAAAAACATAAATAGATATCCACACCTAAACTTGTCAAAACATGTGAGAACAAATATAGATAAGTTTAAATCTAGATATATATGTATGTTTCTTGAGCACGAGAAATAAACATCCCTTGGCACAACTTGTCACGACAATATTCTTTCATGTATGGGTTCCATATATTGGAAATTGTTGTAGTAATAGGTTTCATTTAAAAGTTACTAAAGTAATTAAGCAATTTATGTTATTTTCAATAATGCATTGTTCAGTCTTGGGCTATAGCTTGAGTTGCACAACATACATAGATATCCACACCTATAGTTGTCAATGCATATGAGAATATATATGTATAATTTTAAATTTAATTACATATATCAACAAGTTTAAATGTAGATATATATATGTGACATGGGTTTATGAATGGAGAGTCAAGACCAATATATAAAACATTCAACAAGCATTAAAAGATTAAAAACATAGTCATGAGATTGAAATAAGTATGTGTTCAAGGGAACAAACATTATATCCAAGAACCATATGATATCCATACACAACAAGACTTTATGAGTGGACATGCCAAAGTAGTACAAATAACATTTAAGTGGCATTACAAGATTATAAAGGACATATATGAGAATATTATACATTGAACAAACAGAAGAAGATTAAAACCACAAAAATCAAATGACAAAATTTTGATTACACTATACATTTTAATCATGTGCAGTGTTGGATTTTAATAACGTGGACTCAACCAAAATCACAAAAGTATTGAGAATTCGGTAGAGGATAGTTAGATCATTGAACACTACATAGGAAATATTATAACAAAAATGAAGTTTTATGCAACTCTAATAAAATGAAAGATAACCATATGTGATATGGCTTTATTAATGTAGAGGCAGGACCACATTTAAGCAACATAATAAGATTATAAAGCACATATATGAGAATATTCTATAGTGAGCCAAACAAGAAGATTAAAACCACAAAAATGGGAAGAATAAATTATTATTACATTTTTCATTTTAACCATGTGCAATGATCGAATACAAAATAACTATGGACTCAACGGAGTCAACATTATAGCCAACAACAATTGTGGAGAGATAAAATTATGTGGCAATTGAAATAGAAAAGAAGAAAATAAATTTACTAATGTTAATAAGAAATGTACATATTTATATATAGATAAACACATGACCTCATAGATACATGTGGAAAATGCATATACACATACACATAAAAAGTCAAATATGCATGTATATATGCATACAAATGCATTGCAGACACATATATCTACACACATTTGTATCAAGATGTTGTATGCACTTAGAAAATTCAATTGCATGCATATATGTTTATGTATATGCATATGTAGATGTATACACGAATACAACCATGTCCACAAGTATATATAAGAACATCTCTAAATAGTGTTGGGCAGGTGCATGAAGTTGGTTGCACTTTTGTGGCCAAATGGGAAAAAAATGGGGAAACAGATAACGCGATCACATTATAACGCGTGTGCGTTATGTTCTCTTAAAAGAAAGAAAAAGTGAAATATGTATCATTTTGTTTTCACTGTTTCTCAACTCTGCCCGTGGCCAAAAACCCTCATTTTCACACTCGTGTTCTAAGAGGAAGGACTTTTGCAAATTTCATCAAGAATAGTTGGATTTTGTCTACAAATATGGTGCCACGATGACGAAGAGATGTAGGAGGTAAGTATTGTTTACTATTTGTTAGTTTGAAATTGATTTTGTTTGTTTTAGGTTAGATTTGATTATTTTTTTAAATCTATAGGAAATCCTGCAAATCCTCAACAAGAAGAGGAGGTAAATCCTCAATAGAAAAATCCTCAACAAAATCAACCTCAACCAAAAAATCAACCTCCCCCACCCTTCTCTCAATTCCCTCCTGGCACTCAAGAAAATTTGAGGAGTGAAATTGAGAACAATAGAAAACAACTTGAGGATCTTATCAGTAGATTGAGCGATCCAAATGCTTCAACCATAGAAATAATGCTTCTAGCAAATTCATTGAAAGACATGTTAAAAAATGTAGATGCAATCACCCAACAAATATCTGGATGGAAAGATAGGAGGCAAACAACTAGGGCATATTAGGTAGACAAATTATCATATAAACAAGTAAAAGATTTAAAAATTACTAAAGGTGATTTGTGCTCTCTATTCACTGACCCTAAAACAAATAAAAATCTTACCCTCAATGCAAAGAGGTTTCTTATTCATTGGTGCCACCACCAAGAGATTAAGAACCGTTTTTATGAAAGATGGTATATGGTCTTTGATTACCCACCTTGCAATAATTGTGAAGTCCCCCAATATTTTCTTAGGAAACTATACAGTGAGTTTGTATTGAACCAAATCCCAAATTATTTTGATATGAGGGAGTTCTAGGGGAGAGGTGGAGGGTCAGCTCAGGATAGGCCCAATGCACAGTCGGATCCTATGTGGCAAGGGAGATGACCTCTCGCTAGGCCGCCTCATGAGCATATTGTGATGCCTGCCATTGCGAAGGAGAGTGTCGACATAGAGACATTGCAGGAGATCACAACTTTGACCCAGAGTGTCATCCATCACACTAGCCCTATTGTACAATGCCATCCAGGGGAGTCTTCAGGTGGTGGCCTTCAAACCCATGTGTGTCAATCCTGTGGGGCGACTTGTTCATATGACCCTACCGGCACTCAAGAGGGTGCTACGCAGGATCCATATGCTACTACGCAGCCTGATCCGTATGCATCTATGGGGATGGAGAGGACGGCTAACATTTTGCATGATGCATATGACATTGACACTCAGGTAAAATTCAGCATGTTCATTAAATTTAATTTATTAAATTTTGATTGTGAAATGCAAGATTAACTAATTTCATTTTATTATTTTAATAAAATTGTAGGGTCACAGTGTAGAGACTAGATACACCAATCATCCACCTACTTATTTTTGCAGTACACCTATCGGTGGGGTATGTAAAGTTAGTAAGCAATTATAAATTTATTACATGTGTTAATAGCATTGTTTTACGAATGGTATTTTAATATGTGATTTTGGATGTTGAAAAGGGTGTTGTTGGAGGTTTCAAGGAAACACCTCCGAGTGCCAGTAGATTTGATCAAACATTTACGGAGGTAATATAGAATTTAAAGAGAACTTAAGTAATGAATTCTAAGTTTAATAGATTTTTGTAGTTTATATTCATATTGTTGACCTTACGTTGCATTACACAGATCATTCAAAATCAAATCATTACTTCAAATTCAATAACTAATAATCAAAAATATATTTGTTTAATACTTGTACTCAAAATTTTATTCATTAGATCTCATACATTATAAGTCATCACATGGATCGCTATTGTAACTTTTTTGTGATTGAATAATTTGTTGTTTTATTTTCAAATGTTGGTGATAGAAACACCTCCAAATGTTACGAGGGCAATGGATATTGGTGTTTCCTCTGCTATACAATCCTTGATGGCTCTGATAGGGGAGGTATGAGGAAAATTACTAAATTTCTATTTACATTCATTCTTATAGATGAACTTGTTCTAGTGAAAAATCAAACCATTATTGATTCGTAGTTTAATTCCTATTTGGATGGTTTATAAAGGGCTTGAGCATGCCTGAGCATTAGCGTGCAAATATTTCCATCGAGGAGAGTGATTGTGAGCTGGCCGTAAGTGATTATTTTATTAAATATATTAATTTTTATAATGTAATTTCTATATATTAATGTCTTTACTTATTGTAACAGTTGAAACCTCACCAGAAGCTAAACACTAGGAGGAGTAGCAGCAACACTCCTCGAGCATAGAAAAAATGGGTGACAAAATTATCACCATTGGATCACCCAACAAAGGGAAAGAAAATTGTATTTGAACCAGAGCATGGAGAGAAATGAATTTTGAATGCACATAGCCCTTTGTTGTATGCCTACATGGCAATTTTGTACATATTGTAACAGTTGAAACCTCACCAGAAGCTAAACACTAAGAGGAGTAGCAGCAACACTCCTCGAGCATAGAAAAAATGGGTGACAAAATTATCACCATTGGATCGCCCAACAAAGGGAAAGAAAATTGTATTTGAACCAGAGCATGGAGAGAAATGAATTTTGAATGCACATAGCCCTTTGTTGTATGCCTACATGTTTTGTACATATTTTGTATTGGCCTATATGGCATATTTTGTAACTATATTTTATACTTATATTGACATATATTGATGTATGCGTACATGGCTATTTGCTTAATACAAATCTTTTTATCGATGGTGTCCATATTTGCAAATTATAAATTCATGGTTCAATAGATATGAGTTACGTGTATTCAAGTGTATACTTTACAACTTATGCACATATTTTTTGACTTACATGTGAACATCAAAAAGTGTGAAATTTTTTTTGTTTGGAAAATGTAAACCAAATTTGCAATTCTTAGTTCTTGCATACTCGATCTTATGGACTTATTCCTTCCTAGCACATATTGTGAATATTTCTCATTTGGTGCAGAAGACAGATTCCTCATTTTTGAACCTCTCAAAGCAAAGAGATTCACAATAAGACTTTAGCATTAGAACACTACTCCATACTTCTCTTGTCTAGACCATAAAGGATTGAAAATTCTTAATTTGATGCAATGATAGTCGTGAGATGAGAAATTTATATAACCATGCCTATTTTGAAACTCCGCATCTAATACTACATCAACAAGAACTTAAGAAGTGTTGCATAAGAGTGTTAGGTTTGATAGGCCTTCTCTTCCCTAAGGGAGGAGAGCCTACATCTTTAATTTTGAACAAAATTTTAAGAAGCAAACATTTTACCTAAAAGCTTCAAATCTAGATGACATATTTGGCTAAGTCTATCTTGAAAATTATCAATGCATTCAAACTCTAAAGGAGATTCTTCCTAAAAATCAAACTTTACCCTTTCTCCCAAGGAAAGAAATTGCAACAAGTTGCATGTGATTTATCTTATTTCTTTCTCACAATTTCTCGTCAATCATTCATGGCTCAGGATAGTTCCATTCCAAGGCAAGGACACCCAAAAAATCACTAAGATTCTTCTATGATCTGCAAGAAAAAGGTTTTGGCTCTTTCACAATGTAAATAATTATGTTACATTGTTTTCTTGTTTTCCTTCCACACAGAAAAATGTTCACTTTTCAGATTGATCAATGATCAATAATGGTTGATTGTAAACACTTGACCTTTTTATGTTTGGACTTTAATTTATAATTTTGTATCATGACATTCAAGTAGATCACTAATATTTTAATATTTCACTATGAAAGTGGTGGTGTATTTTTGCTATGTTATTTCACTATTAATATGGTGGTGTATTCTGAACTTGATTACTGCTACAAATATGTACATATTTCTTATTTTTATATGTTTTTGTATGACCAAACCCAAAATGAACCCAACCCCCAAAAAAAAATTCCCGAACAAACGAACGGGTTTTCGAACCCGGTCCTGAACCCAAAACTGAACCAGTAACTTAGTAAAAAATAGATTTTTGCAGTTTATATTCATAGCGTTGATTACATTGCATTGCACATCTTTCAAACTCAAAGCATTGCTTCACATTGCATAACTAATAACTAGATGTGATAGATGACAAAATTTCCAATTACAATATTGTTTTTACAAAGTCAACCTAAGCAGTTATGCAATTACTTCATTGCATAACAAATAACAAGGCAGTTACTAATTGTATTTAGTTGTCCATGGCATTCTATGGAGACCACATTTCTTTGAGGCATTTTTTCAAACAGTTCACTGCCTTGTCTATACTACCACATTTTTCATACATGTCTACCAAAGCATTTTGTAAAATAGTTCAAGTGTTACCTTGTTGCTATGGCTGAAAGCCTAAAACAAGTGCTTTCAAACAAGCTATGGATGCTTGGAAAAAATCTATCAAAATCATAATAGTAAGCAATTGCATAGACAAAGTGGTGAACTCTTTGAAAAAATGCCTCAAATAAATGAGGTCTCATGGTGATGGAATGCCACTTGATGACAATCAAGTAACGATTGTCGCTGGCGATATCCTACATGAACTGATTGTCATGGCATTCCATCACCATGAGACCTCATTTCTTTGAGGCATTTTTTCAAAGATTTCACTGCCTTGTCTATGCTAACACATTTTTCATACATGTCTATCAAAGCATTTAGCCAAACAGTTCATTTCCTTGCTGCTATGGCTAAAATCATAAAACAGGTGCTTTCGAACAAGCTATGGATGCTTATAAAAAATCTATCATAGCATAATAGTAAGCAATAGCATAGACAAGGGAATGAACTGTTTGGAAAAAATTCCTCAAAGAAATGTGGTCTCATGGTGGTGGAATGCGATGACAAGAAAATTGTTGTGGATTGTCATGGCATTCCATCACCATGAGACAACATTTCTTTGAGGCATTTTTTCAAACACTTCACTGCCTTCTCTATGCTACTACATTTATCATACATGCTTACCAAAGCATTTATCAAACAGCTCACTTCCTTGTTGCTATGGATAAAATCCTAAAATAGGTTCTTCCAAAAAAGCTATGGATGCTTGTGGAAAAAATCTATCAAAGCATACTAATAAGCAATAGCATAGAAAAGGCAGCAAACTATTTGAAAAAAAGCCTCAAAGAAATGTGGTCTCAATGATGATGGAATGCCATGACAATCCATAGCAATTTTCTTGTCATGGCATTCGTCATGCCATTCCATCACCATGAGACCTCATTTCTTTGAGGCATTTTTTCAAAGAGTTCACTACCTTGTCTATGCTAACACATTTTTCATACATGTCTATCAAAGCATTTAGCCAAACAGTTCATTGCCTTGTTGTTATGGCTAAAAGCATAAAATAGGTGCTTTCGAACAAGCTATGGATTCTTAGAAAAAATATATCATAGCATAATAGTAGGCAATAACATAGATAAGGGACTGAATTGTTTGAAAAAAATGCCTCAAAGAAATGTGGTCTCATGGTGGTGGAATGCCATGATGGTGCAGGAGCACCCAAGCTGCTTGAGGATCATTTGGAGAGTCAGGAGATGGCAGAGGTCTTGACGGCCTATAAACCTTTCTAGAGCATCAATTATAGCATTTTGAACCCTATAATGGCATTTGGCATGGATGAGTGTAACAGGAAGATCAAAAGTCCTAAGGGTCCTAATAAGGACCAGAGGACCAAATTGACTTGTAAATGGAACAATAATGTTCTTGGAGTTTAAATAGGTATATGATGTTTTAATTAGGTTAAATAAGGTTGAATGATGATATGTAATAGTTTTGGAAGCTTTATAGTTAATAAGAGTTAATAAATTGCAATGTTGGAAATTCAAATTTTTGAAATCCAACTTTGGACGAAAAAGTGAGTTTTAGGAGATTTAATCACAATAATGTAATAAAATCAATTCTAATCAGTTGGGACAGTTGTAGGATGATTCTATAAGCTTTCAGAAAGCATTTGTATGGAGGTTTGGCTGATATTGCAAGTGTTGTATAGACTGCTACAGAAAATCGATAAAAACTTCAATCTTTTTGCATTTTCTTGATTTTTTTGATGAATCTCTGATTTCTTTTAGTGTCATGCTCATTTGGATGGTTTAAGAACTTTTATTTACATTCATTTAACCTTTTGAATGACCTAAATAACATTGGGAATCAGTTTCTTGTGTTAGATTGCTGATTGTCCTCAAAAAGTATAGATTTTTCACTAGTTTTGAGAGTCTTCATGCATAAATGATCCATTTCATGGGAGAGTGTGACTAAAAACTTGTGAAATGGATCATATATAACTTTTATTATATATATCTATGAAGCTATTGTGCAGGAAAGATTGATTCTTGGGTGTACATCGAGTTTTAGCAAGGTAAAGGGCATGAAAATGGTGCCTAAAGTGTAGCAAAAGGAGATCTACCTTAATAAAGGGGTATATTTATAAGTTGAAGGTGTTTAGATATGTTGAGTTATTGGTGAAAATTCCAAGAGAAGGTTCTGGAAGTGTTGGGAAAGCTAATTTTCAAGAGGCCCTAGTTTTGGAGCAATTTATTGAGGGTTTTGTGATTTAGGGTGTTAAGGGTGTCAAAGAAGACTAATACCTTGAAAATATTTGGTTTGGGAACATTTTAAA
The DNA here is from genome assembly GCA_007258455.2 of Sequoia sempervirens. Classification (NCBI taxonomy): domain Eukaryota; kingdom Viridiplantae; phylum Streptophyta; class Pinopsida; order Cupressales; family Cupressaceae; genus Sequoia; species Sequoia sempervirens. The sequence goes on along the minus strand of VDFB02271358.1, from coordinate 743,860,249 downwards.
ACACTGTTGAAATTTTCATAGTTAGGGGATAAGTTTAGAGAGGGGTTGCTTTGAAAAAGTGGGCTAATTAGGCCTTAAATTTGAGGAAACAACAGATTTTGGTAGGTTTGATCCAGAACAAGTGCCATAAATGATTTTATATGTTGTGTATAATCATGAATCACATCTGAATCAGTCATTATATTGAGGATTCCTTTGGGGAAGTTGAGTGAAAAGTCAAAAAACCATCGCTAGAAGCCTAGTTGGGCTAGAAGCCTAATCAAGGTGCAAAAAGTGAGTTTTGTCTAAGACAGAGGTTTGGGGCTTTGAAACCATTCAAGACAAGTTTTTTTCAGTTCCTTGAGATCACTCCAAGGGTTTGGGTCCATTAGGAAAGCATCTAAGTTATAAGTGCACTATTGAGGCTTGTCTCCATCAGGGTGCCTAGAAGAGTGTTTGAGATTGCATCATTGTAATCCTTGAAACTTTGAGTTTTGACTAAAGTCCCATCCCCTCTACATCACATGACAAGAAATTGTTGTGGATTTTCATGGCATTCCATCACCATGAGACCACATTTCTTTGAGGCATTTTTTCAAACAGTTTGTTGCCTTCTCTATGCTAGTACATTTATCATACATGTTTACCAAAGCATTCTATCAAACAGTTCGCTTCCTTGTTGCTATGGCTAAAAGCCTAAAATAGGTGCTTCCAAAAAAGCTATGGATGCTTGGAAAAAATCTATCAAAGCATACTAATAGCAATAGCGTAGAAAAGGCAACAAACTGTTTGAAAAAAAGCCTCAAAGAAATGTGGTCTCAATGGTGATGGAATTCCATGACAATCCACAACAATTTGCTTGTCATGGCATTCATCATGCCATTCCATCACCATGAGACCAAATTTCTTTGAGGCATTTTTTCAAAGAGTTCACTACCTTGTCTATGCTCTTATGAATAGAATTTATTGAAATTCGAGATGCTCTTATAATGTCTACATCATAGGTGGTCATGATAAGGTTAAATTCAAATGAATAACTTGAAATTCCCTCATCAAGCTTTGCACACACTTTTTAATGGCTTAAAATCATAATTGAGATTTGTCAAGATCATCAAAATAAGGATTTTGCATTGATTTTCTGCTTGAGATTCTCTTGGATGGCTCATAAATCTTCATTTTATGCAAGGGGACACCAATCAATGTTTGCTTGGTTAAATACAGATACACAAAATAAAATAAGATGATAGCATTGGCATCAACCAAACTGACATGGATACAAGTATAAATTAATAAGAATCATTGTTCATATACTTAAAAATTAATCCAATGAACCATCTGGGTCTGCTCTACTCTTTATTGTGTCAACTATTGCCTCATGGTCAGAATCATGGACCCTCCACAAGGTCTTGTTCAAAGGTCTACCCCCATATTTTCTCAAACGAACATTGGATGCCATGACAAGGTTTGAGTAATGAATAATCTTACGATGCGTGTCAAATTCCTGAAACAACCAATGTTTAACACTCTTATGTGGGTACCTTCTCAACCACGTTCCAGTAACAACAACTGAGTCTGTAGGGTATTCAATGTTTTCTCCATCTATAATTGGGGCTTCCAATTTCTTTTTTTCCTTGACACAAGTAATAGTTTATACCCTCTTCGTTGTCTTCATCTACAATAACTGCATAAACATGCACTACATTTATATGTGTAGCATATCTCTTGAAATTATTCAACATTATGAATACATTACAAAGTAAGATAACAATATGAAATTTCAAATACTAAGAAAGTAGATATATTACCTGGTTGAACTAGATCCGATACATGGTCAAAGTTGACCAATGGTTCCATCCATGTAGTTCCAATGCCATCAGAGAGCGATACGTGTGAAGTGGGCTAAGATAACTTGTCAACCATTTGTCAACCCACTCCCCTAACTCACAATCATTCCAGGCGTGCATTGTACATGAAGAACAAAAGCATGCCATCTTACGTGTATCGATACTCCATGAACCTGCATTTGAGCTAAGGAAAGAGTGAAACTCACTCGATCCTATTAGTGTACAACAATCCTCATATGGTGCAATGTTAGTATCATCCATCAACCAAAAAAATCTTTGAACTAAAGACGTACCTTCATTACCTAGAACCATCGAACCATTACACCACTTGACAATTGATCTTGCATCTATCAATTGTGCACTATCTTTATCCTTTAACTCTTCTCATGCTAATGCTCTTTTCACACATGCTCTTGCACCATCATGCTCTCCCTTTCCATGTCTGGCCTCACAAAAGTTCCACATATGTTGAACACGTGTAGTGAGATGCATCCTGCAAAACCAGTAGAACATGCGCGTGTTCTTGAACTGTGTTGCACAGTTATCTAACCATATTATATGCTGATCATATGATATGCCCCTTTGTATCAAATTATTGTAGAACATCTGAAAGCAACCTTGCACTAACTCTGGAGAATGCGTGTGATCATCACTAATATAAAAGTGATACTCCCTCAATACCTTCCTTTCATCCTCTGTACTTTCAGTTGGATGTATGAATGCTATGTGCACAAATATCAAAGCCTGTGTGGAGTTGTAATACTGTGACTGCACCTCACGTTGTGGTTGTAGAGTGTAGTTCTCTACAAATTCAACCACTAATACTATGCTACCAAGTGGAAAGGCATCCTTGCATAGCTTGAATTGTGTGTCTAGCCATCAGGCTCTATGGGTATGCCTTGCATACTCATACACTATATTCTCACAAAACATGGACATGAACTGATACACTAGAATCTTCTAAATAACCAACTCACACCTTTTTGCTTCAGACCCATCTTTTGTAGCATATGCCACTGTTTTATACTTCCCGAACTCTACTAGTTTTTATCTTGCCTCATATGTGCTTTCCATATGTTGACATACTAGCATTCATTGCAAGCCACCGCAACACTCACATGAACCATCCAAGCATGTTGTCCTATAGAATATTTGGCCATCATCTATTTCACATAAAAAAATTTATAAGAACTTTCTTGAATATTTTGGTGGGTCTTCTATGCCACAATCCTACAAAACGTCGTTAGTATGCAAATGTAAACATATAGAACAATAAACATCATAATGGTTAGAGAATTCAATATGTAGTTTACAACAACAAGTAGTGCTTGTGTGATTTATCTTGACATAAAAAGGTTTAATCATTTCAAAAAATCTTTGAGAAATACTAATTTGAGGATAATAATTTTGAAATTTATGAAAAAATTGTGTTTGAGTCGTATCCAAAAAATGTTTTGGATGTGGCTCATGGTTTCGACTACCGATTCTCCTTCTTACAACAACCCTTTGATTAAGATATGACTTTGTATTATTCTTCCAATAATCTTCAATTAGTGTTCTCAATGCTTCAACAAATTTTTTATCTTTGTGTGGCAATCTCCTCAAGAATTCCCATAATTCATTTGAATCAGTGCCCTCAATTCTTTTTCGCCTTTGAATAGCTTTTGATAAAGTTTTTCTACTAATTCCCATTTTTTCACTTGTCTTTTTAATGAGGCGAGATCTCTTTGTTTAATAGCTTACCAAAGTCGATGTAATGACACGTCAGGTGACATTAGTATCCTTTTTAGTGTGAGGTCTTACCCACACTGTCATAAGCATCCATTAGATTCTTCACAATAGTGTTTTCACTTGATGCATTCGATGTTGTCAACCCAAGAGTCTTCATGATGTTTTTTTACTTTAAACCCCGCATCATTTGAACAAATAGTTGACATCTTACAGTCTCATTTATCCTTTCAAAGAACATTTTCCAAATTTTATCAGCATATCTTCTACAAGTGCATTCTAGAATCTTACCTTCCATGTGCTGCAAAATATCCTCATCAATATTAATCAAAAACTTTTGGCTTTCTACGCAAAATTCTAGGTGGTGTTCTCTTAGGTACATACATCTCAGCATTTGCAATTTCATCAATATTTAATTGAGGTGGGCTAGATTGCATACCTTCGATCGAGGGTGGAATAGAAGACATACCTTGAGGTTCACGTGGGGATGATGGCATACCTTGTTCCTCAACTCTGAGTGATGATGTACTCCCAACTTCAAATGTGGTGGATGGTGTCCAACCATACTCACTTGTGGTAGATGGTGTCCCTACATATTCTCTTGTGCTTAATGGTGTCCCTTCATATTCACTTGCGATAGAGGATGTCTCTCCAACTATGGTATCTACATCTCCCCTAGCACAACTCTTTCGCATTCGTTCCCTTTGTCCTACCAATTTCTTTTCTCTTTTTGACAGTTGAGGTTCCTCTTCAATTGGCTTGTTTTCATCAATCGTTCCCAATTTATGCTTTTAACGATATTACCTCATCCATTTTTTCTCTTTATCTTTGATGGCTTGGAGCTGATCATCTGTTAGTTTTTTCCTTTTAACGGTTCATTTCTTCAGCATGACGAATAATTTTACCTATGCATAAAGTGCTAAGTTGTCAAATTAACTAATTGAAACCTTTGGAAGCATAACTCAATGAAAGCTTTGGAAGCATACACAAAGAAATTCAATGAAAGCTGGTTTGTCTAACTGTTTGACAAAATAACTCAATTATAGCTTTGGAAGCATACACAAAGAAAGTCAATTGTTAAATTTAACAAAATTCCTCAAAGAGATGTGGTTTAAAAATGTAATAGGAAAGTGTATCGAATTGTGTGATTTAAAATTTCCATTGACAACGTAGGTTGTAACATGACAAGCTGGGTAAGAGCACCTAGGTCATGAAATTCCTTCAAAAAGGATAATTTTTTCAATTTGTAATGTTCAAGTAAATATGATGAGTGAAGGTCATTAAATGATGAATTTCAATGTATTTGCACCATGAAATAGGTCACTAGGTGATATTATTGAAAAGTTGCTTTTTATAACAAAAGTTGTCAATTATTGTAAAAATGTAAAATTGCATAAAAGCAAGAAGGTGAAGAGTCTTTTTTGTGGAAGGGAAAGGATGGGTTGATGAAGATGAAGAGGCAGTTATTTCAACTAATTTAGACACCTTTAAAAATAATTTTAAGCTCGAGAAAGGAAGATCTTGTATCCCAAAAATCCATAAAAATTAATAAAAAAACCTCTGCTCAGTTATTTTGGAAACCTTTTCTATTCTTGTTTTCAGGTTGCATAGTAAGTCAAGCATGTTCTAAGATTTGATTCTTGTTAGGGAAAGAGACTTATTTCATTCTAGAAAGTTGTAGGAATTGTAATTCAAATAACCAATCTAATTTGAACTTAGTTTCCTAAGTCTCGGTCTGTGGTTTCCTTAGAATTGTTTAGAGAGTCTAAAAAGTGATTCTTAGCCATTCCACCAATGTAGGGCTAGTAGGTCGGTGGAATGGATCATATTTAGTGTCTTTTCAATGTGAAGATGTGTTTGGCAGGGGTAAATAGAAATAAGAAGTCAGGATACTGTTGCATGAACAAAATTCTGAATTTTCTCATTCAAAAAATTGGTGTTTTCAAGTAGGGTTTGAGGAAACAACATGTAGAGGAGCTTAGAAATGATTTCAAAATAATTTGCAGACATAATGAAGCATGTTTCAATTTTTGGGTGGAGTAGTAGAGGTTTTGCAAATGTTTCATTAAAGAAAACCTAATGGTTGGTGTGTTTTCACCCTATAATCAAATGTTTACTAATTTTGTTTATTGATGGGTGTTTCCCATCTTGAAACTTGTTTATTTGTGAGTTTCTAGACATGGCCTAAAACTATTTGTAGGTTTTGTAGATTAGTGAGTAGTTATATGATGACTTGCTTTAATAAATTGACCTATTTAAGGGCTTTTACCAGTAGACAGCATGTTGGTTCTACTCTGTTTTGTGAAATAAGTGTATAAAATTTTATAGTATGTTGAAAAGGATCAAAATAGGACTGAGAATGTATATTGGGATTGTGTAAATGCGTTATGATAGAAAATGAATCACTCGATTAGATGGAATGTTGGCCTCCTAGAGATATTTGGCATTGTTTGCTAAAAACAGAGAATATGTAGAAACAACGAAAGGAATGTTGTTAAGTGCTTGGGAGCAGTCTCATTTGTGATGCCACAGTTGTGTCTATGCTTGGTAATGTTTTGAAGGTAGATTGTGAAATATTTGATGATTTGGGCATATGTTTCCAATATATGGCAATGGTTTCTCGAATGCAAAGTATTCAGAGTGTGTCTATATTGATATACTGGAGTATTACAATCAAAACATGATGAAATTGGTATCTTAAAGGTCTGGTGATAGTGTTAAAGTCATGTTGCTTGTTGTTGTTACAAATGGTGTTTAAGTGAAGATAGGATGATGGATGTGTTGATTTGAGCAAAGATATCTTAAATGGTTGGGATGATGTTTGATTGCAGGTCTAAGGAACAGAGGTGTTTGATTGTTTTTTCCTTGAAGGAGTAAGTTGTGTTGATGAGTGATTGTTGTATTGTTTATGACAAGAACAAAGTTGAAAGTTGATTCTGAAAATGGTTTGCTAATGGAGATGGTGAATTGGCTACTAATAGCCTTATAACTTGAAATGAAATAAATGGATTTTGGTTGAATGAAAAGTAGTTTTGGATGAATTTGACAAAATTTGTATAAATTGATCTTTTACTCTTTATTGATTTGGGAAGGAAGTTCCCTAAAGAAATGATGTTGTTGAGTGGCTTGGAAATATGATATTGCATCACAAACAAACAATTTGATCAACATGGAATAAGCTAAACAACAAAAATGAAAGAAAGCCATAATAGAATGAAAGAAAATGTACAAAGATTTCACATACCTAAAAAAGAAAAGTTTCAAATAGAGTAGTTCTACCCAATTATGCAGCCTTTGCTTCTTCCTTCCTCAAACTCCTCAAAAATTTGACTTCTTCAAATGCTTGTTCCCCTCCAAATTTCAATTGTATATCAATTATCAATATAATTCAAACTTGAATTGATATTATATGCCTCTCAATGTGAAAACTATTCTATTTCATGCAAAGGTGATGGAAAGAACATTCAAAAGGTGATGGTATCTCAAAATCATGCATGCACACTTCACTCAATCACCAAAAAGCTATTTTTTGTTGGAGCATGCATAAAACTAGGAGAATATGTAGAATTTGGGCTAACATCACGGGTATATTGTGAATTTTTACCATTTTTAGTGATAACACGAGCGCATTATTTAATACTAAACGAACATATCTCTACTGGTTAATAACGTGCTCACATTATGATAACCATGTCAAGTTTTGTTGGCATATCGGTGAGACACTGTCTGTGTCTCCTGGATGCCAACACAGTCAGCATTCGATATCACCAAGAGTCCTTACAATTGACAAGAGGTTATATCGAGTTCACCCGTTGCATCGAGTTTAGTTTTCCCTTCCGCAAGACTATCACTCTCACCAGGACCTCATGCTGAGCCTTCATGTTAATCTGTGTGCATCCATGAGTCGGTGAGACTCATCACTTTCACCAGGACTTCATACCAAGGTTCAGAAGTCACATAGACAATAGAACTTACATTGGAAAGACTATCATCTTTCACCAAGAGATCATACCAAGGTTCAAATACTTTCTTCAAAGTGATCAGCAGTCGGCAAGACTTTCGTTCATTGCTAAGACTTCACACCAAGACCCCTTTAGTTACATCAAGCACTGAACGGTCGGTAAGACTTCACACATCAATAAGACTTCTTACCGATCCATCACATGTTACTCTGAGTACACCAAGAAAATTCTATCAGCGAGACATACCACTCTTCACTAAGAGTTCTTACCAAGGTCTCCAGGTTACCCTGAGACCATCGTTTTCCAAGAGTCATACCAAAGACCCCTCATCATCAGTGAGACTCTCCATCGGCCGTTGAGACTTCATACCAAAGTCATTGTGTCACTGTGAAGACTCCAATATTTCCCCCATCAGCAAGAACTTTCTTCATCGTTGAGGCTTCTTCCTGAACTAAGCCTTTCAGCCAAGGGTCTCCCTGATAAACGATATGTATGGCCTATCAGCCAAAGATCTCTACGCGGTAAGAGAACATACTGAACACAATATGTCACACCAAAGACTCCAATGTGTAACTCGAAGACCACCTCCAAGTCGTTGAGACATAAGAAATTATCTTACCAAGATGCACCTTTGTTTGATTCACTATCCCTATAACATTGAGATATCGGAGAGACGTCTCATAGATTAGACTTTGCTTCACCAAAAATATTCATTCACCTTGAGTCACTGTAACAAATTGGTTCTCTCACCGATGCATCCTTCCATCACATGTGGGTCGCTATGATGTGCCGGCATCGGGGAGACTTCATATAGAATGCTCTCAGTTTTACCAAAAGTTACCTTCATCCATCCTAAGTCATTGAGACAAGAGAAAATTCACACCGAGAAGCAACTCCCATTCACATTTTCCAAGACATTTCAAAATCGGGGAGAGGTCCCAAAGAATCCATCGAGTCCTACCAAAACATCCCAAGCCTACTTTAGATCGCCAACACACAACCAACCTCTCACCAAAAGCCATTTTAAAGAAACCTTTTATGCTCTGTCAGTAAGACATGTGCACATCGCCATGACCCTTCACTGAAGACTTTATGTTTGGTTGCAGTGAAGACTCATACAAAGTGTCAGTGAGACTAAAGGTCACTCACCAAGACCTCATCTTGATGGCTCCAACCTATACCGATATGAATCCTCCCACCATAGATCAGTAAGACAAAATATATTCGCCAAGACACAATGTCGATACCGCCTAGCTCTTGCCGATGAACCTCAATATGCACAAGTCGGGGAGACACTTCAAGTTCGATGAGACTTTACCTCGATGACAAAAATCCTATCGATAAGTTCATCCTCGGTCATCGAAACAACATGAATGTCTTACCAATAACCACCCACAGGTAAATGTCAGTCATAGTAACAATGAAAAAGGTCTTGCCAAAACACTTGCAACAAATGTATGTTAATGCACAAGTAACAAGGGTTAGGGACAGAGTCATAGACCTATGTTGATAGGAACTGAAATGTGAAAAATGTAGACCCGATGGATTTTAGGATAAAAATAGGAAAAAATGCAAGCAAAATGACATGATGGAAGTCCCTTGTGCTTATGATGAGGAGCAATATGGAAACTCAGAGGGATGAACAATATGTAAAATCATCAGCTTTT
>VDFB02271358.1:743833701-743850969 GCA_007258455.2 Sequoia sempervirens | reverse complement strand
ATCCCATTGAGTCTCCATTTGAGTCCTACCTTAGGCACATTTTCCTCATTTTATGATATTTTTACCCATATTTTGGTCGTGTGACCCCATAGAATCCATTGATTCATGCATTTTTCATGTTGTGGTCCATATCGGCATAGGTCTATCTAGGTCTCCCCAACCCATGTTGCCCGTGTGTTAACATATGTTTGTTGCAGATGATTGAAAAGACTTGATCATTGTTACAACGATCGACATTCACTCGTAGGTTTCTATCGGCAGGAATTTCACATGGTGACCGAGGAGGAACCTATCGGTAGGAGTTTGGTCATCGGGATAGTGTCTCATCGATTTTGAATTGTCTCCCCGACTAATGCATGTGGAGGTTCATTGGCGAGAGCTTGGCGATATCGTAATGTGATCTTGGCGAGGTTGTTATGTCTTGTCGACATGGGGTTTTCGTCAGCATGTTCTCGAGTAGAGTCTTACCGAACAACACATGGATGGTTTCTTCAGCCAAACATATTGCTTCCGGTGTGAGGTCATAGCGAATATACATTGTCACACTGACCAGTGGTGGGAGGATGCATATTGGTAAGAGTTGAGGATTTCGAAGTAATGTCTCTGCGAGTGAGCTTCGCTCTCGTCGATAACACAATGAGGACTTTGTGGGGATGAAAATTGGATTGTCTTAGCGACACACAAGATGGATAAAGTCTTTCAGTAAAACAAAGTGCACTCTGTATGAGGTCTCCCAATGTCAGTATGTTATGGTGACCTACATAAGATAAAATATTACATCGGCAAGAGAACCAATTTGTCACAGCGACTCATGATCAATGAATATTTTCGGTAAAGCAAAGTTTAATTTGTGAGATGTATCTCTGATATCGCAAGGTTATAGCAAAATGGATGAAGCAAGGAAGCACGCTTTGATAAGAAAATTTCTTATGTCTCAGTGACTGGGAGATGGCATTCGGGGTGACTCTCGGTATAATGAAGCATTATCTACATGATGTTTCCCCGACTCCATGAGGTCATAGTGAAACACATTGGGACAGGAGGATTTTCTTTGGCTTTGGCATAATAAATAGAATGCTATAGCGACATGCAAGAGGAAAAAGGATGCATATCGATGAAACATAACGAGATCAAAACTAGGAAATAATGCGCTCACGTTATAATGCGAGCGCATTATTTTTTTCTTTGGGAATCCCCAAGCCTTAGCATTGGTAGTTGCCTTGGAATACCAACCCAAAGGCTTGGAGGGCATTCCCAATGACCAAAGACATGTTTTTGCAAATTCTACAATTTTTAAACATAATCGGGTTCGTGCTCACCATCAGGATTGCATCCGGTTCAATATCGACAAAATCAAACACATGGGTAATGTTAGGTTCTCTCTTAGCTATCCAACGATGTAATTTTTTTTAGTTTTAAACAATGTTAAGTCTTTCATCCATAATTTATTTTATTTGTATGTCTCTTTTTCACCAAAAAGAAGTGATTGGTTTTTTTTTTCGTTATAAATTAACCATTCATCAAAATTTCAAATAAATTACATTTTTACAAACTAGACTCTATTCTACATTTAAAAAAATTAAAATTAAAAAAAAATCAATTACCTTCAAAAAAATTTAGGGGAGCACGGCCAAAATTCTGCTTTTTAGGAAGTGCCCACTTAGAAAATTAGTAGAAAATGAAATATTCATTAAAAAATTATCAAAAAAATCATGCATCAACTAGATACTGTTAGCTATCTTTTGACTATAGCAATTTTCAAAATACTACAAAAAAATTTACCATGCTCAGGTCATACAAGAGTTGCTATGTTATGTTTTCTGACAAAAATAGCACCAATTTGTGTACATCCCTCTTTTGAACTTCTTAATCTCAACCATTTTCAAAATAAATTAGTAGTTTAGAAAGTATACTCGAAGCACTTTGATCCTTGTTTTTGTTCCATCTCAAAATTTTGAGTGTAACTATCCTCAATTTCATGTCCAAGGTCAGTATTTTCAGATTTCAGAAAAAAAAAAAAAAAGAAAAAAAAGTGGGCACTTAAGCCCCCTTTTTGGGAACCATCTTGGTGCACTTACCCTATTACACGTGTTGACTATGGTAACATAAGTTTATAACTAAACAACATAAAATACAATGAGGGAAATACACTAAAATCAAAACAAAACTATAAGTGACATAAACAATACAAAACAAAAGAATTGTATCTTTTTTTGTTAAACATTATAAGTTACAATGCATTGCATTAATATATAACTAGTTCTACAAGCAACAAAGAAATAGGATTAGAAAGGAAAGGTCTTCTGATGTGATGGGAATATCAAAAAAGGAAAAGAAAACATATGTTCATACAATGCAAACTAAGAAATCCATATGATAGGCATGGGTATGTGCAGGATCATCATGGAAAAATAGGCCCTTAAGTGGCAAAAAATTCAAAAAACTTAAAGTTAGAAAACTTGATGTAAAACTTTGAATAAGTTATCTATATTATTTCAAAAATATGTAAGAATAGAATCTGTAGAAAATTGAATTTAATTTCTAAATTACTAGGTTTGTTTAAAAAATTTAAAAATCTATTTGGTGAAAATTTAAAATTTCAATGCAATGGTACTTAAATTTCAAGAAAAAAATAAGAAGTAGGTGTCTCACAATTCACCCTAACCACAATGAAATGATAATATTTTGTTATAATATTTTAGATATAAGTAGAGGACTCACTTGATATGATGCATATTTTTTATAATTTTTTTCCAAGTAAATAATTAATTATGAATTTTTTATTACAACTTTTTAAAAAATATAAAAACTCGTATGTTTGACCACCTTAACTTGGTCAAAACTTCATGAAATTCAATTTTTCCTTTTTTTAATCCTATAGTATATGAAGCATAGAATGTGACGCATGTTTTGGATTCAAAAAATGTGATCTGTTTGAAAGCTATAGATATTTTTCAATCAACCTATCAATCAGGACTTTAGTCATAATTTGAATAGAAAATGAATGATAATTACTTATTAAATTCAAAGTAAAACATAATTTATATCAATAGAAAGCTAAGAACCTCCTTCAAAAACCCTTTTCGTTTAATAAATTTTGGGTTAAAAGATAGTGGTCAACCACATACCCACCATATTGCCACTTTTTGGCCCATCATGATCCTGCACATACCCACATAACAATATTGGTTTCAATAGTCAATGTAGATGAAAAAATTGACAAAATAGAGGAATTCATAGTTTCCTTGATAGTAGCTTGCAAAATTTTTGGTGAGGAAAGACAATGATCTAATATATATCCAATAGTGAATCTTCCATTTCCAAAACAACCTTTTGAGGCATTATCCAAGAGGGCTCAATGGAAGGTGGCTCAACATTTCCTTGTTTCATCAATTCCTATACTTTTGGGATGTTAAAATTTATGTATAAAAAAATCCCTATAGATGTATTCACAATAGATCCATTGAAATATCCAACACAATCAGTTCAAGATCAAATATTAGAAAAGGTGGCTCCCACAAATAGGAAAGCATACAACAACAAGCACAAATAGTGCAAAACAATAGCCAACCTTGATTCTCGCAGCTTCTTTCACACATAGTTTGTCAAGCACTATAAGATGAAACCTATTTTCAATTTCCCTTCAAACAAAAGGTCATTGTATTTTGTAGGAAAAGTTCCTATCTACATGTAGGTTCCATTAGAGAGGACAACTTTGTAATGGTCAATTGGGATTTGATCACCACCTACTTTTTGAAACTTAGACATTAGTGGGCATATGCAGGATCATCGTGCAAAAAACAGGCCCTTAAGTGGCAAAAAATTCAGAAAAATCAGTGTTAGGCAACTTGACGTAAATATTTGAATAAGTTATCTATATTATTTCAAAAATATGTAAAAATAGAATTTGTAGAAAATTGAATGTAGTTTCTAAAATACTAGGGTTTATTTAAAAATAAATAAAATCTATTTGGTGAAAATTTGAAATTTCAATGCAAGAGTACTTAAATTTCAGGAAAAAATAAGAAGGGTGTCTGACCACCCTAACCATAATAAAATGATAATATTTTTTTAATATTTTATATATAAGTAGAGGACTCATGTCCAGATGTGATGCATATTTTTTTGTAATTTTTTTCCAAGTAAATAATTAATTATGAATTTTATTACAACTTTTAGAAAATATAAAACTTCTGTCTAACCACCTTAACTTGGTCAAAACCTATGAAATTTAATTTTTCTTTTTTAATCCTATAGTATGTATAGAATGTGATGCATATTTCGATTCAAAAAATATGATACCGCTTTGAAAGTTATAGATGTTTTTCAATTAGCCTATCTAATCAGACTTTAGTAAGTAATTCTAATAGAAAATGAATAATAATTATTTATTAAATTCAAATTAAATCATAATTTATATTTTTGGAAAGCTGAGAATCTCCTCTAAAAACCCTTTTCGTTTCATTAATTTTGGGTGAAAAAAAGGTCATCAGCCACATAACCCCATAATATTGCCACTTTTTGGCGCACCATGATCCTGCACATACCCTAGTTGAAGAACCAAAGATGGGACAACATCTCCAACATCAATAGTTTGGATCACATGCCCTTCCAAAGTTGGTTGTACACTTGAAACCTTCAAGGAATTTTTTCTCAGCTAAGCCAAAGCAACAAGATGTTCAAGACTATGACATGAATCTAGAAGCGAAATTGGGGGAAAAATGCAACACAAAACAAATCGATTATTGGTATCCGATATGTAGAAACATAGATAATTATGCATGGTTATAGGATCACAAAAACTTCAAAATTTCATATAATAGATGAATATGAAAGAGGGAAAAGGTCAAGAAAGAAGCAAACAAGATTATATTTTTCGATGAATATAAACAAGGAAGAACATAACAATGTTGACAAATCTCAAAACTGCAACCTTTTCTTACTAACACATAGGCCACTCCCAAATGGCTAGGAAACCAAAAGGAAAAGGAAATGTAAAGTTCTGAAATATAAATTAGTTAGACTATATATTACAAGGATTGTTAATTCAAGTGAATCATATTTACAATTCGTTGGATGCACATGGCAAAGAGCCAATACAATTATTAGCATCAAAAAGGAAAGAAGGAACAAAATTACATGATTGGTGCCTGAGGGTTGTTCAATAGTTTGGGGAGAGCCATAGTCCACCAACATCATTGGGGAAGCTCTTTAAAAATCTGAAAGCTACAATGCCGACAACTGACTATGAGCTATATGCCACAACAACATGAGGGTCGAATGTTCAGTTAAAGCAACAAAGGCTGATGATAACTTTTGCCAAAACATATAAAATAAATATAGAACACCAATAAAATGATAGCCATCAAGATCTTCAAAACACAACATTATCTCTCAATTTTTTTGTAGAGACATTAACAATCTAAGGGAAAAGAAATAATAAAAAAGGGCTTCAATGTTTCATATAAGACTTAATATATAGTTTATCATTCCAAGAATTTCCTATTGAGGGTGAAACAAATAACAACTATTTTTCCAAAGGAATAAACATAGGAAAGAGTATATATGAATGTCATTTACATCTAGTTTTACATACATACATATCTACAAATTGGAAAATAAAATGAAACACAATAAAACAAGGCATGTTATCCATCTAGCCATATTGGGTCATTGAGCGTCATAGGATCTTACCAAACTATGACAAGATGAAGATAAATTTGTCTTTTCCTACCACTCATTTTATTTTTCCTATGTACAGATATCTACATATGTGGAATTATATGTAGAAAACATTATTATACACAAACAATATTCATATGTAGCATGCACCCCATTTTTTTATTTTTTTTGCATGGGTTTGTTATTGTGAATTCTTTTGTTTTGTGGTTTTTTCCTCAAACAATTCTTTTGTATTTTTACAATGGCTAGACAAAGAGGGTAGTTGAAAGAAACCAAGCAGGAAGACGAAGATTTAAAAAACCCTTTTTAGAGAATTTTGAAAATAGTCTATGTTATTTCAAAACAACAAACCAAGAACATACATTGGCCATCATTGTGATCAATGGTGGTATAAATGTTACATATAATGTCAGGGTATGTGCAGGATCATGGTATGCCAAAAAGTGGCAATATTTGTAGGGTATGTGGCTGACGACTTTTTTTTCACCCAAAATTAATGAAACGAAAAGGGTTTTTAGAGGAGATTCTCAGCTTTCCAAAAATATAAACTATGATTTAATTTGAATTTAATAAATAATTATTATTCATTTCTATTAGAATTACGACTAAAGTCCTGATTGATAGGCTGATTGAAAAACATCTATAACTTTCAAACGGTATCATATTTTTTTGAATCCAAAATATGCGTCACATTCTATGATTTACATACTATAGGATTAAAAAAAGAAAAATTAAATTTCATGAATTTTTGACCAAGTTAAGGTGGTCAGACAGACGAGTTTTTATATTTTCTAAAAGTTGTAATAAAAAATTCATAATTAATTATTTACTTGGAAAAAATTACAAAAAATATGCATCACATCTGGACATGAGTCCTATACTTATATATAAAATATTACAAAAAATATTATCATTTTATTATGGTTAGGTAACATAATCTACTTCTTTTTTTCCCGAAATTTAAGTACTCATTGAAATTTCAAATTTTCACCAAATAGATTTTATTTATTTTTAAATAAACCTAGTATTTTAGAAAATAAATTCAATTTTCTACAAATTCTATTCTTACATATTTTTGAAATAATATAGATAACTTATTCAAATATTTATGTCAAGTTGCCTAACACTGATTTTTCTGAATTTTTTGCCACTTAAGGGCCTGTTTGGCATACCATGATCCTGCACATGCCCAACACTTGAAATATAACTTCTCATTCCAAGAATGTCTCAGTAGAATAAATAAAATACAACTTATCATTCCAAGAATGTCCCAACAGAATAAACTTAGGGATCAGTATGTAACAATGTTGTTTGCATCTACTATGACATACATACATATCTGCACATAGGAGAAATACATTTTCCAGCACTACAATCAATGGTGGAATCTATATTCCATATAATAGTTAAAATATATTTTATCATTTCAAGAATGTCTTAGTATATATCAATATTGCTTGCATCCACTATGACATACATACATATCTGCACATAGGGTAAATAAAATGAAACACAACAAAACAAGGCATTGTTCATCACTGTGATCAATGGTGACATCATTCCCTATATGCATATATGTATGTATTTGTTGTTTTGTGGCAATGGTTGCAATAGAATAAAATAGTTAATGTTATTCAATTTATGTTGTTTTCCATAAGACATTGTTGATTTTTGTTCTCTAGCTTTCGCTATATTGTTTTATTTTTTATAAGGTACCATTGAAAAAAGAATTTGTCTTCATGCAAAGTTATTTTGTTTTTCTTATGGGTTTCTTATTGTGAATTCTTCTCTTTTGTGGGATTTTTCATCTAGGTCACTATTGAAACCAATATTGTTTCATTTATGGATCACGTTTTATGGAAATTTTCTATAAATTCTACTATCGTCTATGACACTATTCAAACCAATATGGTTTCATTTATGGTTTGTGTGTGGTGTTGATTGTTTCTATATTAAGTGCAATAAGGAACATTGGTTTTACCATTGATGAAAGTGGTGGAGAATGTATGTTCTTGCTCAGGGGTTTGGTGATTGCTTATGAGGCTCCATGACCCAATATGGCAGGGTGGAGAGCAACCCTTCTTTTGTTGTGTTTCATTTTTGGGAAAAATTATCAGAGCCAAGACTTTTGTATTTATTTTGTAACCATCGCCCCATTAAAAAAACACAAAAATAACCTCTAACCACCTTCACAAAATCTCAATAATGGATGATCAAACTTGCACCTTCATAGAAACTCATTGTCTTGTTACTATCATTAATTTGTGTACGGTTTCCATGTAGTGGTGATGGTTGTAATAAAGCCTGCCACAGCTATGATCCAAGATGGAAAGATTTTGTAAAGGTACAAGTTTGATTGTCCTATTCAACACATGTATTAGTATTTGCAATTATTTTTATATATACTTGTGAATGTGGTTGTATGCATGCATACATCTACATGAACATATATGTATGCAATTGAATTTTATAACTACATACAACATCTTGATACAGATGTACATAAATATATGTGTTTGTAATGCATTTTTATGTGTATATGCATGCATATTTGAATGCTTATATGTATGTGTGAGTATGTATGTGTGTATATTCATTTTACACATGTATCATATTAAGTGTAATAACAAACATTGATATCACCATTGATTACAATAGTGGACAATGTATGTTATTTTTCAACTATAATCAATGGTGAGACCAATGTTTCATGTCACACTTAATACACAACCTGTCATTCTAAGAAATCCTTATTGAGGCCTAGAAAAATAACAATTATCCTTTGAAAAGTATAAATATAGGTCATGTTTAATTCCTATACAACCATCGCTAGTATACACAAATCAATATGAAATAGCATTTCTAAAGCCATTGGTCAAGAATCACCAATGCCTTATAGATAATAGTGCACACTATTACTGCAAACCACACAAAATAGCCAACAATGCCTTATTGAGAAGAACATGAACTATTTTATTACTTTGCAATGATTGCCACTACACATAAACTATACAACAATTAATGTTGATGCCAAGAGGCATTTAATTTCACCGGCCTTCTCTATCGATGCACCAAACACATTCAATATTGAAAAGCCAAAAATCCACCACCTTCTTTTCAACCGAGAGTTGAACGCTAGAAGGGTTGAAAATAGAGAAGGCTGAGAAAAATTCTAGCCAAAGTGCACACAATAAGGGGGAAAAAAAATGAGGTTTCATAGTTTTTTCATTTGATTTCGGTGGTTTTAATCTTCTTGTGTTGGCTAAGTGTAGAGTATATTGCTACTACATGTGAGTTCATAAATTTATGTTACATATGTCTATATTTGATATTGCTATGGTTGCATAACATAGAATGATAGGCTCTATATTAAGTGCAATAGGAAACATTGATCTCACCATTGATCATAGTGGTGGACAATTTATGTTCTTGCTCAGGGGTTTAGTGATAGCCTATGGGGCTACATGACCCAATATGGTAGGGTGGAGAGAGAAACTTCTTTTGTTTTGTTTTATTTTATTTTCCCTATGTGCAGATATGTATGTTCATGAAATTAAATGCAAACAACATTCATATGTACAATAATTTGTATATTAAGCATAATAAAAAACATTGATATCACCATTGATTACACTAGTGGACAATGTATGTTTGTCTACTAGTTTGATTAATGGTAAAACAAATGTTTCATGTCACACTTAATACAATATGTCATTCTAAGAAATCCTTATTGAGGCCTAGACAAATAACAACTATCCTTCAAGGCACACAAAAATAGCCAACAATGCCTTATTGAGAAGAGCATGAACTATTTTATTACTTTGCAAGTATATACCTTTAAGTCATTCTATTATGCAATAATTGAATTGTGAAAATATTATTATAAGTAAAACTAATAATATCATTTTGATTGAACCTTATGGTCTTTATTCTCAAATTCCATGATTAAAGCTTTGACTCTTAGTACCCTTTTATGCTAATTAAGTCTCATATGAATGATGAGTGGAATTCATGTTAATGAGAATTATATATTAAAGGAAACAATATTTAGATAGGAAAATGAAACAACCATACTCAATAAGGCATGGGTTCTCTATATTTTATATTCTCACATCCCATTTATGAGGGTTTCCCCTTATAAAATGATGAATTTATGATGTGTGAGATTATGTTCAAGTTGTTGTTCATATCTATATGTACATCTATATCAAAAATAATAAAAGAAGAAAATTAGACCATGTTGTATTGAAAACCAAGAAATAATTTTGCTTCATAACTATGGAAAGAAGATTGTTGTTCATATATCAATAATTAGTGACAGAACTAATGATCATTTTAAAATTGTTACTTTCTGCAACACATTAGATGATGTTAAAATTGCTTATAGTATTTTTTACTTTCAATGTATGCCCCTTATTTTACTTTATATTGTTTGATTATAAACTTATGTTGCTCTATTCAACACATGTGTATCAATATTTATAACTATTCTTAATTTACTATTTTATTGCGTATTAAAAATGAAACAATATAGCCAAAAATGCCTTATGGAAAATAACATAAACTATATAACATTAACTATTTTATGATGTTGCAGCCATTACCACAAAACGAAAGCCATAAATTAAACAATATTGGTTTCAACAGTGACCCAAGAAATTATTTTTTCAATAGTACCTTATCGAAAATGAAACAACACAAAATGCAAGCCATAAATGAACTAATATTGGTTTCAACAACAACCAAAGAAATTCTCTTTTGAACAATACCTTATTGAAAATTAAATAATATAGTCAAAGCTAGACAAAAAATGTCCACAATGACTTATGGATAACAACATAAACTCTATAACATTTACTATTTTATTGTGTATCAAAAATGAAACAATATACCCAAAGGTAGAGAAGAACAATCAACAATGCCTTATAAAAAACAACATAAATTGTATAACATCAATTAATTTATTGCGTTGTAACCATCACCATAAAATGGAAGTCATAAATGAAACAATATTAGTTTCAACAGTGACCTAGATGAAAAAACCCACAAAACAGAAGAATTCATAATAACAAACCCATGCAAAAATAAAATAAAATAAAATAGCCTTGCACACGAACAAATTTATTTCCCAACAATTCCTTGTTCAAAATAGCATAAACTATTTTATTTCCTTCCAACCATCACCACTATATTGAAACTATAAATGAAATAATATAGTTATTTCCTTCCAACCATCACGAATACACAACCATCAATGAAACAATGTTGCTAAAGCCATAGTACAACAATCAACAATGCCCTATAGAAAATAACACAAACTCCTAGAGAGAAATACTACTTTCAACAACACCTTGTAAGAAATGAAACAATATAGCCAAAGCTAAAGAACAACAGTCAACAATGCCTTATGGATAATAACATAAACTGTATAACATTTAATATATTATTGTGCTGCGACCATCACCCCAAAAGGTGAACCATAAATGAAACAATACTTGTTTCAAAAGTGAAAATGACATAAATTGTTTAATTGCTTTCCAACAATTGGCACCACACAAAAACCATAAATGAAACAATTGGTTTTGGTAGTGTCATAGATGATAGTATGATTCACAGTAACAAACCCATGTAGAAAAAAAAAACATGACACCTTATCGAAAATGAAATAATATTGGTTTCAATACTGACCCACTTAGAAAGACCCACAAAATAGAAGAATTCACAATAACAAGCCCATGCAAAACCATCACAACAAAATGCAAACCATAAATGAAACAATATTAGTTTCAACAGGACCTTATTGTAAATCATTTTCAATAGTACCTTATGTAGAATGAAACAATATAGCCAAAGATAGAGAACAACAATCAACAAAACAACAACCAACAATGCCTTATGGAAAACAACATAAAATTTATAACATTAACTATTTTATTGCATTGCAACCATCACCATAAATGAAACAATATTGGTTTCAATAATACCTTATTAAAAATGATTTTTAATAGTACTTTATCGAAAATAAAACAATATAGCTAAAGCTAAAGAACAACAATCAACAATGCCTTATAAAAAACAACATAAATTGTATGACATAACTATTTTATTGTGTTGCAACCATTGCCACAAAATGGAAGACATAAATAAAACAAACCCCCAAAACAAAAGTATTCATAATAACAAACCCATGCAAAACCATCACCACAAAATGTGAACCACAAATAAAACAATATCGGTTTCAATAGTGGCCCAGATGAAAAAATCCACAAAACAAAAGAATTCACAATAACAAACCAACACAAAAAAAAATATTGCCTTGCAACCATCACAACTATACAAAAACCATAAATGAAACAATATTGATAAAGCCACAAAACAACAATCAATAATGCCTTATGGAAAATTGAAATACTCTACAAAGGCTTTTTCCAACATGACCTCTTTCGCTTGCTTTAATGAGGTTTCCCAAATACACCTCTTCCTATTTGCGTCAAATGCACCTCTTCCTACTTGCTTTCTCTTGGCTCCCTTCTTTGTCCGACGATTGAAAAAAATTGGCAAAAAAATTATCAGAGGCGAGGCTTTTGTATTGCTTTTGCAGCCATCAACACATGTAGAAAACACAAAATAACTTCCAACCACCTTCATAGAAGCTTGAAAACGGATGGTCCAACTTGCACCTTGATAAAAGCTTGCCCTCCTCATTCACAGCTCTGATTGCAAGTAAAGCCATATAATGACACCCAACAATGCCTTATCAAAAATTGCGTAGACATTCGCTATGTTTTCTGAGGTTTTAAATGGCAAGTCTTATTACAACCATCGTCACTACACAGAAACCATACAACAATTAATATTGATGTCATCCGACATTTAATCTTGCTGGCCTTCTCTATCGACACGCCAAATGCTTTAATATAAAAAAATTAAAAAATTAAAAATCCGCCACCTTTTTTTCAACCGGGAATCAGATGCCGAAAGGGTTAAAAACCAGAAAGGCTGACGAAAATTTTGACCAAAATTCACACAATAAACCTATCAGCCAAATATAATGCAAAATCAAATTATATAAACACAAATACTATTACCCAATAAAACCCCAACTATTGGCCCCTCTCCCCATTACCATAAAATGTATACTATTCACATAACTTAATACCATAAAATAATTTTCATAAACTTAAAAAAACTGAATCGGACAAGTGCACTTACTATAAAAGTTTGTAAAGAAAATTCAATCAAATACAAACAGAAAGAAACGTCAACGAGTGTCATTGCGCGCGCGGAATCCTTTGTGCTATACGATTTCTTGGCTAATTATAATCTTGAAGACAAGCTGCATAATCTAACTCTCACGCTTCAGAAATACAAGAATAATGACATGCTAGAGTTGCAGTTTGTGTTCAACACGTAATCCATCACAGTCAGTAAAGGCAGGGGAAATTGGTTACCCGGCGCCCTTCTCTGCCTCCAATTAATTTAAAGGCCTGTGCTGCACATGATATTAGAAGAAAATGTATCAATCAAAAGATATTAGAAGAAAACGTGTCATATAGACCAGTAGTTTGAGCGGTACAAAAGCCCAAGCACAGTCACGGAATGGCTCAGAGCATCATTATTGGACATTCTTGCTTCAGCAATCTGACATTTTGAAAGACGTTTTTTTGGGAGAGGTGATGGAAGGGAGGGACTTTTTTAATTAATTTCTTTCTAATAAGAGATTTGCATGTGGGTTGTTAATGGTGGGCTGAATTTTACAATTATCAGGAGTTCATTCATGTTTAAAATCTTTAATTGTTTGTTTATGCAAGCAAATTATGTGTATGTTGAGTTAGAGTTCATATAGATTAGTTAGGATTCAAATTTTAGATCTTTATTTGCTACTGGAATGTTCTATCAACTGAATTATTGACTTCTCTATGATCTACTCAGTCGATCATTGATCCAAATATGACATATTTCCAACAATAAACAAAGAATCACAAAAATGAGGCATATATACTTACCTTGCAAAAAAGCATTCTAATCCAATTTAGAAGAAAAAAATTGTCTCTTCAACAAGGAGGGGGTCATGCTTATATGTGTTGTCTTTCAGAATTACAAAACAAGTAGTACCTAGCACCATGAGCCTGATAGACTATAAAGCCTATATAAATTAAATAATAACAAGCTGATTGGCCGCGAATGCTAACTGTTGAAACCAGCATTCATTGAGCGAAATGCGACACAGATGAGATGACATTAATGAGATTATGTGAACATACATCACATGCTAGACGATGACTCGGTAGAACTAGAGGCTGCTGTTTGAACTGATGTATCGACAGGAAAGGGCTGAGGAGGAATGGCGATATCGACAGTTCCTTCCAACATTTGAATCACTCTACTCATAGAAGGCCGTTGAGAAGGGTTGTACTGAATGCACCACAGTCCCAGCATGCTCAACTTCTTGGCTATAACTTCATCTTCTTCATCTGCAATATTGTCTCCTCTCAGGTTTTGAAATTCTCCCATTTCCACTTGTTTGAATGCCCACTCTGGATAGTAAATTCTGCTAGATCTGCTTGCTTTCATATCAAAGTTCTTCCTTCCTCCTACCATTTCCATCACCAACATACCATAACTGTACACATCTGATCTATCAGTCACGGTCCATTGCTTTTAGACCACACCTCTGGAGCCACATAACCAGGAGTTCCTCTAGCACCTGTTAGAGAAACGTGGCTTTCTTCTCTATCTGTTAGTTTTGCAAGGCCAAAATCTGCAACCTTTGGAGAGAAATTGGCATCCAACAATATGTTATGAGGTTTAATGTCACAGTGCAATATCATGCTTCGACAGTCATCGTGGAGATATGCAATGCCACGGGCTGTACCCATTGCAATAGAATACAATTGTTTCCAATCCAATATATTACGATCATCTCCATGAATATACTTTTCAAGGGAACCATTGACCATATACTCGTAAATCAAGGCTCTTTTAGAATTCTCAAAGCAATATCCCAAAAGTCGCACCAAATGTAAGTGATGGATCCTTCCAATCGTTGCTGCTTCGTTCATGAATTGTATTCGACTATGTTTCGATTTGTCAAGAATTTTAACGGCCACCATACATCCATTGCGAAGCTCGCCTTTGAAAACTGTACCGAAGCCTCCTTGGCCAAGTCTCACCGCAAAATTGTTGGTGTACCTTTTAATCTGATGATATGAATATCTTGTGGGAATGCCTGCATGTAAAAAATTCTCAATTGACGGATATCTGCAGTCAAGGGGATCCATATACCCTCTAATGTCCCGCTCCTCCTCTTGCTGCTGCCTTTTCTTTTGATTTATTCTGATGTAGATTAAAATGATGGTTGAGACACCGAAGATACCAGATAAAACACCGATAGCTGCAATAAAATTTATAACCAATTCTAATGCTGTTATCCAGCGATAAAATCAGAGGCCATTACACATGCGGAGGAAAATTCAAATGAGATTAATTAATTTTAAAATGAAATTGAAGAAAATAATTCATACTCTGAAGTAATTTACCTGCTTTATATCTTGAGGTCATCCACCGTCTCTTCTGATCGAGAAATTTTCCTTCAACAAAACGGAGAATTTATTTAATATAACTTAAAACGAAACTAATACCTATTTCTCAATTTGTAATTTCCTTCCAAACTCGGAGCCGTAAGCCACTTTGTGCTACAAGCTGTTTTGAAAGTTTTGAACAAGCTATCCATTTATTAATGTGGTTACAAAATTTGAAAAGCCTCTACAATATGTCTGAACTCGAGTAGCGTTGGAAGCAGTAGTGTTGGTACCGGGTGGCGGAGGGGAGTTGGGATTTCCACCAGCTAAAACATTGACGGCTAACCTCATCCCCTGCGAACAGTGGCCAGGCGTCCCACAGATGAAATACATTTCACCCGTATTATTCAAGGTCATGATCGTAGGGCTGACCGTGTTAGTCGCGATTGGGCTCGCTGTACTACACGAATCATATTGGGTCTTGTTCACCTCCATAACGCTATGGATGCTCGAATAATTGAAAACTGCAAATTTACCGATCGATGTCAAATTGTAATTGAAGAAACAAATAAAATAATGCACAGAACACAGATGTACGTGGTTCGGCCTTAGCCTACGTCCACTGGAGAAGGGAGAGAGGATATTGCATTCATAATTGTTTCGAGAGATTACAAAAGCTCTACATATAGAGATAGATCAGTCTTAATTAGAAGGATTAAGACGAATCCCACAAAGTATGCATTCTCCAGAAATAGCAACCAGGATAGAAACAGATCCCCGTAAATCTCTCTTCTCCAACACTCCCCCTCAAGTTGGTGCGAAAATGTCAATCGAGCCCAACTTGGACAATATTTCGTGAAACTTGAGAGCTGGAAGACCTTTTGTAAATATATCCGCCAATTGCTGATTTGTAGGGACAAAAGTTGTGCGGATGACATTGGCTTGCACATTCTCTCTAACAAAATGACAGTCGACTTCAATGTGTTTGGTGCGCTCATGAAACACTGGATTGGAAGCAATATGCATAGCAGCCTGATTATCACAGAATAATTGAGTTGGTAGGGATGAACCATATCCAAGGTCCTTCAACAGAGCGCGAAGCCATATAATTTCACTGGTAGTTGATGCCATTGCTCTATATTCTGCTTCAGCACTTGAACGAGCAACAACACTCTGTTTTTTACTTTTCCATGTGACCAAGTTACCTCCAACAAAAGTACAATAGCCAGTTGTAGACCTTCGATCAATGGGAGATCCTGCCCAATCAGCATCAGTATAGGCAGTAATAGAATTATGGCCAGTCTTACACATCCATATACCTCTGCCTGGAGACCCTTTCAGATACTGTAAAATTCTGGTAATAGCATGCATATGTTGAGCCTTGGGAGCATGCATGAAACGACTTACTAGACTAACTGCATAAGAAAGGTCAGGTAGAGTAATGGTTAAATAGATTAACCTACCAACCAGCCTTTGAAACTGACCAATATCAGACAACAATGCACCAGTATCATCCAATTTTCCCCCGCTATCTGTTGGCGTATCTGATGGTTTGATTCCAAATTTACCGGTTTCTTGTAACAAATCCAGCACATACTTTCGTTGATTAAGAAAGATGTCGTTTTTTGAATAGGCAACTTCTAATCCTAGAAAGTACTTCAAAGTGCCCAAATCTTTAATGGAAAATCTATTGTGTAGCAGAAGTTTTAGCTTAGAAATTGCATCTTGATCATCACCAGTAATGACTATATCATCAACATAAATCAGCACAACGACAATACCTGAGTTACTTCTTTTAACAAACAGAGAAGGATCTGCATTACTTCGTTTCAGCCCATTCAGCATAAGGACAGAGCTAAGCTTAGCATACCAGGCCCGTGGAGACTATTTAAGCCCGTAGATTGCCTTTTTTAACTTACATACTAAACCAAACGTGGCCTCTTGCGGATGCCCAGGTGGTATGCTCATGTAAACTTCTTCTTTAAGATCACCATGCAAGAAAGCATTTTTGACATCCATTTGAAACAATTTCCAATCTTGATTGACGGCAAGGGAAATGAGGACC